>OV121054.1:1933846-2573461 GCA_921293045.1 Aplocera efformata | reverse complement strand
TTTTTTTAAAAAGCTACCTGCGTGCTCATGAAATGACCATAACCCTTCCATTAGGGGTTTCTTGCTCATTCTTCCCCATGGATAGTAAGATAGGGTTTAAACAAACACTAAACTAAGTAATAATAACACATGATCTTGTAGGTACATATTTATTTTAATAAGTATTTTTTCTACAATAAAATCTATTATATTTTCCACTTTTCATGTTACAACTGATGATTATCCACCTCTCCACCTTAACAAGTTAGCAAGCATTGTAGAAAAATCTTTTTTGCATACTAAGAAAACAGAAACCCACTTATAAAGAAATGATGTTTATAAGTTATAGGCCCAGACCAAGTTGTTGATATCAAGTGGTTACCGCCTCCTATATAAACAATAAAATTACGACTCAGGAAATAAAAGAAATCCCAAGTCACATTGCATTGCGCCCGTCTCTCTGAGATGGAGACATTACTCTTCAAGAGCCTATAATTTCATTGACACCCCACACCCCACTCCTCAGAACACAGCAACGCGAGTGCACCATTGGAGTGTGGAGGCAGCATTTCTCCAGTTGAACACAGCAAAAGTTCCACAGAAATTACAAGCCTCATCCTTCCCTATCTCCAGAAACATCCTTACCTCTATATCTTCATCCGGCTCGTAAACAGGACTCTCTGGGAATAGGGTCTGAGAGCTGTCAGCCGGCATGGTCACAGAATCACTTGGCTGGTTTTCACTTCCTGAAATTTGATGAGATAACTATTTACTTCTCTTACTTCCAAAAATTTATGATAATTTTGGTGTGTCCATGTTGCTTGCTTTCATAGATAAATCCTTTAGGTCCCTACATGTATGTTCTCTCTAGATAGCGCTAGAGGTGCAACCTAAAGTAGCACTAATACTTGTGCCACATAATATCACAGTTAAAATTATAAGGATATGAGGATGAAAGTTTGTATGTGTGTGAGTATGTGTATGTATGTGTAGGTGTGTGTGTGAGTGCGTGTGTATGTATGTGTGTGTGTATGTATGTGTGTGTTTATGTATGTGTGTGTGTGTGTGCGTGTATATGTGTGAGTGTATGTTTGTTCCACCTTTATGCTCAAATGGCTCAATGGATTTGGATGAAATTTGGTACCAGGATAGCATATAATATAAGTAAGATACATTTGCAATTACAAAAAAGAAGTACTTTATCTAGTCTCATAGCACACTTAGTTCAGGACAAGATGGCACTGTGTCAAATGTCCAATAATCTTAATATATATAAATCTCGTGTCACAATGTTTGTCCTCAATGGACTCCTAAACCACTTAACCGATTATAATAAAATTCGCACACCATGTGCAGTTCGATCCAACTTGAGAGATAGGATAGTTAAAAACTCAAATTATAGTCGCAATTTTAATTTATTGCAAATTATAATATCGTATGACAGAAACGTTAGCCACAGCAACGCATGGCCAGATCAGCTAGTATTTATATAATATCTTGTGAGGCTCATTAGGATGGTACTTGATTATACTTAATGTCTAACATTGGCAGGTTGCAGCAGCGCATAAGAAAACAAATGTAATCCTACAAGGATTCATATTTTAATTTAAGGTAAAAAACATGTAGACTTAAAAATACTACCAGGGTAACTAACCAAATATATTCATTGTTGTGTATGTTTGTAGCTTTATTTGAGTTACCACCAATACACAAATATATGATTGATTACAACTTGTCCATTGATGTTAATCACATTTCATTTTTTGACCTCTGCGTCACACAGTAGGAAACATCATTAAATGTTATTCACTTTTCAAAATCTGTTGTTGGCTAAATTCCCACGAACCAAATAACATTTGCATTTTGTAAGTGAATTTCTCTGGATCACGGTTGTATTTGATTTACCAATGTAATAATTTGTTCATTTGTTTTGCATTTCAGTTAGGTCCGAAAGCAGTATGTCAAATATATATCAGTATTTTTATCAACATAGTTGTAGATAAATTGATATGAATTGTGTCATGCTTTTTGAAATGTCAAAGGTGTTGTGCGCCAACTTGTGCGACAGTGAGAACATGGTTTGAAATCATGACAGAGCTAAGATGTTTCATACAGCCAGAGCAAACCCACAGTAACCTAAAATTAATTGGATTCTAGACAAGCTAAAAGTTATAACTATCAGTGGCCTACTATACCACTAAATATTTGTTACTTGTGCAGGTAATGGAATCCTACAAGTTAACAAAATCCAACACAATAATTCCGTGTTGTTTGGATTATACCCCGCCCAAATTAAAAATGCCTAACTCGTGATCAAAAACTAATGTTGCCGTAGTGAAATATAATGGAAACACATTATCAATGTTTGAATCAATAATTTTGCCTTTCTTGTCGAAGATCCAAGCTGAAAACGCAAAATAGTTCATAAATATAATCAAAGATAAGTAGCATTGACTACCAACGCAACTTACTCGGGTTATACGAATCACTGTCAAATTTTGCCTGACTCGGGATTTTTATTGAACATTTATATAGTAAATACTAATTGTTACCTGTGTTTTGAGGCGCAGGATCTGTTTTACTGGGTGTTTCATTAAGCTGATCCATGATGAAAATAAAAGAAAACTGATTAAAACACGCGCTCTAGCGCTCGACCATCTGACACTCAAAGATTATTGAATTTGTTCATTTCTAGAACGTGAGAAAGAACACTACGGTTGCAAAGAACAATGACGGGCTCCAAAAATATAAATAAGCACTACAAAAAAACTATAAAACACAGAATAAACAGTATTTTTTGTTGATTTTGCGAAATTTATTGGCAAGCAAGACCGCTTGTTGATCCGGTTAGTGTTGCTAACATTGCACCATAAAAAACTACTAGTATTTAAATGTTTTTTAAAACTACCATACTACACGGCAATTTATTGGATTACTAGTTAAAGATTATGAACTAAAAGATGATTCCCTAAACAGTTGTTGTGAAAGAACAAGAAGAACAAGAAATGAGTGACAAATTAGGAATGTTATCCTTCGTCATGGTAATGAATAAATGGAGCAGACGCTTTGAGAAGTTAAATTTGAAACGAATTATTATGGTAATTATTTTACACTAGGACATTTAAAAAAGTTGTTTCAATTGTTTATATAACACGTGAATAGTTTTTGAATTCTAAATGTCAAGACTATCGTGTCTCATATATAAATTTATAGAATAAGGATAAGTACCATGGCTTGCTTAATGAATTTACCAATGTATTTATGAACGTATTTACAAAAAACAAAAGAAGATTTAGGTAACTGATGGAGTAACTAAATAAATCAGTAGGTGTCAGTAGTTTGGTGCCCATAGTAAAAGCTTTGCTTAATCTAGTCTAGATGGCGCTGATCAGAATGCCCATATTTATTTAAATTACGTTTCAAGTTACGAGTATTGAGTGTAGTATGTGTTTACAAAAATCGAAATGTTAGTGCAAGTGTAGGAAAATAGCGTTTGCTTTAAATTTAATGACAGTAATCTAAAAATGATGTTATCACATCAGCAGGTGGGTTGCCAGCTCTACCCGTAATCACAAATTTCTGGCCTCACAGCTCAGTTCGTTACACAAATGCTGGCACTGGGTGGAAATTGAAACCACGACCTAAGAAGGTAAGCTACTACTAACTGAGCTGTGAGGCCAGTCAAACAAAATATGACCACTCTTCAAAGTGTACGTAACGCACACGCAAAAGGCTGATAGGTCACACGACACAAAAAAAAAAATCTACTATATGGGTATACTTTCGTTTCACTATGTATAAGCAATATTAGTCGCTGAGCTACGACCAGTTTGCTATACTGCAACACAAACGTATATTATTACTGTTATTATTTTTTTTATGCAGATTTATCATTCTAAAATAGTTTAATGTTTTAAGTAGGTATGTATTTTTCTTACTAGGCACGTTTGTACCCTTTCTTTTAAACAATGAATGTAGGAGAAACAAATAATTCATTTATCTAGCTATCTATAACATGGATAAGTATGCCCAGGCATTTTTGATTCGCCAAACTATTTTCTTGGCTATATATTATATTCTCTTTTCCTAAAATTTGAAATTGATACAAAACTGGTAAAATAACACATTTATTCATCACATGCGTACCAAGCGAAGAAAGCAGTGTGAATATGTTAGTCAGATGACTATATCGACGTAGGAAAGCATATTTGCTGTAAGTAGACAAAATACCTAAAGTGACTTTTTACTATCATTAGAATCAGAAAAAAAAGCCGCATCGAATGATCCGGGTCCTGTGTCTCTACGATGAAAAAAAAATTACATACGCCCTTGAAAACGCCCGTACTTATATTTTTTTTAGCAAGATTAAATGCTGTATGTAGACCAAAATCTAGTCATTTTAGACATTTTGTACTTACAGCAAAAGAAAGACTGCATTTTTTGCTTAACGAATAGTTACTTCTTCCCATTTAAAAACTTAACGCTACTTACAGCATTTCTGCGGCTTGTGATTTTTACATTCGTTTACTTACAGCCAGTTTCCCTAACTTTTTTACCTAACTATTACAGCGTGTTACTTTCATAAACTTCACAATTTATGAAAGTAACACGCAGGTAGGGCTCTGTAATATATGGAATGAAACAGATGGCCATCGTGGAGCAAATGAGATTTCGACATGTTTACTAAATTATATAATTGAAGTTGATTCTCAAGCTAAAGTTAAGACCTTATTATATTATTCCGATTCCTGCTACGGACAAAACAAAAATAAGACCGTTTTATCCATGCTTTGCATTATCTAGGTGTATTAATCTTGAAATTATTCAGATGAACTACTTGATCCCTGGCCATACATATATGCCTGTAGGCATGCATTCTGTGATAGAACGAGCAGTGAAGAAAACAATAGTATGGGCTCCATCCCAATGGCCTACTATTGTAGGAATAGCCAGGAAGAACCCCTTTCCTTACAAAGTAACCACACTTGAAGGATTTTATGAAAAAACACAACACAAATTTTATGGGATTTGAAGAAATAACAAATAATACTTTTAAGAAAAACCAAATAAGTAATTAATATTTCAAAGATGCATGTAGTTACATAAATAGGTGTAAACCACATGTGATGTATGTGAAAAACTCAACTCACACTGAAACAATTGAAGTTCAATTGAGCAGCCTCAATAGTGCAATGCCGAAATCAAATTTATATACGACTAAGTTACCAACATCGCAACAAAAATATTATGACTTAGAAAAATTAGTGGAGAAAAAAGTGATTCCAAATATGTACGCCAAAGAATATTTAGGTTTTAAGTACAGCTGTAAAACAAATGACTGTTTACCTGAAACCGATGAAGATGATTGAAAAAAAAAATGTGAATGATTCTCGATAGCATAATTTTAATATCATTGGTTTATTTATTATACTTTTTCTTAAATATGTTTTTGATTGGACACAATGAATGTTAAGTTTCAATTATAATTGTATTTTGTTATAATACATCTTTCGTTCTAAAATAAGGCAAATTGCCACTAAGTTTCTGTTTTTTACTTTTAAATAAATATTTTTTGATTGGATACAATGTTTTTATTTACATCTTGCGTTCCTAACTAGTTTTAGGGCCTTAGTTTTTATTTTGTATTATATATTTATTTTTTTTGTTTTATCTCTTATATATAAGAGAAAAAAACTTTATTAATTCATTGTATTGTTGATACGAAGTTCTGGCAGTATAATTAGAGCTTCAAATCTTGTTTCAACAATTTCAAAGACCATAATTTTTTTTTTACCATTTACGACATTTTATCGTTACATTACCAACTGACCCACTGCATTTCTAGATCTAATCATAATTATAAATTTAATCTTACATCTTGAATTGCAGTACCCAAATAAATAAATTTACTACATACAGCCTATTTACCGCCTGTAAATTGATAATATTTCCACCTACGCGTACATTTTTCTTCCTTAGTTACAGCGTTTTAAAGGTATATGATTTAAAAAACTGTTTGCTGTAAGTAGCCAAACACGTACTTATAGTAACTTTGGATAAAAAGTTTACATTCCAAATGGTGACTGGCAGTTAAATAAACCTATGTTCCAAAAATGGTAGCACTATCATGGATAGGTCAGACACAATTAATTTTTTTCCAAAATTAAAAAAGTTTTTTGGCTCTGGTGAACAATTGCAATATGTCTACTTACAGCAAATATGCTTTCCTACGTCGATATTATTATTAATAGATATAACAGTACATCTATATAATAGGCATAACATTTTAGAGAGACTCATTGTATTATAAATGCTCTTTGTCTTTGTACCTACTTACAGCTTAGCAGTTTACGAAAACGAGCCAGTGACATTAATTTAAAACTCATTAAAGCACTATGTTTTCATCTCGTGGCTTGTGTCTCGTTAAGAGTTTGGAAAAGTACGCAAAGGAGAGTCCAGGATTCTTCGATACATCATTGATTTTTAATAAGGTATTTATATATTGTAGTTTTTTTTATTACAAATCATACTTACGTTTCATTGTATGGTCACAGTATAGGCTCCGTGGCTTAGTTGGTAGTAACCCTACTTTCGAGCGAGGGTCCCGGGTTCGATTCGGCTTAGTTACTAGTAACCCTTCAAGCGAGGGGTCCCGGGTTCGATTCGGCCGGGACACACTTTGTGCGGTGGGCATGAAGTTTGTTCTCTAGTTTGTGTTGTGTTTGTCCATGCCATATGGGACACAGGGAATCCTAGTGTAGGGGCATGAGTGTATAAGAGTTATTATTTTTTAAATGAGGCTTCGGCTTTCTTTTTAGCACTATTTAATTTTTATTTTGTCTTTAGTTTCTTCTAGCTCATTTTAATTTTCTTCCAAGTTGTTTGCTATCAGAACCTGCTCTAAATGTATTGTCAAGCAGAAACGGTCTAGCTGAATATATATTTAACCAACTTTCTAGCTTGACCTCTCCTGTAAAAAAATAATTAAGTATATGACAAGTTCGGATTTATTCACCAGCTCTTCAAATACAAATCTGATTTATTTCTTTTACAATCCGAACTCCGAAGTGGAAATTCTCATACAAAATTACAATGTTGTCGATTTTTGGGCTGTTCCATTGGGATTTTCCTAATTTTCTGTTACTTCTAAAGATCCAAGTATTGGGGAAAACTAAACAAAAAATATTCACATCGGTCAAGCCATTTTCGAGTTTTCCGACACTAACGCACGGCAATCGATTTTTAACCCCGACGAAAATGATGAGTGTGTACACACTGTAAGTATATTTGAATAAGTGTATCTGTGTGTTTGTCTGTGGCATCTTAGCTCCCAAATAGACCGATTTTGATGCGTCTTTTTCTGTTTGAAAGCTGACGTGATCGAAATGGTTCTCAGCTATAAACTACCTTCGCCCCACGGTATTACCCTTGCCATCCTACGGGAACTGTTCATTTTCATTTCTAGACTATTATTTGTATCTGTGCTAAATTTCATCCAGGTTCGTTGAGCCGTTCAGGCGCGATTGAGTAACAAATATTATATACAAACTTTCGCATTTTTAATAGTAGTAACATGAAGATTTGTTAAGGCGTTTGAAATCATCAGCTCTACCATTACACCAAGTCGGGAGTTTTTTATTTTTGTACAACAATATACAAGTCTGTAGAGCGTGGTGGCCAGGGGCATAAACGCCGACTTTCAATCTGAAGGTCGCTGGTTGTGAACCAATGAGTTTTTTCACTTTTAAAATTTAAGTGCGCAATACCACGTTCTCAAAACGGTGAAGGCAAACATCGTGAGGAAACCGGCATGTCTTAGAACCATAAATTCGAAGACATGTGACATCTGCCAATCCGGATTGGGCTTTCGTGGTAGATCAGAGTCCATTCACTCTCAATTATCGAGAGTAGGCCGGTGTCCCTGCAGTGGGAACATTAGAGGCTGGTACGGTTTATGTTGATAGATTTGTCTGTTGACGTTGATTGCTAGACAATTCTTTGATATTCATTTAAAGCATTCGGCACCCTTTGCGAGTTCATTCACACTCCTTTCCGTTAGCGATCGATTAGGTGAACGACTTCTATAATTATTTCGTATCTTGCTAGATATTAGTGTGGGCGGTTTGGACAGGCACAGTTTTAGCAATGTAAACGTTTAAAAACGAAAAAGTAAGATCTCTCATCTCTCAGCGGCCTTAGGGGATGACAAGCAGGGCAATCGCCCGGGACCTCGCTTTTGTAGGGCCTCGAGCCCTAGCAGAACAACCAGTTTTTTGTTTCGATGTACTGCAGCTGTCTCTAGGAAGGTGCTGACTGATTACCAGGAGCCCTGTGCACTTCCAACTCACCTAAATTCCTCATACGCCAAGAGCCTCGCAATGTCTAAGGCCGCCCTTGCTCTCATCCCATCGATAACTATATATATAATAATGAATTCCTATTTCCTCTGGTCACGGCATCACGGGCGAACGGCTGGACCAATTTTACCTACTAATTCTTTTTTTGTTGTGTTTGTTGTTACCAGAAGATGGTTCATGAAAGAAAATAATAACAAAGTTGCGCAGAAAATTCCCGGGAAATCGCGGGTTCCGCGAAAACACTGTGAGAATACGAACTGCGTAGTAACATATAAAATAAAAACTTATATGTCCGATGTAGCCTTTGTAACCATCCAACCGATGTGCCCCAAACCGGTTTAATTAGAAAGGCAATAATGCGAAGATGGTTTTAGACCGCTAAAACAACGCATTAAGCACAAAATGCATTTTATTTTTAGCGTACAAGCCCACGCCGGGTATCCGCTAGTACCTACTATATGGGGGTTAAATGTTACTCGCGTTCGTATTTGAGTAGCTTACCCGTTAGAGTTACTAAACATATCCCCTAGGTAGTGCATAAAGAGCATTCTAAAGTAGCAGCGGAACTTGTGTTTCAAAACTCACGTTGCTCGCGTCCGGTGGAAGGGTATGGGTGGCGGTGCAATTAGAGACATTTGAGGCGTAACATCCCCGTCTCAGTGACGGGCGCAACGTTGTGCAACTAGGGTTTTCTACTTTAGGGGAAGACTTAACTGGGCGGCGGTAGGTGGGCCCACGACCGTCTTGTCCCTAAAGTTGCATAAAAAAAGGTGTAAATATATTAAAAAATGCCTGTTATAATTTTTTTTTCTAAAATCAGGAGTTCGATAAAGTTCACCTTAAGCTTAGTAGGTATGAATCTAATGAATTCCATGCCCATTCCTAGCTTATATATACAATAAAATGTCTGTTTGTTTTATTTAAATCATTATAACATGGACTTTTTTGAACTTTGTTCTATGTAATTCACTTCATGATTATCAAAAGATAAAAAATAAGCTGCAACTGCAATTTCTATATGAAAACAAACAGATTAAATCATAATCTCCGTCCAAAATTGTTGTCATTTTGTTTGTTTCTCAGATGATGTTCACATCGTTAACCGATAAGCTACTGCAAGCATCATTTATAGTGGATCCAAGCATGTGCAACGGAACAAACGCTATTCATGGAGGATACATAGCATCTATAATAGACGTATCATGTTTATATGCCAATTTAGGTAGATCTAATGGCAGAATGGGGTTGACTACTACACTTAACGTGAAGTAAGTTTAATGTTTAGTAAGTTTGACGGCTCCGTGGCTTAAGAGAGCGTGGTGGCCCAGGGGCACAGACGCCGACTTTCAATCTGAAGGTCGCTGGTTCAAAACCACACGTGCACCAATGAGATTTTCACTTGAAAAATGTATGTGCGCAATACCACGTTCTCGAAACGGTGACGGAAAACATCGTGAGGAAACCGGCATGTCTTAGAACCAAAAAATTCGATGGCATGTGTCATCTACCAATCCGGATTGGGCTCCCGTGGTAGATCAGAGCCCATTCACTCTCAATTATCGAGAGTAGGCCGGTGTCCCTGCAGTGGGAACATTAGAGGCTGGTACGGTGGCTTAATTCCCATGCCTTCGAAACGTGAGTTTGTTCTCGGGTCTTGGGTGTTTGTTATGTTTCTGTGTCCATTTGCGACACAGGGTATCATACAGTGGTATGAGTGTGTTAGCTTTTTTTACATAAATATTGTAAATAATCTTTGACATTGCATCATCTTATCATCATCATATTAGCACAGACAGACTTCAACTGCTCTGTGGTCCTCTGTTCGACATGGGCCTGCCCAAGTTTCCAAATCAACCGGTCTAGAACCCCCTCCATCTACCGTCTACCCTCGACCTAATGATGTCATCAGTCTATCGGGTGGGGGGTCGTCCTACGCTGCGTCTGCCGGTTCGCACAAATGCTGAGTCCTGAATGGGAATCGGAACCACATCCTACAGCATAGAAGGCAGAGCTACTACCAACTGTGAATCAGTTATATACAGTGGAGATATATTAATTATTTTTGATTAACGAAACTAAATGATATCTTAATTTGCTACAAATGTTGTTGGACTATGTTGGTTTAAGCTGCTATACAAAAGTTAGCATTATCTTCAAACTCAATATTTGAAATAAATGTATTTGGAGCATGTTCTGAAACATCTTTAACAAGATAGTGATAAGTTTTAAAACTATTTAAAGTATAGTAGATACGATAAGTTTTGTCTGTCTTCTTCACAACCAGAATATTTATAATGGCTTTGTAAGGTTATTTATTGTCTATATTGGGACCACCAATTAAAGTATTAACTTAAAATTTCAGCTACATTAAAACAGCTATGAAAGGAGACAGAGTTAACGTGGAAGTTAAAACTATGAGAAGTGGAAACATGCCAATCATGGAAGCATTGCTAACAAACGAAGATGGGGCTGTTGTAGCAAAGGGTACAGCATCGTTTTACATCGCCAGCGAAGAATTTCAAAAACGTTGTTCAGAAATATTGAAATTTGATTTCAACACGTTGTAATATGGTATACGTATATTGTGATTTGAAAATCTACCAATGTGTTTTTATACTTGGCAACATACGTCAACGTAATTATTAAACTACAAGGTTAATAGATGACATAGTTTGTTTGTGTAATTAAATGAGATACCTAGTGAGCATAGAAAAAAACCAGTTCCTCGACAGGCCTGTGGTGACCTACGATGAAACGGAGACGATGGTTCTGGTCTACATGAAACTTGAAGAATAAAACTGTGTGGTTGACAATCAGACTGTGTGGCAACGAAGTCAGACGCGACGAAATTCTGAGTAACCTACTGACCATGCACATTCGGGACTGACCATTCCCCTGTCTAGAATCTATATTAAAATCTTCAAAATAAAACGAACTGCCAGGTTTTATGAAAATAGAATTAATTTGTTACACACATAATCAGTGACACTGATGCATTACACACAGATTGCATTAACACACAGTGTCATTGAATTCTACCGGGAAATCGCATTCGATTCGGATAGATCTCATAAGCTTTCAGCTCATAAGCTTTAATGTGTCAAAATTCGATACGGTCGCCATGTTTAGTCCGTTTTATTTCGAGTTCGCGGCCACCTAAATCAGCTCACACAATAATCATTATTGTCTCACCACACTAGCTGTGTTGGTTGCAACATTGCAATCAATTTTGGATACTGCAATGAATAACCGATCCGCTAGACTAAAGACTAGTATTAATCGATTCATCGGAAAAAAGAACGTAGGTATTTATTCCGATGAATCTATTATGAATCTATTTATTCCGATGTATCTCGTTCCAGGGAAGACCTTCTGGGCCCGATAGCAGTCTGAGTGGGGGCTCCGGCTGCTCTGCTTATCGGATCCAGGGAAGGCTGTTCTGCACTGTGGCGTGCAGGGTACGCGGAGTCGGGGAGGGGCTCTTTACACCCTTCCCCGGGAACGGGCTTCCTGGCAACGTGCGAGAGGGTCACTGGTGGAGTTCCTTTTGGAGAGCCCAGAGACCCTCGAATGCGCAGAGGTCGGCCATATTAAAAAAAAGGTATCTCGTTCCACATCTCTGCTCAATGATATTATCGGACGCCAGTCATGATTGGTGACTGAGCACGAGCAGAGACAAAGCACAACGTGATTTTCGCATAACGTTGTCATTAAACGCATCGTCGACTTGGGCTAAGTATCATAACAGATATTTACCTATATTAGGTAGGTACAAAAAATACCTTTGTATTTTTAATACCTACATTTTATTGTCAATGTAGGTATTATTGTATTCTTCTGTATTAACTGTTCTCATTGTATTAAGCTAACAATCTAATTATAATCTACCTTCCATTTTAATTTAAACATCAAACCGCTTACAAAACCGCTTTTCTAGAATAATTTAAAGACTTTTATCATGAACGAAAGCGACATATTTGTGTTTGGCTCAAAAATATTTGTGAAAGAAACAAGGCGAGATGCCATAACCACTTTGCCGTTGGAGCTCTCCTGGAAAATATTTTCGTAAGTGCCTACCTGTCTTTGTATTTAAATTGTAAGCTTTTGTGAATAAGCAGGTATGAGAATTAGTTCCATGCGAAACATTCTATCATCAACCTGTTAATGTATCCATAAGTATGTCTTCCTATCCCTATATATATAACATATAATATCGTAACTTAAGTTTTACGTTAAACTATTTTGATCGGTATTCCAGTGGCTAGTGTTTGCTATTCTAATAGTCACAGGCGCTATAATATTTATTTGGTAATAAAGAGGTATTGTTTCAGTTATCTGGACGATGCATCGCTTCGTATTGCATACAACTTACACAATACCTGGGCGAGAATTATTTCCGCGAACTTGAAGCTCAGAAGACGATTAAACCGATTCGACTTGGTATTGAAGTTGGGCCCTAACCTAGCGAAATTCCATAGACGAAACAAAAGGAGACTGAAGAGGGAGAAAGGGAGCAATTATCTAGTGAAAGGAAAGACAAGTAAGGCCTAATCAGCATGCCTAGTAAATACGCACTAGCTACTTACTTATCCATCTCGCTAGGTTTCCTTTTCATCAAGTGCCTATTACGTTAATGATATTTAACTTTTTTGTTGCAGTCTACACAATGAAGAAATCAGTTATGAAGTCGAAGAGGGGCGGGGATGATATCGTAATTCATACAAAGAGATACAAGTTATTTTAAGCCGCGCCGCGGTCTGATTAAAACGCCTGATACAAAAGTAACAGCAATTAAACCTGCTTTTTAAATTCTGTAGGTAGTTATTGTGAGATTGATACGTAAAAAACCCTGATATTTTTGAACATCATAATTATAAGGACGCTTATAAGTACCATAATAAGATGTAATATTATTTTATTGTTTCTGTGCTTCTGGTGTGCAGAAGATCTTGTGAGTTGCGTGAAAGTTATGTAGGTCAAGTATGTTAAAAGGACAGCAGAATCCGCATCCGGCTTTTTTGGAAGCCGGATCAACTACTTGAGGTCGAGAGACCGTTTCCGGTACCTTTAGGAGCTTCCTTACCATTTGGAAACTCTTGATTCGTTGACACTGTTATGTCTACAAGATGAATTTGAGCTGCAAACGATACATACCTACAGAACCGTAATAAATAAAAATAGAGGTTTCTTAAACATGATGCACATCGTATCAAATTAAAAAAGAACCATCCTCATACGGCCTAATTTTTTTAAATTGATTTTAATCTACAACCTTCTTTTCTGAATATAATTAAAAAGGTATATAATATTGTCTAACCATAAATTAAGATTTCGTATTGAAGACTTCTTCCTTGCTCGCTCTTTATTTGAATGTTCACGTACTTGTATCCGAGGCCACCTTCCGTGACGACGGCTGAAGCTTCCGTGTTCATTAGATCGACGGCTAAGATTCCCTGAAAAAAAAAAAAAAAAAAACAACATGTTTTGAGACCGGAAAGGTCACATCCCCATCTCAACGTGATGAGCACATCGTGGTACGATTTGAGTTTCCTCATACTGCAGTACGAAAGGACCTGATTCGTATCATCACATCAGGGCTGCCAGCTCGTTCGACTTCGTGAAAAAATCCAAATTATTTATAAACATATATGTTCTACATATTTTGTAAGCCATTTATACAACCCTGT
Source organism: Aplocera efformata (assembly GCA_921293045.1). Classification (NCBI taxonomy): domain Eukaryota; kingdom Metazoa; phylum Arthropoda; class Insecta; order Lepidoptera; family Geometridae; genus Aplocera; species Aplocera efformata. The sequence goes on along the minus strand of OV121054.1, from coordinate 2,559,438 downwards.
ATTTTGATACCACACTGTTTCAAAGAAAAATAATTCTTTAAAGAAAAATACTTATGCAAATCGACTACTGCAAAAATTTACAAGATGGAGCTGTATTAAATTTTCAGCATAGATGGCTGGTTTTCTTTTTGTAAAATTATGCGTTTTTCAAGAATTACAATTACACAGGTAAACTTAAAAAGTAAAACCCTATCTAAACACAAAATTTCATCTAAAACGTTCGAGAGTGAGATTAGAAGTAATATCACCACATCCTGCGCTTCCGAGTAAATCTTATAAATTCAACGGAAATAAAGATTTTTGATATTGACTCTATTACACTGATCAAATAGGTATTAATGCAAAAATCTCACCCTAATATCTCGCTCATAGGCAAAATCAGACATCTCAAAAAATATATTGCCAATTGTTTCCTGGAATGCTGCAGCAGGCCTTTGGAAGTTCCTGCGGTAGACGATGGGTCTGTTCACATTAGTGCCTAAGAAAAGATGGTTGCATTGCACTAAAACAACCACAGCCACCAGGAATGTAAAAATCACGGTCTTCATCGTGCTTATAGTTTGGACGCCACACAGACAATGGATATGCAATGCAATGTCAGTTAAAATAATATAATAACTTCAATAATATATTCTTATCTGGTTCAGATAAACTTGATGTCATCATTTTTTATATTATGGTAGATTATCTGTTCCTTGCGACTTTGTCCGCGTCGAATTTAGTAAATTTTTTTTCAATGGCTTCATGGAACGGCATTCGGCGATTCAGAGCTCCAACTAACTTTTCTTTCTTCATTTTTCGTCAAACCTTTTCTTCATTGTCACACATCTCGTGAAGTATATCTCTTGCATTCTTTTCCTTGGCTTTCGTTAAATGGTACAGTACTTTCTGTCCATTTCCAGTGGCTTGTACACTGCACAGATTATCTTGTACCTTGGCCCAAGCCAAAGCGACAGTGTTCGTGGCACTCCTATGCACGGTTCTTTTACTCTCTTTCATGCTGAGATCCTCAACAACATTCTTTCATTCTTTAACGCATACCTCTTGTCTTTCAATTCCTTTTATATTTCTTTTAAATTTCACCACCAACGTATCTTTATTTATTATTTTGTCTATCGTTTCTTCAAACACGTCCTTAGCTAATTTTCCCAAGATAGTGCATGGAATAATAATCCAAGAATTAACGATACAACCTTATTTTCATGTGAGTAGGTGGCCAACACTGGAGTTTTTAAGAAGTCCAAAGGCCTCCGACATAGCATATTGACTAGTATAGCCGGAACAGACATCTCAAAGTGTCCTCTGAAACGGAGGCGTTTCCTAAAGACCTCAAAGGACTATTATTAAATGCGTTTGTTAAAATTGCGAAAGTGAGAACCATACCTGGTTCTCTGATGTTGACCTAAGGTAAAAAGGTCCCGGGTTCGATTGACGGCCGGGACACATTTTGTGTGATGAAGTATGTAAGTATTATGAGTGTGTAAAAGTTAAAAAATAACGTTAATATTAGGGCAGCATTGAATACTGGCAATACAAACAAAATCATGCATATCATGATACTCAAATCAAATAAGCTGTTTTTTTAGTCCTGGGTGAAAAATAAAAAAACATGTATCACCTCCTTTTGAGGGAGGTCTGACAGGTTATGTCAGGCGTGATCCGACTAAAACCACCCTGGTGTTACTGATCGGTGCCATAGTGCTGGGGTTCCGGGAAAAACGGGATCTACCCCTGTTTTTTCCACATAATTTTATAATTTTGTGTTGTAGGTTATATAGTAGAGTATCAATGAATGAATGAATGAATGAATGAATGAATGAATGAATGAACACTTTATTGTACACCATAAAATTTACATAATATTCATATAAATATACTTAGATTTAGTACAATGGGCGGCCTTATCGCTGAAAGCGATTTCTTCCAGACAACCTTAGGATGGAGTTTTATCATGTGTTACCATTTTTCTCCTAGCATTTTCTCGAGTTATCGACTCCCTGAACACAATTGCTATCATAATGTTGTTGCGCCTGAAGTTTTGTGAAAGAGAAGAATGAATGAATTAACCGGTTTTTATTTCTTGATTATTTATTTACTTGTAATTTTTTATATGAAATTTGTTTTAAGTTTTATAGCAAAAAATATGTTAATTAGAGTGGTTTTGCCTTTCTAATTCATATTTTAAATAAATAATATAATTTCTTAATGTGTAATTTTTTTTGAAGTTATGAGACTAAATATTGAATCAACTATTAGTGATAGAATAAGGGAAAATAAAAAATAAAAGTTTGAGTAACTAGCTGCGCCCGCATTACCCGCGGCTTTCTGCCATCCTGGTAAGCTGGTACCAAGTTTCATTCGAATTCGTTGAGCCATTTGAGTTTCAAACATACACACATATATACACTAGCCTTTATAAACTAGCTGCCGCCCCGCGGTTTTACTCGCGTAGTTCCCATTCCCGTAAGAATACGGAGATAAAATATAACCTATGTGACTCGTTTATGTATCTCGTTAATGTGGCTTTCCATAATAGAAATAATTTTTAAAATCGGTTTAGCGGTTTAGCGTGAAATCGTAACAAAGTCTGAACCCTCTTTTTTAATCTGTTTTTTAAATATAATATATGATGCATGTAGATCGCTCTATCATTAAGTCTCAAGTTTAAAAGTCTGCTGTTTTTTGGACACTTAGGTACCCAACCGGTTCTATTGGTAGGAATAAAATTGTGGTGGCAACACTGACGCCTCATCCCAATACAGTGGGCAACACGAGACTTCACGACCAAACAGTTAAATGTACACGGAAAATGTAATGTTGCCATTAATTTATAGATGCAACATACCTTGTGTAATTGATGATATAAACGTTTTGTTTCTATCGTCACCATAACCGAATTCCGTGCTTCCCTTATTGTTGAAAATAACCACAGACCATTGAAGATGGGATAGGATCAGGGTTGTTAAAACAGGCGCAATAATATATCTAGTTGTATGATGGTATGTATGAAGCATGACCCTAACGAATAAATTGATATTCATGGACATTACACACAGCGCCATAATGATATCCACTCAAGCGTCCGGCCCGCGCAGCGACTATGTCTGCAACGTCCCGCTCCGCCGGCATCGTTTTTTTAATAACCGCGCGCGACCTTTTTTCACATAAACATTTACTACTGGACAACTACTGTACCTTCATTAGAATAAAAAATACCTACGGCAAGCTAAAAGAATCGAGAATTAGTTTAGTTCAAAGTAAATTACTCATATCAATCTGAAAGTATAAAAATAAAGCTTAAAAGTTGGTGATGTGAATAAAAATTTAAAATTTTTACTTTTACGTGTGGTTTACGTGAAAATTATAATAGTTTTATTAACTATTATATTATTTTGTAATAGTTTAGTATTTTCTCTTTAAAACGATACCAATATTTCAATATTGAATACGACGCTTTCTATCAAAATAAAAATTTGTAATCCAGGTCCTCCTCAAAAAAATATGAGCGGAAAAAATCAAAAAAATATTACAAAATGGCCGCCCATAATGCGCATTTACACGTTCTTTTTTTTTCAGTGAAACACAAATGAATGTATTCTGCTTTAATACTATTATTATAGATACTAAATAATATACTTTATAATTTAATACTAAATAATAATAAAAAACGAACTAAAATATACAAAAAAATATATATTTACAAATTTAAATTTTACACTCCTGTACTAGGATTCCCTGTGTCCTGTGTTACAGGTGGCATGAACAAACAGAAACACAAGACAAACACACTAGACCTAAGAGAAAATTTCATGTTCACCACACAAACAGTGCCATGATTCTATTAAAGTCAAAGATATTCTCATTGAATTCTTAAATTAATTACACTATTGTTATCAACTCTCAGCAGTTGCAGTCTTCCCTGTAGAACTCATTGGCCCCATCAGTTACTTTCAAATTGGTTCCTCCACCACCACATAGCCAGTCAAGATCTCCGCAGTGAAGGTCAAAATACTTTATTTCCATTGAATTCATAGTCAGTCGCATCTGAAACAAATAATAAGGCATAAGTTGTCAATCTTATTTTCTTAGTTTCTAGGGACTAATAGATTGTTCTATTAACTACTTACTAATAGAAGAGATCATGTAGGGCTTGGACTGGCTAGTGCTGGGCTGGTGAGGGGCTGGGTCTAAGGCAGTTGCTGGCTCCACCTCCACGAAGATCTGATGAATCCTCCTCCATGAAATCTGTAAAAAATAAGAACTTGTGTATTAAAATACATCATACTTATTAACACTTAGTCATATCTAATGCCACCACACAAAGTATGCCCGGGCTGGGAATCGAACCCGGGACCCCTCACTTCGAAGGCAGGGCTACTACCAACTAAGCCAGAGAGCCTATAAAATGTTATATGTTATTATAATTGATTTTTCTTTCTGGTGTGCAATAAAGTGTCTATCTATCTATCTCAAAACAATATTTTGAATGTATAATATTATATATTGTTGCAATACATATTTAATGTAGATGAAGCTGGCAAGCAGTAGTGCTTGCATTACTGTGTCCCAGTGAAGTCACATGCACATGAGATGTATCGCCCCTGTCTCGGGTGATGGACACAGCAGGATGAATGTGACTCAGTGTATGATCCAAATCTTATACCGAGTCGCAGCCAGTTAATACAATATACAAAATTAGTCTAAAAATTAGCCAGTTAGTAGAAAAATACAAAGTGTACTTACGGTTGTGTATTCATTATTTCCATTTGGTCACTGCAATATTAATGATGATGTTAGTACACATATTATATTAACCATAGATATAGTAAAAATAGCACAAAGTATTGCCAAAATCAATTTGTTTCAAACATAATCCAATTTTGATTGTTGATTTATTATAATTTATATTGAAAAACAAAACATATTCAATACATACCAATAGGTATATATACCAATAACTTCATATTGTCAAGTTTACATGCCACTAAGTTATTTATTGTAAAATGATACCCAGGTCCGTAATCCACCAATACATCACCACAAAACATGAACTGATCGCAAAACACAAAACGTGTAAATGTAGCATTAGACGTTTTCGATGGTATCTTGATCAAAAACCTGACTGCTAGTTGCAAGTTCAAGTTGCATATTACGATTTCCAGACACATCTCAACATATTTATTATTAAAATGTATATTAACGTGATACCAGTGAAGCATTATCTTATATTATGCCTTTGTTTTACATTATCAAGACCTTTTATATTATATATAACAACTCAAAGTCATCAAACGATGTTGGCGTCATGACACCATATCTTCTCAACTAGATTTAACATCATAAACGTTTTGGAATAGTCGTAATTTTACATATTTCGTAAAGAGATAATCCCCACAATCAATTTGATATATAATACTATTAGAAATAACTAGTAAAAACAGAAAACTTACCTCATGTTCGCAAGAGCTCCGTCCACAAAATTTATGGAATTCGAAATGGCCATTTAGAAATTTGATTATTTTTTTCTGAGTTTATTCTCGTTCTTTCCACAGATATAGGAATTGTAACAGATAACACATTTCATTGACTACCATCTAGTATCGAATAGCAGTATTAATAACAGCTGAATTTGCGTCTGTTGAAGCGTGAATAGGTCGATGACCGCGCGCGTTTTTCGGCCTCGATCGATACGTGGACTCCACAGCCATACCAAGTTTTTGTCAAATCGACACTTGGACGCCCAAGTGGATAATAATCTTAACATAGAACTATATTAATGATGGGATATGTCCATTTTCTTATTATAATGCTTACAAGCAATAATATTTTTTTATGTGATGTAATTCACTGGGGTTGGAATTTATATAAAAAAATTCTATGAGAGACCCATCAAATTTAAAAAGTACCATCCTCATCGATCCACAATTAGCGAAGAAATTGCGTAAAGAAAAATATAGGCCAAATAAGAAACTTCTCTTAAAGTCGGGAAGAAAACATATTTTATATTATTGTCTAAGCGTAAATGAAAATGTCGTAATGAAGTTTTGTTCCTCGCTCGCTTTTCATTCGAATGTTCACGTAGCTGTATCCGATGCCGCCTTGCGTGATGTTAGCTGAAGCTTCTGTGTTGGTTAGATCGACGGCTAAGATTCCCTGAAAAATTATAAATATATTATATGTTATGAGGGTTGGAACAGACGCAAACTTAACTATTATGATTATCTAAAACATGAAAACTGTAATTTGTAAATTTGAAGACTGTAATTTGGCATATCTGTCCATGTATTAAGGGGTTCCTGTGGCACGATATACAGAGGATGTCTCTTAAGTAATGTCGTTTTTCATATGTGAAAATTGCTTCGCCTCAATTTAAACATGTCGTAACTTGTTAAGACTAGTCTCTAATTCTATGAAGAGTACAATTGCTTTAATTTCTTTTAATCATTCCCTTTTTGTTTATTGACGACGCAGTACAATTTTATAATAAGTAGTATGGAATGCGATAAATATGAAATTCGTGATTTGTTAAAACACACGAATTGAGGCGTTGGATTTTCACATATGAAAACCGACATTACACCAATATGTTTACTTGTATGTGTAAAAAAAATTGACGTATCCAAATGATAATAATAATGATAATGATCATTATAAGATCTAAAGGAATAAAGGAGTTTGAGTTTGAGTTTACTGGACTTGGGTTTTCTCATACTTACGAGTACGAGAGTACCGGATTCGTATCACTGTTATATATGTGTTATATCTGTAAACACTAAATATAAGCGATCTATTATAAAACATGGACTAACTTTAGACTGGTTTAAACCACCAATATTACATGGATATTGGTTTAAACCTAGTATTAAATTTACTCCACGTTTGCAAAAAGACCATAGAATAGAATATTACTTTATTGTTCACCATAACATCAAAAGTAATCATACACAAATAAATACAACAGATAGGTGGCACAATGGGCAGCCTTATCGCTAAAAGCGATCTCTTCCAGGCTGGTCATAGGTGACCAGATCAGCGCGTCCCGTTTTTAGTCATATAAAAAAAGTATAAATTCATGTTGCAGTAAGTGACACTAGAGTTTGCTCGGGTGAGAAGGAACAACAAAAAGCTGCAGTGGAACTTGTGCCAAGTTCTGCAGATGTACACCAATCTGATAATCTGCCGCCAAGCAGTGCATTCGCGTTGATTGATGGGTGTGGGTTCCAGTGAAATATTAATAAAAATATATTTCTTTATTCATACTCCTGATGTCCATTTTTGTTAGCTTTAATGGCTGTGTGTAAGCAAAATTAATTCAGTTCATAAAATAATCATCTGAATTTTAATTACTTCACTTCGTAATTTGAATTTAACTTAGTCATAAGTTCGTAATTTTAATTTATAATAACTTAGTCATAAATTAAATTAAAATTACGAAGTAAAGTCGAAACCGGATAAGACGAGTAAATATAATGAGATTTTATAATTAATTACATATGTAAACATATTGCATATGTAACGACATCGGATCAAAGTCAAAGTCAAACTCATTTATTTCTTATTCTTCATTTAAATCTCAAGTATCATTTGGATAAAGCGAAATATCTGTTAAAGCGACGAACCACCTTCTAAATTCATCGGTTATCACTGCTTAATAAATAAATAAACGTTTACACACTCATACCTCTGCACTAGGGTTCCCTGTGTCGCAGATGGCATGAACAAAAACACAAACAAAAGACAAACACCCCCGAGAGCAAACTGTCAAAGATGCCTTGAAGGCAGGACATCGAATACAGAGCTACAACCAACTAAGCTGCGGATACGTCCATAATTGTAATAACACCACAGCTAGCACTTATATTAAGACCTACTTTTAATATCCCCGTACCGTACCGTACCCGCCTCTAATGTTCCCACTGCAGGGACACCGGCCTACTCTCGATAATTGAGAGTGAATGGGCGTTGATCTACCACGGGAGCCCAATCCGGATTGGTAGATGTCACATTTATGGTTCTAAGACATACCGGTTTGCTCACGATGTTTTCCGTCACCGTTTCTAGAACGTGGTATTGCGCACATAAATTTTTCAAGTGAAAAAACTCATTGGTGCACGTGTGGGTTTGAACCAGCGACCTTCAGATTGAATGTCGGCGTCTATGCCCCTGGGCCACCACGCTCTTTAATATCCTCAACAGTAGGTAATTACATATGGCCAAATAGGTAGATATTAATGCAAAAATCTCACCGTAATAGCGCGCCCATAGTTAGAGGGAAGATTAGGCATCTGGAAATAAAGATTGTCAATTGTTTTCCTGAACACTGAAGCAGACCTTTGGAAGTTGTTGTGGTAGATCATAGGTCTGTTCACGTTGGTGCCCAAGAAAAGATGGTTGCATTGCACTAAAACAACCACAGCCACCAGGAATGTAAAGATCACGGTCTTCATCGTGCTAATAGTTTGGACGCCACACAGACAATGGAGATTATGAATAAAATGTCAGTTAAAATAATAACTTCAATAATATATTCTTATCTGGGCAGATAAACTTGATGTCATCATTTTTTAAATATTATGGTAGATTAGCTGTTCCTTGTGACTTTGTTCCCGTCGAATTTAGTAAATTTCGAAACGGTGAAGGAAAACATCGTGAGGAAACTGGCATGTCTTAAAACCAAAGATTCGAGGACATGTCACATCTACAAATCCGGATTGGGCTCCCGTAGTAGATCAAAGCACATGTACTGTCAATTATCGAGAGTAGGCCGGTGGGAACATTAGAGGTTGATATGGTGGATGTTACTCCTTATAACATCAGCTATCTGCCAGTGATAGTTACTACAAAGTCAGTCCAGCCGTTTTGGAACAAGGAACAAACAGACAGACAAGATAATAAGAAGTGTTTTTTGTATATAAGTAGTTTAAAATGCATTTAGAAAAAAGCTGTTTGATATTACCAACAGACACTTCAATTTCATTTATTTGTATGTATGTATATTACGGTAGATGCTAAATTTTAATGTTTACCTAAATAGGTTTCTGTATACGCGTGACATGATAGCGCATGATCAAGTTTATTTTTCATGTTACTAGGTGGTCAACATTACTAAACATCTTGACGGCTCTATGGCTAAGTTGGTAGCCCTGTCTGCGAGTGATCCCGGTTTCGTTTCCCGGCCGAGACACTTTGTGTGCATGTGTGGCGATTTATTATCTGTGAGATGTCGCATCCCTAGGGACTCACACCGTCACCTCCCTACGAGAAAAAAGGCGCCATTATTGACAGAGAGACCGAGAGAGTAAAAACGAGCTCTCAGACAATTGTTTCTGGAATATAATATTCTGTGCCATGTTATATCAATAATAAACTGTGGTATAGTGATAAACCTATAAGTTTGATTTCCGACTCGGGAGGGTCGTAAAATTCTCCCAAACATGAAGTTTGTCCTCGCGTCTTGGCTGTTTCTCTTGTGTTTCTATGCTTGTCTGCGACACGGAATCCTAGTGCTGGAATGTGTAAAAGATAAAAAAGTAAATTAAAGGCAGAATTGAAAATCTGCAATACTAATAAGATCATAAATATTCAATCAAATACAATTGTATAACCTACCACACACAATGTACGCGGAGATTTGTAAAAAACAGGCCAAGTGTGAGTCGGATTTGCAACATTATCTATAAAAAATCACGTTTTTGTATGAGGCCTGCCTTAAATATTTATTTTATTTTGTTTTTTATTAGTATTTGCAGCTTGGTGACAGACGGACAGACGGATAGCGGAGTCTTAGTAATACCCGTTCCGTTTTTTAGGGTCCCGTTTAACCCTTTGGGTTCGGAACCCTAAAAAACGTGGGATATACCTACGTGATCACCATTTCTCTCTATTTTCTATCAAAATCAATTTTCTAGAGTTATCGACTCATTCATACATTTGCTATGCTATTATAATTTCTTTAGGTGTGATTTTTTTTCGGTGTTACGTTCGGACTAAAAATCAAATCATCCATTAGTGATAGAATCGATAAAACTAATTTTATTTTAACCTGTGTTTTTTCGGTTTCTAAAGTAGCGTAGGTCCAAAATATAAGTTATCCTGGCAACAAATTTCATCCAAATCCGTTGAACCGTTTGAGAGTGAAGGACCAACAAACACACACATAGAAATGTTTGTCTTTATAATATAAGTGTGATTTTGAAACCTAGACTTTTCCATTTATGAAACAGCTGAAAAACTTCATGTTACTAACGTCAGTGTGGTTTAATACAGGCAGAAGGCATGGCAGCATCCACCTCGATACGGATAGGCAATAAACAAAAAGCGAGCGATGCAAACCTCACCTGATATCGTGCGACAGACCGATAGACTTGCCCCCGGGGTATATTGACACTGCTACAAACTGGCCTCTACGATAATCGGGAACAAATCTCTCATTTCGGGAAAGAACATGGTGTGGCGCTTTCGATGTGGACATATTCAAAGATATCATTTAGATCGATTTGACATCATTACTGTTACTGGCTTGGGGCTCTTTTGGATACTGATCGGTAATATCCATCCGTACAACACCGCAATTACATTGTATTAATCGACTAAAACCAAAGTTCGAGCAAGGAGTATGCTGAAAACCAGCCCTGCCTAAATCCTATGCAGATTTACGCAGAACAGTGCTGAGCTTATCCCTATAATCAATTAATCATTGACTATGCATTAGGTTTGCCCTTGTCAAGTCTACAGTGATATTTTATTAGTACTAGGTCCCATGTTTTACAATCGATGAGTAAATGAATTATTTCAATTACCCTTTTATCAGGGTTATCAGTTAGCTCGCAATTTGGAAATCTCCATGTAAATTCATTCGTAGTTTAACTGTTACAGAACATTTAGGTAACTAAAATTATCACTATCACACTGATATTATAAAGGCGAAAGTTTGTTAAATAAACGTTTACACATTCATACCTCTGCACTAGGATACCCTGTGTCGCAGATGGCATGGACAAACACAGAAACACAAGACAAACACCTAAGACCCGAGAACAAATTTCATGCTTACCACACAAAGTGTGCCCCGGCCGGGAATTGAACCCGGGGCCCCTCGCTTCGACGGCAGGGCTACTAGCAACTAAGCCACGGAGCCGTTGTATGTGTGTATGTTTGTTACTCCTTCACGCTCAAACAACTCAACTGATTTGGATGAAATTTGTTACATTATGAAGTTGTTATATTCTGGATTAACAGTAATGACTACTTTTGATAGTATATTATATAGATAGAATATAGCATGTTAAATAACTATGATTCCCATTATACAGGCATAATTTGGTACCAAATACCGGCCATTTTAAATTTTGATATAGTCTGTGTCACTCTCATAATTAAAACGAAACGGATCCCTAATTTTGAAAAAAAAAAAAAAACATAGCCTACCTCGATAAATGGACTACCCAACACTGAAAAAATCATTCAAATCGGACCAGTAGTTCCAGATATTAGCGCGTTCAAACAAACAAACAAACACTGCAGCTTTATAATATTATAGTATAGATTTAAAATGAGCCTCAAAATTAACTTGTTGTCTTAACTGGGTATACGAATGGTCACCCATCGACCAAGTGTGGAACGATGCGTGACATTTTTTTTAAGCAGAATATATTGTTGTTACAATTCGGTGTACCGGGCAGCCTAGAATTTACTGGGAAAAAGTCCGTTTGAGTCGAACGCCGTATCAGGTTTCTAAAATATTCGTCAATTTGAACTTTACATTGCTTCAAAAAAGTAAAATTTAAAAAAATATGCTTGTACCTTCTTTATGTAATCGAAGAGCAGTCACTTTCAACTGATAATTATTTTTAGTGTAAATATCCAACCTTTATATTTATTGAATTTTTCAATTTTCTTTTTAAACAAACCAACTGACTCTACTACCAACTAAGCAACTGACGGCTCCTTGGCTTAGTTGGTAGTAGACCTGCCTTCGAAGCGAGGGGTCCCGGGTTCGATTCCCGGCCCGGGCACACTTTGTGTGGTGAGCATGAAGTTTGTTCTCGGATCTTGGGTGTTTGTCTTGTGTTTCTGTGTTTGTCCATACCATCTGCGACACAGGAATCCTAGTGCAGAGGTATGAGTGTGTAATAAAAAAAAATATTGTTTGTGTTTTCTAAGTTTGGTTCTTGTTATGCCATAGCCATACTCCACCAGGAATAAAAAACAAGAGACCCCTAATGGAACCTTCCCTTTTCGCAAGCATGACCCTGTTCGCAAATAAATTGATCATGTTACATAATATATAAGTACACATTAATAATTAATTTCTTTCTGTTCTTTTTTATAAAAGAAGCTGGCAACAATTATGTAATACTCGAAATTAAAGACTCACTTCTTAGGAGGTCAGATATGTCAAATTACAGTCAGTTTTCATGTTTAAGCTTATCTTACTTGTTAAGTTTACGTCTGTTCTAATCCTAACCGACCAACCCGAGGGGAAGGAACAGACAAGAAACCCCTCGGAGACATTACATATTCGCGAACATGGTCCTGCGTCTAGAGAGCAAATTCATTCCCAAGCCTTCATTACGATCATTTGTTACATAAAATAAACTTTCTTCATTCTTAACCATCAAGAATAGGACGGTAAAACGCTTTATCCTTTCTCGTATCAACTTGTTATCAAGAAAACTTATTCCCCAAGTTACTAAGTGGGATACAATGTACCACAATGGCCGGGAGTCGTGAACAGGTATTGGAAACTTGTATAAATTAAATTGCGAAGTTAAATTGACTTCGCTATCAGTAAGGATGGTGCAAACAGGCGATCAGGAAGATCGATTTCAACACTGGCTCTTGCACACGACTTTGGACTAAAAACAAGCGAAGACGGATTTAATAATTAACTGATTTATGAATCTTATAAAGTGAATATGTATTTTCAACATTTATTTTTGCGTCTTTTGAGATGAAATTTCTTCACGAAACTTCAATAGGATCATCTTAAAGGTCCCTATTAAATTATAAAGGATTCATCCTAATCAGTCCACGATTGAGAGAGAAATCGAAAGTCAAACAAACAGACGAATTGAATATCTCGTTTTTTGAACTTAAAAAATATTTTTTTCTTTCCTAGCTTTTAAAGGTAAATATTTTTTCGTAAAAATTTATTTGCTACTTTCTTGTGAATATATATATTCGTATTCAACTGTATGTTCTAATTTAAGCGTCTATTGTAAACGTGCGAATAGGAACGAAATTATTGAAGTCAAATAATTCGAAAAAAAAAATCGAATAGGTAGTTTGTTTGAATACCTATTGCTAGTTGTTGTAAAGTTGTCGTTCAACAATGTGCACTCTGCTTTACGATTCAAACGGTGTAGAACTTTGATATTGTCCGCGACAGACATTGTTCCGACAGAACGATTGTTACAACATTATCGTCTCTTCAAGTTACTCAGCCAATATGCCAGACTTTGTTTAGGATGTCCTGTGGTTGACTGAATGCGTGGCGTCCTGTGGTTGTGTTTGCGCGTGCGCTATCTTGGACTGAACCAATTTACAGAACTTTATTTAGTTATTTATTTGCTAGAACGTTGGTACATTTTGTGATTGGTAATAAGTGAAAATAAAAGTAATCCTGTACATTCTTCTTTATGAATAAGGCGTGCAAAAATTAATAATAAATCACAATTATAACAAATATTGATACTAAATGTCAAAGGGTACATTAACATAACAGAAAAAATACTGAAAATAAAAGTAATAAATGTTCGAATAAGTAGCATATCAGGTAAACGTAGGGAATCCTAATATGTAAAACACAAAAATTGTTTCTACCTATGTCCGTTAGATACTTTAAAACCATCCAGACGCCCCAAACGGTTTCATTAGAAAGACAATAATAAGAAGATTAGACCACTAAAATAATGCATTAGGCACAAAATGTATTTATTTTTTAGCACACGCGAGGGATGTCATAAAAATGTAATTTATAAAAGTTCATTTTGCAAAAATGTCCTTGTTTAGGGTAGTACAGGTGCTTGCGTCCGTAGGTGAATACCCTCAGAGTCCCTAAATGTACCCCCTGGGTAGTGCTAAAGGAACAACTAAAAGTAGCAGTAGAACTTATGCAAAGTTCGTCCGGAGTAGTGCCTTCACACCTGGTAATCTGTCGCCAAGCAATGGTGCACTCGCATTGCTGCATTCCGGTGGAAAGGTGTGAGTGCCGGTGAAATCACATGCGCATGAGACGTAAATATATTTTTATTTTATTTCAATGTCAAAGTTTTTTAGGTTTTCTTAATCAAAATTAGAAAATTTAAATCTTCATATCTTCATAATAATCAATATTTGAAAAGCTGTCTCTCCGAATGATAAACGGTAATAGGTAAATATTTTGTAAAAATCAAAATGATGTCGGATATCATGTTAAAAATAAATTTGACGGGACGGAACCAACTGAAGTGAACTGAACTGAACTGAAGAAAAACTTTGCCATTTTAACTTGCAAATCTTCCATGATGAATGATGAATTCTTGTTTCATTTCATTCGGATATCGATCATACAGTACAAATTCAATTACCAAATAGCGGTGCTACGCATGACTGTGCTACGCATCACAAAACCCGTAGCACTGTACTACGAAGCTATGGCAACGTCACATATTTCAGTTTTTGCATAGATGTATTCCGATATTGAATTTCGAGGACGGAACCTTCGGTATGTGAATTTGAACTCCATTCTGGTATTGCAGGCATATGGATTGAATACAATGCAGCCCGCTATTACGCATTGTAAAGATTTCGATGTATATATGTTTAATTTATAGGAGAGAAATAGGAAAAGATATACCCAATGCATTGATTTTTTTTCTTAAATTTCTATGGGTCTACTTTTGACGTGGATTAATGCCAAATAAAGAAAATAAGTGTATAAGTTTTGACATAAAGCTATCGGGTATAAAAATATTTTCTATTTCGATAATTTCCGTTCAAATCTGTCTTACTCTCGTATTATAAAATATGTAAATGTGCCAAGCAATGGTTCCTTTATATTATACATAAAGCATAAATTAAACACTGGTACAGAAACAAAAACTAAATAAAACAACTTTGTTGGGCCAGTAAAAACTATCCCAAGCGACTCTGCTTTGTATTTCAACATAGAATAAAAATATAGAAGAAAATTAAACTGGAAAAAATCACAAAAACGAACTACCTAAACTTTAATATCTTTACAATACTCTGTGGATAGTTCGCCAGGGTACATTAGTTCCAGAGAAAAAAGTACGAGCCATATTACTCCTAATGCTTTGAGAGTTCCACTGCGAACTAAACCTGGCAAGAGTGAGTCAGTTTAGTACATAGAGTTCTGCCATGAAATTAGAAAAGCTTTATTATTAACCTACATAAACAGGGGTTTTATAAATTTGACCACTATGTATCTCTGTCTATATGTGTGTCTGTCTGTGGCTCCGAAGCTCATTAATATTACACTGAGTCAGGGGCTTTTACATTTTCGTAAAATGAATTAGTCTTTAATTGTTGCGATTGCGTAAAAATATAATATAATACCAAATTGCATTTAAACATAAAAGTTGTGAAATGTTATAATCCTGTATTTTTTGATACCCAACTGGACGGTTTTACCGTCTCATGCGCTTGTAATTCACTAGCACCAACACCTATCCACCGGAACACAGTAATCCCAATACACCACTGCTTAGCAGTAGATTAAAATTCAATACGATTAATTTTTTTTTTTAATTTTTATGTGTAAATAAATTTGTTGTATAGAGAAATAATAAAATATAATATATATAAATATTATTCATGCATATTAATATATTTAATTTATATGTCTTAGGATAAACATTTTTTTTTTTTGGGTTCTTCTGGAAGAACCCATAATTAGATTTTTTTTGGTGTTTTCACCAAGGTTCTTCAGGTGAGGATCTCTAAAGTGTAGGCCATATTACCCGTAATGCTAATAGAAGGTCCCTGAGCGATAAAAGTTGCTTTAATTTAGTTGTTAAAATAACGAGCAAGCATTCTGGTCGATTTTTTTACTACTTCTTCATTACTTAGGTAAGTAAGTAATTCAGTGTAAAACCAATAGAATTTCGCAGCCTGTAATCTTCCCTCTGAGCCACAAGCCTACTATCGATAACCGACAGAGATTGGGCATTATGGGGTATGACGATTTCTTTAAAATGTTTTGAGATAAATGTAGTATTACGCACATATTTTTCAAGGGAAAAACATATTGATGACATGGATTAACTTCTAGTAATTCATCCAAATCGTTTGGGCCGTTTCCGAGATACTCTAAATAAATAAATATACTAGAATTCGTTTAAAGTAATGAAAGATAAAAAAAAAACTTTTTTCAAATAAAAAAGTTTCATTCGAATATTAACAAAATAAAGAAGAAACTTGAATGTTGACATTAACATTCAATTTGATCTTGACATTTTTCCAACCTACGAAGCAGCGCCATCTAGTATTGATGTTGGAAACATGGCCGCAAAAAGCACTCATTTCAAAATTATTCGGTTGCGCTCAAACGTGATTATATAAATTCTGAGTTTAAAAATGACGCCTAAAAATGTTCCAAATTCAACTGGATTCTCGTGGCGGAAAAGATTGCGGTACAAAAAGTCTTTTCTAATTTAAAAACTGATAAATGTGCTAGACAGACCGTCTGCAACAAAACAATGTTTTCAGTCTGTGTAATAATATACGATTTTATCTCACGTTTCGTGTATTTTTCTAGTTTTTGCAAGTAAGTGCAAGGTACAGGGTTATCACAAAGAAAAACGTAATTTACGTTGAAAAATCGAGTAATATTTTTCTCCTCAGAGCCCAGATGGTAGTAGCTCTGCCTTCTGCATTGTAGTGAGTTCGATTCTTACCCAGAACTAACACTTGTTTGAAGAACATAGTTTATATAGCTTCTGAGGGAAAGAAAGGCAAATTAACCCCAAAACTTTGGTTTCGATGGAAACTGAAAATTTTGACGGCACCGTAGCTTACGTACCTTCGAAGCGAGGGCTTCGGGTTTCAATCTCGGCCGGGGCAGACTGTGAGCTAAAGTTTGTTTTTGGGTCTTGGATGTTTGGCTAGTGTTTCTATCTATCCATGCCATCTATGACAGGGAATCCTAGAGGTATGTGTGTGCAAAATTTTTCGTATTTAATCAAATTCAATGATCCGCTTTGGAGTATTTCAGTTATATAACGTGCGCAAAGTATCAGTTTTGTGGCTGACAAAGGTCACATTATAATTAGGTTATAATCATAAAGTCATTATGAATAAATGATAATTATTACGGGTCATATTCACAGTTGACATAAATAAATCATTACTTCAGTTGAGGAACATCAGAATAGAATAGAATAGAATATTACTTTATTGTACACCATAACATCAAAAGTAATCATACAAAAATAAATAAAACAGACAGGTGGCACAGTGGGCGGCCTTATCGCTAAAAACAATCTCTTCCAGACAACCTTTGGATGGACAGGATCTATGCGGATAACTGCGAACGGTGGCGTACATCATACTAATATATAAAATAATACACAATCAAAATACACATATAATTAATAACAGTTTTTTATACTGCTAAGGATGGGACGAGCTGATGGCCCACGATATGGTAAGTGGTATCTGCCCATAATAACAGCGATACGACTTAGGTCCTCGGACCCTAGTCGCATGCCCTTGCGCCCACCACCCGAGACTGGAAATTATGTCTCATGCACCTGTGATTTCACCACACCCTTCCACCGGAATACAGCAATATGAGTGCATTACTGCTTGGCGGTAGATTATCAGCTGTGGAAGCAGTAGTTCTCCAGACGAATTTGACACTAGTTTTACTGCTTATTTTTGTTGCTCTTTTAGGGACCACCCAGGGACTTACACTTACGGACAAGACCCCCCCAATACTGATAATATGTAAAACAGTTATTAAAAAAAAGCTTAGTTTTAAAGCAGTAACAGTTATATTGTTAGGATATAACTAAAAGATATTTTTAACTTAATGATATGCAATGTTGTACAATATATTATTTACGCAATTATTTGAATGTAATTGAATAATTAAATAAGGTTACTGAAAAAAAAATTTTTTTAACAAATATAGCATTCAAAGTAATTTGACAATAATAAGGAAACAGTTATATTTTATTTTATCTGGAAGAGATCGCATTTAGCGATAAGGACGCCCATTGTGCCTATCTGTTGTATTTATTTTTACAGAAACCAGTGCTACTGGCAACTGAGATGTGAGGCCACTTAATTAGTATTTATATACATCCAGACACAACACAAATACACAAATGCTTCTCCTGGGTGGAAATCGAACCCGCGACCTAAAATCTCTTCGAAACAGAGATAAATATTTCATTAGTCAATAAACTATGTCCAGAATTTATTGACTAATAAATATTCACTATAATTCATAAACTACATAGTATAAAACAAAGTTGCTTCCTGTCTCTATGTATGCTTAGATCTTTAAAACTATGCAACGGATTTTGATGCGTTTGTTTAATAGTGATTCAAGAGGAAGGTTTATATGTATAATACACTAGCAACTCACCCCGTCTTCGCATGGGTATTTTTTGATACGACACTGTTGCGAAGCTGGGGTGGGTTAGTTAGCTAAATTGATGAGGGGAAAAAAAACGTAGACTTCATTTTCTTTTTAAACAATATCACAACTATAAACAAGGTAAATAAACCACTAAGCGTTCTTCTTGTTGACAGCCCTATATTTAGACGCAAGTTACCTATAGCCTTTTAAAAGCAGATTTTAAACTTTTTGGCGAATGGCATACGGCCCAAAATGCAATGAGTTTGCGTTCGTTGGTTACGTACTACATTTTGCGTTGTTGCCAACATCGTACCGAAAAGGAAATTAAGTTTAGGGTCTGCACAAATTTGGCACGTGTTTAATACGATAAGATCTGTTGCTTGTGGTCTAATGACCTTTTGCGGTTGTCTCACCGTACATTTGCTGGCATTTTCAGTGGAAATACAGCTAGTATTTAATTTGCTTTGGATTCAGTCGGCGAAAGTTGGTGGAGGGCCAATTTCTGACCCGTAACATAATTATTTAACCAGGAAAGAATAGCCGCTAGACTGTGAGGAAGAGGACTGTAAGCCTGGAAGAGATCGTTTTTAGCGATAAGGCCGTCCATTGTGCCACTTACCTGTTTTATTTATTTTGTACGCGGTGTTACCCGCAGTTTTCCGGGATCAAAAGTAGCCTAATGTGTTAATCTAGGATATAAGTTATCCTGGTACCAAATTTCATTGAGCCGTTTAAGCGTGAAGGTGATACATACATACAAACACACATAAATAGAAACTTCAGCCTTTATAACATAATTATTTAATTACGAAGATTGTTACCTTCAGTTTGTTCTTTATGACTTTCTATTGGTTTTCATTGACATTATCCTATTTGGATTGAGTTCCCGTAATACTTTAGAACTATTTAACTACTAGTTAATTGGTACTCTCAATTATCGAGAGTAGGTCGGTGTCCCTACAATGGGAACATTTGCCAGATACGGAGGTAGATTAAGGCCTATTATCTCTCCTACTGTCTCAATAAATTGTCACAAATTCTTCCACATTTAGATTTCAACCAACAGCCTTCGGATTGAAAGTCAGCGTACGTACCACTGGGCCACCTTAGATATAACCTTTCTTACATATCGCCAATAAAATGTAATAGTCTTGAGAGGGATATGAAACCTGCTGGGGCTGAAAGCAATAAACTGTGTTTTATCCAGCCAATATCACATTTTGCTCGTATTTGTATCGCAATATACTATTGTCTGACGCTTTGGCAACGTGTAAAAATGACTTTAATTGTAAAATCGATTACATTTATTGTAAAAAAAAAAAAACATCGTTAACACACTCACACCTCTGCTGCTCTGATTCCCTGTGTCGCAGATGGCATGGACAAACACAGAAACACAAAGCAAACACCCAAGACCCGAGAACAAACTTCATGCTCACCACACAAAGTGTGCCCCGGCCGGGAATCGAACCCGGGACCCCTCGCTTCGAAGGCAGGGCTACTACCAACTAAGCCACGGAGCCGTCCGATTTTGCATCAAGTATTAAACTTGTAACTATATAGCAACTTTTTGAGAATGTGTCCTTGTCTTTTTCTCGCTGCTACAGAACATAGCAAAGAGTACATTTTACAACGAACACTATTACAATATAGTTAATGTTTTTCGTTTATTGTTATTTGTTACCTCATATCTACGTCATTAAAAAAAAAAACATAAAAAAATTGATATGATATGCTTTTAGATTAGTCTCATCGATTTTCAACTTTACCGAGGTTCAACTGTAGTTGCTTTCATTCATAACTTTCAGCTGAGTGTGTCCACGATTTATGAGATCCACTAAGATGTAACAACACTGTTGACTTTGAAACTTCAAACATTTCAAAACTGTTGCGGATCCCAGGGGCGCCTCTCTGGAGTACTTCGTATTTACCCCTACCAGGGTTATCTGGGTCTTCTATAATTTTTATTTAATTTTACTATTAACGAAAACGAGGTCTAGTTGCTGTTTAATTAGGCGACCATGGTTAAATGAAAATTATGTTATAAAAATTAAGGAACAAATTCTCTCCAAGGGCAATTAATATTATAAATGCGATCTATGATATGGGGATATCTGCACACGTGCCTGTAATTCCACCGGCATTTTTCCGTCCGGTCGAATTTTGGACAAGTTCTACTGATACTTTGGGTTGCTGGCAACACCGTAGGATACGTGTAGGATGTGGGTGAACTTGCAGATAAATGTCCAGCAAATCTTGTAAAAACTCAAATTTTTACAAAAAAAACTTTTGTATAATAAACTATACTGAAAATTCAATGCAGCGACATCGTGTTTGTGGTACTTAGTAATCTACGGTTTCAAATAAAACACGATTTTACATTTAAAAAAACCGAGCGAAATTCGGTCGACCCGGCACTGTAAGCTAAAAAAAATAAAGTGAAAAGAACCAGTATTTCATATGGGTATTTTGAAGTCTTATTCTTTTTGTGTAAGTGATTAATACTGGTGTCGGGGTATTCAAGTCCAAAGGCCTCTGGCATGGCTTAATGACTGGAAAAGCACGGACATGGAAACCGGGGAAGCATTGCTTTACTAAAAGTTCCAACAAAATAGGTCCAGCCGTTTCGGAGATTAGCCGGAACAAACAGACAGATAGACAAAAAAAAATGTAAACTGTTATATGCACCTGATATACTTTCACATGAAAGAAAAAAGCTGTAACTTCGACATTGCAATTTTATGTAGCATAGATGTAATCTTGAAGTTCGAGATTTCGATACACGGGTAGGGGTTGGCGTCACTCTACATCTAGGTACACGCCTAGGTATTCGCCGTATTGTTCATTTAATTGCCTATTTGGGATCTAACTTTATTGCGCGTTTATTTACTTTGCAATTAGAGACGTGACTGTCTCATTTCACTTGAACAATATGCCTTTAAGATGAACGTCCATTTGTCACGTAGTATTTCACGATTAATTCTGCAAAAATATTATTGTTTGGTTGACGCTTTCAATAAAATTCCTTAATGATTTGTTTGCCAAGGAAAAAAGCGAGAGGTTAGAAATAAATAATAATACATGAATATTTCATACGCCCCAAAGTAAGCATATCTTGTCACACAAATGTTTGTCCTAGGTGGGAATTGAACCATCGACCTACAGCGCAGAAGGCAACTGACACTAATATGATTGATTGAGGTCAGTCACTAATATGGTGATTGATCACTCTCAAGGAATCATTATAGAATCTGCATGGATTTGAACCACTAGTCAGCCTCAAGCCGCGTGCAATCCAATCTGAAGATATATGGAATTCTAAATTATCCCAAAGTATGTATTAACACGCTAAGACACTTTAACAAGTAAGTAGAGAGATTAAAAGACCTATCAAACATAAAAAAAAATTAAGGTCGGTCCACAATTGACGGAGTAAACTGTGAATATATATAAAATGAATGATACATACAATCGAACATAGAAACTCCTTCTTTTTTTAAGTATGTATCAGTATGTAAGTATGTATCGGAAATCAGGTACTAATCTTCACATAAATTACCTTAATCTTTCTTGAAGAAATTATACGAGACAGGGCTCGACTGATTAGGTAGATTTTTTTAAATTGGTATTAAAATTCGGAAATCAGGTATAACTAAAAGCGCATTTTTCTATGAGATTTTTGCCATTACGTAATTTGATAGTTGACTGTCAAAATGAGAATCGAGACAGAAAACCATCTTTTGGGTAACCCAACAAAAAATACGGGGGCAATGCGTAAGAATGTTTTTTTTTATGATTACGAATAAATGAACGTACACCTTAACGTAATTTCTGTGTTTTATCGTGTTTTATTGTTACTTTGCATTTATATTGGATGAAATATTTGACTTTGAAGTTGAAGACCTTTTTGGCTAATGTACTTTGTTTGTAAGAGGGAGTTGTGAGTTGTTGGTTTCTTACCGTTCATGTTATTACGCCCAATTTTTGTCTTCTAATAAATTTAACGAAAAAAAAAGCTGGATTCCAGTACCATACGATTGTTTGTTTATATTATTATGATACTTTAAATCCAAATAAATATTATAAATATAAACTGAAGATACCCAAAAATAAAGAGGAATATGTTCTCTTGAAATATGTTCTGTGACAAAACCAATATAGCTCATTGCGAAACCGACAACTGATGTGAAAAAGTATGCCACTTACTTTTCATCCAACTTGTTAGAAACTTCAAGAATTTTTCTCATCGTTGCTGAACAAAGACTTAGGTTGTGAGTAGGTCGATAACTGGAATTAAAATTCAAGACACTACCCGACGCTCTCGGATATTATGGACGGTGAAAGGAGATGGTGTTGAGGAGAGAACTAAAGTTTATGGGAACGTTCTCGAAACGATGCATGAAATCAGCATGAAAAACCGGCAATAAATCACTAAAACGGATAGAAAATCTTTATTTTGGGTCACATTAAAACTTGTAGAGCACAAATACATTTTTTAACAGACTTCAAAAAAGGTTCTAAGTTCCACTGCATTAATTTCGAAAAAATCGAGAAATCGTTTAAGAGATTTCTCCGAGAATTTATCAACTGATTTGGAAAATTCTTTCTTATATGAATAATAGGATAATAAGGATAATATTCAGATTGGTTCTATAGAATTTTTATCAAAATCGGTTCAATAGTTAAATCAAAATAACGGGAACTAAGTTGCAAATTTTACTACTTTGAAAGTACAGAAGTCGGTATTTTTTTTCAATTTTTAAATCTGTTACTTGTTATGTTCAACACTGGGAATGATTTGATTAAAAATATCATCAATTGCATAACCTTAACTTTCGTGACAACGAATAACATACCCTAATATTGGTGACGGAAGTCACACATACGCTTCTATCTAAGAATTATCCGTCTCAGTTGATAAATGGCGGAGAAATCGGAAAACATATAAAAAAAATACAATAAAACACAGAACCTCCTTTTAGTCGGTTAGAAAATAAGTGTGTATATCAATTTAAAATATACCACGGTATACTGGCCAGGCCAGATTGAGCCTTTTTATATACCAAATGTGTGGTGTATCTCGGTGGCTGTAGCCGATGCAAGTTTAATGTTGCCAGGTGAAAGTGAATATACACAGGCAATAATGGCAACACGTCAAAACTTCAGTCAGAGGAAATGACATGATATAATACTGACAAATGTAATATGGGTTATTCCTTTTAGCTTCGGGTTAATTATTTGATATCATTAATTGCACTTATAGTTTATAAGAAGCTCTGCCTTCTGCAGAGGTCGTGGGATCAATTCCCTCCCAGATAATACATTTTTGTGACAAACATGTTTGATTTGTATTTGATAATATGCACCTATCAAAATAATATATTTATCGTCTGACGCCTTTTCGCTGACCTGATCTCCGAGGTGGTTGCGACGTCATGTGTCCTGGCGTGTCGCAAACTGAGGAGTGGCACCCCATGCCAAAATAGAGAGAGGTCCGGATCCCGTGTTCCCGCCACTACGCGGCAGAGGAGGACACCGTGGGGTTTTAGTGGGTCTAGTCCCACATAACCGCTCTGTCTCTCCGTGGCAGGGCGGTATGCGAGTGCATTTCCCCACGGTAAAAACAAAATGTGAAGACAACAACACCAGAGCTACCTTCATAGCAGTCCGATTAATGGCAAAAAAAGTACCTAATGTTTTTTCTAACTACATTTTATTATAATAGTACTAATTAACTCGACAGATGTTTTGAAATGAAGTTTTAAATTTCCCCAATTTTTGACTTTTCCCGTTGAATTACCAAGATTTTTCTTATATACAAACCATTTCCTGACGACCAACACGACGAAATAGAAATTAGCCAAATCGATTAAGCTGTTTTTGAATTTTAGAGAGACTTACGAACAGCAATTGATTTTTATTTATATCCTGGGCGGAAATCATACCCACGATCTACAGTGCAGAAGTATATATAACTGAGCTGTGAGGTCAGTTGGTATGAACCAATAATCTTATCTAGTGTGACTCTTAGACCCAAGTTTATAACTTGAGCCATGGACTCTAAAATTCGAGAAAATCATAAATATCACGGATGGAGAAGCGAGCGTTATTAAAACGCGTTTGTGAAATCGCAATATCGCCTTTACGAAATCATTCGTGATTGAATAATTTGATTTCAATTACAATTAATGCTTTATCCATTTCGCGTCCCTGTTCACAGGTAAGTATCATGATTAATTTATAGTCTAAAGCCACGGAATATATTAATATTCATGACAGATATTTGACACAGCGCTATCTAGCCCCAAACTAAACAATCTCAATATAGCTTGTATATACTCGTACGTATAAAGTTTTAGTAAAAAATTTAGTTGTAAACAACTTCCCCATAGTTATTTACACCGCCGACCAATCTAGCTTACAATAAAATTACTCTCCATCCAAAAGTTGCTTGGAAGAGATCGCTTCTTAGCGATAAGCCCGCCCATTGTACATTAACTTTCTTTAAGTAAGTTTACTCTGTATATTTTTACATAATCTTATTTTTACATTTGGTGACACCATTGTTACAAATTTTACAATTAATATACACGCAGAGTAAAATTATTGATAACTTATATCATATATCACATATATGTTTATTTTGTCTTGATATAGTATAAAAAAATCATCAAAGTACAATAATCAAAACTACGTATTTTGCTTTCCCGTGATTTTTTCCGCCCTTTGTAGAACGTTGTGGATTTGATCGATTGGTTTTTAAATGGTAGGGTTTATCCCTTAAGGGCTTAAAACCTGGGTACAGTTAGAGTTAATTACTGTGAGAGTATTTTTGTCGAATTTGTTGATGTGAGATTTTTGTGATTTTTGATTCTTCTTTATCATAACCATTGGCAACAATACCAATTTCAAATAGCTCAAATATATTCCCGGTGACGGTACTAAATATCACTCAAAGTTGGGCACATGCGATACTGTATCTCGTGAACAATAAACGGAGCAATGCTCCAATATATCGGCATGTCCAAATTATTGTTGTAGTTTCATTCGGCGATACGAGCACAATGCCGCCGTGATTCTCTCAATTGATTGGTTGTTATTCCTAGGGTTGCCACGGCGGTTGATTATTTGCAAAGATAATTTTTAGTCTATGGACTTAAGTCTTTTCATCAGCCATTATAATTATCCAGCGTATTTTTTGACGATGCTCTTTTACAACTGATATTTTCACCTGGTATTAAAATTTGTATGTATGGTAATCTATGTATTTTCAATAAATACATAGATTACTATACATAAAAATTATGAATACATAAAAGTCAATAAATTGCTATGAATTTAAGTCGTAAAGAAGCTATGCTAAATGCTACGTTTTATTTCTTTCATGTTTTATCGTTTGATTGTCTGCAAAAATAAACTCACCCAAATGGTACAACTAAGCGTAACCGTAAATATGTAGCCATACCCCCCCCCCCATAACTCAGAGTGTAGGTAGTGAACCAACATTTTGTAGTCAAGGAGCTACAAAAAATACTTTCTCCATTTATTTCAAGCTTTGATTGATTGAAGTAGATCGAAATTAGTCGATAGCTATGATTTATTGTGTCCGTGAATACTCGGCCAAATTGTAGAGTAGCTTGTTAAGTTTCATATGCAACTAAAGAGCTACGAAAATTCCTTATTTAAATTTTAATTACAACTTTAATTCGTTTTAAAAATCATAGCCAGGTAAGGTTCTATAGCTACTAAAAAGCGTAGCCATAACCTGGGTTGTAGTTCGTGTTGCAATATTCTTCTTTGTCAGCACAAAAATGTTTGCCCTGGATGGGATCGAACCCGTGAAAGCGCAGAAGGCATAGTCACTATCAGCCGAGCTGTAAGGCCATTAACACAATAAAAACGTAAAAATTGTATTCATATAAAAAATACACCCTTGTCTAATATGCCAACCCTATCAAGTTATGACGAATTAAAGCAAAGAAAACAAATAAAAGGTCTGTATAATAAAAGGAAAATATATTTCAGCACAAATGCTAAGACTTGTATTAATATATTTTATTTACGAAGCAATAACTATTTCCTACAGATTTATACCAATGTAATGATAAGTATCGGAAGCTCAAGTACCTTTGACATTAATGCGATTGAAAATGCCAGAAGCAACCATTATGGAATACTGAGTTTCATTTAGATTTCGGTTAAAACCAACCGAGGTTTTTCTTGTAATGATAAAAATAGAAAATAGAAATAAATAAAACTGTATGCCGTCACGGGACCTTCAGTACATATGGAACATGTGTCAACTCACAGAGAGTAAGGAGTAAGGGGGTGTGGGACATGAAGTCATGCTGTCACGTCACGGCATACAAGTCAGCTTACCAAGACGCGCAAATAATATATAATTTATATAAATATATATATATATTTATACAAATAATATATATATAAATAGATAATTTACATCAATAAACCTGACCGGACTTTTTCATTGTTAGAAATTAGTCAAAACTTTAAGCGGCACAATCACCAATCACTCACCAAATAAACAATAACCTGAAAAACCTTCAGAGCTAATGACCAGAATGACAGGCACTATTGAATCCAAAAAAAAATATAGTTAAATTACTTCTTTTCATTACCATCTTTAACACAAAAATCGCTTATAATTCAGACTATTTGCTTTGACCACAACAGAAAGAAATCACAGTGATGCAAGTTATAACATCTCTTTTTTTAGTTGGTACATATTTATTTAAAAACATAGTTTTAGTACAGTATCTTTTTATTATTTTTATCTGATCTTATTTTTATTTATTTTTTTGTACCTTTTTATTTAAGTTATCAAGTGCATTAAATTGTTTTGGCTTTTATTAAGTTTTATTAAAGAAGTGTGGTCAAAAATACAATTTTGCACTTGACCATCAATTAAATTCATTGGACCGGCATTAAAAGCCTGTGAAAAAATTAAATAAATCTCACTTATTTTTTTGCTTATTTTTAGCAAAGTCTTTGAGCGTGTCGAGATCCTTAATAATTCCCGTCGTAATAATTTGCAAAGAATTAAGCTTCAAAGCCAGAAAAATAATTTGCACTGTTTCTCTTTCATTTTCTAGACGCTTCACAAAGACTTCATTTGTCTCGTGATTATTTCGCGGAGTTCGTGCTTAGAAAATATTGTTTTTGTAAACCAGAATTTTCGAAATACACGGATAACTATAAAGTATTACTAAATATCCCTATAAATAATGTCATGATTAAAACGAAATGGGAACGGTCTTGCGTTTAATGAGATTTAATATTTTTTGATAACGATGCCTCTTCCAATTATAATTGTGATACAATTTGAGGGAAATACATACCGACAGAGTTATAAACGACATTGTATAAAAATATATTTTTATAATGTCGTGCTTTATATCGTATATATAAGCAGATGTGTAAAAAAAGACTAGAGGATAAAACGCGTTCAGAAGACAATTATCCCATAAAATAAATATGAAAACTTTTAATAAGTAATTTTAGTTTTGCTTAAATTTGTCTAGAATATATCTATTGTGACTTTTCTCACGGTGTCTAGTTAAGAGGAACTGAAAGCGTATTATGTGCATGCACCTTTTTAACGATCCATGCATTTATGAATAACATTGCGTTTATAAAAAATGTTTTTCTTTTTAATGCCCTATAATTTTCAAAATTCCTCAATATCTTACATCATTTTCTATTTTTTGGTATAAGATAAAAGCTTTGCACAGGGTTATCTGATTATTGGCAGATATCTATCTGCCAAAAATCAGATCAGACTTCAGATCAAAATCAGACTTTGAAGAGTAAGTTAGTATTAAATTAAATTAATAGGGGTTTACAATGAATGATACAATTCGTTCAGTGAAAGTTCACGTCAATCTTTCATCTTGTGGCGTCCTTCCCTTAGATATATTTATTGCAATAGCTGTATACAAAGATGGTAGTAATATTACAGGTAAATATTAATTCGAGTATAAAATAGTGGTAAGTTACTTAGAAACATAAAAATAATAATTAACTTGTATCAAAGAATCCCTTTACGTTTTAAAATATTTTTTCCTATAAGCCTTTTTTTGATTATTCGACTTTGACTATCCATTCATTCAATTTTGCCGATCTTCCTTCATTCAATCCTAGACAATTTTTAATTAGTCTGTGGAATATTTAGCTTTAACTGAGGTTACGAAAATAAAAAAAAATTAAATAGTAGTCGTAAAATAATAAATAGAAATATAAAACTCATCAAGTAAGCTTCTTATGTTATGATTACAATGTTTTCAGAGATCATTTAGAATGCTCTTTGTCAAATAAAAAAAAATAAATTAAAATTTCAGTTATATTAAACTTTTTTTTTTTTTTTTTTTTTTTTCTCTTCTTATGGCTTCGCACGGCTTGTGCATTTGCCAGAGTCAAGTATTTTGTTTTTTTGTTTAAATTAGGGAAACTTTTACGCGGTAACTAAAAACTACACTATAGAGGAACAGGATCAGGAGAGTACGTGTGGTAAGGATATAAATATTTACAATATATATATATATATAAACAGCATAAAGCAACGTCAAAGTTATAATTTTATGTCATTTGTACAAATAAAAGAAGCTAAACATTGATATATACAGGGATCAAAGGAGGAGAGAAGGATTTTTACATTGGAAGGGAGAGGTACACGAAGTGATATCAAATTACTATAAAAAGATGCATGGTCATACTTCTGACAAGAAAAGAATACATGATTCAAATCTCCAAAGTCATCTCCACAATCACAACAAGGGTTATCAACAATTTTTAATCTAGCCAAATGAGCTGGAGTACATGCATGACCTAAACGCATTCTAATTAAAACAGTTGTAGCTCTTTTGCTTAGTTTCATTTGAAAGAACCAGGGTTTAGCAGGTATTGATCGTTGAATTTGTCTATATAGTTTTCCTTTAAAATTACTGGAGTATTCCCAAGATTTATCCCAGGATTCTTTGAGATAAATCTTGGGAAGAGCTACCAGGTCATGGGAATAATTTTTATAAGGAAAAATATCTCCGCATTCCACAGCTTCGTTGGCTAACCTATCGGCACATTCATTACCAACAATTCCACAATGGCTGGGTATCCAAGCAAAGTCAACGCACAAGCCAGTATTTGTACACTGTATAATCTTGGTTTTGGCTTCAATAATCAGAGGGTACGTTATTTTAGATCCAAATGGATACTTGATCAAGGATTGCAATGAACTCATCGAGTCGCTAAATATAACAGTTTTCTTAAGTTTCAATAACAAGATGTACTCTAATGCCTTCACCAGACCAAAACATTCTCCAGTAAAGACCGAGGTCTCACACGGTAACTTAACTTTTTGTACGACATTGTATTGTTTATGGTAAATACCTACACCAACATTGCCTGTCAAGGCATGTTTTGAAGCATCAGTGTATATTTGATGCCACCCATGCCATTGTTCATCTACAGTGGCATTGAAATAGACATTGGCGTTACTGTCCTCACGGTCAATATTCATATTGAAATAAACATTAGGTAAAGCTATAAGTGCCTGAAAACTACAATTATAAATATCTAAAACACTAGACTGATGGGTTGGGGCTGAAAGAGTATTGTATTTCACGTAACTATTAATAATACACGGAGATTCCTTATTATGCCAATAGGACGAAGAAGAAACTAGGTCCCATAAAACTTTTATTTTTGAAAATAGTTGATGGTTTGTATATTGCATAACACGGAAAATAAATCTGTCAGATAAGAATTGACGTCTTATGTGTAAAGGTGGCTCGCAGCACTCCACCTGGAGAGCATTTATTGGACTAGATTTCATGGCTCCCGTTATCAATCTCATTGCTTTATATTGGATGGAGTCTAACCTTTTCAATGCTGCAATACTACAGGGTTCTAAGAAGTATGTACCATAATCTAAAACACTTCTTATTAATGCGTTATATATCAATTTCATTGAGTGGGGGTGAGCACCCCACCAAACACCAGTAAGGCATCTCAGTAAGTTTAAAGTTTTTTCGCATTTGGCTACAATATATTCACAATGTGGGTGACCGGTGAGTTTAGAATCAAGTATAACACCTAAGAATTTTGCATGACTTTTTTCCGGAATAATCTTTTTATTATAGTAAATTTTTACAGAAGGTGGATTACGTTGTCGTGTAAAAGTTACTATGGTACTTTTAGACGTCGAAAGTTCTAAGCCATGTTTATCAAGCCATAGTTTCAGTGACTTCAATGCAACTGATAATTGAAATGATGCTATTTCAAGGGAACTATTGGCAGAGTATAACAATAAATCGTCTGCATATTGTAAAATATTGACTTTATCGCCTAAAGACTCTTCCAGATCATGAGTATAAATATTGTAAAGTAATGGGCTTAGAACAGAGCCTTGTGGCAGACCTTTCCAAGCCATTCTAGTAAGGCTTGTTGAGTTTAATATTACCTCTCTTCCAGATAACATATTTTGAATAAAATTTGACAAATTATTTGGTATTTTTAAAAGATCTAACTTTTTTCTTAATACTTCTATTAGAACATTATCATATGCCGATTTTATATCTAGGAATGCTGCAACTACAGATTCATTCCGTGAAAAAGCTATACGGATATCTGTTGTAAATACACCAATGCTATCCATAGAACATTTACCTTTTCTGAAGCCGTATTGACTATTAGATAATAGTCTCTGATTCTCAATATACCATTCAATCCTATTCTTAATTAAATGTTCAGCTATTTTTAAGATAACTGGTGACAAAGCTATGGGACGATATGAATGAATATCAGCAGAATTTTTATAGGGTTTTAAAAATGGTAACACAATTTGCGTCTTCCATGTCAAAGGTATGACACCTGTCACCATGACAGAATTGATAATATCCAACAAATGTTGCATTGCATTATTGCCAAGATGAGCAAAAAATGAATAAACAAGGCCGTCTTTTCCAGGCGCTGTATCAGTAGTGTTCGATAGAACACCTTTTAGCTCGACTAAGGAAAAAGGTGCATCTAGGCCATAAGGGCATATGGAATATGTTGTAATCGTATTTGTAAACAATGTATGAGGTGGAACTGACGGGGGTACTAATAGGTCTAGGAAATTATCACTAAGAGAAGGGGGCATAATTGAGAGAGTATTTTCACTTACGGCTGATCTAAAGCGTCTTAAATTACGCCAAACTTCGGAAGATTTGGTGGAAGGTGAAATGGACAGACAATAATTCTTCCAACCATAGAATTTCTTTTCCTTCAAAAGTTTTTTTGTTTGAGCTATAATTTTCATCAGTTTATCAAAATTATCTTCTGACATATTTAAATTGTAATTCAATTCTGCCTCCTTTCTTTGTCTAACAGCAACAGTACAGTCAGAATCCCACCATGGTGGGGATGGAAGTTTATCAGGCATTTGCTTTTTAAGAGGAAAGGTAGCATTTGCTGCCTCTGTTAATATGGAAGTGAAATTCATAGCACAAGATGGAATGTTTTGTAAATCGATTGAAAGTGGCCTTGAGTTGACCTTGTCCTCTACACATTGCCGAAAATCATCCCATTTCTTATTTATTATTTTATGTTTCATGAAGGACACTGGTCTTGGAATATGTTTTACTGTAAATTTTAAAAAACTAAGTACTATTGGATAATGATCACTTCCATGTGAAGATGGTAAGGTTTTCCATTCAATAGAAGAGGCCAAACTTGGGCTTGTTATTGTGAGATCAATAGCACTATCATTTTCTGTAGGCCCTGTACAACGTGTTGCTGAGCCATCATTTAGTATACAAAGATTGTGTTTGTCAACTACTTCTAATAAATCCTCACCATGACAGTTTGTCAGTGAACTACCCCATGCTCTATGTTGTGAATTAAAATCTCCCATGATAACACAGGGTTTAGGTAACATTGATATTAGCCTATCTATTTCAGAAAATATTTGAATGGATGGTTTTGGAATGTAAATTGATACAAAACAGACATTATTAATGAGGCAAGCAACAACAGAAAAATTGAAATGATTAGGCAAATGAATTTGGGTGAATGAAGAAGAATTTTTGATGAGGAGAGCGGTTCCCCCATAACCGTCTGACCGGTCATCTCGGATTATGGAGAAACCGCTCAATTTGAACAGAGACCCAGGTTTAAGCCAGGTCTCTGATAAAGCTAAAATAAATGGGTTAAATTTATTCACTAAATAAATAACTTCACTCTTTTTACTTACTACACTTCTGCAGTTCCACTGAACTGCTGTGGATCTGTTGTGATCCATTGTGATGGTGTAGTATGCTGATAGTTTCAATTAATTTTGCAGCGTTGGACGGTTCTATTGATTTGGACTGTACTATAGTGTTTAAAAGGGCAATTACGTCATGCAAACTAAGTGTTTTACCATCATTGGTGTTCTCTTTGAGAGCGCAACCATTTGATGATAAAGAAGATGGCGTTCTTATTAACTCTGCATGTTCAGTACGGTTGTAGCTTTGAACTAATTTTGGTGGAGCACGGGGCTTTGTAAATATTGTTTTCTTATATGAAATTGATGCAGATGCCTGCTTTTGATTGACATTTGAGGTGGATTGGTCTTTAGGTGTGGCTACCATTTCTGCATATGATTTTGAGAGAGGAGGGTGCAATCGGGATGCTTCTACATATGAAATGCTTTTGTCTGACATGGAAAATTTAATTTTTTGCTGTCTTGTATATTCAGGGCATGCTTTACTGGTGGCAAAATGTACACCACCACACAAACAACAGGAAATAGTATCATCATCTACATTGCATGTATCACCGGAATGTTCTTGACCACATTTAAAGCAACGAGGCTTAGACCTACATTGTAGTTTAGTGTGACCAAAATGACAACAGTTGTAACATTGGATGGTCGGATATGTATACAATTGGACTAATAATGCAGTATAACACATATAGATACGGTCTGGTAGAACCTGACCATCAAATGTTACAACCACTGTTTGTGTTGGCTTCCATACAGGAGCTCCATTTACTATTTGTTTAAAGTTCATGCGCCTAACTTTTAATATTTTACCACAGCCATTGGGAACTGTGGTGCATTCAATGATCTCTTCTGGAGATAAGTCAGTGGGAACCCCTCTGACTACACCCATCCGAGAGACATTGTAGGATGGTATAAACGCTTTTAATTTATTTACTGCAAGGCTGTCATGATTAATGAATGCATTAGCATCAAAGTGATTTGAGAAAGCAAGGGATACCCTATTTCTACCTATGCGTTTTAAGCTGCCATTAACAATGTTATGGAATGCATGGCGTTTAAGATATTTACCGAAGGTAATTGGATGTAAGATAGTGCCGTCGTTAGGAGATTCTTGTTGACGTTGTACATGAACAACATAAGGCGCAGAGTCGAAAGATTCATATAACGTTCTCGTGACCGGTGATGGCCTTGGTGGATTTGAATCAAGTGTAGATGTCGGTTGTGGAGGGACCGTTTCCTTATTATCGTTAACTACGTGTTTTTCAACAATTTTTTCCTTATCATCTGTACAGAGACAAGGTTCTGCATCAGATACAGCAGAAGTGAAACCATGCTTCCTCTTACGCTTATTGCAGTGCTTACAAACTCGAGTGTGTGAGCGACTACGTTTACTTCCTTTATTATTTACCGAGGAATCAATTTCCATACTAGATTCGGATACATTTGAAGCTATTACAGTGACGAAATTAGCAGCCGGTGGAACAGGTACAATATTCCCGCCGCCGGGGTCCGGCGGCTCCTCGCCCATTTCCATAAAAAATCAAGAAAAAACTTACCAGAGATCTATACACTACACTAATATATTATATATACAATATTTATAAGAAATAACCAAAATTATACTCTACTGATCAATAATTACAATGAAAAATTTAAGTTTAAAATTCGGAGTAAAAAAAAGCGCGGCCAACCTACTCGAAGTTTCCCGCCTTTTTTTTTATATTAAACTTCTCTTATTATGTCAATCCCTCATTCTTCTTATGCTTAAAATGAGGGAGAACCCAAAAATGAACGCGAAAGAAAAAAGTATCCTAAAGTTCATTCCACCTCAAAGGTTATCAGTTCTTATGAAGTGCCTATTTAGGCAGAGTAATAATATTACGGGGACTACGCCCAAATGTATTTCTTACCTAAAATTATACCCTCGCCCGAGGCTTGAGCTATTATTTATTCTGTGGCTTGAGCAACAATTCCATTTACCCGCCTACATTCGGCCGGCACCTAACGAACTGTCACATTTTCGCGCCAAAATGAGCGCTGCCATAATTAGGTTCGGGCCTTGTAGGTACTAAGTTTTACTTAACGTAAATGTCCTTGAGTAATTCTTAGATAATCCCGTGAAAAAATGATTTGTGATATACAAATACGTGTACAATTGTATATTTTAAGTTGACAAGTAAACGTCACTCTCAAAGTAGGTAGATCATAATATACTGTCGCTTTCTTGTGAAATTGCGTTGTTCAGTATCGCAACGATTACATTCTTATTGCGTCATTTGTCGATATCGGACAATTCTATTGCAAATATATTGGTGAAGAAAAAATTCCGAATTAAAGAAAAATTAATTTTGAAAATCTAAGAAAGCTTCAGTTTGACTCAGTGCATTTTTAATTTACGTATTTCGTACATACACGTGTCGTAATAAATCGCTCTTTTTGTGTCAGTTATTAAAATTGTCCTCGTATTATTTGGGGACGAACACTTCTGAAAATCTTGCCGCTAGTCCCTATGGGGTCGAAACGAAATAACCCGACAAAAATAAGTAATATACACACATTACAAACAAAAGATAACAGTAGGTACGAAATTACAACGATGCCGCATTTTACCAGATTATCCCACCAAATAAAAGATGTCAATGAGAATTAATATTGGATATTGACAGAAAGGTCGGTAGATGACAACGAGATTGATTGCGTTTGGGCACCTAACCCTTTATATCCTGTCAGTGACATGCTCGGCTGTCTGTTTTCAAACACCACTTTGGATTATCATAATTGTCCTTCAATTAAGTTCACATATTTTAGACTACAGTATTTTTGTCTGTCACTATAGTGACGGGATTGCTCGTTACCAGCATTATTGCTACTTTGGGTTGCTCCTTTCGAACCACAAAGGGGACAAAGGGGACTCTGAGTGTATTCACTTACGGACGCGAGCAACATAAACTCCCATATGCAGTCATAGGAGAAATGACGGTTCCGTGGCTTAGTTGATAGTAGCCCTGCCTTCGAAGCGAGGGGTCCCGGGTTCGATTCCCAGCCGGGGCATACTTTGTGTGATGAGCATGAAGTTTGTTCTCGGGTCTTGGGTGTTTGTCTTGTGTTTCTGTGTTTGTACATGCCATCTGCGACACAGGGAATCCTACTGCAGAGGTATGAGTGTGTAAACGTCTTTTTTTTTTTTTAGACGTGCTAAGTCATATTCCGTTGCGCGTGTCACTCTAAAACGAGGATTTTACGCCTCAAGTGTTTGTAATTTCACCGACACCGACAATTGACAATCGAACATTTTTCCAGGATAAAAAGCCTATGTGCCATTCCAGGCTATAAAATTTCAACCAGATAAGTTCAGTCGTTCTGCGTGATTGAGTAACAAACAGTCCAGCCAAACTTTCATTCCATTTATAATAGTACTATATGCACCTCACAGTTCCACCCAAAACGTTCTCGTTCCCGTGGAAATACGGGGATAAAATATAGCCTATGTTACTCGCTAATAATGTAGCTTTACAACATTGAAAGATTTTTTTAAATCGGTTCCGAGTTTTAATCGTGAAAGCGTAACACACAAACGGACAAAGTCACTTTCGCATTTATAATATGTGTAAGGATAAAGTTAAGAAGTAAGAAATTTGACGGCCATTATATTGGACTCTGGTGTGACCAGCGTTTGAAGTGTCGCTGCTGAGGAGCATACGTCATCAATCACGGCGTATAAGCCTGGTGGGTAAATCTCTCTTTTTACCACGTCCTGATCCAACATCAACATAACGGGGAAATAGAGCCCTGTAATGGCGACTGAGTTTTTCTACGGCTTATTTGACAGTTATTGAAAGGTCGGGAAAAGGTTCTTGTGGACATGACACAGGTATTGAACCAGTGTCTTGTGGTCCCACTGGTGAGGTCTTTTTTTTGAGTTCCAACGAATCCAAACAATACTTGAGATCTATTATAAAAAAATAATAAGCTTGAGTTTAGGTTAGGGTCTTGAAAACTCACCTTCCACGAACATAATTTAAGCTTTAACTTTGTATTATATTACCATACCATACAAAGTGGCAAAATGTGCCACCATTTTTACTTCTGACAATAATTATAGTGTCTCAAATAACTTACTTAATTACAAACTGCGATAAATTAAACTGGGATTACCTGCAACGTAACCTAAATTGAATGCAATTTTTTTTACTTCCGACAAAAAAATCTACTCAAAATATTTCGCTTTACATAACCACAAATCAAGCTGGTATTAACTGTGACATGATGTTAATATTTTGCCAATTCTGTCGAGTTCTACCAAGGTAAAAATCTCGCTTTACACAACGACAAAACTAAACTGGGATTAGATGCCACATTTTAATAATTTGCAAGTTTTTGGTGTTCTAATAAGATAAAAAGTGAATCATCTCGAGTTCCCTTTACAACCGATGAATCTGGGATTAGCTGCCACATATAACTTGCTTTATATGTGATTCATCTAGTTGCTCTTTAGCGGTTCTGGTTAAACAATCGTGGCCACCGACGCGTGAATCCAACGAACCCGAAACGAGCAAATCACACGTAAAACAAAAGCTCTTAAGTGCTTTCGCACCGTAACAAGACGCCATCATTAACCGAAGTTCATTACTTCGGATCCCGTTTTCACTAATTACGCAAAGTTTTGCGCGGTCTCTCGTTAAAACTGAAATTTTCGCCTCGTTTGAGACACGGTGTCTCTTGTTTTATCAGTGTATGAGCCTCCCAAGGTTGGGCGGATTTCGCCATTTGACTGATCATTATTTCTTTAATTCGATGTAAAATACAGGCTGTAGGATTTCGTAAGATACTAACGTCAAATGATGCAATAAACTGCGACAAAACATTGGAAGTCAACAAAAGTTATAAATCATGGTAAATATCTCGTTAACTCGAAAAATAACGATGATAGTTTTAAAAGTAATACCTAGCGTTAAAGCTGCCATTAATGAATGTCCATATTTATTTTTGTTATTGACTACCCTCATAGCTTAGTTGGTATAGTAGCTCTGCCTTCTTTACTGATGGCTGTGGATTCGATTCCCACTAAGGAAAAGCATGTGTGTGCCGAAAATGTTCCGTGTCTGGGTGTTAATATGTATTACATGTATCTTATGTTTTGTAAACAAATCTTATTTATAAAGGGGTTATCTGGTCTTTTTGTCATTATCACAATTAAAAAAAAAACCCGAACGCGATTTAGTCACAGCAGTTCGGTTTACTTATCACCAGTGGTGAATAGATAACGTACACTTAAAGCGTGGCCCAGGAATACAGATGCCAACTTTCAATCTAAAGGTCACTGGTTCAAATACACAAGTCAATTTTTAACTAGGGAAATGTTTGTGCGCGCTACCACGTGTCTAAACAGTGAAGAAAAACAAACAAACGGATTGTCTTAGAAACAAAAATTCGAAGACATATGACATCTACATATCCTAAGTGAACTTCTTCAAATCAATAGCATTTACTCTTACTTATCCTAGAGTAGATATTTTCACATAGCTGAATTTTGAATTATTTGCTGATTATATAAATAAATAAATATTCATGGACATTTCACACAGCGCCATTTAGCCCCAAACTAAGCATTGCTTGTTGAATATAAATATATTATACTCATATGAATGATTGAATGACGATTCTGGGACACAATTCTGGGAAAATATGCTTACAATGAATATGAATACTTATCGCTTATCGCTATTAAGCCTTTGTGGGACAAACATAAATGTTTGTTCTGTGTCTGGGTGTTATTTTTTGACGATTTTCAGTTTGGGTTAAACTAAACACTTATTTTACACTTATTCTGAGCCTAGTTTGGTTTAAAAATATAAGGATAAAAAGTTGATAAGTAGAAACTAGTAACTGAGTAGTCTTATAACTATAAGGTAAGCTGAGCCTAGTTCATAGCAAAATATTTAATATTGAACGTATTCTCTTTAAAAAACTTTAGTAAAAGCGCGAAAAGCTATGCATTAAAATTCACCAACGTAACAATTTGTTCCAGTAATGATGTATTTGCATTCAAAAGAAAATCCCCTTGAGAAGGCGAGCCCAAATATCATAATGAGGTGGTTCACCCCAAGTAGACAATCTTGATATACAGGTAAAGCTGGTACAGATGAAACTAATTGAAAGAATAAATTACCTTTGAAACGTTTTCTTGAATGTTAATAGGGTATGGACTTATTATTATATTAAAAAATAACAAGGGATTAAATCGCTTTCAACGCCGAAGATATAAAAACATAATATAAAAACACAAGTAGGTATGTATTTATTATACAAAAAAGTACCATATAATTATTCGAAGTGCTCGTAGCGAAGCATGCTTAAGCGGTATTTATAGATCATCTAAGTTAAGCACCTCTCCTTCCGGTCAGTACTTCGATGGGTGACCGTTTAGTGGCATTTGACTGTTTGCTGCTATACTTCGGAGGGCACGTTAAAATGTCGGTCCCGGGTATACAAGTGGAAAAGTCAATTCAAAGAACAAAATATTATATTTTTTTGTTCTTCGAATTGATAAATATCAGAGTACATATATGGCACATAACAATGACGCTATGTTATTTATTTCCAGTAATCAGTAAGTAGTGTAAAGTATATTAATCTTAATATATATCAATTACGTGTCACGATGTTTGTCCGCGATGAACTCCTAAACTACTTAACCGATTTTAATCAAATTTGTACACCGTGTGCAATTTGATCCAACTTGAAAGATAGGATAGCTCACATCTCAATTTAAGATCGCAATATTATTTAATTGCAAATTATAATATCATATGACAAAAACGTTAGCCATAGAAACGCGTGGCCGG
This sequence comes from Aplocera efformata, assembly GCA_921293045.1. Classification (NCBI taxonomy): domain Eukaryota; kingdom Metazoa; phylum Arthropoda; class Insecta; order Lepidoptera; family Geometridae; genus Aplocera; species Aplocera efformata. Next base: position 2,519,738 of record OV121054.1, on the reverse strand, counting down.
GTCAGCTAGTTATATCTTAATATATATAAATTACGTGTCACGATGTTTGTCCGCGATGGACTCCTAAACTACTTAACCGAATTAAATCAAATTTGTACACCGTGTGCAGTTTGATCCAACTTGAAAGATAGGATAGCTCACATCTCAATTTATGATCAAAATATTATTTTATTGCAAATTATAATATCATATGACAAAAACGTTAGCCACAGCAACGCGTGGCCGGGTCAGCTAGTATAAATATATAAATTACTATAAAGTAATTGGGTATTAGACACTGACAGACAGATAAACAGACAAACCTAGCGTAGCTCAGCCGAGGGTTTTGTACGTGGTCATTATAACAAGTTTCAAGAGGAAATTTCTCAGATTCTGTACGTTAACAAAGGGAGTGACAAAACTTGGCGTTCCACGGGCAAACTCCCAACTGATATTACCCGCTGATTTAATGTCTGCATTCGGCTTCGCTTGTTATTTCGCTGACAAGAACTTGTGTAATTACTTGGGTGAGTACGCGCTGGTTCAAATTATTCTGATAATGTGGATGAAGAGAGTGGTGAGAACGATGAGTTTGGTTCTCGTAAGCTGCGCCAGCCTCTAATGTACTGTAATAACACAGGACAAGCGGTATCCGTATTCAGAAGGTTAAAATGATATAAATAATAGCATTTTTTAACTTACTGGTTGGAATATTTAAGAAATAAAACTAACATGAAAACTGGCTGTCAATTATATTATTTTCATGTGATATGGCTAAAGAGCTCCACTGACGGCTCCGTGGCTTAGTAGTAGCCCTGCCTTCGAAGCGAGTGGTCCAGTGTTCAATTCCCGGCCGGGGCACACTATGTGTGGTGAGCATGAAGTTTTCTTCATGCTCACCACACACCACACACCACGGGTCTTGGATGTTTGTCTTGTGTTTCTGTGTTTGTTCATGCCATCTGCGACCAAGAGAATCCTAGTGCAGATGTATGAGTGTGCTACGTTTTTTTCTTACTGACGCGTCATTTGCGCGGTGTAATGTTTTGAGCAAATAAATAGCAATTAACTAGTGAAAATCGACTTTCGACCGTAGCCTTGAACTGTCAATATCAATAACCTAAGTGTTTGGGTTCACGTTGAGGCCAAATCACTATCCAACAGTATATTTTATGCAAATCAAAGTAAGTTTGAACAATAGTTTTATTCAAGTTTTCCATTGTGGCTGTAGTGTAAATTTGGAGATCATTAAATTTGTATGTATTTATATACTGACTGCATGAATGATTGGTCTCACTGATTAGTTAGTAGCTCTGATTTGTGAGCTATGTATAGTTATATTCCAGGGTTCAATTCCCACTCAGAATAAGTATTTGTGTAACTACCATATATGTTTGTTCTGTATCTTGGTGTTAATATGTAATAGTATAAATTTCGTATTTACAAAAAAAGGAGTATATAAGTATTTTATCGCTTATATATTGGAGTACAAATAAGTTTCCGCCGTTTTTTAACACAAATTAAATATTTATTGTAGAAGAACGGTAATATAAATTTATTCAAAATATTGCCCATCACTTGCAACCACTTTTTCCCATCTCTCAGGCAGCATTCGAATCCCACGTCTGAAGAACTCCTTGTCTTTTGAGGTTATCCACGAATCAACCCAATTTTTGGTATCCTCATAAGATGTGAACCGCTGCGCCGTCAGAGCATGTGCTACGGACCGGAACAGGTGATAATCGGACGGTGCAATGTCTGGTGAATACGGCGGGTGGGGTAACACTTCCCAATCAAGTGTTTCCAAGTACTTTTTCACGGGAGCCGCAACATGTGGACGAGCATTGTCATGCAGAAGAATAATTTTTTCGTGTCTAGAATAGTATTGAGGGCGTTTTTCCTTCAGAGCTCGGCTCAATCTCATCAATTGTGTTCGATAGAGGGCTCCAGTAATTGTTTCGCTCGGATTAAGCAACTCATAATACACTACACCTAGCTGATCCCACCAAATACACAGCATAAGTTTTTTTCCGTGAATATTCGGTTTTGCTGTTGATGTTGACGCGTGGCCAGGTAATCCCCATGATTTTCTTCTTTTTGGATTGTCATAATGTATCCACTTCTCATCACCAGTTATGATACGATGTAAAAAACCCTTTTTTTATGTCTAGCTAGCAGCATTTCACTTAAGCATAATCGGCGTTCAATATCTCTCGGCTTTAATTCGTACGGAACCCAATTTCCTTGTTTATGAATCATTCCTAATGATTTTAAACGATGTGAGACTGCTTGCTGAGTGACTTCTAATGTTAGAGCAAGTTCTTTTTGTGTTTGAGATGAATCTTCCTCCAATAATTCCTCCAATTCTGCATCCTCGTAAATTTTTGGCCTTCCACTGCGATCTTTGTCTTCTACGTCGAAATCACCATTTTTAAACTTTTGAAACCACTCTCGACACGTTCTCTCACTCAAAGCAACCTCACCATATGCTTCTACGAGCAATCGATGCGCCTCAGCAGCAGATTTCTTTAAATTAAAGAAGTAAACTAATATTTCCCGCAAATGACGCTTACTTGGCTCAAATTTTGACATTTTCAACTTATAAAAATTATATTTTACCAATATAAAATCAATGATATTAATAGGTTATGTTGTTCTTGAATGTCCAAACTATTTTTTAAGCCGGTTATCATCTGCGAAAGCTAACCGAAACTCCGTGCCGCGCCATCTACAATAAAACGGCGGAATCTTATTTGTACTCCTAATAGTTCCCACAGTACAAGGTATCCTTAGTTTGGGGCTATTCAAATATCCATGTTTATTTTTTTATTATTATAGTATATAAATGGTAGGAGAGAGAAACGAGTTAAGAAATTAATTGAGTTGAACGCTGATTCAAAATTGAATAAACCGAATTCAATACATTAATTACTTATTTCCGACTATTACCTACTCATAATGGAATTATCCATAGTATATAAATATATATACATAGCCCATATGATTAGCAAGCTGAAGAGGCAGTGGACTGGTCATATATGCCGAAGAACCGATAACCGCTGGGGTAGACGCGTTCTTAATTGGAGACCGTGTGTAGGCAAACGTAGGGCTCCCGGTCAGGTGGAGCGATGACTTGTGGAAGGTGGCTGGCAGAAAGCAGATCAGAAGAGCTGAAGACCGGACTCAATGGCGCTTACTGGGAGAGCAGTGGAATGATGATGATGATGGTCACTTACCCCGTACCAGCCTCTAATGTTCCCACTGCAGGGACACCGGCATACTCTCGATAATTGAGAGTGAATGGGCCCTGATTTACCACGGGAGCCCAATCCGGATTGGTAGATATCACATGTCATCGAATTTATGGTTCTAAGACATGCCAGTTTCCTCACGATGTTTTCCGTCACCGTTTTGAGAACGTGGTATTGCGCACATAAATTTTTCAAGTGAAAAAACTCATTGTTGCACGTCTGGGTTTGAACCAGCGACCTTCAGATTGAAAGTCGGCGTCTGTGCCCCTTGGCCACCACGCTCGCTTATTTTACCCCATTAGAAGTGGAATATCTTCGTAAAATTTCTATAGGACCAAAAGCACACGCTATGAATTGTAAAAATAACAAACACATACCACAAGTTGGGAATCAATTCCTTTTATAAAGTTGGCTAGCTATATCTTGACTTACCGGAAATTGTAAAATAACGACTAGAAACCTCCACCATAATACCATCAATTCCTTTTTTAAAGTTGGTTAACTATATCTTGACTTTCCGGAAATTGTAAAATACTAGAAACCTCCACCATAATACCACGCCAATATCAAAGTGATATTGGCATAATACTAAAATATTCACACCGGTAAGGTACAAGAGTAAGGTACACAGTCTCTGACCAATTCCTGGAAATTCCAATCCCCAGACTATATTATGAACCGAGGTTATCTTCGAAATCTCTCTCCATTTTGGTTCATAAATACCTTTTCAATATTCAAAGCATTTCTCATACATTAAACTTGTATTAGGATTCATAGATTGTATGCCAGTTTAAATAAAGATTTTTTTTTTTAGTTTACTTACTCATGCCTCTCCACTAGGATTCCCTGTGTCGCAGATGGCATGGACAAACGGAAACACAAGACAAACACCCAAGACCCGAGAACAAAATTCGTGCTCACCACACAAAGTTTGCCCCGGCCGGGAATCGAACCCGGGACCCCTCGCTTCGAAGGCAAGGCTACTACCAACTAAGCCACGGAGCCGTCAAGCCGTCAAGCCGTCAGTTTCCCCATAACTCCTTATTTTGAAGTTAGTCATAAAGAATTAAAATATTAGTTTTTTTCCCTATCAATAAGATCAACAAAGGTTTAAGTTCCTAAAGGTACTACAAAAATATACCTATATTTTATGAATGCTATTATTTTTAGTAACCTAAGCTACAATTCCCGATTCTTTGTATTTTGAGTCAAAGCGTCCTAAATAGCCGAAGGTGATCTTGTTTGGAAAGTACCTTTATTTTGGGTTAAATGGAATACAGAAAATAATTTGGGGAAATTTGCCTCTGGGGTGAAAAAGGAACGTAGGAAGTTGCGAGAGGGCATCTATTTCCTCATACATTAAACTAATATTAGGATTCATGGATGATAAACCAGCGATCAGAGAGTAACCGATGTTTTATAGGCTTGATGGTATAAACGTGTGGTTTATTGAGAAAATACGATTTTTATTGGTATAACCTTAGTGACGGAATGAGCTGATAACCATAATAATAATTGTACGACTCAAGTCTTACTAAATGTTTTTTTTTTTAATGTTTGTTAGCGATTATTCATTTTTGATTTGATATGGTTGATACCATAGAGATTTTATACAGGAAATATTTAAGCTGTTTTATTCGATATTTAAACAGCTGGTTATTATAAAGAAAAGCTTCCAAACTAGGTAAGTGTCAAATAGAAAGCAGACCGCACGTACTGTCGGTATAGTTTCGCGCATTCTCAGTACATTCTCCCTTCGAGTGTAGTAGAAGACATCGGAATGCGAGGAGCGATGTCCCGCTGCGCATTTTATTGCGTTATGTAAGCCAGAAGTGATAAGCGTGTAAGTATTTACTTTCTGAATTCACTTTTTTATTAATAGTACCGTTACTAAAGTACCGTTACGTAAGTACGGCGTACCGCGGCGGCGTTACCGTAACGGTACTAGTTGAAGGCGCACCTGATGGTAAGTGGTTACCTGTACCAATAACAACAGCGATACGACCTAGATCCTCCAACCCACTTCGCAGCCGGTTGCGCCCGTCACACGAAACGGAGATGTTACGTTTCATCCCTCAGTAAATTCGCCGACGCCCACACCTTTCCTATGTATGTATATACAAATATGTTATGTCGTGTCACAGGAAATGTTTTTATATTCTATTCTATTCCATATAATATGACAAAAGGTCACATAAAAATGTCTTTTAAACGCTTTCGCTCGTCAACGGTACCAAGCTGCCAAGATCGCATGACCCACTAACAAGAAAATACCCGAACTGTATAAGACGAGACAACAAAACTGTTTAGTGCCATATTATAACTTTTTTATAGATACTTGAAAATATTTCTGGAAGTTGAGCACGTAATCAATTTTGATTTATTGCTGTTTTGGTTACCAAGTTTATTCGTTACTGCAACAAAATTTTTATATATTTTTTTGTATTACAAACATATGTTAAATGGTTCCATAAAAACACGACATAAGTCCTCTCCAACAGTATGAAGAACCAAGTCACATCCCGTTGCGCCTTGTAATATCTAATGTGCCTGAGATTTCATCGGCGTCCGCATCTTTCTATCATAACAGCAATGCGAAGAGACCACTGGTGGCAGTTCACCAGTCGTGGAGGCCGTTGTTCTTCAGATGAACTTGGCACAAGTTTTGCTTCTTTAGGTTACTCCTTGATTGCTCAGAGAGCGTGGTGGCCCAGTGGCGCAGACGCCGACTTTCGTGCACCAATGAGTTTTTCGCTTGAAAAGTTTATGTGCGCAATACCATGTTCTCGAAACCGTGAAGGTAAACATCGTGAGGAAACCGGCATGTCTTCGAATCTAAAATTCGAAAGGATGTGACATCTACCAATCCGGATTGATCTCCCGTGCTAGATCAATGCCCATTCACTCTCAACATTTGTATAATTAATTAAAATATACGACAACCTGTACACAGGAAGACCTGAACCAACACCATGTAAGAGCATGGAATATGCCAAATAATAGTGTAAGCTGCTATAATAACATGTGTTTTTGGTGACCGAACATTTGACCGAGGATTTGGACCAAGTTATTCACAACGTATCGGTTTTGTGACCTAAATAAACATTGAAGGCTTTGTGCATTTGAAGCATTCATACCCGATCGATGTAAATATTAATTTACCTCAGCGGTGCAGGGAGTCGGAGATTCAAGCAACTATATTTTGTAATACTTTTCGTATTAATCAAAATATATTCTTAACATAGAACCCTTTTAAATTAAACAATTACTTACCTACCTAAAATATAACTAAGTGGTCACTTTTTGACGTGTAACGTGTAACGTGTTTTGGAGTGATTTCGTGAAAAGGGACGGAAGTATGTAAAAGGAAGCCGGGCAAGCGCGCGCTATTTGTATTGATCAATTAATTATTGTTGATAGAAAGTGTACGAAAAAAGTGCAGCTCATCGATAAAAAATGCAAGTGAGCAATAACGAATAATTATTCGAAAAAGTATTTCAGTATTCAACCCTTTGAATTTTTTGACTACTGTTTTACTGCTCGCTTATTTTTTTTAAACATTTGTTGTCTATGAATAGGTGTATCTATAATAATATGAAGGGTCAGATGTGTCCTAAGCTTACCTTATTACTAATTAAGAAAGCATAAACTTACATAAGTATTTAATAAATTACGTTTCCAAGTATTTTTCTAAGAATTCACCGGAAATGAAGTTTTTTGACATTGACTTAAATGTAAAAATTAAAACAGAAAATTTTGGTGGGGTAGGGTGCCAAGAACACTGGCTGCATTCCCGCGTTGGACGGCCAAAGATAATCTTTGGGTGAGGAACGAGCCAGCCGTCTTGTCCCCAAGCTTATCTTTCAATTCAATTCAATTCATTTATTCATTTAGGTACATTTATAATAAATAAATATTGTTCATAAGTGTATATTGTACACTTATGAACGTCAAACATATATTCGGTAATTAATAATAAAAAATAATAATAATTAAAAAAAAACATACAATTTTACCTCTCAACCTTGTAATATGCTTTCTGGAGCAATGTCTTTTTAATTTTGGCCTTAAACAGTTTTTCGTTTAAGTCCGATAATTTGATTTTGAATATGATCTCCAATAAGGTTAGATGCTACACTATGCGGATTCAACTTGGTCGGTAAACCTGTACCGAGGCCTGAAATTGTAGCGATGAGTACGTACTTAGATCCTTCGAGTTGGTAAGTTTCCTTTCATTCTTATCTGCTTAATTTACATGCAGATGATCAAATCTTACTTACGATCCATTCAAGCTGTGAGCTCGCCACATTGTCTTGATAAATTTTAATCAAAATCTTTCGCCCCCATTCGCAGACTCTGAACATCATCAACCCTTGAATTTGCATCGAAATGAGCGTCAAATGACCGGGACCCTCATTAAAGGACTTGGAGAGGAACCTTTATTCTTTTGTCTACGCGTTTGTTTGGCGGCCATTTTGTCGGGCCACCATTTTGTTGTGAATGTTTATGTTTGTGTCTTTTATAAGCAGTTTATCAGAATGGAAAACGACCAAGGTGATGTGGGACAAGTTTGAAAGTGTTGTAGTAATGATATGTATGAAATTTAAACCCAAATTATAAATATTGTTTATTGATTTAGATGTGGATAGTATGAAAGCTTATACAACAACAAAAAAAAAAAAAAACAACGTTAACACACTCATACCTCTGCACTAGGATTCCCTGTGTCGCAGATGGCATGGACAAACACAGAAACACAAGACAAACACCCAAGACCCGAGAACAAACTTCATGCTCACCACACAAAGTGTGCCCCGGCCGGGAATCGAACCCGGGACCCCTCGCTTCGAAGGCAGGGCTACTACCAACTAAGCCACATTAATACTAATACACTTAGTATAACGCCATTGTGAGTGTTATCTTAAGTATGATTGTTAGTGTCAGTAGTAGTATATTATTATCTGTGGTCATATATTATTTTAGGATAAAATACTGTCATAGGGATAAAATAAACATATCACCACAGTTAAAAATTTTCTTTTTTCTAAAATAAAAGTAGCCTAAGTTATTCATTATAACACCAGCTATCTGCCAGTGCCAATCCCGTCAAATTCTATCCAGCCGTTTCGGAGATTACCCGGAAAAAATAGACAGGCAGAGAAAAATTGTCTGTCGTGGTCACAAATCTGAGTCGTGGACCCGACCGTGTGTTTTACGTGAATACGTGTGCGATACCAAATATCCCAAGCAAGTGATGCGTCACAGTCCTCACTCAGTGTCACGAATTTTTTTAACTTTTAGCTATCGACTGGTGTAATTTAGTTTTAGATATATATGATAGATATGTAGCTGCAGCATTAAACTGTATCCCCCGATTTTGTTATAATCAGTTTTCTGAATTACTTCCTGAACAGGCAAATTTCAAGACGCATTCACGTCAAAAATTGCGTCACTGTTTTAAAGAGCGTGCAGTAGATATAACAGTATTCAGAAGATTTGCAGTGTGAACAATGGCACCTAAATCTCGTGACTTTTCTTTTAGTTCGGGAGAATATATTATAGATTATTTAAAAGATTTGTGTCACATTTATTTATTTTTAGAGATAAATATTATTGTATTGTGTATTTTGTAAAGATTGTCCAATACAGAGATTTTGGATGGCTATTGTTAGATGCTGTTTAATTTTAATTATATTAGGATTTTTTTCTCTTGCCTATAACTTATAAGTTTTTGACAATATTTATATGAATGTTTATAGCTAGTAATTAAAGTGTTAATACGATAAAGTAGGTTATATAATATGTAATTACTCAAGATGGAAATATATTTATCTTGAGCTCGGGAGCTGAGTTAGCAGCCCTGTCTTTAAAGGCCTACAGGCTTGCTTTAATGCCGGGCTGTCAAGGTCCAAGGTCGATTTTCACAGGGTGAACATTTTTGTGATGGCATTAAGTTTGTTCTCGAGTACCTGATGTTTATATCCGAGCACTGATTGTGTCTGATATACCACAAAATATTTATAAAGATCTATTCTGAATTGTCCTATGTGAACTAGACTGATACAATACTAACTATCCAGACACAGAACAAACGTTTATCACACAAATGTTGGTCCTGAATCGAACCCATGACCTACAGCGAAGGTTGTACTTTTCAACTGGGCTGTGAGGCCAGTCAAAGCTTATATCTCTGTATCATATCTCTGTATATATCTCTGTAATAGTAATAGGAAATAGTAAAAGTAAATAATATTAATAATAGTAAATATATATATAATACTAATAATAGTAAGATAGAACTAAAACAATGTCGGTACGCTACACTCACCGACCTGCAAATAGAACAGACAGACTGACATTATGATGACACAAACGACCGGATCAATAATAGTAACATGCCAATTTGCAGCGCCACAATTCAAACAATAAATGTTTCTGGATCTAATTTTGAAAATAACTGTCCAAGTTGTCACCTAGTGAATCACTAATTTAATTATTTTTTTATTAAATGGTTTTCAAAATGGCGTCAATCAATCAGGAGCTAAGTCTAAATGATACATTGGTAATAGAGATTAGTGAGTGCGCTGAAATATACGGTAGATATGTCATAATTCCCGATGATAAATGATGAGTAATTAAATTCACGTTATTATAGCTTTTCCTATTAAAATAACTGAGTTTATCGCCAGTTGCAAACAGCAGTAGTGGAACTTGTGCCAAATTCATCAGAAGTATTACCACACCTAATAATCTGTGCCCGTATTGCGTTCCAGTGTGTTCCAGAAAGATGTGGATTCCGGTAAAGTGAGGCGCTTGAGATATTGCATCTTGGTCTTCTATATTTGGAGTCTTTTTATATTTGGGTAGGGGAGGTCCACCAGTAACCACTTAACATCAGGTTTAGCTTCAGCTAGTACACAAGCGCTCCGAATAAACAAGCGTACCCTAAGGGAGTGGAATGCATGCCCTGATTCTGTGTTCCCCGACCACTACCCCTGCGAGTTTCCAAGGTAGGAGTGAATAAGTTTCTCCTAGACAAGCGTGTTCCATCGTCGGCCGCATCTTCCCTTTCATCAAGAGAGTTGGTGGCTAAAAGCTTGGCCATAAAATAACTAAAAAAATGTCCCATCTCTTTAGTAGTATACAAAATGGGGTATGGCTGTTTCGTGAACACTGCCGTGCGTTTTCCGTGAGAATATATTGTATTTCTTACGAGTATTAATAAATTATTGGTCAAAAAAACTTTTAAATAATTGTGTTCTCGGTTTAAAAGTTGGCGTCTATGCCCTTGGGCCACGCTCTTAGTAAAGATTCGTAGTGCGAAACAGTAACTATACAAATCTATATATATAGTTCTAACGTTTTATCTGTCTCTCTGAAATGTATTTGATAATTTTCACCGCACTAATCTGAGTAATTATCTTCAAAAGGATTATCTTGTAACAAGCAGATGGAGGTAATTAATAACCACACAATAATAATAACTTTAACTATTAATTTTATTATCATGACGCGTACATTACACATGCATTAGACGTATACGGTTTGATGACCCTAAGCGTATGAAAATGAGAAAATTTAGTAGAGAGTTTATTTTTAATCTTCTCGGCATTATCTTATGGTCAAAATATCGTTTTAGTTTACCGGACAGCTCCGTAGCTTAATTGACAGTAGCCATGCCTGCGATGGGGGGGTTCAAGTTCGATTCCCGGCCGGCGCGGGCTTTTTGTGATGAACGTAAAGCTTGTTCTCGGGTCATAAGTGTTTGTTTTGTGATTCTGTGAATCATGCCACTTGTGAAAATCACACAGGAAATCTCAGTGGAGGGGATGAGAGTGAAAACGATAAAAAAAATTACTTTTTATTTAAAATTTTTTTTTTTAATTACGGACTTGGCACAACTTCTACTGCTACTTTTGGTTGCTCCTTTAGCACCACCCAGGGGGTACGTGTAGGGAATCAAAGGGTACACACCTAGGGACGCGAGCAACTGGAGCCCCCAAAAATTACCTACAAGCTATGCTTAATTTGGGACTAGATGACGATGTGTGAAATTCCCATGAATATTTATAGGATTTTAACTTTTACAGATTTATCAGGGTCTGCAAATGCAAAGGATCGTTGCTTTAATTATCATCTGCTTGTTATGCACGGTTTAAATCATTAATCTTTCCGGACATATTTGTGGGCGATTGTGCTAGATCTGGGTTCTGGAAGTGAATGACTTTTCAGCAGAAGACTTTATAGTAGAATAGAAGTGTAGAAGATGCCATGTAATTTTACTTATACCAATAAATAACTGAAGTGTCTGTTTGTGGTGTCAAACAGCTTTATACTACAGACATTCGACCAATTTTGAAGTTCGGCCCAAAAGTAATATAACACCTAGTTATATCGATAACTCATTTCTAGCTCAAGGCTATTGTAAAAATACCAATTATGTATTCTTCTACCAGCATCATTAGTTACAAGCTAAACTAATTAAAATAAAGCACTGATAACCTGACCTATCTACGGTTAAATCCTAGTACCTGGGCGACCGAGATTTAGCTTCTTTTTTTTTGTGTAAAACCTTTTTTTTAAATAAATTACGTTTTTACAAGAAATACAATTAAACAACAAAACCCTGTCTAGATACAAAATTTCATCCAAATCATAAGAGCCGTTTCTGAGATACCCGAAATAAATAAATTAATATAAAAGAATTGCTCGTTTAACGTAATAAGATAATTGTTATATGTCAAAAAGGAGCATACATTTTTTGACAGATTTATCGTCAGTCGTCTGATATTTGATTATTGAGTTTGGCTGTTACTCATCTGCTATAAATTATGAATTGGTAGACGCTGATCATGGACCTTTCTATAGATTTCCTTAAGGAATTTCTGTTGAAAAACCATATAGATCGACTTTTAATTCTCATAAATTGCAGTTGGAATATGCATTGAAAGTGATGAAAGCAAAACACAAAAGTATCTTGGAAAACAATGATATAAATCAGAATATTTTTTCAAGTTTTCATTTCAGTTTGAGTCCTATGCTGGCCTCACAACTCAGTAGTTGAATCAAATCTACGACCTACATCGCAGAAGGTCTTCTACCTACTGACAAGCATTTCTGTGACAAACATATATATGTTCTGTGCCTGGGAAACTAAGTACTGAGCAGCGAGTCTTAGTTTGGGCTAGACAGAGCTCTGTGAAATGTCCACGAGTATATATTATTAAAGATATTGCAGTAGCCGGGGGCGGTTTTGTAGCGCTCTCAGACTAATAATCATGGCAGATCCAACCCCTTTTCACCCCGGATTTATATTAAATTCCTTAGTACAAATTTGGCGAAACAACGCCTATGGGATGGTCGACCGCGATTTCATTATTTCTTTAGATGTACATTGCCTCTGTAAAAGTTATGTAATGGTTTTTATTTGAGATAAAATGGAACCAGAAAACTGAAATTACTGGATTAAAAAAAGCATTATTCAGCAAGAATTGTGAGTGAATCACTTCTAGGAGTTGAGTTATAAATAGAAGAAGAAAGTATAGCTCGAATATGTAATTTCTTCTAATATTTTTAGGGCCTTATTTCACATAAATTCCGGTACATTTTTCATTATGCAATATTTGCAAGATATTTGTTGCTTTGAATTTATTCTTATTATTAAGTAAACAATCTCTTTGGAAAACATATTTCTGCTATATTTATCTGACCGATATTAGCTATAGCAAAATACAATATGTAATCAAGTTTAGTATTATCTGAAAGTCTGGTAGAGCAACGAAACATTATAATAAAACTAATTATTTTCATGTTGTGTGTATTTTATAATACTATAGACTATAGTGAGTATATATCATGAATTAATGAGGTTTTTGTTTAAAAATAATCTGTGCACGTAGTATGAACTACGTTGTGGCGACATGTCCTAGAACCAAAAGTTGGAGCTGTGTGGCTGCTGTGGCAAATTAAACCCATTCATTCTCCGAATGGGATATACTCCAAAAAATCGTGACTTGACATTTGCTCAATCCTTTTCATGTCAAGGTCGTCGGAATATATCAGCGATTTCATATTCGGATTCTGGGAAAAATCCTTGTCAAGCTGGCAGAAGGAATACAAAGTGATATAATATTGTTCTCTTTGAGAAGCGCCGCCCTACAACCCAACGGGATCAACGGTAACTTCTGAAATCCGCCCAAAGACGTTTTGCCAAAACCCGGGGTACCGGCTGGTCTGATAAGCCTTTGAGTAAAACCGCAGCCAATTTGATGGATGATAATCATGATATCCTGTCCTCAGGTAGTCTGAATTGTATACCTATTGTTTCAAGATGGTGGTCACAGGGGCAATTATTTTAAACAGTATATAATTAACATTCTGAGGAAAATTAACTTGATTATTGAAATTAATCTGAACAGATTTATTTATTAAGCATAATTTGAAAGGGATTTTTTTTCCAACTAATCAACAGAAACACGGAAAGTAATCAAAAGAAATAACAAAGAGTTTTAGTATTGTATAAAAAAAAGGGTAAATTATTGCACTTGACGCAGAGCAGCTCAATAAACGTGAAAAAATAGAGACTGGCTCAAAATATATATTAATGGAAAGGATTTGAGGATGCATTTACTAAATAGGACACCATAGACTAGATTGTACCTAATAGCAGTAATACTTACAAATACATATTTACAGTAGCAGTATGTCTACCAATTCTAAACGTATTTCAAACAATAGATGACTCAACACCATTTTATTAAAGTATATTTTGATAAATCGTGGTCGTATTTTCTTTTCAGTGCAGCACTATCGATGTTTCCTAGGAGGTTCTAACTGGGTCAGGAACATTTTGCACAGTTCAGAAAGATTTTGTAACAATACAGATTTTAAGCAGAAACTACACTTTAGGAAACATATCGTGGCATTTGTATTCTCACAATAAATTAAAAAAAAAAACTAACTCAAAACAAGGAGCTTCCCAAGATAAATCTTGAGCTATAAGGTCCTTGTTTTGAGCCAGTGCAGACATAAAATTCAATTAAAATAAAGAAATTTTGAGCTTCATAGTTTTGCTAAAACTCGGAAACGGCTGGACCGTTTCGACTGTTTTATATTTCTTTGTGTTCGTATAGTCAGGATATGGTTTGTATAATATAGTTTGTCCGAAAATTCACGGTAAAAGTCGAAGATCGAGAAAATCTGAATGTACATTTTTCTATAGGATTTTGCCGCCATTACGTTTGACAGACGATTGTCAAATTGTGGATCAAGACAGGAAACATTTTGTCGGGTGAGCTAGTGAAAATTAAAATGCAATCTGAAATCCAACTATTAATTCAAGAGTCAGTACGGACAATATAATGACAATTAACTGTCAATTAATACGGAAATTAGGCCTCAAGGGCCACTAGAGATAAATTTTCCAAAATTTTGAAAATGGAAGAAATCTTCGTGATTGTCCTTTCTTCTAAGATCTTTGCTGTGCTCCTGCGTTCCCAGGGGGAACCCTTTAGCAATAAAATGTAAGTGAAGTGAGTAGGCATCGGGTTTACTCAACTTTCCTCTTTAAAACTTCAAAAGCCATGTTTTTAATTTCCAAACCAGTGAGCACGCGGTGAAGTTCAGGTACTTTTTTGTGACACACGGACTAATACAGTAAGGTTCAATGAAGTTATAGGGGGTTTATATTAGTCTGGGATCCAGGACCATCCATCCATCCAATTGTGTTCGTTTTTTAATAATCTACAATATATATATAAAAGAAAGTCGTGTTTTTTACAACACTTATAACTCGAGAACGGCTGGACCGATTGCCATGGTTTTTGATTTGTTGGTTTCCGTCCCGAATAGCAGAATAACTATTAAAAACATTGGAAAATTAACGAAAAAATAAAATCAATTTATCCCCGTATTGTCCACGGCAATGGGAACTATGCGGGTGAAACCGCGGGGCGCAGCTAGTTATTAATAAATAAAATAACTATGAGTACCCTTATCAGTCTCTACACGAACGCCGAACAAAATAATTTTTTTTTTTTTGTTTCATCCCATCATGTAACGTATGTATTATAAATATATGTTATGTTTTATATAAAAAACATAACATTTACAAAAACGCATATATCGCATCGCAGTTATTCTGCCGCAAAAAGTTGTGAGATAAAACGAATCATGTAAAACGCAGTCAGTATATTTATTCAGTACCTATCTATGGGGCCATCTGTTGTCATAAATAGGTACTGAATCAGTTTTCCCGGGACCATGACGCATGTAACTCCGTCGAAATATCGGGAGTCAACAAAACTCACAAATCATGGTAAATATCTCGATGACACGAATAATAATAGTTAGTTAACAGCATTTTGTACTGACCCTGTCAATATTAGACATCTTAATTTTTTTATAAATATAATGATTACGTAATCACACAAAAATAATCTAAGGTTTTAAATTGTCTTAATTGAACATAGTGTTAGCGGTACAAGTTCATGCATACGCAAAAATATTGTAAATAGAGTGCTCAAATGCCTCATATTTGTTATATTTTGTTGTATGTAGATTTTATTGCCCTCTTTTTTAACTGGGACTAAAAACAAAAACAAATCTCATTACATTATTTTTTTTACTAAAAGTTAAGAAAATCTTCGTTTTCCCTGTGTATGTGTACTCGTAGAAGCTCATAAAGACAGTACATTAGTTGTTCGTCTATTTCGCAGTCCGTATTTCATCTCCTAAGCTTGTTCAAGTTCCTGTGTATTCTAGTGGGCGTATATTAAAACTTACGTCCATTACATTAAGAACGTTTCGAGTTAGCACGTTTTGCTTAGCCGAGCTACTTGCCGCTTTTATTAGTTCCTTACTTCACTTGCAGGAAAATATGTTGGAAAGTTGCTACTTTCAATTTGTATTTTCGGAAGACAGCTGAACAAGATTTTGTACAAAACTTACAAATTACCAAGAACTGAGAAATTCTTTGAGATGTGAAATATTATTAGCGCTTTTCTTGATTAAATTTCGCTCGTTTTTCCTACATATGCATGGAAATTTTACGCATCGCTATCTAGCCCCAAAACTAAGCATAGCTTGTACTTCTCCGGCTTACTTGGTAGTAGCGAGCGAGGAAGCGAATAATGTCTTAACAATACACGAATTTCATATTTATCGCATTCTATACTATATAAAAACGTACTGCGTCGTCAATAAACAAAGAGATATTGATTGAAAAAAAGTGAAGCAATTG
This sequence comes from Aplocera efformata, assembly GCA_921293045.1. NCBI lineage: Eukaryota > Metazoa > Arthropoda > Insecta > Lepidoptera > Geometridae > Aplocera > Aplocera efformata. Next base: position 2,503,268 of record OV121054.1, on the reverse strand, counting down.
TACTCTTCATAGAATTAGAGACTAGTCTTAACAAGTTACGACATATTTAAATTGAGGCGTAGGAATTTTCACATATGAATACCGACATTACTTATCACTTACCCTCTGTACTATTCCAGACTATAATTATCGCTGTCCCAAATTTTATCAAGATCCGTGGAGTCGTTCTGGCGTGATTGAGTAACAAACATCCATCCAAACTTTCGCATTTATAATATTAGTATGATTATTATTCGATTAAGTTATGAATTCCTTTAAATGGAATGAGTTATTTATGACATTTTTCCAGACAATTACAGCATTAGAAGCATTAAGAAACCTATTTATGTCAATCAATTTCTACCCACAGGAAGTGTGGCGGGACGTCACGCCGAGGTGTAGGCATCGCTCTCAATCATTGTACTGGACCTACTTGGTGAATAAAACTTCTTTTTTTGCCCAGAAATACTTTTTATGTAACAGAAATGACGCCCACCTGAAGGCCCACCCGATGGCCTTCAGGTAAGCTGTGGTTTGTAACGTTCCAAATTCAAATTTCCCTCCAAATTTTATTATAAATTAGCTGACCCGACAGATGTTTGAAATGAAATGATAATGATAATATAAATAAAATTGATTGAAATTGTAACAAAGTTAGCATGAGCAGAGAAGAAAATAATCAAAGTAAAATATAAATATGTTTTCCCGTAAAAAAAATCCCGTAGGAAAATGTCGTATCCGTTTTTCCCAATTTCCGACATTTCACGTAAAAAAATCTCTTATACTCACCGGAAGGAGTCGATAAAACGGCTCAATGGTTTTAGCTGGATAGGTGTCGCTAGATTCGTCTTAATTGTGAGTGAAATTAACAAGATCGAATTCAAAATGGCCGCCGGTTTTTGGCGCCATATTTTGCCTTCAAAAATTATTTTTCCACAAAACCTAACGAGTGCTTTATCAAAATACAGGGAGTTATTATATAATATAATTTAGAATTCTTCACGCAGTCGGGTTTTTTGTTATTCTCAATAATATCTTGTTACAAACCCTGTCCTGACAATCAAACAACAAAAAATAATTAGCCAAATAGGCGTATAATACAATAAGTAATGCGCTTATACAATATATAATTGACTTTTATTTCTTTAAATGAAATATTATTGCAATGAAAAACGTAATGATGAGGATTAGGTTCTAGACGTCAGATATGTTCAAATTTCCAGCTACGTATTAACTTTAACGCTGGTTGCAGCCAGCTATTGGTTTTTTGCTATCATTTGCATTTGCGTTTTTAGCCCGTTTCGGCAAGTTGGACTAATGTGTTTTCTTCGTTGATATGTTTTTAGCACTAATGCCTCCAAATAACGATCCAGATTTCAAATTACTCTGCGAGTTCTGAAACTTTGATTTATTTGAGAACTAATGAGTTTTCTCGTATATGGCTAGGATTAGTTCTTGTGGCAGATTTCGTCTAGTATTTGCTCATAACTGATTACACATTTTGTGCGCTGGACTTATTGGATATTAGTTTTGTCCTGGATATTGGATAATTGGACGTAAACGGTTGAGTTATTCACGGGATAACCATGGCGATGATTTCACAACTCATATTTACGTTCTCATAAAGAAAAGAGAAAAAAAAACGAAAATTATTTTTATTAACCGATGAAAAAAACGAGTTTATCAAATCGACGTGTTCATACCTTTAAGTATGCGTTTTTATTATTTTTGTGTATTTGAAAATGTATAATTTTTTTGCTATTTTGCAAAAAAAATCCGGTTTTGGGTGCTTTTTCTTGTTATATCATACTAGTAGCCGAAAACCGAGCGCTAATATTATATATAACTAGCAACCCGCCCCGGCTTCGCACGGGTGCAGTGTAGATACTAATGTGCGGCAGTTTCTCTACTAAGATATACATGTATACTACATAAAAGCCTTCCTCTTGAATCATCCTCTATCTATTGCTGAAAACCGCATTAAAATACGTTGCGTAGTTTATAAGATCTAAGCGTAAAAACAGCGGGAGCGGCTTTGTTTTATACTATGTAAGGATGTAACATATCACAATGTAAAAAGGCCCTAGCTACCGAAAGGCGATGACTTGTCAACTGCGGCAGATATTAGCTCGTGTGTGAAGGGCGTTGTCACCAGAACTCACAGGAATTACGCATTGTCATCCAGTAGAAATCAATACATCCACACTATTATATCGATAGCGTTAGTCTCGAACGTGGTGGCCCAGGGGCACAGATGTCGACTTTCAATCTGAAGGTCGCTGGTTCAAACCCACACGTGCACCGTTGACTTTTTGCACTTGAAAAATTTGTGTGCGCAATATCACGTACTCGAAACGGTGACGGAAAACATCGTGAGGAAATCGGCGTGTCTTAGAAACCAAAAATTCGAAGACATGTGACATCTATCAATCCGGATTGGTCTCCCGTGGTAGATCAGAGTTCATTCACTCTCAGTTATCGAGAGTAGGCCAGTGTCCCTGCAGTGGGAACATTAGAGTACGGACGGAGTCTCGAACAATTGCTACAATAAAAAACAGGACAAAGATTCATGGAGACGGACGTATGATAACCTCGATGACAAGATCAAATCACGTTTTTGTATGAGAGCCCCCTTAAATACTTATTTTATTCTGTTTTTTAGTAATTTTATTTTATTTTTGTTTTTTATTATACAGAAATATATCATGTGTGAAAATTTTAACTCTATAACTATCACGGTTCATGAGATACAGCCTGGTGACAGAGGGACAGACAGACAGACGGACAGCAGTCTTAGTAATAGGGTCCCGTTTTACCCTTTGAGTACGACACCCTAAAAATGGGTTTACTGCTGTAATCTAGATAAAAAATTGCAATCTAGGTTAATAACTTGGCTCTTTAGTCAACTGAGGCCACTCAAACTTATCCCGCGGGATCAGTTGACCTAATGAATGTTTTGAATCGGGCAACTGATCCCATTATTACATTTGATGAATTGTACAGACACGAAAAAAAGTGTTTGACTTCAGATTTACGAAATAAACAACGCAACCAAAAACGCGCAAATGTCGGTTTGTGCGAATACCCCATCAATAGGAAGGGTTAAACGCATCTTTATATTTGTTTCGTATTAAATTTATAATAGTTTGTGCCTTTTTGTTAAATTGGTTAAAAGGTCTTATTTTAGTGGCCAATTTATATTGTTTAATGTGATGAGTACTTTGCTAAAAATATTTACTAAATACTCATAAATGTTTGTAACGTGTTATGTGTGCTTCAGTAGATACACAAATAGAAAACGATACGATCTGTCTATACGCTATTATATCTCGATAACTAACGCCTCGGTCTACAATTGCGGTTTCTGTATTATCGGTTGTGGTTTATCGGTTCACTTTGGTAATTAGAACACGATAATTGTCACTTCCCTTTCATGGTATAGATAAATATAAAATATATGTTTACACACTCATACCTTTAAGATTATCTGTATCGCAGATGATCCAAGATCTGAGAACAAAGTTCATGCTCACACAAAGTGTGCCCGGCGGGGAATCGAACCCGGGACCCATCGGCAGGGCAGGGTTGCTACAACTAAGCCACCGAGCCATCCTCGTTTTTTTCATCGGTTAATGTAAATAATTTTCGTTCTTTTTTGTCTTTTCTTTCTTAATGCGTTATGTTTTTTTTTTTTTTTTTAAGTGAATGAGTGACCCTCGCCCATGACAACAGTAATGCGTGCAACTCAGTATGAGATCCAAATCTTTACTGAGTCGCATTCATCATGCTGCGCCCATCACCCGAGACGGGGATGATACGTCTCATGCGCATGTGATTTCACCGGCGACCCTTCCACCGGAACACAGTAATGCAACCACTACTGCTTGGCGGCAGATTTCAGATGTGGTGGCAGTACCTCTCCGGACGAACTTGGCACAAGTTCTTCTGCTACTTCTGTCTTTATGTCGATAAAATTGGCGATGAATACTTTGTGATTATTCGGAGTCGGTTAATTAAGTTTCTAGTCAAAAAGTCATAATCTAAATTGGGAGGGTGGGTGGTGGGATGTTATTATTACACGACTGGCTCTATTTATCTATCATCTTGTTAGTCTATGTCTCCAAACTGGTATCACCTAATTTTTACTCGTATAAATGTATGTATATTTCTTTGGCAATCTCTGTAGCCTAAACGGTTTGACAGATTTCAACTTAAGAGGCATCGTTACTTTCCTTTTAATGGTGAGAAACTACTAAAATTAGGGATTTTTCATGCAGTCGGGTTTACTCGATGATTTTTATGTTAGGTATAGGCCTAATAGAAATTGGACACCGCCCATAGACATCTGCAATACCAGAGGCAATGCTGATGCGCTACCGGCTTTCTATATAGCGATCTAACTTTTGTAAGGTAAATATAATTCTATTCCTCCATCAGCCACTTAGATGCACACGGCTACGTTCCATGTCACGTTAAATTGTTCCCCAAAAGCCTTACAATAACCCCTGAGTTCCCAAAAACAATTCCAACAAACTAAAGGGTTTAGAATTCCATTCGAAACTCCGTGATAAAATTTTAAAGCAATTACTCTTACCTCCCTTTACACCTATATACTAAAATCTCCCTACTTTACAGCCTGGCCACAGTGTCTGAGCCATTCAAGTTAAATGTATAAAAAATCACTTTGCGAAAGTCCGTCGTAAGATGATCTCAAAATTTAGTACACCTCCGCGAAGCTTCTGAATAATCAGCCTTTAAAATACATTTTTTAAGAAGTCTAGCGAATGTATTTATCGGCGTAAAATCTTAACCTTAAAAGCCCCAGTGCAATAATTTTGGGATCATTCTATACCTAATTGACCGAGGATAAAAAAAACATCTCGGTTAATTAATAACTGATAACCACGCTACTAGCCCGACGTAATGGATGTTTCAGACAAAAATGGTGGTCTTACTCCGACTTATACTTACAAATAAAATGTATGATCTGAAAAACTCATACATTTCATAAGCCAAAAATAATACGGAATTGGAAACATTTTCGAATGGAAATATTCCGACGATGTGACGATTACGTCGCAACTAATTGGGTCAGAGTTTAATCGACTATTCCACCTTTTATCGGATTAAATGCGATATCCACCAATTACAAGCGAGGGGTTCTCTGCTTTGACACGTAACTAGCGTTTGCCCGCGTATTGCAACCAATACTAATTTATTACGGAACCATCAAGCAACAGTATCCATTTAACTTAATTTACTTATATTAAATACCTACAAATATTAATAGTATGAAGTTTTAAGTTTTATTTAATATAATAGTAAATATTGAGTTATTATTGCAAGGCAAAACTTTACCTATTTTACCATTATTTAAAAGGATTTTTTTAAAACAATCATGAAAATTGTAATTTCGTATATATATAATGACTCATATATCAAACACATAAAAATATACAGTTAATTAATTACAATTACAATAATATATTTTACATAAAAATATACAGTGACTACTCATTAAAGATGTAATTTTATGTAAAATAAAAGGGTCGTGGGAATAATAATAATAATAATAGTTTATTTCCAAAAAGGTCTTAAATTATGTAGTTTCACACTATTATTTAAGAAAAAGTAACAAAAAGTAACAGAAAAAATATTTTTAAATGTACTATGTGCTCTTTATATATTGGGTATCGTGGTAAGACCTGTTTCCAGTTGTGCTTGGATTCCATGATCTAACTAAGTTTAAAACTTGTATGTAGATACGAGGGATCCCTGCTTCAGCTAGTATTAGGCAATTTACTTCTATACACAATAATGTTTTATAAGGTGTTCCAGTTAATCGTCGTTCGACATACTAATAATAGTTTAGTAGACTAATTTACATTAACTTAAAAGGCATTTCTACACATGTAACTAAAAAAAAATAATAAAATAAAAAATAATAAAAAAATTCTAAATGTATAATAAGTTATTAAATATTACTACTTGCCTTTTCGTATACATTTGCCCAATTTTTCCCTCGAAACAAAAGAACCGTGTCATCTGCGAATGCTATGAGTTTACCATTTTCTGGTTTGATACGACATATTTGGTCCATATAAACTAAAAATAATGTCGGGCCAAGAATGCTACCCTGTGGAATGCCATAAGAGGTAGTCGGGAGGTCTGGGCTTGTGAAATTACCAATTTTTACTGACTGCTTTCGATCACATAAATAGCTCTTCATTAACTCTAGCTGACCTCCGCGTATTCCCATGCCTTCTAGCTTCTCCAATATTAGTTATGTTACCATCTTTGTACATGCCACAAACAGGGGATCCTAGTTTTTATGTGTGAGTGTCTTTTAGTTAAACAACTCCAAAATAATGCACACAAATATACCAAAGACTGAAGAAGAAAAGCACAAATACACCAATCACAGGGCAAAGTTCTGGAACTTTCGTTTCTGGCCTATTCGACTTTCAGGCCGTAATTCTCTGCATTCCATCGTTAATTTAAAACTAAACGCCCTCTCGTAACAATAGATTGTCGCATAAATAACTTCACTGGAAAAAAGGGAGTCCTGAAATTTATCGGCGAAACTCCTAAATTTCTGTAGGACTCGGGAAATTTTCCCGAGTGCCCGGCCCAGTTACAGATCAATCGATACGGCTTGATCACTTACAACACTATTTTACGACTTAATTTAGGTCTCTTGACATTGTAACCTTTTTCTTACGAAACTATAACACAAATTACTGATTTCAAAAATAAACAAAAAAAACCGACTTTCCAAATCGTTTGATAAATGACGGAGTATTGAGGTTTCATACATAAAACAAAAAAAATAAAAATACAATCGAATTGTTAACCTCATCCGAAAGATGGTTGAAGTCAATTTTGATCGTGGGTTATAGTGCCAAAAGCACTGGCTGCATTCCCGCGTTAAAAGACCAATGAATAATCATTTGGACGAGAAACGAGACAGACTTTTTTCCCCATGGCATCACATAATAATATGGTAATTTTTTTCTATAAAGATTTTGCCTCCACGATCCTATAGTCTCAAAAGCAAGCGGTACAAACATGTAATCAAAAGTACTTCCAACTTTCGTTGCTTGGTGGTTTCAGAAGCCTTATCCTAAAACAGCAATACTACTTAGGTAGGAGAGATAGAAAACTCAATTCATCCCCCATCAACCCACACCCTTCCACTAGAGATGTAGTGTACCAAAAATGGCAGAGGAGTAACTGAATTGACAATTAGCTATACCAATGTCCCAATTGAGAATTCATGAGGATTAGTCCCATTCCGAGTAAATCTACTTTTTATACGTGAATTAGTTTGTACAATCTAGGTGTAGGAATAAATTATTCATAAAAATGAGCCCTGACCGCAGAGTAATATACACACAGCCCTATCAATATGAGTCAAAATGTTTGTAGTCATGTAAGCAACTTCAAGAGAAGCTTTAATGTTGAGGCTATCCAGCTCCTCGACCACACGGACATAAAAAGAAGACGCAAAGGAACTAAGCCTTTTGAGCTAGTGTAAATAAGTGCAGTGAGAGTGATGGTTGTACAATTTACAAACTAACAAAGAACACATGAACAAAGTGTCTTCCCCTTAACTAGAGACCGTGAGAAAAATACCAATGGATACATTCTTGGAAATATTCTAGATTTGCTATCGAAGATATTGCCTAAAATTAATAATATTCTAGAATATTCTATTAAAATTGGTTCTTCGGTAAATTTAACTAACAACTATTATCAAAACTAAAATCTTAAAAATATAATATAAGAACTAAAATATATTATTAAAAGGAGTCCCTTTAGGCAAGGTTCCGAAGATATGGGAAAATTAAAATTACTCATTAGCTATAATATCATATGGCTAGATCGTAATATAATCAGATTACAGTAAAATAATGTGAAAAAAAAATCAAGATGCTGACGAATTGGAAATTACACCCAAAACCATAAAATCAAGAACTGAAAAGTATTTAGTCACTACTCTCGTACCTAAGTTATCAATGTAACTCGGCTTAAGTAAACACTAGCTCCGCCCCGTGGTGTTACTCGCGGTTTTCCGGGATCAAAGGGCTATGTGTTAATCCAGGATATAAGCTATCCTGGTACCAAGTTTCATTCAGATCCCTTGAGCCGTTGGGCTTGAAGGACTAACAAAGATATACACCCACACACGCAGAGACGCAGACACACAAACATATAAACTTTCGCCTTTATAATATAACAGTGATTACTGTAAAGTAAACGTAAAGGTTTAATAGTTAACTTTAAAACAGGTAGGTTTTTTAGTATGGTATTACTATGAAAGTGTGACAATATGACTTAAAAAAACAAGAATAGGACATAGAAGGAGATCCTTTGTTCGATTGTATGTATGTTCACCTCTTTCTCCGGTAAACTATGGACCGATTTTGTATGAAAAAGTATGCGCTCGAGGTGGTTCAAAAGTTTCATGAAGTCATTCCACCGATAATGGCGAAAAATAAGCAATTAAAATATTGAAGTTGGTTTCTTCGATTATTAAATCAAAGTCAAAAATAATTTCCGTTATTAAAAATAATAACACTTAATTTTTTCTGTAAATAAATATACGCCTTGATCATGCGTCTTTATCACTTAGTTTGGCGATGGTTCAAATCCTATCTTTGTCTTGTGATAGCAGTAAAATCACAATACTTTAAAAAACCATTGAATTAGTTTAATTATTATTAACACGGCTTAATTTTGACACTGCGATACTGTTGGCATAGACTGTACCTAATACCTGTCATATTAAACATGACAGATGACAATGATATATTGTAGTTATAATTATATTATGATAGATATTTCAACTTAATGCAATCAGCATTTTGCACACAATGCCTACTGGATTTTAGGCAGGGTGGGCCAGGGGCATAGACGCCGACTTTCAATCTGAAGGTTGCTGGTTAAAATCCTCACGTGCACCAATGAGTTTCTTCACTTAAAAAAAATTATAATATGTGCGCAATACCACGTTCTCGAAACGGTGAAGGAAAACATCGCGAGGCAACCGGCATGTCTTAGAACCAAAAATTCGACGACATGTGACATCTACCAATCCAGATTGGGCTCCCGTAGTAGATCAGAGCCCATTCACTCTCAGTTATCGAGAGTAGGCCGGTGTCCCTGCAGTGGGAACATTAGCGGCTGGTGAGGTAAATATGTATTATTTAATATAATAGTCTGCTAGATATTCGTCTATGTAGTTATTACTCTTCGAATCATAGTTTGAACATTTATAAAAAGAAATTCACTGAAATGAAAATATATTAGGTACAATTTTATTCAATTTTGTTGAAGATTATGATGAGTATTGTTACAATTCTCTCTAGCTCGACAGGTATGTGCTAAGTTTGGGGATATATGGCGCTGTGTAAGAGTGGGTTCCAACGAGCCCGGTGGTCCCGCCCCGGTAACGGGCCTGTTGGGAAAAATTGTTCCAACGAGCCCGGTAGTGCCGACCCCGACGTTTAACGGGCTCGATGGCACAAATCAAGTGTCATCGGCCCCGGTGTCTTTTTATCGGGACGGATGGCACAGATTAAGGCGCATAGACTCGGTGGTGTTTAAAGCGGAGAGAATATAGTATTATTTTATATACAAAAAATTACGACTTAAAAATAGCATGAAACGTGAAATTTTTTTTGACTCGTTTTATTAATAAATCGAGCAGTCTTTATAACTAACACTGTTTCAATCAGTGCCGAAACAAATGTAAAAACTGATTATACCAGCGGTATTTCTGCGAAATGTCATTAAAAAGACGTTAAATTGTCCCAGACAAGGATACGAGCCCTTTTACGCGAGAAAACAATGGCGTCCCTGGCAGGGTTTCATGTCAAGTCAACAAAGAGAAACGAACGAACGAAAAAAAAAAATATTCCTGCCCTTATCTATCGTTTAAACAATAAGAAGCAAGTCATTCAAACGTATTGTCCAGTGACGTCAGTCGCTCTGAAGAAGTCCAAGTGGTGCGTGGCGTCTGTGTGGTATTTGTGTGGTGTCCTAATGTGATTAGGTAAGTGAAGTAACTTAAATACTATTCGACAATGTATTTTTATTATTAGTAGATGTGAGACAGTGTATTTCTATTATTAATAGATGTAAGTGAATGGAATTCTAAATTTGGGTTCCAGAAAAATGGATGAAGAAAAAGAAAGCTGCTCTACCGGCCCACCATCATCTTAAACATTTATAAAAAGAAACGGTGGCACTGTTCTATTGCGTGCTGAACACCAATATATAATAACATAAAAATATAAAAATGGAACGGCGGCATGGGAATGCATTAAGAGAAAAAAAGAAAGAAATGTGGTGGAAACATGTATTGTACTTACAACCTTTTATTATATAGTCTTACTAAATTTCTACTATCTGCTCTCTTTATAAGTAAAATATGTATATAGGAAATCCGTTATTGGGTGTATGGAGCAAATAAGCATTGATTTGTATTCTTTTTTTTCTAAGGTCTGTGGAATTTGTGATAAAATAAAATAAAATATTCAATTTACGAAAATTTGTGAAATATTCCAGTTTGCACCAAAGTCGTCTACAAAAAAAAAATTCTTTCTTTCTTTCTTTCTTTCATGCTATGCATGTGTACGGACTATTCATTACAAATTGTAATTAAATATAAAAGAAATATATAGAAATAGAATTGGTAATAGAAAATTTATTAGAGATATTATATAGAAGATATTTAGTATTTGATAGTTTTAATACCCAATTAAGTTGATTTATAAATGACTGAATTACATACATCTTACATAATACATATATCAAACGAAATGTTTTCCTAGGTTTTTTTTGTTTTATGATTGTTAACTGTTGATATTTATTTTGATATTTATTTTGTTTGATATTTGTTTAGTTTTTAAAACCCTTTTTTATTTTCAGTTCATATTTTTTGTACTCTATTCTCTCCGCTTTAAACACCACCGGATCTATGCGCCTTAATCTGTGCCATCCGGTCCGTTAAAAAGACACCGGGGCCGATGACACTTGATTTGTGCCATCGAGCCCGTTAAACGTCGGGGTCGGCACTACCGGGCTCGTTGGAACAATTTTTCCCAACAGGCCCGTTACCGGGGCGGGACCACCGGGCTCGTTGGGATATACCCCTGTGTAAAATATTAATATTTTTTATACAGTATATTTTAAGGTTAGCACAAAAGTTGCTTACGTCAAAGTCTAGGACTCTACTGAAGATGATGAGAGAGGTGTACTACATCAAAAACTAATATAAACTGTTGTAGTCACTTAAATACGATGACTTATTAGTTCACATCCCGCATTCAGTATAAAAAGCACATTAGCCCGCTAAGGGTAGTTACACACAAGAACCAGTCATAAAGCCTTTCTATAGACAACATTACAATACATCGTGAGCACCAAATACTCTCTTACTAAGCCGTTGTCGTTAGTGGTCGGCAAGGCGATGCGAAGCGAAAATATTATTGCGATACATAACTCAACAATTAGACCGCTGACATTGACCGTTCTGCAAATGCAAAACGTACAAAAGCTCCGTGGTTTAGTTGGTAGCCCTGCCTTCGAAGCGAGGGGTCCCGGGTTCGATTCCCGGCCGGGGCACACTTTGTGTGGTGAGCATGAAGTTTGTTCTCGGGTCTTGGGTGTTTGTCTCGTGTTTCTGTGTTTGTCCATGCCATTTGTGACACGGAATCCTAGTGCAGAGGTATGAGTGTGTTAACGTTGTTTTTTTTTGAAGGATAAATATTATTCAATAGACTGATGTGCTTTCGGATTCTAAGCGATATTGTCTTTTGTTCTTTAAGAATGGAGGTTTCTTGGCGTGGTGATGGTGTAAGGGGAAGGTAAGTTGTGATACTCTTTACCCTACGACACGCTGTTAGTTTTTCATGTACATTTATTGTAATTTCACGTACTGTTTACTTGAAAAGCCAGAAAAAAAACATAGTCACCAGTATGTATTCCCGAGTTGTTAAGTCTTTTCTTTGACCTCAATTTATCTTCGCTAGAATATAAGCAATGAATAAACATTTCATAGCACGGGGATCTAGAAGATACAAATTCACAATTGACATAAAGAGGCACAAGAAAAAAGCCATTAGGAAAAAATAATCAGGCAATGCGTTTCATTGCTTTGTTTGCATTATAAATGAGGTGAATCTTTTAGTATAAATAGGTATATAAACTAGCTAGCATGGTAATGAAAACAGCTAATCCCAAAATTAGATCGATCCGTAAATAGTCTGCACAGAATTCACAATCTTCAATGCGCAATCAACTAAATAAAATATATGATGCAAAAAAATATAACCTGAAAACATTATTATTTTTTTATTACTGTAAATATGATTGTGTGTTATGCGTGGCATTGGTATAGCATCGCTTCCCATAGTCCATCTAGAGCGACGTAGGCAAGACGGCTGTAATTGGTATTTATGGTTCACACACAATAACCCATTCGGGCTCGACGCCATATTTTTCGTACGCTACGTAAACCGTAATAGGCCTGTTAAGCCTCTATTTCTTCGCTAATAGAATGCTCTCTTCCTATAATAATATTTTCTTGGAAATAATTAAAACTGATTCCCGTATTTATACCGAAATCCGATATCCTTTAACCCTGCTCAGCTTATCCAATGGTTTTTTATAGGATAACATAAAACCTCTTTTTAAAACTGGCGGGAAAAATTTGAAAATAGAACATCAAAAGGCATGCACACAATCGCTCAGTTTTTGTTTTCAGTCTCAACAAAGGGTCGCTGCGGGCTCATGACATGTCTTGAGTAACGTGCTTTATCCGTGCACCAAGTGAGCACGACCCCCTTTCCTTCCGCCGTTTGTCTTGATGTAGTGGAAAACGCCCGTCTCCGGGGATCTTCATATAATGGACACTTTACACATGTCTTGCCAGGGGACATAAAATACGGAGTGTTTTCATAAGAGCTGCTATGTGCCGTGTCATGTATCCGTCCACAGTTGTCGTGATGACGTCTTTTGATCGTTGTCTCTTTCTACGGAATACTTTGTACCGTTTGCTATTTTCTGTAGAACCTATTTTGTAGAAACTATTTTTGCAGTGGAATCTGAATATTTTTTTAGTAATCTTTGTTCACATTGATTTATCAATGCACTGTTACTAATATGAACGGGTTTTCAGTCCAATTATAATTCAAAAACGTATTTTGTTACTCTGGACCATGGCGAATGCATAAGACGTGCGATGCCAAAGAAGAGAAAAAAAAAGTATTTTGAATAATTAAACAAAATGGGAAATAATTGTTTTAAAAACTTGCATTTGCATTTATTGGGCTTTATATGAAGGCTGACCCATAAAATGTCATTAAAAAAAAAAACAAAAAAAAAAAAACACAGTAAGCAGACTACAGACTTTGTTATAACGTAATTGTAAGAAATCTATTAATAATCCTTTTCAGTGCAAATTGCAAATGTTTCTAAAGGCAGATTACTTTTCCAATGTACAGATTTCTAAGACAAATCCATAATTAAAAAAAAATACTGGTTTATAAATGGAATATACCGACTTCAATGCTTTTATCTCCTTCTTTTCTGTAAGACCAACATGGAGGTACCTTCTAAAAATCGCGTTTCGCATTTATAACAAAGCATGAAGCCAGGTTCGAATTTATGCTACTCGTATGTTACTTTTAACAATGCAAGACTTGTAAATATTCGTGATTGTTTGTTTATGTAGAAAATAAATAAATTTTTATGCTATGTATTTTTTTTCTGTTGGCAATGTAAAGCCTTGCAACGCCTGGATTGAAACGGGTCTGGCTCAGTATGACAGATTCTGAAAGTCAACTTTTGATATACCTACTACTGCGATATAAACGTATTTGAATAAAGAATGCCATTTAACAAAATACTCATGTAAATGTTGCAATATATTATAAATCACAGGATGTATAACCGCAACATATGCCGCGCTCATATGACGCGTGACCAATTTATAAAGCGTTTTAGCACAAAACGTAACGGAACAGAAGGCTGGCTCATATAAGTGGTAATAACAGGCCACACGCACACAGAACTCCCAAATGTATGTGTATAGGAAATGGGGTAATGATGATATCATGGCATTGCCATGCATAGTATATGTAAGAAACTTATGATTCCCGTACCATGATCCAAAGTACCTTATAATTTAGCAGACCATAATACTATACATTATGGTCTGGCAAAGTACCATAATGTTTAAATTCAGCAATTAATTACCACTTATTATTCAATTATTTCTATTGACCGAGTATTAGTTTTCAGTCTATTGAGGGTTAGGATTATTTTGACATATATAACATACTTTGAAATTTTCACAATAATAATACTCATAATGGAATCATAGATTGATAAAGTACGGGTTTTTGACCAAGCAACGCCGTTATTATGGTACTTTTGTATGGTACTTGGTATGTACTGAATACCATAAAGCAAAAAATGAGATATTTAGTGACCCAGCATTATGGTACGAATACCTGGCGTACCACGAAACAATCCTTACATCCATTCTATTTAAACTGCCTACCGACAATATCGTGATATTCGAGGTAGCCATTGGTGTACTTGGTGTAACTTGGACCGCGAACGTCGTACATACATACATATACATTTCTAAGAGTGTGATTGCCTATAGTCGCTCAACATATCCTGGCTCCATACAAGAAGTGACAGTTTTAAAGCGTCTATGTGTGAGTACACATAGACGCTTTTAAAGCGCGGGTGCTCGCGACGTGTGTGTGCGTACGCTCGTTATAGCGCGGTCTATGGAGTAGGTCTTCTGCATCTAATTATTCTGTGATTTTACTGTCTGAATATACATTACATTTAATTGCTTTCTAAATTTCATTAAAATGAGTTTTGACCTAGTAGGCTGCGAGCTTTCATTCATAACGCCGCTGGTTCAACATGTAACGTATTATGCGCCTGTGATGTCACCGGCACCCAAACCCTTCCACAAAAAAAATATTTTTTTTAAGATAAAGTAGTGGGAACACCTAGCTGCAAGTATTTATTTTAATACTTGTAACATTCCCTCTGAAATTTCATGTCCTGTAATCTAGCTCCCTTTATGACCATAGACATAAAAGTCAGTTGCACCAACATAACCAAACGCAAGTCATAAAAACTCCGACAATGCTGCAAATGTAACAAAAAGTAACTATCGCATAGCAATGTAAAGTTCGTCATTCATTCGCAGTCGAGTCAAAGTTTGACAAACAGACGGCATTCTCGACTTGAGAGTTCATTATTCGGAACATTGGGTCGCTGCGACAACGTTCTTTCGGTGGAGTTTGGCGGAGTTGGGCCAGTGTTGGATTCAGACCGGAGAGCTGGCTTGTATTATCCTTCCGCGTGGAAGACGGAGGTATTACCATCTGACCTGTTAGGCTGAAAGGCCTGTGAAAATGGTAACAGTTAATTTCCAATTCACCCACTCAGTAAGTGAATAAAAACCATACTGACAAAGAGATTGACGGCTCCGTGGCTTAGTTGGTAGTAGCGCTGCCTTCGAAGCGAGGGGTCCCGGGTTCGATTCCCGGCCGGGGCACACTTCGTGTGGTGAGCATGAAGTTTGTTCTCGGGTCTTGGGTGTTTGTCTTGTGTTTCTGTGTTTGTCCATGCCATCTGCGACACAGGGAATCCTAGTGCAGAGGTATGAGTATCTAAACGTTTATTATTATTATTGAAAAAGTGTACCATCCAATATAAATCCAATATACCTAATAATGGTGATTTTAGCTACTTTTTCAAATATTATTTTCAACAAAGTAGATTTTGTCAGCAAATTTATTTCTGGTTTAACGTGTATGCAAAATTTCATGATGATCAGTTGATCAGTTAAGGCGCGAAAACACAACAAACTAAAAAAATCACGTTCACATTTATAATATTTGTTGAATTAAGCCGCAGAGCAAGAAGCTTAAGTATGCTTCCTATTATAGTAATAGTAATAGTTTATTTATTTACCTTTGGTACATTGAAGAACACTTGGTAATGTCAATACATTCTAACAGCACACATTCAAGATTACAATTATTATAAAAACATAAAAAAAATAATAATAATAGCACGAATAACAAAGATCTGTAGCAGAGAGAATTTTACAAACTAAAATCATACGTATACTCCAAATCGGACGGAAACATCGATGACGGAAAACATCGTGAGGAAACCGGCATGTCTTAGAACCAAAAATTCGACGAAATGTGACATCTACAATCCGGATTGGAGCCCATTCAAATATCGAGAGGTTGTCCCTGCAGTGAGAACATTAGAGGCTGATTGACTGGTACGTTAATTATTTTGAGCTAGGCCAATACCAATCATACTAATATTATAAATGCAAAAGTTTGTGTGTACCTATATATCCTCATGTTAATATAGCCTAAGAAATTAGTAGTAGGTATATATATGGCTACGCAAGTAAGCCAATCAGATTGCCAGAATTTTTTTTTTGCATTTTTCCAAACCCATGCTAAGATTAAACCCAAATCCGCGCCAGGACAAATTCAGCAAGTCAGAAGTTACTCGAATTTGGCAATACGCCGCGTCTAACGAACGAGGCAAAAATAGTTTCGCCTCTCCCTCACTTCGTACATTCAAATAAAGCTTGTATTGTACGCGGAGATTATACAGTTAATGATTTTCAACTTTATGTCAAGGGATTTCAAAATTTATTCATTTATAGATCAAATGATAGTGTCTCGTGGACACGTGTCTCCCGTGTCTCCCGGGTGGAGCGAAGGGAGCAACTCAAAGTAGCAGTAGAACTTGTGCCAAGTTCGTCCGTAGAAGTCCTGGTAAGGTTCTTCTTAAACTACATAGTTTAATAGTGACATTATTACTAAGGGATGCTCCTGTTAGAGATAAACTAAGCATTTTAATTGTCACTGTCATGTGTCAAAATGATATGACAGGATTTTTGCCGCCATCACGGCTCAACGAAAATATTGTCCTATTTTTATATCCTTTTCTGAATAGCCATTGAAGTTTATGAAAAAAATGTTTATATACGGTGAATTTGAGGCCTAAAATTCCCGTATAAAATTTCGTATTGGGTCTTGTCATACTTTAGTTGGGTCCTGAGTCGCATATTTGTTACATTTAGGCAGCGGTAACCACTTAATATCAGGCGGGGCGTCTAGTACTGTCATCTCAGTCACATAAAAACTTGAATTTTCCTGGTTTTTCTTCTCGGCCTATCAAAGCCTGGCGAAAATTCACATAACAACGTAGATCTAATTATATCTCAAAGATAAAATAAAATTCCATGACATCGGTCCCTAACACAATGAAACACATAAATTGTTTTCAATTTCTGACCCTCGGGACGAAAACAATATGGCGGATATTGTTCGTACAAACATATTACAAATCATTACGGAAACATTTAATACGGCACGGCCAGTATACAACAAATTACAAAAGAAAATAATAACAATCGCAAACGTATTTATTCCAGTATTATGTCTAAATAAGTATAAATGTACGTATGTGTTGCAGGTGATATGGGAAAGTGGCCATTTTTGTAAAAACCTAAGTCGGTTAACGTAAAGTTTTGATTCATCAAAATACCTATCAAAGTCAAAGTCAAGGTAAAAAATCTTTATTTCCGTTGATCTTAACGCTTTAAATGTCATATTATTTTAGGAATAACCTCATATCTCTGTTTTTTGTACAGCGCAGGTTATGGGTTCGATTCACACCCAGGAATCATCTATGTATGACAAAGGTAGATGTTAGTTAATATGTAATAAAACGTACTAAATAAGTATTGTATCAGTAATCTTATTCTCATAGTACACAAGTTATACATATTTTGGGGTTAGATTTATAGATTTTGTTTTTCTCAGATTTATTTTCATATTTGGTCATTTCACGCATTTGTTACATTTTAATTCGTTCAATAAATAGTACTCCAATTCTAATATCTACGTTCAAAAGTAACCGGTGGTGAAGTTACAGGCACGTGAGACGATGTGTTACCCCACCCGCCATATTCACCAGACATAGCTCCTTCGGATTACCACCTATTCCGGACGATGCAGACCTTACTGGAGAAAAGTTTACTTCATGTGAAAGTATCAAAATTTGGATTGACAACTGGATAAGCTCAAAAGACCAGGACTTCTTCCAGCAAGGAATACGAAAACTACCTGAACGATGGGCGAAGGTTGTAGCTGCAGATGGAGCATACTTTCAATAATTTTTTTTTTAATTTTGTAAGCGAACATATGTGTTTTATTTTGACAAAAAGGGGCGGAGTCATATTCACACACCCAATACCTCTGTTTTAGTATAACGCATCTGCGACTTAGGTCTTGGAATACTTCAGTAGATTGGCCTTGGAGTCGGTTAGCTGTTTTTAACGGGCAGTAATAATCACTTATCATTTGCTGTCAGCTCGCCCCATACCTTTAACGAAAAGCTATTGTATTATCAATTGATTTTCCATTAAGCATTAACCATTAGTCACGTACCGTAATGCCTTCTTTCATAGTATGCCTGCTACACAAACCTAATAACATCGAGCAACGCAATAATAATGTCCAATAACCGGTTCTTATGATTTACTTTTTGTGTAGCGGTTATAAAAGGTGTTCCGGAATTAGTTTGAATTTGTTTTGCAATTATTTTCATCTATTCTATGTTAACGATTGTTCATTATAACAATTGTATTTAATATGTATAATGTATGTATCTTTAAATAGTATAAAACAATGCCGCTCCCGCTGTTTGCACGCTTAGATCTTTTAAACTGCGCAACGTATTTTAATGCAGTTTTCAGCTATAGATAGAGTGATTCAAGAGGAAGGTTTACATGTAATATAGTATACATGCATATTAAAGTAGAGAAAAGGCGAGCACCTGTGCGAAGCGGGGGCGGGTCGCTAGTTTACAATAAAACAAAATATTATCAGTTACTAGCTGACCCGGCAGATGTTTCTCAATCCCACAAAAAATCACTTTCAGCTTTTCCACAATTTCCGAAATTTTCCGAAAATTTTCCAAAAAAATATTTCATACCTGCCTTGTCCTGACAATTATGACAATATTGACATAACGAAATAGAAATCAGCCAAATTGGTCAAGCCATTTTCGGGTTTTTGCGAGACTAACGCACGGCTTTTGTTTTTCAATACAATATATCGGTAGAATAAAAAAACTTTATTTTAAAGATACATACATTATAAATATTAAAATCACAATAACATGTTTATGATTATGTAACAACAAATTACAATAGGTACCTACTCAACATGTGCTGCGTCAGTGGACTGATACAGCGCTGGTATTCTGTGGCACCGTGGTGAGAGCATGCGACGAATACACGTGTACAAACAACATTTCAAATTAAAATACTATACGAGATCCTTTTATTATAATCTATCTATGTAGTAATAACGAATATTAAAATATTGTATATTAACACATATTAAAATATTGTATATTAACACATATTAAAATAAAAATTAACATGAACTAAAATTAAACCCAGAACGACAGCTTACATTGGGATATATGTTAAATTAAAGCTTTAAAAGTTCTGGCGAAGGTATGTAAAAGTCTCGTTTTATTCACTCTTTTGAACACTCTGTATTGTAGAATAAATTGTTTATGGTGTCCGTTATGATGCCCTAGTATGGGGTAAACTATAGTGATAAAGAGATACGGCCTTCATTGTGATAAAACGGTATGTAATGATTTCTTTACAAATTTGTTTAAAAAAAATATTTCCTTCCATTTTATCACGCCAGCCTGTAATATTTTTACATGACTCATGTCAAGTGATAGCGAATGGATTTTAAACTAAAATCCACATCCATTGAGGTCTAGTATTAGGTCTGTCTCCGAAATATATATGTTATTTCTTCGCTGTTAAGACAATGTGGAACATTAATTCTTCAATGAAGTTCAACGGTGCATGTCTGCTCTGACTTTGATCTAGTGACCCTCAAGACGAATGTTGTGGTCCGTACCACTAGGCCCTTATCTTATGGGCTATTGAAGTTGTTTACATCGTGGAATAGTTTGAATAAATTTATATTTCTCGTCAAAGAACTTGACCGCCAGAGGAAATTAGCTTCGTAATAGGAAATTAACTTTGGCTTTCTAATGAAAAGGGTTCTGTTTATTACATATTTTGATAAAATTTAGATATTTCGATATTATGAACATAGACCCACATTATAAAAAACTACGTTTCGTGTCACGATTTTTTTGATTTGACAAATTTTGATTGAACTACCTGTGAGGTACAAAAATAAATTACAATTAAATTTTAAACCATCTTTGTTTCACAAAATGTAAGGGTTAGTAGGTATACAAAATAACGGTCGAAATGTTTAAAAAGTTAAAATACTAATGAAAACTTACTAATATTGTTTTATAATACAAAGTTAATAAATTACGTATAATATATATTTAATTAGAACAAACATGTAAGCTTTTCTTTTAACTTACATTAAAAATAATTCTTATGTCACGGGGGTATTTGAACAAATGTTACTAAACTAACCAATCATTCATAATTTCTTGGTATACAGGGGTTTAATAGGTTACTCCATTTGCAAACAACTTAAGTTAACGATCTAGAAACATGAACGAAAGGACCGGCCCTGTGACATACTCATACTCATACTCATACTCATACTCGTACTCATTTATTTTCCCCGTATAATCATTTGTGAACACTCGGTTACGTCAAATTTACAATTACATTATATTGTTACAATAAATATAATATTATAATAATTAGCCGACCTACATACTATTTTATAATTACAATAGACATGCATAGTAGCGTCAAAGACCCACCTGTAGTAGCTCCAACTATTTCATAAGAATATAATTTCCGAAGAAATTTCTTAACACAAACAGAAGATAGTACTTATATCCGAATTGATAAAAAAAGAAGGGTTATTTTTACAAATTTAAATAACCTGGGTTACCGAGCTCATTATTTACGGTGTAAAACGCTATGTTTTGTAATTTCAGCAAAACTCTATCTAAACACAAAATTTCATTGTAAGAGCCGTTTACGAGATACGTGAAATAACTATACCTACAAAAATTGCTCCTTAAAGTAATAAGATAAAAATGTCATGGACATTTCAAACAGCGCCATCTAGCCCCCACATAGCACAGCTTCTACTAAGGGAACTAGATAACTGAAAGATTACTTGTAGGCCCTTTTTATGTAAATACAAAAATGCTGAGAGAGCTGGGATGCCACTCAAAAAAGTAATTATCATTTGTCGATGAGGCTTGCGCTCGTCAAAAACGTTGATGGCAACATTTTGTTCACCAAGATTTTTACCTAGACTCGCCATTCCGTTCGCGGCGCGAAATTCCATTCACTCCAATCGCACGTGCCAGACGCTAACCCAGCATTCCAATGGCTGTCGCTTTGGGGATCAATCATCCACGCGCGTGACGTATCCGGGCCGTAAGATCTCACCCATTGTATTTTATTTACACTCTTAAGGAAGCTAATAGCTAACATAACAACAATAAGTGACATAGATACAGAAAGCCAATTCAAAGTACCCACAAAAATTTTAGAGACGTGAAAATACATACACACGTGGCCTACGTGTGTATGTATTTTCACGTCTCTAAGGAACAAGTCATTCAATACACTCTTCAATCACGTGGAAGAGATGTTGATTATATCAATATCCACCTCTTACTCAATATCTGTATGCTCAAATTGAGTGTTTTATCTGTAATTTGAATTCACCTACATCACTTCAATTCTGATGCAGCGGGAGTTTGAAGTCCCAGACAAACACAATTCAAGACCCGAGAGCAAACTTTACGCTTATCACACAAAGTTTGCACCGACCCTGGTACCCCGAAGACAGGGTCACTATCAAGTAAGCCACGCAATGAGCCGTCAATTCTTCTACATAAAGATTTGTTTTCGAGAAAAAGCACACATGAATTTGTTTGTTTACGGGTTTTCATCACGTGTCCGTCCCGGCCCGGACACCGTACTGACGCGTGTGAATATTTAGTCTCTTACTAAAATAAAAATTCAATTCGACAACGTCCAAATCAAGTATTTTTGTCCTTTTTCGCCATTACACTGGCGGGCGATGCTTTTACGGGTTTGGAGTAGAGTTTGGTTTATATTTACTAATAGAGATGCTTTTTCAGATAGATGTCGGAGAGGTGTTGAAAAATAAATATATTTTTTTGTATAAATGTATGTGGCAGGGTGGTAGGTATGTGAGTGCATTTCTTCACGGTAAAAAAAAAGGTTCCAGGTTGGGCCAGCTAGTTATATATATAAAAATGTATAGTGGTGTTGCTTAAGCTTAGTTTAGGTAAAGTTTGTTTTATATTCGTTCAAATAAAAATCGCTGATTTTACTATCATCTCTATGGCTTGTTCCGTAGCTTCCTTGCTCTATCAGAAAGAAGATGCTAAAAGACTTAAGTGTTTACAAGTCATTACTCCGCGACTCAATAGCGGGCGAAAATTTCAAAACCGATCTGAAATAAGACCAAATTTTGGTTCTAGCGGTGTGGTTGATCTTTTTTTTTATCCGTTATAGGCTATCGTTTGACCGCTATCTCACCTGATGGTAAGTGATGATCATTTTTATTACCATCTCTACCTTTTCAATTACTACTATTTCCTTACTCAATCGTTAGTTGCAAACAACTAAAGTGTGATTTACTATTCTCAATAAATTGACCAGGGTTTTTGTACCACAGATTTGGGGGACTATGTTTCTTCGTGTCCGTAGGTGACCTTAAGAGTCTCTTTTTTATGCGTATAAGTGACGGTACGAGCTGAGGGCCCACCTGGTAAGTGGCGACCCCCGCCCATGACAACAGTAATGCGACTCAGTATAAGATTTGGATCTTAAACTGAGTTGCATTCATCCTGCTGCGTGGCGCTACCAAGCGCAATTGCACTGCTGTGATTCCATAAAAATTATATGTTCGTTATTATGTTTATTTAACTGTATGTTATTGTAATGCACTTACGTTGCTGTGTTTCGGTGGATGGGAGTGAGTGCCGGTGTAATTACAGAAAGTTATATCCCCGTCTTGAAGTGATGGGTTCAACGTGATGGTCTAACAGAGTCCCGTAACGAAACATAAATAAATACCAACCGAATATAATTATCGTCACACTCTGGCTACGATATCACTATAAGGTTTATTGGTTAAATTAAAATGGTTTAATGAAACTGTTTTAGTGGTCAACTGAGATAATTAATTGATTGATGATCCCAATGTGCTGTGGCACGCCGCAATGTGGAATCCATTTAAAATATAATTTTCAACGCTGCTGCCTCGAGGGAATTTATATGAATTTAGTGATGTGAAGCCCTCCAAGGCTGTGGTGACTTAGTTGAACGGGCGACTCAAGTCTGCCATTCTGTTGAGCCAATAGCTCGAATATTTGACTTCCACTGTGTAAAAATATGTCCACTTTTAACAATTCAGTTAATACTCATAATTTCTCGCTGATCTGAGTCTGAAAGTCTTTGGTAATCTCTGTTCATTCTAAAAACATATTGATTTTTCTCAAGAAGGCTAAGCAGTTGTTCCTGTAGATCGAGAGTACAAATGACGAATATACTAGTTATCTGGTTCCCATAGTCGCCATGTCAAATTGAAGCTTGAAGTTTCACAAATTGCACTGTGTGAAATATATAGGAAACACCGTAATCCGTGATTGACGGCTCCGTGGCTTAGTTGGTAGTAGCCCTGCCTTCGAAGCGAGGGGTCCCGGGTTCGATTCCCGGCCGGGGCACTTTGTGTGGTGAGCATGAAGTTTGTTCTCGGGTCTTGGGTGTTTGTCTTGTGATTCTGTGTTCGTCCATTCCATCTGCGATACAGGGAATCCTAGTGCAGAGGTATGAGTGTGATAACGTTTTTTTTTTTTAATCCTTAATACTCATCGTGTTTTTTTTAATAACAAAACTGGCACATATAATACTTAATAAACAAAATAATACTTAATTACAACTTCGTGACGTGACTGATTTTAAATCAAGATAAATTAATCAAAAGAACATCTTTTGATTATCATAAGCAAAGTTCTCGAAAATTCGAGACGGTAAATCCATCTAAGCAACAATAATTTATCTAAGGGCTCATTTAGAAAGAGATGGATAGAGGTAGGAATTAAGGATGGAGAAAGAGAGAGAGTCTCTCATTAAGAATTAAGAGTTGAACAACTTGGTTCGAGTTACGGAGTTATATTCTGAAAGTTGACAACAGGAAGGTTTGATATTTTATTATTACACAGTAAAAAGGACTTTCAGAGACCTTAATTCTAAAAAGTAAAAAAAAAATTATGAGATTGATTTAAATATCGAAAAAAAAAAACAGATTTAAACAATTTCATATACTAGAAGATGCCCACCCTATGAGATAAAAATAAAATTGATCCAAATCGATACACAAAGTATTTAGTAACAAAAAAAAAACGTGCAAGCTGATTGAGAAACTCCTTTTTTGAAAGACGTTTAAAAACAATGGGTTTAATAAGTAGAAAGTAGTAATCCTGACTTCATGATTTGGGTTGGTTCCCGGACAAGACAATGTTTGTGTTTTGTAAGTATTAGCGCTGCAACTGCAACACATCCTAGTGCAATATGTATGTTTTTTATCACCGAATTTTGCATAACCACGCAAAATTAATGAAAAAAGTTAAGCTTTTTGAAACCTGCAATTACACCAAATTATTTAATTTTTCACAGATATTATATGAAATAATTTAGTAAGATTTATTTCTGGATAAAACTCAGTTATATGATAACTTTAACCTTAGGTTTAGTACCTTTGACACATACTAAAACGGCGACTTGCTCTCTAAGGATCGAAACTAAGTGTCATTACTGCGTAAACATCTTTACATTGTGTATTATGCTTGCAGAAACCTAAGTTTACAATATTATAAAACATTCGTTTGGGAAACAATTTGACATTTTGCTGGAAGTTAAGTTACTTAACATTCGGCTAATTAATTTCGAGATTGCTTTGTTAAAGTCACGTAGGCAGGTAATTGGGAAGTATATGCCATCTGTGGAACACGGCTCTTGTTTTGACGTGGTATCCTCGAAAATTCGTGATTTTGAGGCTTCAGGTTAATTAGGGAGTAATTTAATAGATCAAGCCAGGAAATACCGCCAGTTTAGGGCGTGGTTCCTCTGTATCAGCTTCTAATGTTCACAGAGACACTGCCTACTCTCGATAATTGAGAGTGAATGGGTTCTAATTTAACACGGGATTGGTAGATGTCACATGACTTTTGACATGATGTCATGGATTAGTTTTAGGACATGATTTCTTGAAAATGTTTTTTGTCACCGTTTTGAAAAAGTAGTATTGCACACAATTTTTTTTAAAGTTTTAAAGACAGTTGGTGCCGATTGTCCTGAGCATGTGATTTCACCGGCACCCACACCCTTCCGGAACAGCACCGCTGCTTGGCGGTAGACTATCCGGTGCGCCTAAACTACTCAACCGATCATCGTGAAATTTTGCATACACGTTGTCAGGAAAAGACAGGGTACCTTTTACATTAATACGGGTGAAACTGCGGACTAAAGCTAGTATGATATAATAATATAACACCCTGATGCAGGGACTCTAAGCTTGTTTCTTCTAGAAATCATAAATTACTATAAAGTTTTTTTATATTATAGTAGTATAGAATAAAATATATTAAAACAGTATCGTATATTATCTAACAAATAACTACTCTCCGTAAATAAGCAATGAGATAAAGAAAAGAACCGAATTCGGATTCAGTGAGGCGAGAGTGCTGATCAAGGGTTATATGATCCGGTACGTTCCGGATAGGTCCGGTTCGATTGTCGCTGATTCACGGCAGATTTAGAGACGGACGAAATAACAGGATCGCGCACACTTTGAACCTGAGAAAGAATTTTAAAGATTATTTGCTATTTAGCCGGCTCAGTGCTTAGTTGGTAGTAGCCTTGCCTTCGAACCGAGGGTCCCGGGTTCGATTCCCGGCCGGGGCGCACTTTGTGTGGTGCGTATGAAGTTTTTTCTCCACACAGGGAATCCTAGTGCAGAGGTATGAGTGTGTTAACGTTGTTTTTGTTTTTTGTTTCATTTAAGGGTAAAAGTCACCTCCGCTAAAGGCTTTACGGTTTATTGGGATTGAGTGGGGAGAAAATGCTGATCAAAGGCAATATCCGGACAATTCCAGATAGATCCGGTTTGATTGTCACTGATGCACGGGAGATTTAGAGATGGACAGAAGAACAAGTTTGCATTGAGTTTGAACCTGAGAATTAATTTTAATTATGGTCTCTAAATGGTAATAATACACCTCCGCTAAACTTTACGCTATATTAGGTTTCCCCCACTACACAAAAATCTTGCGTTAAATATTTTTTGAGAAGTTCTAAGTTTTCGCGTTTATTGGTATCTTATACCGGGTATAGGCAAATTGTATTGAAATCCCAACGACATTGGTTCCGGACATGTCTCTTCGGGTAAAACTTACGTGTGGCTATCGAAGCTGTAAATTAGAGAGAGAAAGAGATACATGTGAAAACACAGGAGGAAATATAGAAAAAGTGGAAAATTAAAGTATCTTTTATCTCGTTTTTTGCTACAACGGTTACTTATTGAAAAAACTGAAGAAATGACCCAACTATGTGTTATTGTTCATCTAGCCCCAAATTAAGCATAGCTTATACTATGGGAACCAGGTTAATTATAGAATTACTTTTTTTTTGCAAATACGTATATTGGATACATATTACCACCCTTTTTTTACATGGGGAAATACGTTTACGTATCACCCCTCCCGGGGGGGGAGGGGTATGTCGGACTCAGCTTGTAAAGCTGAGTGCCACTACCGACTAAAACCCCATGATGCTCTCTCTTGGCTACGACGAGGCTACGGGAATCGCGATGTGCATACATCCGCGGCCCCACATATTACCACCCTGATACAGCTTGTCCTGGGTGGGACTCGAACCCATGACCTACAGCGCAAAAGGCAGAGCTACTAACAACTGAGCTATGATGGCAGTCAGACAGATTGTATGATTATTGTTTCTAACTTACTTCAAGGAAGTATGACTGAAGTATGTTAATTGACGAAAAGTTTCCTTCTATTTATTATTATTATTCTATTTATTTATTATTATTATTATTATTAATTCTATTTATTATTATTATTTATTATTATTTATTACTATTTATTATTAATATATAAGTGTAATTTATGAAAGGTACTAGTCGATACATTAATGTACTTGTTTTTTAATGATCAAAATCAGAATATAATCCTAACTATAATATAAAAAATGCGAAAGTTTATTTGTTTGTTACGCTTTCGCACATAAACCACAACCGAAAATTATTTCACTAATTGAAATCTACATTATCAGCTAGTAAAATGGGCTATATTATGTCCCCGTATTCCCACGGGAACGGAAACTACGCGGGTGAAACCGCGGGGCGGTAGCTAGTGTCTTACAAAAACAAAGAGACGCTACAAACAGTTTATGTTAAGAAATCTCTAATATAATTTAAAATAAAATAGAAAAACTTATTATTATTCGTGTTAATAATACGTTAATATAATGTTCATAACCATGATAGTTTTAAAAAAGAAAAACTATTTGGTTCAAGAAAAAACTTATTGTTGTCTTGTTCATAAAAGCGATGTTTTCTTTTACAGATGGCGTTATAGCGGTAATTATAGCGGTATGTGAAATTATTCAAAATTATCAATCAAACGGGAACATTAATATAAATTAATAAAAATAATTTAATCAGATTAATAGCATCGTTGTACGGAACAATTCTCTTTGAAACCGGGAAAAATTTTAATCCGTATAATGGATTACAAATTGGACAGGAAATGTCATAATTTGAAAATTTAAAATATGGCTGATATGGAGAAATTGTTCATTGTTTCATACGAGTAGGTAGAGCAAAAAGTTTTTGTTAATTTACTTGCTATTGCGGGTCGACTGTTTCCATGATACTATGCGCAAGCGCGCCGCCTCCCTGGTGCGCAGGTTGCGAGCTGGCCCCAACACAGTTCTGGCAATGATAGCTGGGAGGGTGGACTGTTTGTACACCAGGCACTGCTGTGAATCCCACCTTCTCAGCAATCCAATGAGTTTTTAAGATTATTTTGTGTTTTCTAATATAAGCTGTGATGCTTGAAATAAATACCTTTTATTTTTATTTTATTAAAATGACATGAATAAATTTTTCATTAGTGTAATCTTATACCTAACATACTTTGTTTTATACTATATAAGGAGTATCATCTTTACATAGTATAATATAAAGTCGCTCCCGCTGTTTATACGCATAGATCTTTTAAAATTCGCAACATATTTTAATGCAGTTTACATGTAGTATTACAACTAACCTCAGCTTCGCACGGGTAGTTTCTGATACGATACTGATGCTCTACTAACCGTGCGAAGCCGAGGCGGGTCGCTAGTTGTTAAATATACCTTTCTTCACACGGCTGATGTATTTTATGAGATTTTTCAGCTGATATCTGAATCGATGCTGACAATCGTGAATAAACGACGATTGATTAATAAACTAGCTAAGTATTTCTAAATAACCGAAAACTCAAACAAATCCTGCAGTGAAGTTTTCCTATAAGTGCGAGCGAGATATCAATATTCACAACAGTTTCATATTTTAGGGATCAGTCGTAAACAGCATAAAACGATTGATTGATTGAAAATAAAGGTGCACGTTCACATTACTTAACTTACTGGGCCCAAGGGAAATCAAATCTGGCGACAAATCTATGCCGCGGTCGTATGAAAGTAGAAACTGGGTTATAAATTCCATTTACTGCGACACGGAGATAGGCATTTTTAAGGCTATGGGAACTTACGAATGGAATCGAACCTTGGAAAAGGGTGTATGCAGTAAATAAACCGATGGCAATCTATAGACTTTTATCATAGACTCAGCAAAACTCTTCTATCAATTGTCTACTGCCCTCTCAGATTCCTTTTCCTGATAAAACAATAACAACATTTGGATACTTTCTGTCTGTTTTATTGAGGTTTTAATGATATTAACCAGGTAGGGGTCAATCTCTGGTCATCTAACGCCCTTTCGCTGGCCAGGTCCCCGAGGTGGTTGCGACACGCTGTGTTCTGGCGTGTCGCTAATGGCGTGGCGGAGTGGCACTCGATGCCAAGACGAGAGGGGTCCGGAAACGGACAGCCGCGGCGGGTTCACGGATGTGTGTATAAACGTTCCCGTGTTCCCGCCACTGAGCGGCAGAGGAGGACACCGTGGAGTTTTAGTGGGTCTAGTCCCACATAACCGCTCTGTCTCCCCGTGGCAGGGCGATATGCGAGCGCATTTCCCACGAAAAAAAAAAAGGGTTCAATCTCTCATTTACATAAAAAAATATAAACATTCGGACAGTGCTCTAACTTTATTTTGTATGATATAGATTGTCTATTTAAAAAAGTTAATGAAGCACAGGTTAGCGAAAAACAAATATCCCTTGTCAGATACGCTGAGTCTTTCTATTGAGGAAAGTGATGTATATAATAATTTTAATGAGGCACTCCCTAATGATAAGAAGCCATGATTTTCCTGCTGTCTGTATTCGTTTACTAATAAAATTATCTTTAACGATGTTATTCAAGTACTTTGCCACAAGGGAATTCTATGCGTAAATAAATAAATCATCTATCATGATTTATTATAATAATTTACACCAAGCCCAGTTGCTTACGTACGAAGGTTCTCACCTACGGACGCGAGGTCACCTGCCAGAGGGTACCCCTGGTAACAATAAAATGGTGACAAAGGAGCAACTAAAAGTAGCAGTAAAACTAGTGCCAGGTTCGTCTGGTGAAGTACTGCCACCACACCTGTAATCTTTCGTCAAGCAGTAGTGCTAGCATTACTGTGTTCCGGCGGAAGGGTGTGGGTAGCGGTGAAATCACATGCGCATGAGGCGTATCCTCTTCGTCTCGGGTGATGGACGCAGCAGGATGAATGCGACTCAGTGTAAGATACAAATCTTCCCCATCAGTTTTGAATCATCAGAGTTGGCGTATAAGGGGCGGACAATTCAATTCAATTCAATCATTTCATCATGAAGGTATATTTAAATATACCCTTAAGATAGTACAAATTATTAACAATATAACACAAATGTCAAATTAAAATAACACATGGACAAAGTAAAATCAATGTACTTAATAATAATGAAATATGAATAATATCTATAGCAAATTTTTATCAAAATGTCAACTAAAATCCTAATTTACATAGAAATGTCATAATTATTATTACAAAATACAAGTCAATCAGATAAACTAACATAAATAACGTTCCAGCTTTTCTTGTCACGGCACATTAGTCCGTTTTACTGCCAAGCCGTGTCAATAGTTGTTTCACATCAAACACATTACTAAAAACTCTTAATAATAGAGTGCCAATAAATACGAGTGAAGCCTCCATTAGACGCCTAATGAAAATTGAGGAAAAACGTGTAAAAAGCCAAATTTCGAAGCCATTAAGTACACTTTCACCTTAAATTATATTATCAGGTTAATCGTTATTGAGAGATCTGAAACACTCCAAAAAAATTGAAATTTATTTTAGTGAGTCCATTTTCAGATTATTCTTAGTGAGAATGAATTCAGCTTTAAGCAATAGATATGATTCTGTTTTACATAAATATAATTGTTTTATATTAGCTGACCCGGCCACGCGTTGCTGTGGCTAACGTTTTTGTAATTGTGACTGTCAAATAATAGACAAATAATTTGCAATAAAATAATATTGCGATCATAAATTGAGATGTGAGCTATCCTATCTTTCAAGTTGGATCAAACTGCACACGGTGTACAAATTTGATTAAAATCGGTTAAGTAGTTTAGGAGTCCATCGCGGACAAACATCGTGACACGTAATTTATATATATTAAGATAAGATTGTAGTGTATTTAGGTAGATGAGAGGAATTGTCCTGTCATCATTAAGTAGGGTTGTTGTATGTGAGAGTGTGTTTCTGAATAGAAGCCTGAGTGCAACTGTGTTTCTTTCCATCTCGATCCAAATCTTACAGTGACGACGAGGATGAAGTAAATTAGTGCGTGCATTGGAATAACTATCACAAGTCTTCTTATATTCACGTCATTTCTTCCGAAAGGCTTTGCAGAGGCTCATGGGCAGCTCAGACCCAGACTTTTTGACTAGTGCGATTCATATTATTCTAATTTTTTTTTTTTTTAAAACAAACTTCATGCTCACCTCACAAAGTGTGCCCCGGCCGGGAATTGAACCCGGGACCCCTCGCTTCGAAGGCAGGGCTATTACCAACTAAGCCACAGAGCCGTCAACTTGCACCTGGCTTTGAAAGCGACTAAGCAAATAAGAAGTGAATGAAAGTGAGGTGAGAGAGCGAGACACGTGCATTTCGTTTTCTGTGAATCCCATTCACAGAAAACAAAGAGAATCATGACACCACAAACGGAGGCCGGCGATACGCGTGACGCGCGTATCTGTATAAATCAACGTTGTGTAAAATGACGGTCCACCAGGCAAAATACGCAGCTGCCTCCGCTGGTTTGGGTGTACGGATGTGGGAAACTTTTGATATGAATGTTTATCGTTCGTGAGATGTGAGGATTTTTTTAAACCTTCTGACGGAAAAGAGGAAAATGTGAATAATCTTTGTGTCTGTTTTGTGGCGTCTAGCTCCCAAACGAATAGACCGATTTCGATGTAGTTTTTCTGTTTGAAAGCTGACGTGGTCGAGATATTTCTTAGTTATAATTTATGACGATCCATTCTGCGTTTGAGCGAGGGTTTTTTAAATCTTCGTAAACTGAACTTGTTTTTTTTATCACTTGTCAAAATGTATGTAATGTAATGCGTTTCGTGTTTAATCGAACTATTTTTGTTTTGAATTAATCTCACAGTTTTTTGATCTTTACAAAAATAAAATTCTATATAAGTATACTATCAGCAATTTGGTTTATATTAGTTGTTTGTAAATTTACATATACATGTAACATATACATGTAATTAATCTCACAGTTTTTTGATCTTTACAAAAATAAAATTCTATATAAGTATACTGTAGGATTTATGGTTGTTGGTCGGTATAAAGAAGTGATAGTCCAATTCCATTTATATCTGACTCCATATTTATTCACACTAACAGGTTACATAGTAGGTACACAACTTCACCTATCGCTGGGAGGGAGACGACTGCCGCCAACAGCTACAGTTTCTACTATTCAGCAAAACAACTACTCTATATTCTGTGGCGTGCCGCTACAGTACTCCCCCTCTTACAAAAATTTTGAATAAAATTTTATCTTCTTAAATGATCATTCAATAAACAAATTAAAAACAACAAGTTACAAAATAATGCTGACATATTGACGACGACAAACGTGAATATTGCTTTAGCTGCTAAATTACACGTGTGAGTGCTAGCGTCTCACATTACCGACCTATTCTACCTATATACCTAACCAACGCGACGGATTCCACGAATTAAAACATAATTGCACTTTGACCTAATTAACTAACGAAAAACGCAATAACATTTACAAAAAAGTAGTACATTCTATTATCTGATTCTCATTACCACCGACCAGCACTGACTTTACATTATGACAACACAAACTTTCACTCTTATATTTTCAGCTACATCCCGTCTTTCACCAAATCGCCTTCTCCATGTTGCAGTCAATGTCTCTCATGGCAGCATTAAGTCAGTCACTCCATAGCAGTGGGACTGAGCCTTACTCCAAGTCCATCACCGATCCTCCGGCGGCGAGTGTCATCCTCCAAACCCCGGGAAAACATTCCTGAGTGAATCTGCAGGTCCAAACTCCTCAGTTCTCGGACGTAGTGCACCTCAGATATACGCTGACTTCTCTTCTCAAGCTGCTCTCGAAAATCTTGAACTGTTTATTGGGCTGCGGCCGATTTTCTTGCTTTAATCTCTACGGGCTTCATGTGACGTCAATACTTTGCAGTTCACCATGTGTTTCTGGTGTCGTTCGCGTCACGTGGTTGGATAACCTATTGTCCTGCCTGTGTCCTTTATTTTATTTTACCTCCCAAGGCGTGAATCTTCATCGGGAGGGAGTCGTCGGGTTCACTACTGTAGGATCTAATGTTGTTGGTCGGTATAAAGAAGTGATAGTCCAATTCCATTTATATCTGACTCCATATTTATTCACACTAACAGGTTACATAGTAGGTACACAACTTCACCTATCGCTGGGAGGGAGACGACTGCCGCCAACAGCTACAGTTTCTACTATTCAGCAAAACAACTACTCTATATTCTGTGGCGTGCCGCTACAATACTATCAGCAATTTGGTTTATATTAGTTGTTTGTAAATTTACATATACATAAATACATGTAATACACATATTAAAACCCAGACACAGAACAAACATCTGTGTTCGTCACACAAATGTCCTAGGTGGGAATTGAACCTACGACCAACAGAGCGAAGGCAGAGCTACAACCAACTGCAAGGCTAGTCTTATAATACTTTGGTTGCATCTAGAAAACATCACCTTATCCCAATTTTTTCCTTAATCTCCATGTGTCTACTAGCATGAACAAAATAGCTTTCTGTGTTCGTTGGGACTACATTATTCAAGCAGTAAATTTGATTGTCCGCCTCGGAATAGAAATTCTCATCATTTAGTCACATCCAAAATGGACTGCAATCATATTTATTACCAGACAGTAATTTATGACCAAGTGCCTTTTTGAACAAAGAAACATTATCTTTTCATACGATTATTGGTTCTGTAATGAATACTCTAAAGGTATTTGCTTTGAATAATTCAGTTCACAATAGAATTATGTATATGCAATCAATTTCAAATATTTGGCAACCGAAACCGTTTTTATCATTATATTATCAATTAATTGACTACTCAATTTATTAAGATAAATATTTCATTTGTTACAATCAATTTTAAAAATTCAATTCATTTTATTTTAAACTAATTATATGTCCATATTACATACTATTATTATAAAACGATTCTCACCAGTGCCTTTATATGGATCAATCGTTCCGGTATCTAAGTGCCAATTAAATTAAGAATTAGGTAGTACTATTTTTTTTGTAAGAATATGCTGAGATCATGGTTCGCAAATATATATATCAAATATATCAATTCATTTATTACAGATCGAATTCAGATGCCATTTATTATTACCCCAAAGTAGTACATTTTAATAGTATATACATAAAAAATAATCTATGTTATTATGTTAGTACCTAGATACAGAATAAACATCTATTTTCGTCACAGAAACGCTTGTTCTGTGCGGGAATCGAATCCCCTGCCACAAATGGCAGAGCAAGTAATAAAGGACCGCGAGGACAGTCGTTTAATACCTAAATAATTCAAATGAAATTAAAACAAAAATATACAAACTTCTATCTCAAAATGTCGACGCTTTAATTAAAATTAATTTGTCAAGTACTATTTTTTTGTAGAATCGTGAAGCGAGCAAGTATATTCTAGAGCTCAAAATCTTGTCGGTTGGTGATATTATTTTTTAATTTCGTGATGTTGCATTTTAGGGAGATTAGTTTCACGGGTTGCTAGCTTTTTGGAGGATGGAAGATGTGCGAATCTTTTTCTTATATCTGTTGCAATTATAAATCTTTTTCAAATAAAGAATACCTAAGTTTCTTAAGCATAATTATGCTCTTTTTTCCGACTACGGTGAAGTCAAAAGGAGGATAATGATATCAGTTTGTATGTATGTAATAACAAAATTTTTGTTCATGTAAAACCTTGGTGGATTAAAAGTGACCGTGAATGTAAAATTTATTTCTTTTTTAATCTTATAATTAATTTAGAATGTTTGATCTAACATGATTATAATATTTGTAAGTGTTGATTGTTTGACTTCAATCTTATATAGAATCCCAAATAATTGACTTATTAAAAAAACGTAAAGACCGATTTCAAAAATAATTCACATATTTTATGCCCAGGGTAGAATTCTATGAAACAAAATTGGAGGTACAAACTATCAAATTATTATTTTTTTAATCTAAATCGCTCCTCAATAATTGAAGAAATCAAGTAAAAAAACATACAAAAAAATACAACCAAGATAAGAATTATCCTTCTTATTTTTAAATATGTTAAAGACAAAAAAAATGGCCATGTCATGAACCACACCCCTTTTTTGGTTAATGAAATAGCGATGTCAGGGTAAATGTGCATAGCCCTGAAAACGAACAATAGATACTAGTCATTGTTACCCCTATTCGCAAGTAATAGGAAGGGTGAGGATATAACAGCCGATAAAATTAGGCTCATGATACATTCCAAGTTCACTTTAGGTTAAGGGGTTACCGCAGGACAGTTTCTCTGAGGACAATGGTCCTATATAACATGGTAGTGTGTACTTAATGTAATAAATAATTAAATATTTGCGAACATTATCCACAGCACCAGTCTGGAGGGGTACTATTGCTCGCGTCCGTAGGTGTTGTACCCTTACGTACCAACTGGGTGGTGCTAAAGGAGCAATCAAAAGTAGCAGTAGAACTTGTGCCAAGTTCGTCCGGAGAGGTACTGCCACCACATCTGGAATCTGCCACCAAGCAGTAGTGGTTGCATTACTGTGTTCCGGTGGGAGGGTGTGGGTACCGGTGAAATCACATGCGCATGAGACGTATCATCTCCGTCTCGGGCGATGGACGCAGCAGGATGAATGCGACTCAGTAAAGATTTGGATCTTATACTGAGTCGCACGCATTACTGTTGTCATGGGCGAGGGTCACCACTTACCATCAGTTGGGCCCTCAGCTCGTTCCATCACTTATTCACATAAAAAAGTCCCAAACTAAGCATAGCTTGTCTTATGGGAACCAGTTAACTGATTTAGCGATTAGCGGAGCTTTTCTTGAGCGGGAATCGAATTCATGACCTACAACTCAGAAGGCGGAGTTACTAGTAACTGAACTGGCTAGTCAAATCATGTTACATTATGAGCCATTACATAACAGATGCACTAAAACGCCCCATTTGATATCTTTTACTTCTTGTCCATCCAAGGTTGTCTGTAAGAGAATAATTTCACCTAAGTGAATAAAATTTTAAAATTGCTGCTATCATTATATGTGAACAATAAAGTATTTCTCTTAATAGCGTATGATACAGCCTCTCGTGTACCCAATACAGGGCTCCGGCCTACTCTCAACAAGTGAGAGTTTGACTAGTTGTATGATTAAAGTGACATGACAACCTGACAGCCCATCTAATGTTAACTCCCGTCTAAATAAAAGGAGTAAAATCCGGGGTGCCAACCGTAAATGAGAAGATGCTCGTTGCACCCGTCTCTTTGAGACGTTACTCATGCTCATGTAATTTCACCGGCACCCACACCCTTCCACCGGAACACAGCAACGTGAATGCACCATTGCTTGGCAGCGAATTGCCAGGAACTATAACTTGGTAATCCACCGTCATATAATTGCAGTACTTATACTTGGACGATCCAAGATTACGTTCTACTGCCACCTTGGGTTGCTCCACTCACACTATCCCCGGGGGACACCAGTTTCCTTCACGTATTGAGGACCCGGGGCGTGAAGAATATGGACCACATATCTGCTCCACCAGCAGATACCCTTGTAGGTTACATTAATTATTAATGGCAAATCCTTCTCATTCAAACGAATGTCCAGTTTTTACGTAAATCGCGTTAAATTAAGGTCAAGCTAGAAACTAACAGGTTACCTGCACTTTTGCTCTCATCAATTCAGAGGTCGTACAGTTCGGACACGTAATGAATTAGTCGACTCTAATTACCGGTTTCCACGGTTTAATGTGACCGCATTGCGGTCACCCTCGGATTTTGGTACGGATATTTTAAATGTTTGCTGGTGTACTTATAAACAGAGGTTTTGATTAAATCAGCTGGAGAAGATTGCAAGTTCTCGTTCCCAGACGGTTAAGAGAACCCCCATATACAGACTACATGTGTGTCTGTTTGTTTGTCTCTTAGACTTAATAAATTGAACGGGTCAAAGAAGCAAAAAAGCTTACTTCTTCAGTGAGTAATTACGTACTACCATAATTAACAGTATGATCTAAATCTTCCAACCCAATACGAGAATGTTACACTTGTAATTTCATCGGCCCCCACTCCCTTAAACCCGAGATAGCAATGCGAGTGCGAGTGGATTACCAGGTGTGGAGGCAGTACTTCTCAGGACAAACTTGGCGCAAGGTCTATTGCTAGTTTTCGTTGCTTCTTTCGCACCGTCCGAGGGATACGTGTAGAGGTTCTGAGGGTATTCACCTATGGTCGCGAACAGCATAATATTTTAGAAGTATTATTATATATATATAGTATTATATATATAAGGTATAAGTATTTTATTTCCTCGCTTATAACAGATTTCTACTTGTGTTTCCGAGCCGTCAGAAATTAATCTGATGAAAAACCACCTAGCGCAGTTTCCGCTTCGTTAAACAAAGACTTTAGCCACTAAAATGATAAAATTTAATATCACGGATGAGGAAAGGCGAATATAATTTTTGCTCCGGAAATCTCCAGCCTAATAAACGTTATTGGTATTTTATTACGAGTACAAAATGTCTGTGCTTTGGCTTCCATTTTGTGATTAAGTTTTTGTGGTTACAACATATTTTTATTTTACGATAATGTACGGCATGGTTTTCTTCCTGGATCATTATCTGTATGGAGGACGGGCTTCACAGATTGGTAGTAACCGTGCCTGTTGCGCTAGGTTTTTTTTTTTTTTTTTTTTTTTTATGTGAATATGTGACGGAACGAGCTGAGGGCCCACCTGATGGTAAGTGGTGACCCTCGCCCATGACAACAGTAATGCGCGCGACTCAGTTTGAGATCCAAATCTTTACTGAGTCGCATTCATCCTGCTGCGTCCATCACCCGAGACAGGGGATGATACGTCTCATGCGCAAGCGATTTCACCGGCAGCCACATCCTTCAACCGGAACACAGCAATGCAACCACTACTGCTTGGCGGCAGATTCCAGATGTGGTGGCAGTACCTCTCCGGACGAACCTGGCACAAGTTCTACTGCCACTTTTGGTTGCTCCTTTAGCACCACCCAGGGGGTACGTGTAGGGAATAAAAGGGTACACACCTACGGACGCGAGCAACTGGACTGGTTGTGGGTTTGATTCCCTTAGTACAAGCTATCCTTTGTTTGGGACATTTAAATGGCCATGAAATAATAATAACATAATGGGAACACACATTACAAAATTAATTCTGTACATTTAATTTTGTTGCTATAGTTTCATAGATTTCAACCACTCTGGTTACCTTGGTAACAAATGTCATATAGAGATAAAAATATAATTAGGGATAGAAACATAAAGCGGCAGTTAATATATATAAAAAAAATAAAATTGCCTAATGTATGTAACTGCTAATTCTTTTTATCGTATTCGTAACTGTCAGGGCAAGGTTTGTATGAAATAAAATATTTGGGAAACCTACGGGAAATGTAGGAAATAGGGGAAAACTAAAAGTGCATTTTTGTGAAGGATTTTTGCAGTCATGACATATGACAGCCGATTGTCAAATTGTGATTTAAGATAGGAACACGCCTGTTGGGACAGATGGTAGGAAATTAAACCGTAAATAATATACTATTGTCACTATACTAACCATACCGATAAAATTCACCGAAAAAATAAAGATAGGTTGAGTACCTATCCACCTTATATATTTAAAATAAATTATCGTCTAAAAATTTGCAAATTATCTTTTCATAAAAAAACCAAGCATAAATTCAAACAGAAATCTTTTTAACGCGATCAAAATGTAATTTATCTTAAATTCGAAGTTTAAATAAGCTTTTAAAACAATTTTTGATGTATCAAAGATTCAATATCCGCTCCTTTGGAAGAACTTTGCCAAAGTTTGTAACTTTCAAACTGTTTCTTATTCAATTTGTCGCTTAATTTTAACTAAAACTCGATAAACGTTTTGGAACAATTTAGCAGATAAAAGCATGGATGGCCGAAGTCTCTTAAAGCTTTAGACCAACCCTGTTGTCGGAATTTTGGAGTTTTACCGGAATATACAATATATTGATAATTAAAACTGTCACATCACAGTCTAATTCCTAACAGTTTTACTTATCGATGTCGGTACAAAATTAAACTCTACCTCTATTTTGATAAAGTGCAAGAATGCAACCTCGTGTTTATCAGTGTTACGTAAAGTATCGGTACAATTTTGATTGTCAATTTTTTGTTTGAATTTTATCCCCAAAATGAAAAGCAGATCTTGTCTCTGGTTGTTTCCTAATTCTATATTACATCTCTGTACATGTTCACATGATATTGTCAAAGTCTAGCCCATTACACCATGGATTTATCACCATAATAACGGTGTGATCGATTGTGCATGCTGTCGGTAGTCAATCAATCAAGGTTTTTGTCGCATACAACCCTCGTCGGACCCTGTTTTAGCTTAGGCAAGCGTAGGCTTTTATGACTAAATCAATACAGAATACCAATTGATATATCACTAGATAGTTTCGTATAAAACAAAGTCGCTTTCTCTGTCCCTATATCCCTATGTATGTTTAAATCTTTAAGACTACGCAACGGATTTTGATGCGGTTTTTTTAATAGAAAGAGTGATTCAAGAGGAAGGTTTATATGTATAATACACTAGCAAGTCACCCCGGCTTCGCGCGGGTAGTTTCTGATACGACACTGATGCATTACTAACCGTGCGAAGCCGGGACGGGTCGCTAGTAATCTATAAAGGGTAATATTTAGCACATCTCTGTTAAACTTCATGTAAAGTTTACGTGTAGCTTTCGAGGCGGCTACATCTGAATATGCCTCGTTAAGGCGTAACACACGTCGATTCTATTGTTGAGTGTATCCATTTCAGTTCTAGTTTGTGCCCTGCGATCCTGTCCTTACACTACAGGTAGCAAGACGGTCTACGGAGCTGTGTTTATGTGAAACTCATTTATTAAAAGTTTAGCGGTATAAAAGTAAATATTAACGCCTCAATTTAATAATTACTACTACTACTACTACTACGTACTAGATAAATAACAGAATGATCTTACAGCCCTGGTGGTAGGTAAGTGACCAATATCAATACGACTCAGGTCCTCCCCAATGCATGAGAAGACCCAAGTTGCATTGCGAATTATTATTAATTTTTTTTTATGGAATATTGGGCCAGACGAGCAGACGGGCCTCCTGATGGAAAGCGGTTACCGTCGCCCATGGACATCTGCAACACCAGAGGCAATGCTGATGCGCTGCCGGCCTTTGAAATGAGTTGCAATGAAATACATGCACCTGTATTTTCACAGAACACAGCAACGCGATTGCGTTGGCTTCGCGGCAAATCGCCAGGTGTGGAGGCAGTAATTTTCCGGACGAACTCGTCACAAGTTCTAATGCTTCTTTGAGTTTCTGCTTTCTCACCACCCGGGGGATGTAGGGATTCAAAGGGATCACCTACGGACGCGAGCAACAGGGACCCCTTAACCACCCACATAATTAGCACTATTGAGCTGTAATTTCTATAGGTATATACTCAGCCATAGCTTAAGTAGCTACATTGATCAAATTATAATTACTTCTTCAACAAAGCCTGTATAATTAAAAACGTCGGTTACACTCATAAAGCAGGGTAAACCCGCAAAGACGGTGATGGCCCGTACTATGATTCCCAGTTAACCTCTTAAACCTGTCTTCTTATTTCGTGTGAGTTAGTTCCAATTCTTGTTTCGGAGATTTCATGCCGCTTGAAGGCATCCGAAATGGCTCCGACTAGCATAGCCGGGAATAATATCTTACCGTGCCGTCCGAAGTACGAAAACGCTTTCTTTAAATGCCTCTAAATGGTAAACCATCCCACATTTGACTGCTAGAGTGAGACTGAGAGTGCTATACTTAGATGATCTGTAAATAATTGCTAAGAAAGCTACATTATATCTGTCAAAATTAGACATGATCAAAATTAGAATTAAACGATGGGAAGAGCTCTATCTCTATCTATAAAAGAGGTTTGTGGCCCAGGGGCATAGACGCCGACTTTCAATCTGAAGGTGCTGGTTCAAACCCACACTTGAACCAATGAGTTTTTTCACTTGAAAAACTTAATGTGCGCAATACCACGTTCTCAAAACGGTGACGGATAACATCGTGAGGAAACCGGCATGTCTTAGAAACAAAAATTCGACGACATATGACATCTACCAATCCGGATCAGAGCCCATTCGCTCTCAATTATCGAGAGTAGGCCAGTGTCCCTGCAGTTGGAATATTAGAGGCAGGTACGGAAGAGCTTTATAATGCTGCAACCGCTAACTTAACGACAGTAACATTAGTGGTGTGGTCAACCACCTCATTACTCTCACCGTTCACTGTCTTTATAAAGCGATAACCTTTAATGTTTTCTCTAAGATCATAAAGTTTTCACATTCTTTGAATCACCTAGAATAGATAGTACGGGCCGTACTAAACTAACCTCGCAATAAAGATACCAGTTCACCTGTTCCCCGCCCGTAAAGTCGCCTAGAGTAATGAACCATTAATAGTGAGGATGCAAGTTACTGCAACCTGAAGTAAGAACTCAGAATGAAAGTAAATATATCGTTAGGATAGTTTTATGGGTGTATGAATTTAAGAGCGTTGGAATTATCTATGGAATGACTGATGAACTGATATTTTTTTTTCAAATAATTCTTTCTTCTGTTTCGAATCTGCTGTATCTTGAGTAGTTGGTTAGTTTAGCTTCGGAAATCGAAATGCGTAATTTCAAGTAGAAAGGTAACAGTTGAATGAATGAATGAACGAATACACTTTATTGTACACCTAGATAGAAACATAAATAATAAAAATAAAGTTGACAAAACAGTCAAAAAAAAAGAAAAGGTTACGATGTGCGGCCTTATCGCTAATAGCGATCTCTTCCAGGTAACCTTTAACAGTTGTAGTTAAATATGTGGTCAAAGATGTTTTATTTCTCATAGAACATGGTTGCAGAGAAAATAATGTTACTATATCTTAATATGAATGCTATTGATGTAACATGGTTAGCAGATAATTCTTATTTACTGTGTAATATTATTTTATTAACTTAGTCATTTAATCATTTAGAGATGTGCTTCACATATACTGAAGGAGGTTTATTTATACTTAAGAAGAGATATCATGGTAGAATTAATTTGACTTATTTTAACAGTTCAAAATGGAAATGCACCATAGATCACACGCTTGCAAAAAAAAAAAAATCAAGGACAATGTCTGTATAAATGGTTTTTTGGGTTTATCAGTCAAATGGTAAGTTTCATCTAAAAAATAGCTCAAACAAAAATTGTAGATCATGCAATTATCTATAAAAAATATCTCAACACTTTTTCTCCTAAGTAGATAGAGATAGATAGAGAAGTTTCTATAAGACTAAACTGACAGCATATCCTTTAAAGAAATAAATTTCCAAAATGATAGATGAATTAAGGAGTTATGAGTTAAGAAACATTAAAAACAACCGAATTGATAACCTCTTCCTTTGGAAGTAGGTTAAAAACGAACCATTAAGGTAAATTTTACCCTTGAGAGGTGCAGTTACTTGCATCCCCAGTAATTGTTACTTACTTCTGGCCACTTTATGGTCGGAGAATCGTGGAGCCGGGAGGTTTATTGCGAATGTAATTCGCGTCAGTTAATTACGATTGTTCTTTCTAGAAGAAAACTTGAATAAATCACGACTTCAAGTCCAAAAAATATAATGTGTAGGTAAATAGAGAATAAATCTACGAGAATAGATTAAGCGATGGGCTGTTTGCTCTTACCGCGGCAGATTAACTGATTTCAATTGGTTATTGTGACTTAACTGTAATATTGTAGTTAAATATAGTTTTGCGTTT
This sequence comes from Aplocera efformata, assembly GCA_921293045.1. NCBI lineage: Eukaryota > Metazoa > Arthropoda > Insecta > Lepidoptera > Geometridae > Aplocera > Aplocera efformata. The sequence continues at coordinate 2,460,297 of OV121054.1, read as the reverse complement.
TACAGTACTTTTAAAGTATTATTTTATGTATCAGTCATAGTTCTATAACTATAAAGCTGTTAAGCGTTATTATATGGCGAGCAATGATTGCAGCGCAAAATAATGAGTTATAGGCATTTTTGATACCTTTGGTAACTACGAAAATTGCAATAATGTAATTGCAATTTTCGTAGTTATTTAATGTTTTTGGAAATAAAATACATTCGATTTTACTAATTGATGATATAATTACGCAGTTTTTAAGTTTATTCATTATAAACAAACTAATCTTTTCTCTCTATAATATGAGTATAGATAAATATAGATTACCCAATGTGGTAAAAAGATTGCTGAATAAAAAGCTTTTTGAATCGTAAACCCAATTTAGTGTGATATAAAAAATCCAAAATAAGAGCCTTCCTAGTATAAAGTTATTGGTGATAAATATAAGCTTAAGTATTATGTGAAAGTTAAACCTCCCGTAAACCAAGTAACTTGCGGAAGGATATTCTAAGAATTTCATGTTTTTATCTCAAAACCTTTATGATGAAAACGTTATACGTACCTACTTAAAAGAAGGAAAAAATATTTTATTTTTCGTACAAAATATGTACACAACAACAATCATACAATGAAACCTTACGTTATTAAGAGATTAAAAAATTAGAATTACCCAACTTAAATATTTTCATCATTTTATGCTCTTTAAGATGAAATTAATTAATGAAATTTCTATAGGATTACTTAAAAGGTTCTGATTAAAAAAGAATTTTCCAAATTGATTCACAATTAACGAAGAAATCGCTTAACCAATATAAAAAATTGGTTTCGCGATTACCACCTTGGCACCCTACCCCACGATCAAAATTTTCTGTTGTAATTTTACTTTATATTTGTTCTTTATAAGTAGTCGCTAAGATTATATAATAATGTATTATATTTTTATTTTCATGTGTATTAAATTTTTAAGAAAATATAGAACTGAATTAAGAACCTGCACCTTTTTTCAAGTCGGTTAAATATATTCTTTTATTATGAAGCTATGTGAAGCTTTTTGACTTTAAACAGTCAAAGAAGTTCTTTCGGCATATTACATGCACGCAGATGAATAATGATTCATGAAAGATAATGGTGGTCCAGTGTCTCAGACGCTGACTTTCAACTCGACAATCGCTGCTTCAAATCCAGACGTAATAAATGACATCATCACAGTTTGCCGTAGCCGGGGATTGAACCCGGATCGGGCATCAAAGGCAGCGCCGTTTTCAACCTAGCTACGGAGCCCTCAAGAACTACTTCGCGATTCTATTTACCATTATCCAAGACGATACGAATTGACAGGAATTGAACACGTTTCTCCGAAGCGTTTCCCATAATCTTGGATTTTTATTGACCTATTTCAATTCATGTTTATGTCATCCCATTTTGTTTACCCGGGGTTATAACGCAATTATGCCATCCTATTGCGTACCCCTGCCTACCCCTAAGTTGTATTGGGGGTTACCCCTTGCTTTTATAGTTCACTATAGGTAGGGCAATACATACTATATTCTAAACTTGCTACACTGTCTTAGTCAGCAAATAGTCTGTATTTATAGTGCAAAGGGTGTCTATATCTTTCGGTGCAATCAGGAACTTTCCAATTTGGAAGGAACGGATTGGCATCATGGCTCAGTTGGTACTAGCTCTGCCGTCTACGCAGGTCAGGTCATGAGTTCGATTTCCACTCAGGACCAGTACTCGTGTGACGAACATAAATATTTATTCTAGGTGTTAGATATGGTATTATATGAAGCTATTTATTTTATACACATTTTCCCATATTTCTATCGTAAATACGACGACTCCGTGGCTTAGTTGGTAGTAGCCCTGTCTTCGAAGCGAGCACTTACAATATTCATATTAAATATCATATATCGTACAAACACAACAAAAAGCTTTAAAAATTAAATTCAAATAAACAATGCCATTATAATTTATAAACCCACAGCTCAGAAGTAGTTCTTCATTACAATCTACAATAAAACCCCATCCACATCCCGATCAAACAAAAACAATAAAATCAATTACAGTTCAAAGGGTTATCCCAATAATTTCCATAAAACATGGTGGCAACACTCGACCCCGCCGAGAGCGGGTCCGCCCCGAATGTCGACGAACTCTAAAATAAATAAGGGCTGTCGTTTGTGACAAATATAAACAAAACAGCGGGCGCAGGCTATGTGTCTTTGTACAACTATCGTGGATTTAATGTTTTCATGTGAAACGGGCGTCGCATTGCGTAAGTGTCCTACTGCTGTTGATATTGCATTCAGTTACATGTCATTGGCTGGTAATGGACTGGTTTTGTTTGGCAGAATAGATGACAGTGTTTTTGTTATGTCTCTTGTTTACCGTGGCAAGCCAAGGGCCCACCAAATACTGCTCAGGTCTTCCCCTACTAAAGTATAAGTACACCTAAGTCTCGGGGATTTTATAGCCGCCCTCACCCTTCCACGCCGAGATGCTTGCATTGCTGTGGCCGTAGCAATGCGAGTGCACCTGTTCGGCGGCGGATTACCAGGTAGGGCTCTAGACGAACTTGGCACAGGATGCTGGGGGAGCCACAAACCGTGGGAGAGTGTAGTAAAATGGGAAAGTAAGCGAGAAATGAGACCGAAGGATACGTTGTGGAGTGAAATATGTAGGTCATGGTATGTCACAGGCCCATGTTGCATCCGTAATTGAATAAAAAATAATAGAAAAAGATATATTTGACACATACTGTTGCATGTAATAAGTCTTATTACATGCAACATAAATATTATTAAGTGATAAATACCCCCAGAGTCTGTACACGTATCTTCGTGTCTGTAATATGCCGTCAAACAGTGGTGCACTCGCGTTGCTGTCTGCCGGTGCAAGGGTGCCGGTGAAATTAAAGACATACCCGTCACATCTCTGGATCAGAGGGACGAGGGTAACCACTTAAGATCAGATGATGAGAGAATGACAGGACATTCCATTAATTTTATTGAAAAAAATGTTTGCACATACAAGTTGAACATATTTTTGTTAGCCATTTATAAAACTCTGTATTTTGATACTACGCTTGATAGGTTTGAGGAAAACATTTTTTATGAAGACATAGCCGATGTCACTAGCATAATTTAGATGAATTTCAAGCTAAAATCCACGAAGCTGTTGCGGATACAGAGCGTGCCAAAAAAAATATACATACACTAAAAGACATAAACTTCTGCCGCAGTCGGATAAAAACTGAAACCCGAATATGCAAAAAGCATAACAAGATTATAATGAAAATTGAATAGCCTGAGGCCGAATTCACGATTATAAATTGAAAAGCTGATGAAACGAGTAATCGGGCATTACTTGCGTTGCTTACATTACAATATTGTTAACGGCTTTTATATAGTCGGGTTTCAGTGTTTAATACTATATTTTATTTGCATATTTTGCAGAATTTTATAATAGTAAAATATTATTATTTTCGCTATTTGTTACCCAATTTCTTCTCCACACTCCAATATGGGTCCATTATAGAACATTATAGAAAATAGAACCATTTTAATTTGACACGGCGTACCTCTAAGGTAGTTTCATAAAAAAATAAATGAAGAAATTTGACCCCTTTGACCCTTTGTAAATTAATGCATTGAAGTTGGTATAACCGATTTTTAATGACTCGATTATTACAATTCGAATTCAAATATAATACATTCAACATAAATGTAGTAAAAATAAGACAAATCGTTTTATCACGTGAATAATTAAATGAAATAAAAATTAAAATACATCAAACTTTTTTGGGGGTTGCTGGCATCCATAGCGTCCCATTATGGTCTTCTCATACTCAGGTCGGTCTACGTCGTATTGCTTTTGTACATGGGCAATGGCAGCCATTTAACTGTTAACATTAACAGATGGGCCGCCAGCTCGTACCGCCAATGCCAACGCATAAAAAAACTTTTTAAACGAACTTTTCGAAGCTTTAATTAAAATTATTTTAGTCAAGTACTATTTTATTAGTTAAGTCGTTAAGCGAGCACGTAAATTTTCTATCTGTACATAACTTACTCGGCTTCGTTCCGGCTACATTCAACCATAAATGAGAAGAATCTTCTAATATGTCATACTCTAAATATTTTGTGAAGACATAAAAATAGTTTTTTTTTTTATAATTTTTTGGCTTGCATTTGTCTGCTATTCCACCTTATGGTAAGTAATGATGCGTAATCTCATACGCATCATTACTTCTCATATATCATCTCATATAACTATATTAATTGGAAACGCAATAAATATGTAAAAATAGTTACTGGCAGGTGTACGCCAGCGGTTAAATAAAGTTGTTCAGACCAATCCTGACACATTAGCGTATCATGAAGGCTATGATTTAATGCTTTATTCGATATCATTTTAGTTTAAAAGCCTTTGGGCATTATCCACAAGCTTTTCCATAAAACTGATTTTAAACACAGATTAGTGGTTCTATTCAAGTTAGAATGTGCGGCGTATTTTGAAACTACGAGTATCATGCGGTATTTAAGGGAATCTTAAGAAGTTTATAGAATGTCGGATCTGAGATTCCATTTATCAGATCAGACATTCCATGCTTAGATTTTTTGTAATAGTAGCTGTATTTAATTATTATTTATAACTTCGTAATTATACTAGGAAGTGTAGCTACATCTACGGTCTCAACGCTTATTTATAATTAACAACGTTAACAACGTGGTGCAATAGTAGCAACTCAAATTAGCAGTAGAACTTGTATCAAGTTCGTCCAGAGAAGTACTGCTTCCACACCTGGTAATCTACCAAGTAGCGGTTTCCGTGTTCCGGTAGAAGGGTATGGGTGCTGGTGTGAATATAAGTACTTCAATATCCCTGTGATTTAATATCCCCGTCTCATAGAGCCCGGTGCAATGCGATAAGACCTGGTTTTTCTCATAATGATCGTATTTTTGTTAATTATTATTTGAATAAAAGTCAGTCGCCTCGTAACTTTTTTGTGTATTTGTAGAATCACAAGATAAACCCCCAAGAAACCAGCACAAACTTTACGCTTTTCACAGAAAGTGAGGCCCCGGCCGGGAACCCGGGACCCCACGCTTGGAAGGCAGAGTAGCTACCTACTAAGCCACGAAGCCATCCATTTTTTACGTACTCTTACAATAAATAATAATAATAAAATAATAATTTCTAAACCACGTGTCTACAAGATCACGCACTTATCGTAGTATTTGACGCCTGTTCAGACGCAACTTACTTGGCTTGATTTATATCAATGTATGGGACGCTCAGACCGATAGGTTAGTTTCAGAATACGCGACATAAGCCTCGGATTTATTTGTATGTGAGTTTTATGACGTGTCCAGCCATGTGAGTGATCCGTGTTCAAATGTTCAGTGTTGTTGGATATGCGGGCGTATTCTGGGAGACATTTTTAACCCCGGACTAAAAACTAGATTACTACAAACTTTTCGAAATTTGACGGTTATCTGTCTGTCTCTCTATCTATTCTAGTCAAATATTTTAGGAGAACATAGTTACAATTGGGATGGTCAATAGACGTCCAAGTTTCTTTTTTGTAGAGCTACAACATATATAAGAAGATTGAAGTAGTCTTCTACGCTGTAGGTCGAGGGGTTCGATTCGCAATCAGGACAAGCATTTGTCTGCCAAACATGTTTGTTCTGTCTTGGTCAATATGAATTATTGTATTTGCAATGCACATATTTACAAATCAAAAGTGCTTTAAGATATGGCAAGTTTGGGGCTAGACGGCGCTATGTAAAATGTCCATAAATATTTATTTATTATCTATATTACTAGGTATTATATTTAGTTTTCCACATGAGAAATTTATGTGCGCAATGCCACGTTATGGAAACGGTGAAGGAAAACATCGTGAGAAAACCGGCATGTCTTAGAACCAAAAATTCGAAGTCATATGACATCTACCAATCCGAATTGGGCTCCCGTGGTAAATTAAAGCCCATTCACTCTCAATTATCGAGTGTAGACCGGTGTCCCTGCAGTGGGCTGGTACGGATATAATTATTTATTTCTTACAAATTCACGTCAGTTTTAAGCGATAGTCACTTTGCGCATGTCTCCCATCATTAGCATCATCATTAGCATTACGCCAATTCAATATTAAGCAATTCGTTTCTAATAGGCGCATCGTGAATGCACGTGGTTCCAGAATAACCCCGTAGTTTATAAATAATGGACGGTGGCAGGCATCGCACCTGACGTTGATTTGTGGACAGGTATACGTTTGCGTACTATAGTTTCCAATTTTATTCAATTTTTTTATATTTTTCGTAGACAGTTTTTGCTATCTGTTTGCTTTTAGTGAGCTACAAAAAAAACAACGTTAACACACTCATACCTCTGCACTAGGATTCCCTGTATAGCAGATGGCATGGACAAACACAAGACAAACACCCAAGAACAGAGAACAAACTTCATGCTCACCACACAAAGTGTGCCCCGGCCGGATCGAACCCAGGACCCCTCGCTTCGAAGGCAGGCTACTACCAACTAAGCCACGGAGCCGTCCATCATAATAGTCGATAAGGTTAGTGAGACAAATTTTATACATATTAAATAAACAGATTTTAATACTTTTTTCCCCTGTATTTTGTCATTGAGTACACCCTGCCATTAAAAAAAAGAACATCAAAATCGGTATGCAACGGGTGAACAGCAAATCAAATTATTCTATATGCAATTTCATTTACATGAGTGACATATTTCCAGTCCCTTCCATCGGAACACAGTAATACAACCACTACTGCTTGACGGCAGATTCCAGATGTGGTGGCAGTACTCCGGACGAACTTGGCACAAGTTTTACTGCTACTTTTGGTTGCTCCTTCAGCACCACCCAGGGGGTACGTGTAGGGAATCAAAGGGTACACACCTACGGACGCGAACAACTGGACCCCCCAAAATACAACCGAATGACTTTTTTATATAAATACTCTTTCTTTGTCCTAAGTCGGTTGAAAATACAATATAGTCCAACCAGCTCGGCGTTTATCACAAAATATACGAAGAAATTTACCACAATCTTCAAAGACACCTTTATTAAATTAGGACCGGGATTTAAGACTTAGAAGACTTCTCAAGACACCCTTAGCATCACTTAAACTTTTAATCTGACTTAGCTAAGTCTTTGAGTCGCCTAATCTGTCGCGATCACGTTTTATTTTGCAATTAGATTGTGTTAATACCTTAAATAGATTGCCCTAATAGTTGTGTGTACATGTAAAATAGCATTAATAATTTGGTTCAAGCCTGCGGGTTTGATTCCCACTCAGGACCTACATATTTTTGTAATTTAATACAAAAATATGTAATTTCGGTTTTTAAATCTGTCACTTACGTACCAGCTTCTAATGTCCCCACTACAGGGACACCGGCCTATTCTCGATAATAATAGAGAGTGAATGGGCTCTGATCTACCACGGGAGCCCAATCCGGATTGGTAGATGTCACATGTCGTCGAATTTTTGGTTCTAAGACATGCCGGTTTCCTCACGATGTTTTTCCGTCACCGTTTCGAGAACGTGGTATTGCGCACATAATTTTTTCAAGTGAAAAAACTCATTGGTGCACGTGTGGGTTCGAACCAGTGACCTTCAGATTGAAAGCCGGCGTCTGTGCCCCTGGGCCACCACACTCTCTAATCGGTCACTTGTCTTCTATGTTTACCTTCTGTGTATAACTTTGATTTTATTTATATAAAAATGCACTCATGGCAAAGCTTACTTAATTGCGTAGTAAACGTATAAAAGCAAAAAAAAAACAGTTGAATGATAACCTCCTTTTCTTGAAGTCGGTTAAAAATGGTTTAATTTATCCCAACACTAGTGATATCAAGATAATTGGCCGTATCTGGAGATGCGCGCTCGAGCGGCACTCGTCGTGACGTCATCGTAGTGACGTCAATGTGACGTCATTGAAGTGACTTCGTATTGACTTGAAATAGGCTGCTTATCTGGTGTTATCATACGAAGGTTTTGATAGGGTCGGTAATTGCCTTGTCAGGGCAATAACTTGGGGCTAAGCACTGGTCATGGAGCTCCGGTCTATAGTACTCAATACGACAATGTAACAAGTACATTTTAGGAAAATGTAAAATCCCCAAACTTGGGTAATGGTAAAGACTTTTTTTTTCACAATATGGCGTCTTGTGGTCGTCATATTCCCACGTTCCCAGAGCGCCATTAAGGAAAAACTGCGTCGCGCAGTCGGGTAAAAAAAGAAATCCAAAGTCACTCCACTACAAAAATACTTGCCCATCCGAAATGAAAAACATAGAAAGCGGATATTGCAGGCGTCCTAGCTTCTTTTAAAACATGCAAATTTAAATACAAACAGGAGTGGGATGCAAGCGCCCCTATTTTCCCAGGAGCGAGAGAGATGTATGTTATCATGATATAAAATGGTTAACCCAGATGCATACTTTAACCAGGTTTTGCGTTATCAAAGAATTTTTACCGTAATGCAGTCATATGTGCTTGTGTTTAATGAAAATGGGACGCTTGCACGTGCTATCAAATGCATGTTTTATAGCGGACTAGCTTTTACGTGAAGCTTCTCTCGCATGATATCGAGATATTTTTTTCACTTATTTCTGTATAACATCATAACAGGTTAAACATAAGGCAAGGGTATATGTAGGTATATAATATAAAATAGGCACTAATGGAAACATTTTGTTTCTATAACTACCTGTGCTATTTGTAGGAGTTTCAGCAGGTTATTGTAAAAATATCTACGCTGTTGTGTAGACTTTTTAAGAATTCAATAGAATTAAAGATTTTTTATTTTGACTTCGAAAGTCCAATAATATAGCAAGAAATTATGACGAAAAACAAAAAACCCGGTTGCGTGAAAAATTCGAAATTGCATTTAAACATATAAGTTATATATATTTTTGTAAACAATTTATAAAACCCATTAATAAAATAATAAATACATACTTAATTACAATCATACACACAAAAAACACACAACCCTCTGTCGCAGTCGGGTATAAAGAATCATCAATCGTTGTACAATAGGCGAACATTAGCATTCAGCATTCAGCGGAATTGTCGCCTTCTATTTAAGGTCGTTTAATTTTTTTTATCGTAAAAGGCTTTTATGCAGATTTCGTTAATTGGATTGCTTAATTGCTTTTTATAATATCATTAATTTTAAGTAACTAATTAGATACTGAATAATATTAATAGTTTTTAACTTTGCTTTGATATAAACCTTAATGTATTTTGGCCTTAGGCTAAAGTAAATAGCTTATTTTAATGAATTTTCTTCTTTATTTCTAACTAACTGTTTCTCAGGACTTCGCTCGCATATAATTATTATTTTTTGCGTGGAATCCTAATTCTGTTTTCTATTTTCTTAAACAAAAGTATCAGCTATCTGTCAGAGAAAGTCTTGTCAAAATCTGTCCAGTCGTTTCGGAGATTAGCAGAAACGAACTGCTTGTCCCTAGACAACTGTTTTTTATAACGGTGCTGTATATATATTATATAACGTTTACAAATTTATGAATCGCAGTCATATACAAACACAGAAACACAAGGCAAACACCCAAGACCCGGAAACAAAGCTTACGCTTATCACACGAATTCTGCCACGGCCGTGAGTCGAACCCGGGACCCCTCTCTTCCAAGGTAAAGTTACCTACTAAGCTATCAAGATGTGTAGAACTAAGCAGATTTTGCCAAGAGTGCTAAGGCAATCCGTTTCACCGTTGCAGCAGGAATGAGTTATAGTTTCTGTGTGAAATTTCACCAGCTCATAAAACATACTTTACAAAAGGGAATAAACAGAATAACCAAGGAATGAGTACTAATAGTTTCTGTGTGAAAATATCACCAGCTCAGACTTTACAGAACCGAAATAAACGAATAACCAAGAATCAGGGTTCGGATTTGCATAAGATTTACCCCTAGTAGGGATTACACGTCTAGTTGAAAAACTCGATTATCTTCAACCAGGTGAGGAGTGGAATCCGACTTATAATATAATTTGTAGTGCAAACGCTATAGAGGATCCTTGTCATGCGCGACGAAATTAAATATTTTATGATATCATCGAGGTAGAAACATCTTCACGTTGGATACGGTATATTTATAAAACCATTTAGGGGGGCGTTCGCGTTCGTGTACACTTTGATTCCCTACATGTACCCCTTGGGTGGTAAAGAACCAACCAAAGTAGCAGTAGAACTTGGGCCAAGTTCGTCCGGAGTACTGCCACTAAATCTGGAATCTGCCATAGTGGTTGCATTACTGTGTTCCGGTGGAACGGTGTGGCTGCCGGTGAAATCACCAGCGCATGAGACGTATCATCCCAGTCTCGGGTGATGGACGCAGCAGGATGAATGCGACTCAGTAAAGATTATCTCATACTGAGTCGCACGCATTACTGATATCACGGGCGAAGGTCACCACTTACCATCAGGTGGGCCCTCAGCTCGGTCCGTAACTAAATCACATAAAAAAACCATCTAGCGCCACTTAAGAACCAGATAACTTATATTTAATGTATGTATTACCTATATATAAGAGCGTGGTGGCTCAGCGGCACAAACGCCGACTTTCGTTCTGAAGGTCGCTCCTTCAAACCCACAGGTGAACTAATAAGTTTTTGATTTGACTAAACTGAGCTCATACATATTTATTTGTTATCAAAAGTAACCTAACACCTTTAGATAAGAGGTTGTATTGCGTTGAGCCCATCATCGGCCTGTAATTTCACCGGCACCTACACCTTTCTACCGGTACCATTCAGCAATACAAGTGCATCACTGCATGGCTTGAGATTACCAGGTGTAGAGGCAGTACCTCTCTGAATGAACTTGGCACAAGTTCTATTACTACATGTAATTGCTATTTTGGCACGCTAAATGGTTCTCACTTACGGAGCAACCAAAATTATGCATGTTCGAACCCTACTCATAATACAATCATTACCTATATCACAGGCGTCAAGACTTGCAAAATTTCGCAAGCAAATAAATTTCCACAATAGTTTCTAATAGAAATAAAGTGCAATAATAGCTTGAATGAAATATGTATATTAGATACTCTAAGAGCAACAAAATGAAATAGGGCGCAAACAAATTTCAACAAATATCGCTTATTAATAACTTAAGTTACAGACGAAGCGGTGATATATTTTTTAATTTAAGTAAAATCCCGTCTCTATGGGGATATAACGTCTCTTGTGTCTATAATTGCACTGGCACCCACACTTTCCACGGTCACGGCAATGTGAATGTTAACCTATGTAGGGTTTCGAATCGAGTAAAATATTAAATTGGTTCTACTGTATTTAGCCTCTTTTAATGAACGTACCACGGCTGCTTATAAGTACAAACCCAAAAGGCAACGATAGTGCGATCTAAAAATTGACTCGGTCGCGCCATCTATTGAAGAAACTTGCTAAATGTTCTTAGCTCAATACAAACTTTGGGAAAGTTGAGGTAATTAAATTAAACAGTGAGTGCACCACCGCTTGACGGGGGATCACTACTTTTCCGGACGAATTTGGCACAACTTTTTCTGCTACTTTGGTTGTTCTTTACGCACCACCCGGTGGACACGTGTGTGTAACTACGAAAGCATTATAGACCATGCCGTATATTAGCCCTCTAAGAAAATCCCCATACTGCCAACTTAATAAAATGAACTTATTTGGCGCGCTGCCAATGCGGTCGACGTCTCGACTGTTATAATACTCACGAAGTGCAACGTGCTTCAGTTTTATGGCTTCAGTTATCAACACGTTTTGACGTGACGTTATAATATTTTTTAGGTACGTTTTTATGTATGCTTATTACTTGGGGGCAAAACTGTGTGATTGAAATTAAAACGCGTTTTGTTACTCACTCCGGGATATACAACGTTAACACACTCATACCTCTGCACTAGGATTCCCTGTGTCGCAGATGGCATGGACAAACACAGAAACACAAGACACACACCCAAGACCCGAGAACAAACTTCATGCTCACCAAACAAAGTGTGTCCCGGCCGGGAATCGAACCCGGGACCCCTTGCTTCGAAGGCAGGGCTAAGCCAACTAAGCCACGGAGCCGTAATTGAGTAATTGAGTTGTTATTTTGAGACCCTGATGGCTAACTTGGCAGTCGGTTTATGATCTGTAGGTCAAAGGTTCAAATTTTAAAATAAGCTTAGATTTAAAGGTGTACATGGCGTTGTAATTTCATGCACATTCAATCTTCAAGTTTAATGAGAAACGCATTGCGGTACATGCGATTAAGCTTTCTTATGATTCTCGTATTAAATCTTCTTCTTTTATGTAAGTGACTAAATCTGATGACAGAGTTTTCAAATTGTATTAAATAAAAGTGCTTATAAACATTTTATGTATATCAGAAAAACTTTTAACTTACATTTAACATTTCAATTTTCTACAAAACGGAAAATTTCAAGAAAAAATTTCGATACGAAAAGTCGTTAATCTTCCAATAGTATTTTATTATTATCTTCATATAATTATAAAGATAAGAAATAAAGATATTTAGTTATAAGAAAACGATATTCACCAATTGCCATATCCGACATTATTTTATCCGGATAAGAACGTATCACCCCCTGGGAAATCAAGGATCAACCGGCGTAGGGCGTTAAGCCTCATGATGGCCGGTCTTATCCCGGACTTGGAGCCGTCGGATGGACTCTGAGAGTACCCCTAAATGAGTAATTTTTTATACCCGAAAAATGAGATCCGTAATCATTGTCTTTAGCACTGTTTTCTAAGTGTGGGATTTTAAGGGTTGCGTCCCTAAAGAGATTTTTTTTATCTGTGCTGCGGAAAAGCGCTTGCTGCTTTTTAACTCTGTGGGTAAACAATGGCGGCGATGAGCTTACAACTTGTCAACACGTCTCTATGAAAGTGTAATCAACAAATGAAAATTATGTAAGAGTATGTAATAAGCCTTTGTAATTTAAGATTAAATAAGTCTATATTAAAGCATTAAGGCTAATGAACATTTTTTGTCAGTTCGTAATTGAACCAGGAACGATTACCAATTTAGTTATAGGGCGGTTAACAGTTTAATGGAGCTAGACAAGGTTTTAACTAATTACTAGAGACTTACGAATTCAAAATTTTGAAGGTCGTTGCGTCAAACTCTATAGGTATGTACAATATAATAAAATAATAATAAAATACGAGCATACTATAATAAATAATAAACGTTTACACACTCATACCTCTGCACTAGGATTCCCTGTGTCGCAGATGGCATGGACAAACACAGAAACACAAGACAAACACCCGAGAACAAACCTCATGCTCACCACACAAAGTGTGCCCCGGCCGGGAATCGAACCCAGGACCCCTCGCTTCGAAGGCAGGGCTACTACCAACTAAGCCACGGAGCCGTCAAAATTATCACAATAGTGGTTTTTAATTTTTGTCTTACATTAGGTCTAACAAATTAATCGCTGGTATGTATTTTGCACTAAAATTCTTTGTGTAAAATATTTTCAATTGTTTTTTCATCTCATTTATTGAGTTTATGTAACTCTTACAATTTCTCTCTATTAATTATATATTCCCTGATTAAAACGAACTATTTGCTTTAAACCGAAAATGGTCACTTACTACGTTTCAACATCCCCTCTCTATCCCACAGCAAGTAATTAGAAAAGGAATAAATGCCCGATGGGGCCAAAATAATTTTATTACTTTCAAATCTCACGGTGCTAAACAAAACTAATTAAAAACGAGAGGCAAAACAAAAAGTGTATAGCGCGTTTAAACAACCAAGATAAATTACTAAGTTTGTCCCGGAAAGATATTTTTTGCAGGTCCAACGTGGCGTTGCGAAGTGTTTTTTCGAATTTTGCCCATTTACAATTTGTTTTTACTCTTTATATCTTTGTACAGCTGTTTTTGCTAACATTTTTGCTTCCAGCCTCACAGCTCAGTTGGTAGCACTGCCTTCTATGCTACTCGTGGTTTCCATTGGACAAATATTTGTTGGATGGATATAAATGTTTGTTATGTGACTCTGGGTGCTAAAGTATTTACAAAATTACGATATAAGTATTCTATCAGTATTTGGTTCGTAGCATTTTTTGTTTGAGTATGTGACGGAACTAGCTGAGGGCCCACCTGGTGGTTAGTGGGGACCCCCACGACAACAGTAATGCGACTCAGAATAATATTTCGATCTTACACTGAGTCGTATTCACTCTGCTTCGTACCACCGAAACACAGTAATGCGAGCACGACTGCTTGGCGACAGATTCGAGATGTGGTGGCAGTACCTCTCCTTGCTCCTTTAGCACTAACCAGGGGGTACATGTAGGGAAACAAATGGTACACACCTTACGGACGCGAGCAACTGGACATTCTGCATACTTAGTTTGAAAGTAGATGGATATGTGTTAAAAATTAATAAAGTATCTTGGTTTCACGAATTAATAATTAGGACCTAGGCGACAGAGCATTGCTTTGTTTTTTATTGTTAAACGTTTATGCAAAAAAATGCTTCTTTACTAGAAATACAATAAAACAGGTAAATTTGAACAGCAACACCCTATCTAAACACATAATTTCATACAAATCGTCAGAGCTATTTCCAAGGTACGCGAAATAATACAAGAATTGCTTGTTTTAAGTAATTTAGATTTTGACAATTTCAATCTTTTAATAGGAACACGGCATGCAATACCCACCAACATACTATTTAAGCTCATTTATGATAACAGTTCTGTATTTTTTAGAAGAGGCAAGAATTTGTGAACAAATGCAGCTAAGCCGCCGGAATCTATAATCCATTCTAATCTCGCTAAATCCTGTTCCATCCCGTTTTTGGGACGTCCCGATTTTGGCACACAAAGGGGCATTGCCAATCACAGTGTTTGTAAATCCTGCACGTACACACGTGAACATCATGCTGAATACAACGGTGAATTACAAATGTACAGGCGGAGATAGATTGTAAGGAAAAAAGGCAAGATACCAAAATTCTTTATAATTAAAAAAAATATATACTCTCTATTGCACACCAGAAAGAACAAACAAACTACATAAACGGTGAAATCACATGCGCATGAGACGTATGATCCCCGTCTCGAGTGATGGACGCAGCAGGATGAATGCGACTCAGTAAAGATTTGGATCTCATACTGAGACGCACGCATTACTGTTGTCATGGGCGAGGGTCACCACTTACCATCAGGTGGGCCTTCAGCTCGTTCCGTTACTGATTAAGATAAACAAAAAAAAAATTTGGTAGTTGCACAATGTGGCATTATCACTAAAAGTGATCTCTTCCATGCAACCTTTGGATGGATAGGATAGAAAATTATATAGATGAAACATAGATTAATTATATTATATAATATTACTAAACATGCAAATAAATGTTAGTACAATATAAGTAATATATATTAATACATATTATAAATATATGAATACTACCCTATAAAAAGAAAAATGGCATTTCACATGGCATAGCGTCTGACGGCGTCGGCGGCTTCTACAGATTAGAAGAGTTTAGTTTAATTGGCAGTACCATGGGGGCCCAGGGTTCGATTGCTGCCCGGGCACACTTTTTCTGGTAAAGTTAGTTATGTGGTTAATGTCTTGTTCTGTGTTTGTCCATGCCACCTGAGACACAGATAATCTTAGTGTAAGAATGAGTGTGTGTTATTTAAGGTATCGTCCACTTTAATAATATTTACACGCTCATAAGTAGCGAACCCTGATAAATAAGGCCTCCATAATTAAATCACCTCAATTGTACCTAATTCATTGTCATTGGATTTATATTAATCAAGCTGATTTCAGCTTAATTACAATTTTCAGCTTGATTGAACAAGAAGCGAGATTATGATTACAAGATTTGAATTTTAGACTGAGTCCTTGTACTTATTTATACTATTTGACATACATCGCAAGTTTGCACAATTTTTTCTCGCAAAAACTCGCGCCTTCCCCGAGAGGTAGCGATTTTGTATTCTCACTGACAGTCGTACGAGTACGTTACGTCTAAATTCGCTTTGACAATTGTACGTTCGATCGCAGGTTAGTGCGAATTAAAATCGCGCGAGTTTGCTAACACTTCAGCCACCAAGTCAGTATAGGTACATTAAAAAAACGCCCAGCTGCGTTCGGTAGCGTAGTTGAAAATTAACCAGCTGTCATACTGAACGCGGTTTCTGAATGAAAGTATATCGTCGGGAAAAATCTGATAATTTTGTGTTCAACCGAATTTAAAAAGTAGGAGGTTCGCAATTCAGTTGTTTTGGATGTTTGTCACACTTAAAAATGTCGATTCAAGAATTCGATTCGTGGTAAATTTTTCAAGTGTATTTTTGGTATGAAATTTTGCGGGGATAAATCACGAGCCGAGCGACGCGCTCGGTCGTGGAAATAAAATAGATTAAAAATATGCCAAGTTGAATGAAAGAATTTGATGAAAATGAAAGAAAGAGCGAAAATATTTTTTATCTGTTAAGACTGCAAGGTATTTTGGCACCGCCTGTACCTGCCTAAATACGACGAAATTGCGCGAGTAACAATAATGTTTGCGCGGAATTGGCAGCAGAAAGGTAATGCGACATTTTGATGATTCCAGAGTGCTTACTGCTTTGCAAATGTGGGTTATTTTCAGATATGATACGTTCCAGAAGCATTTATACCTGCAGATTACGTTTCCCCAGATGTCAATGCCTAACGCGAACCGTCATAAAAAGAAAATGACCTCGGGAAGTATTACAAAGTATATTATTGGGACGTGGTGGCTTGGAGCCTGATGGCTCTGGTTAAGATATCAACTTCCAATATAAAAGCACTGGTTTAAACCCTAACATGCTTTAATGAGCTTTTCGCTTGGATTCAGCGTGTTTTTAAAAGCAAACGTTTCTCGGACTTAAGTATAAAAATACCCAAGTTACATCTCATTGGCCCATCACCCGAGATGAGCTACGTCTCATACACTGTGATTTCATGCGTTAATAATTCTTCAGGCAAAGTTATGTAACTAACAGACCGTAAAATCTCATAACAGCTCCTAAGATCCGCAGCTTCAGAACCACAGAACCACAGAACCTCAAATATACCTAACGTTTGTTTAAACACGTAAATCATACACGCACTACTCTCGTTTATCGAGTATCGTCATTAGCCGGTTCAAGACGGGGTCGACCACAGCACGTCTGGGGTACACTTAAACCGGTACGTGATTGGCTGAGAGCACTCGAATGCCTCGCCATTGGACATTATTCGGACGAAGAATCTGAACTTCTTCAATGGAATTGAATTAGACAAGAGATCTCTGTGTCCTTAACTTTTATTAACAGTTGGTAGCTCTGCGTTCTGCGCTGCAGGTTTTTCATTCCCAACCAGAAAAAATACTTATCTGAATAATAAATAGTACTTAAAAAGTTGAAACTTAGTTGAATGCAACTTAGGTCCATGTATTAATTGTGATTATACCGATCAATTAAGTTTAATTGTAAAATGTGTTACTGATCAATAAACGTTATTATATTATATTATTATTATGTCCACATACAGAGGACCTCAAGAGTAATAAGAAACTACCTAACAGAGTAAATTAACCTACAACATGGGACAGCAATACAACTAATCCAGATAGTTTTGTTTTCTTTTTGAAGGAATCGAAGTAAATTATTGGTTTTAAAAGTTTTTTTAATGTTGCCTTAGCAACAACAACAAAGAAAATATCTGTTTTCCGAAAACTCATTTTCATTTGCAACAAAGGATGCATCAACATACATTATTAAAGCAAAATGTCCGCCGTAAAACCAGAGAAAACTCTTTCAGAAAAGAGGTAAGTGCTGGGGTACATGAATATATCAAAAGGACCTTGCGTAAAGGTTTCCGAAATTTTCAAATGTTCCGTAATGTCCTCTCTGAATGCTCAAAGTTCAACCCATACAATACTGAAACTATTGTTGATCTAAGATCAAACGTTTTACAATTAGAATTGAACGTTAAAGGTACGTTTGATGTTTTGATATTTAAGAATTACAGTGTTGACGTAACTTTTGACAACGTGAGAACGTGAGAAATGAGGCTTCCTGGTTACAACGGATTTCAACGGAAATTCAAAGTTTTTTAGACTGTTATGGCTAAAAAACTTTGAATTTCCATTCCGTTTGAGTTTAGATTTTTTACAATATTCAACGTGGTAAATTCCTGTCTCATTGTTTAGGAGACATTATTTTTATATTCGATACTTAAACAATAAATTTTTATCATTTTAAGGGACTAAAATTTTAAATTTTCAACTCTAAAAAGAAAATTCAAATTTGCTCAGTTATATAAACATCACTATCACAAGAAAATTTTCTTTTAAAGGCTGAAAAATAGACAAAATAAATTAATTTAAAAAATACGTGTTCCAGGACCCTTTGACAATTATATACTAGCTCACTATTATAACATGTATTTCTTCTCGCCGGAAATTCCGGTCGGACGCGATAATTTCAGCCTCTTTTGTCGTGAGCCGACAAACAGACCGACAAAACGACGGATAATGGGCATGATAATAATGGAATGGACAAGATGCCGAGTTTTATGATGTTGGCACACGCATGCTTCTGCAAGGGTTAATATGAATTACGCTGAATAAGCTGTGATTTCGTAAGGTTGGTATTTACCTGTAAGTACGTTTTTTTCTTCATGAAATTTTGCAGACGCGTTGACCGGGGTACCAAAAAAGACATAGGTCATATATAATATAAAAGAACATATTTAATCTAGATCTAGACAAAATCTAAATTAACACGGAAACAAGGTATGTAGTTTGTTGATTGTAGCTTCATCGATCATCATAAAATTTTGCTAAACGTTCGGCATAGCAAATGACACAGAGCACATTTCATTTTGACAAGTTGACAAAATTATGACAGATAAATTTTGGCATGCTCAATTTATTTTAAATAGTACATTGTGTTATACTATGAACATCTTTCTTTTCCTCTTACATAACATACAATTTTATAATATCAAGGAACAATTAGCGCCATAAATATTTATAGATATTAAATATTTATAGTTCAATTATAAAATGACATTAAATATGTTAAACACATTAAAACACATTATGCAACAGCTGCTGTACAGAGGCATTTATAAGAAATTGTTACATAAATGTCAACATGCTTTAAATTCTTGGGCATGGCGCATTCTTAGCAATGGTCTCCGTCTCATTTCAGAGTTTTGGAAGTTTGGAAACATTTTAATACGAATAGCAGTAAAAGTGGAATTTTAGTACAAATTCATGTAAAAATCACTCGAATGCGTAATTTTCTCGTTGTCACCCCCAAATGGAACTTTTAAAAAACTTTAATTTCACAGATGGTCGCGTCTACTTTACATTGCTATTACTTGGACTATAGGCGAATACAAAATGGATATTATCTAGTGAAACTATTTATATTGTTTAGTTTAGGCGCGTGTAAATATTCGACGATAAAATTGGATAAAAGATTCATTCTTTCGCATGAAAACTTTGAACATATTAAACACCTCAAAAGTAATTTAGGTTTATATCGGCGGCTCTTTCGCTTATAGCCATGGATAGACACGGAGAAAAAAATTACTAGTGCTCCGTGGTTTTCCGGGAATTTTCTGGGCAACTTTTTTAATTTTTTCTTTTATAAAAACCTTTTACTGACATTAACAAACACGACAATTTTTTTTTTATCAAAATTGGTCCAGCCCTACACGCGTAATGCCATGACTAAGGGAAATAGGGATTCATTTTTATCTAAATAGATTTTAACTTCTGATAGTATGAGATCCAGTTACGTGATTACTACGTTCATCGTGTTTTTAATCTAAATCATAATTAATTATGTATAACTATGATTAGAGGAACATATTTTTGCCGAGTTACCTATAAAAATGTGGCCGATAGTATTTTCACTTAAAGCAATATTCATTGAGTAATATTAATCATTTGAACCGTAGTTGCTTATTGATACAATTTATTTGTGTGATATAACATAGGTACGTGACTACAAATCTTATATTGTAGATTGAAGTAGGAAATAAAATTTAAGAAAGAAGTCCTTTGCATAATTATTTTGCTGTTATAACTCACAGAAAAATAATTATGCAAAGGATTTGAATAGTTTTGGTTGCTGTTGCGCAGTCGGCTGCAACGTCTTCGCAGGCCTACACAGGTATCACTTTAGAGTTCCTACACGTGTCATGAATTTCCCATGAATGCAAATTATATGCATTATTTGCAAGTTTTACTTTGCTATAGTTTATTTCCTACATTTCAATCTATAAGATTGGCAGTCGTACCTTTATACTAATCGAATAAATTGTATCAATAAGCTACTACGGTTCATACTAACTCAATATCTTCATTGAAGAACACCTGGCTGTGAATAGCCCATTAATATGCGCCCGAAATATTTTAGAATAAGCAGCAAAGCTTTAGAATAAAGGCAGCCATTTTCCCGCCATTTGTGACCGCGAACTGGCAAAAAGTTCTTAGCAGCTTCGTTTAATGAGGACCTGCGAGTATGTATGGACGCTAAAATGGGTTGACTGCGACGAGTTTGGGCATCAGACAATTTTGACATATTCAAGCCCTCCTCGACCCGATATCCTTAGATTGTCATTTCTGAATATATTGACATTTTCTTGAACTTGTACCTTCACTTCAGGTTATGAAATACGAATGAACGACTTATGTATAATTTATGAAAAATTATACATAATGTCAGAAAATCCAGACAAATCCAAAGCGAGATTGGTTTTGCCATTCCATTGGATGTCCATTCTCTGTGTGTACATATGTTCTATTATAAAATACTACTTTGTTAAACCTGCAACGTATCAAAATAATTTGAAGGCAGCGTCGGCGAAAATCTTAATCATAATTTCATTACAGATAGAGAACATCATCCCCGTCTCGGGTGATGGACGCAGCAGGATGAATGCGACTCAGTCAAGATTTGGATCTCATACTGAGTCGCGCGCATTACTGTTGTCATGGGCGAGGGTCACCACTTACCATCAGGTGGGCCCTCAGCTCGTTCCGTCACGAATTCACATAAAAAAAGAAAAAAAAAATGAACATTTTCAGAAGTAGAAATAAATATTATTTCTTTACTTCACAGTGTTCGCAGTTTCAAACAGGCACTTTGTACAAGTAGAAACCCAGAGCCGCGGTTTTTGCTCCGTAAAGGGCTAATTAGAAAGTTAGATTTTTGTAACAAAAGTGATTATAACGGATTATAAAGTACCTGCGTATAATTGGGGATAATGGAAGTATTTTTAATTTGCGTACTGTGACATATATTGCTTAGCATTTATCAGGTTCGTTTGAAACATTACATTATGATAAATAAAGTCACCTTTTAGCACAAGCGATGCTACACGTTATAAATATTTGGGAAAGTACCGCTGAAATAATTATAATGTCGACTTAGGGGACCAATTAGCCCGCTGTAGACCCTTAGAACTCCTACACGTTTTGCTCAGGTGGTGGGCAAGGACCCACAGTAGCATTAGAAGTTGTGCCATGTTCGTGCGAACAAGTACTGCCACCACACCTGGAATTTTCAATCAAGCAGTAGTACTTGCATATTGTTTTCCGGTGGAAAGATATGTGAGCCGGTGAAATCATGGGCGCATCAGTACGCAATCTGAAGAAACTCTGCTGTCACTCTACTCCACAAGAATTGTAATATCATTTCAATATTGACTGACATCACTATATTCTATGTGAACAAAATTATGCTTCGAAAAGAAAGGAATCCTTCCATTAGGGGTTTCTATAATCTAATAAGGGAAGATAGGGTTTGACCAAGCGCTTAACTTAACACATGATATTGTAGCTAATTTTTTATTCGCAAAAAGTCATGTATACAAGTCAATTTTGAAGAATTCAACGGATATAAAGTGTTTTAAATTTGTCTTTGCTTTTGTAAGAATAATATAATACGAAAATTATACCTAGACCTTCGCTCCACGGAAGCAGAACCAATACATCATGCTACTATTTTCTCTTGAAAGTTTTAATTTGGTTTCATATTTAGTCTGCATATTTTTTGATTACATCACGACAACAAAGTAAGCACGATGGAATTCCAATCTCTAAAGCCGTGACGTCATCCGTCGGAATGATTTCCCTGAGGCATCAAGAATAGGCTGAGCAAGCTTAAAAAATATTATAATTATCTGTAGATACTGATGCCTCATTTCACTAAATATTCGAATGGTCTCACAGCTCAGTTTGTAGTAGCTCTGCCTTCCAAGCCGAAGGTCGTGAATTGGATTTCCACTCAGTACAAACATTTGTGGTGGTGGCGGCTTGGATTTTTTTTCTCAATTGAAAAAGTGGTGGTGGAAGTGGTGGCGGAGATGGTAGTGGCAACTGGGAATAGACCTATTATTTCTATTATTTCTATTGCACTCAGTGATGGATCAGTGCTATAGGATTATTCCGTAATTCACCAAGCTGCGTTGATCCGGTTTCGCATAAAGCCCGGATTAATCCGTAATTATTGGCTTTGAGTGCTTTCATTGTAGGATAAAGAAATAAGTTAGTAGGAGCGTTTTGTGTTAATCTTTATAATTTGTCATTAAAACTGTTTTGTTACTAGCGACCCTCCCCATATTTATTCGGTTGCAATTTAGCGCGCTAGCAAAATGTATGTTTTTCTTACATATACTTGTACCGATAACTACTCGCACAATAAAAACAAAAAAGCAGTGTTTTTTTTTGTTTTTATACTCTCGTGCCCTACTACAATTACAGTAACAACAAAACAGCAAAATTATATTTCTAAAATGACTAAGAACAATTGAATTGGTTACTATTTGGTTCGACCATGGTACTGTCTAGGCTTTAAAGGGTGATCTGAATAAATAAAATGTTGTTCGTGCAGTCTGGCATTCAGTATCGATTGTAGCTAATTTTAAACGTTGCACAGACCCTAAAGAGTTTACCTTTACAAACTGCACATAAGGATTGTAAATAAAATAAGTGTCTCATCTATACCAATAAATAAAACTGAAGTGTCTATTTGTTATGTCAAAATGACAGCTATTTCCTAAATGCATTCGAAATTCATTTTTCATTATATATACAATATATAATGATGAATGTATATACAAAAAAATATATATATATTTCTGTCTGTTTGTTCCGGCTAATCTCCGAAACGGCTGGACCAATTTTGACGGGACTTTCACTGGCAGATAAGATTCTAAGAAGTAGCTATGGTTACTTTTATTTTAGAAAAAGAAAATTGTTGCATTCCTCGTGATTACGTCTCGGGAGAGTTTAAATATACTCGTATCTGTATGTTCATCGACAGTACACACAACGTCCCGTCTAGACCCAAATCAAGTATAGCTTGTACTAATTTTATTTGGTAAATACGTACTTATTAAATACATTAGCACCCAGACACAGAACAAACATATCGAGATCGTAAAAACATTTGTCCTGGAATGGAATCTCAGCCATGGAGCCAACCTAAAAAATAAGATTGTTATATCTCATGGGCAGCTTGTAACAAACGTTTCTCAGAATACTCAGTATTTAATAAAAAAAATGATTTTGAAAATTCGATACCACATTTTATACACTGGCCAAAAAAGAAGCAAAGATCCCGATTTTTTATCTTTTTGTGCTTTTTACCACATGCTGCCGGACGGGTTAATGTATTTTAAAAACTTTTTCTGCATTTGGTCTAACTTAAATATAATATGGCCAGCTTTTTTCAAAAAAGTTACAAGAATATGCACTACCAGAATAATTTCATTAACTCCGTGCCAGCCTCTAATGTTCCCACTGCAGGGACACCGGCCTATTCTCGATTACCCAATCCGGATTGGTAGATATCACATGTCTCCTTCATGTGTCCTTCATTTTAAAATATATTATTATACATGAGTAGATATGTTTAGTTATTGGTTCCTAAGGTGCATAAGTTTAGAATGTAAATTTTGAATATTAGGTTTTTTTTATGTGAGTTAGTGTTGGAGCGAGCTGAGGGCCCACCAGGTAGTAAGTGGTGATCCATGACAACAGTAATGCGACTCAGTATAAGATTGCTGCGTCCATCATCCGAGACGGGGATGATACGTCAAAAAAAATGTAAATTGATTTATTGATACAAATTGAGTGATGTATCGAGCACATCTAATAAAGCCTTAGCAATGGCAGCCATATTGAGTGAAATTATGTTTTGTATGCAGCCTTTTTTTTTTTTTTTTTTTTTTCCGTGGGGAAATGCACTCGCATACCTCCCTGCCACGGGGAGACAGGGCGGTTATGTGGGACTAGACCCACTAAAACCCCACGGTGTCCTCCTCTGCCGCTTATTGGCGGGAACACGGGAACGTTACATACACATCCGCGAACCCGCCGCGGCTGTCCGTTTCCGGACCCATCACCTTTGGCATCTAGTGCCACTCCTCTGTTTGCGACACGCCAGGACACGTGGCGTGTCGCAACCTCCTCGGGGACCAGGTCAGCGAAAGGGCGTCAGACGACCCCGTGTCTAGACGCCCTAGGTCCCCCTGCGACGGGTCAGATCTGTGGCCCCGTCGCCTGCCACTACGGCCGCAGAGGATAGGGAGAGCGGCGCCTCGCAATACCGACACTCCTCTTCCCCTGCGGCCCCACCGCGTCCGCCATCCAGCAGTGGCGACCCCGCCGTGGCCGCGGAAGGTAGGGAGAGCGGCGCACCGTAATACCGGCACTCCTCTCCCGCCGCGGCCCCTAACCTTCAGCTGCGGTGCTGCCCATACAGCACCGCAGCCCGCCTCAGTTGCGGTGCCCCCCATAAGGCACCGCCACCTACTGTGCCGCTCCTATTCGGCTTGGAGCCAAAGCCTAAAGGAGCAGCCCTTCCCGGGTTCCTCTTAGCTTCACCGTGCTCTTGTATGTTTTCCAGTCATATCAAAATAAGTCCATGTATGCAACCCTCATTGCAGTTGACAAGTAAAGTTTAATTTTGAATGAAACTTTGGCTACAAGCGCAAACGAAATTGGTTGCGACAAGGCTAATTACTCCTTGAAATGATAAATGACTACAGAATACGTGGCTGAAACAAGCGGGGGGGTATTCACATTTTGCGTAAAATTATCTTGTTATATATAATACACCTACTGTCTACATTTTCTGTGTTGTAACCTTTTCACTTGAAGAGTTAAGCTGCGCGCTATCGTAGCCGACAGACCGGCTCGCGATTGTTAGCTTAACGCTTAATTACCCGCTGCTCGGCCAATATGGCTCAACTGAGCATTATTAACATTTTACTCTTTCAACATTGATCTATTGATGAATCCGTAGCTAAAAAAGTCTAGATAAAGAAAAATTACGAATAATGAAAAAAGAAATGGTCTGGATCCCGGGAACCCTACTGAATTTCAAGATGATTTTTGGTTTTCATCTTGAAATTGCTTTAAATAACAATTGATATGTTTCCATAATCTAATTTTTATAAATGAATATGCATGAAACACAAGATAAATACCCAAGACCCGAGAACAAACTTAACGCTCACCACGAAAAGTCTGCTCCGGCTGGAAATAGAACCCGGTACCCGGTTGCTAGTAGCCTTCGAAGGCAAGGCTAGCAACATAATTACGGAGTCATCAAAAATATAATAATTATGTAGCTAGATTGTTTATACGTAATTAAAATTACCAGAAAAAAAAATAGCAATCGATCGAAGTTTAACAGAAGATCTAATTAGATAATTGATCAAATGTAATTTTTAATTATAATAATTGCACAGAATAATTACACAAATAATAGCCATATAATTATCAAATTACTATGATAACCACGTAACCAGATGAACTGATTAGAGTCACACTTCATTGCAAATTATTTGTGTTAACTAATCTGGTGTTCCAAACAAACGGATAAATAATTACTAGATCATACTTAATGAGTTTATTACAGTTTACAGCTGCGTGCTAGCTTATATGCAGTACCAAGGCTTTTTTGTAAAAATGTGTTTTGACGGAAATTACAAAATTTTATCACAAATATTTAAGAGATGGCGCTGTATAATATTTTCAGCATAATTTATTATAAAAAGATTTGTTTTGTCTAAATATGTGTTTTTACAAGAAATACAATTATAAAGGAAAACTTAAAAAGCAAAACCCCTATCTAAACATAAAGTCTCATTCAAATCGTTAAGCCGTTTCCAAGATACGCGAAATAAATAAATAAATATACAAGAATTGTTTGTTTAAAGTAATAAGGTACATGTTTGTTTGATCCTATAATTAACATCACAACAACACAAATAAAAACTTTATTTTAAACGTTTACACTCTCATACCCCTGCATTAGGATTCCCTATGTCGTAGATGGCATGGACACACATAGAAATACAAGACAAACACCCAAGACCCGAGAACAAATTTCATGCTCACCACACAAAGTGTTTCATGATTTGATTTAACAACAAAACTATTAAACCATTTTTGATAAAATACTATGATAAATTTTACTTCTTTTTCTCCTTTTATACAATATAAAAAAAATATTTTTTTGTATCTGTTCACAAATGACGAAGGTTCTGAGATAACAAACCAATTGATAACCTTTTCCATTGGATTGAAAAAATCAACACGTTTTGACAGATAACAATGTTGCTATGGCAATCTATCATCAATCTGTTAATTGACTAGGGTTTAGCTGCTGTAAATGTCTACTTCGCTCGGCTCGTAACGTCACTTCATCTCTGTGGCGAGGCATGCCCTGACAGCTCGGACCTTTCAAGGCTGAACTAGACGGCTATTACCAATGATTTGAACGTGTCTGGTCCACAGTTTCCATTCTACACGATCTTATTTGTTCTCCGTTCAGAATAAATCTTTGTTTCCGCAAAGGTAGCCCGTTCGGGCCAGTAAAAAACCTTGAAGGAGTTCTGACAAATGTCTGCCCGCGGTTGCACTGACGTGAAAAATGATCCTTTTAGATAAGGGGACGGTCCAATTGTTATGTATCCGACGGCCAATTTTATTAGACCCCTGATCCTGAGCCTTTTTACTCGTGACGCGGTTCTTGGGTTCCAGACAGCACCCCGAGGGACACCCGGGGATCGACCGTTTTTCTTTGAATTGTTTGAAATAATTTTCAAGTGACGATGTAGACGTAAAACAGATATTTTAGTGGCCTGGAGTGTAATATTGATTATGCTGGGATAATTGAGTTTTGCTTATAATTTAATGTACTTATACTTTCAATTTGGTTTCAGTATTGGTATTTACGGGTCAAATTCCACTCGTATGTAAAGGGGTATTAGTTAGTTAATTTTAAGCTGGAAGGTTATTAGGCACTTAATTTTAGATTCAACCTGCTATTACTATACCGGGATTTACACTTTGAAATTAAATTTCTAGCCGTAATAAGCTATTTTTGGGGGTCCAGTTACTCTGGTGAGTACCCTTTGAGTACCCCCTGGGTTCACTTAAAGGAGCTACTAAAAGTAACAGTAGAATCTGGAGAAGTAACTGCCTAAACACTTTGTTATCAGCTGCAGCTGACTATTGCTGTGTTCCTGTGGAAGGGTGTGGGTGCCGGTGGAAATCAAGGTGGCCCAAAACTAAGCATAACTTATATTATGGGAACTAGATAACTGATAGAATACTTAAAGTACTTTTTTTTGTAAATACATACTTAAAATATATAATAACACCCAGAAACAGAACCAACCGTTTATGTTCGCACACAAATGCTTGTCCTGGGTGGGAATCGAACTCTCGACCCACAGCGCAGAAGGCAGAGCTACTACCAATTGAGCTATGAGGCCAGCCAACAAAACAATTATCATCATAAACATTTTACACTTTATTAAAACATTAATTTTACTAGCGTCCTGCACATCTATATATATAAAAGAAAGTCGTGTTAGTTACTTCACTTATAACTCAAGAACGGCTGAACCGATTTAGCTGAAAATTGGCAGGGAGGTAGTTTAGAGCCAGGAGAAGGACATAGGATACTTTTTATCCCGTTCGACATCATTCCCGTGTGACTTGACATGTAACGTCAGTCACTATAAAACGTGGTATAACAAAAAAGAATCAGACTTGGAATAACAAAATTGACGTATAATGACAGCTATGTAATGACGTATGGATGACTATTTGATATTTGTAAGAAATCTATATATATAAAAGAAAGTCGTGTTTGTTACAACACTTATAACTCGAGAACGGCTGGACCGATTGCCATGGTTTTTGATTTGTTGGATTTGTTTCAGTCCCGAATAGCAGAATAACTATTAAAACATTGGAAAATTAACGAAAAAAATAAAATCAATTTATCCCCGTATTCTCCACGGGAACGGGAACTATGCGGGTGAAACCGCGGGGCGCAGCTAGTAAAAGATAAAATTATATTCACCACTCAAATCGTAAAATTATCCAATCGCCATTCCAGACACACCCAATAATTTAAAACATCCGAAAAAACCTCGCATTAAATATTTATAATGTAATGACGTAATGGAAAGACAGCTAAGAGCCTTTTAATAAATTACCATAATAAAAAGTGTGCGCGTCATGGAAAAATCACAAGAACACCCCAGAAAGTTCCCCTCGCAATGACAGCATTAGGTGATTGCATCTACGAAGATTCCATGCAGGTAATAAATAATAAATTCTGGAGATTTGTGCTACTAATCGAAGCTTCCGTGGGAACAAAACTGACTGATTTGAATATCGAGCAAATTTACAACTACCTCAGTAAACTTTTTGAAAAACCATTCTCAACAGCATAGTTTGGTTTTTAAAAGAAACTTAACAAAATTGTCCTTAAAAAGTAAAAAGCGATCTAACAATAAAATACAAAATACATAACAATCTCCAAGTAACAAAAAAAGTCAGTGCAAAGTCTATTGTGATCTTTGAAAACAAAACCATATCTCTGCAAAACTAAAAAAAAGCAGTAGAACTTTGGCCAAACCCGTCCGGAGAAGTACTGCCTCCACGCTAGGTGATCTGACGTTAAGAAGTGGTGCACTCGCATTACTGTGTTCTGGTGGAAGGCCGGTAAAATCACAAGACGTTAAATCACCGTCTCGGGTGACGGACGCTGCGAGATGCGACTTGAGTCTTCGCACGATTGCTTATTGCACTTAACAACAGAGCCTTTATGTCGTCCCGTGGTAATTATGATGTTTTTTAATTATTCACTACCAAAATCTAAAGGAATCGATAGAGGCACGAAGGAAGGCCTTTGCCCATTAGTGGGACTAAATTAATCATACTAGCGATATAAGTTTGTTCTTTTGTAAACTCTTTAAATATTTATCTGTAAGGCAATCTTCCAAGCATCGACGCTCTCTCTAAAAGGGGGTGCAAGACAAAGCCATCTATGGGGTTCGCTATATTGCAGTCAGGACAGGTAGGCACTTGATTGTATTCGTTTATTATTCTGTTATATTTATGTGATGTCTGTGTGGGGGATCGTAGCAAGGAATTGCGTGTCAACTGAACTTACTTTAACATTTTTTTTTTTATTATTATTTTTTTTTATGTCAATTCGTGACGGAACGAGCTGAGGGCCCACCTGATGGTAAGTGATGACCCTCGCCCATGACAACAGTAATGCGCGCGACTCAGTATGAGATCCAAATCTTTACTGAGTCGCATTCATCCTGCTGCGTCCATCACCCGAGACATGTATTTGTCGTGTATAAAATTTGTCCAATTTGGATTTCTGATTCCTATATTGACCTTACAGTTCATTTGGTTGTAGCTCAGGCTTTCGCACTGTAGGTTGTGTTTTCGATTTCCACTCAGGACAGGCATTTGTTTGACAAAAATATATATATATTCATCATGATGTATATTTTTCTTTGACAAAAATAAGTATCAATATTTGTAAATACATACTATTAACATGTATGTGTTAATAGTAAGTATTTACAAAAATGTACTATATTCTATCAGTTATCTGGGTTCTATATTATAAGCTTTGTTTATTTTGGGCTAGATAGCGCTGTGTATATTGTAATGAATATTAATTAATTAATTAAGGTATTACAGACATTTCAAATTAAGCCTAGCTTGAACTAATGTAATCAGATTGCTGATAGAGTATTTATATAATCTTACTTATTTGTAAATACGTACTTACATACCATATATATAACACTCAGATAGAATAAATATTTATTATAGTGCGAAAAGCTGAGATACTAGTAACAGAGTGAGACCAGTAGTTTTTTTATTATTTGATCATTTACTCATATATTAGCCTTATTTCGTCTGAGACACAGGATTTCCTAGTTCAGGCATAGTGTATTCTTACCTTTAATTAGATGTTAGTTTACAATGTTAATCTTAGCAATAAGTCAATTAATAAAGATTATTATTATTATTATTATTGTTTTTTTTTTAAATTGTTCTGCTCAGTTTATTTGTTAAACTGGGAATTCTGAAATGCACGGGCCTAAGCCAAGTGCATTTCAGCTGTTAGCCGTCTGGTGTTAAGGCTTCGGGTGTAAATTCACTTTGTAAAAATTTTCGAACTATTATACACGTATTTAATATAACCGCTTTTTGGATATTGATGTAGGTATGTTTTGGGATTTCTAAGTAGTCTAGTGATTGAAAAAGTTGTTTTCGAATAACGCCGGTTGATGATAAAACTATTGGGACTATTGAAACTTTTTGCAAACGCCACATGCGAGTTATTTCATTCTTTAGGTCTACATATTTTGCTAGCTTCTTAGCAATGGTACTCTGTAGGTTGTGGGTGTTGGGGATGACGATGTCAATAATAAGTGCTGTGTTGCTAAATTTATCCAAAAGGGTTATGTCAGGTCTGTTATAGTGAGTTGTTTTGTCTGTCAAGATAGCTCTATCAAAGTACAGTTTATGACTAGTGTTTTCCAGTACAGTTTCGGGGATGTATTTGTAATAAGGTGGAGGTTTTGCAGATGTGTCTATAAGTTTATATTTCATTGCTAAGCTTTATTATTATAGTCTATAACTTTTGACAGTAACAAATTGATAGTAAAATTCTGCCTGTTTTGCCTGCGTGATATCGTAACAATATACAATAGAAGTTATAAATTTCAGGTAATCTAGTATCAAAGTCAAACTTATTTATTCCTTTAGAACTGATATATCCTTTAGACATGTCAAAGAATTGTCATTAGAATTATAAGTATTATTGGTATAATATAGCAATTATTATGAAGTATAATAAATAATTGCATATAATCAAATAAAAAGTTCAATTCCGTCTTATACACCGAGAGTTTTTGGTTCAAAAGATTCAGACAGACTGACAGACAGATCTTGTTGCCTTTAATGGTTGAACAATGTTTTTCAAGTTAACGAGATATTTACCAAAATTTGTGAATGTTTTTGTATGTGACTAAAATGACCAGAGAAGTTGACACCCCACCAGATAATAAGTGGGTACTGTCGCCCATACACAACAGCAAAACGACTCCAGTCCTCCCCTACCGAATGTAAAAAGACCCAAGTTGCGCCCGTTTTACCCCGGGCTAATGTTAAGTGGTCTCCTCCGCCCATAAAAAGACCAATACAACTTAGGTTCTTCCCGAACGAACTATGAAAAAACCAACCCCGTTGCGTTGCGTTAATTTAAATATTTGAAACAACGTGTTTCAAATATTTAAATATTAGAACACGTTTAAAAATATATAACCGTAGTTTTCATATTTACATTTTAGGTATGTAAACACCTAAAATTTCCAAAGTGAATTGTTCTATACATATTTAAAGTACTATACTCACTGTACGAGTAATTCGAACCCTAGTACATTACCTATTTTCTCCGAAGTGAGTTCCACAGGAAGTTTGCAAACACAAACATTGGTGTTTCCAAACACGTATCCACTCAAAGAGTAGGCAATATTGATAACTCACAGACGGAGAATTAAGGATGGAGCACATGAAACTTTAATATTTGGATTGGAACGCTTTATCTGAACAGACAAAACAAAATTATTATTTACCAGCCGCGCCACGCGGTGTTATCCGTCGTTGGTGACCCTACAGGAAACATTACTTTTTAGGAATAATAGTAGTCAATGTTTTAATCCAAGCTATAAGCTTCTTGGTTCCAAATTGCATCCAAATCCGTGGAACTGTTTGAGCGTGAAAGAGTATCAAACACACACACATACAAATTTTCACCTGTATAATATTAGTGTGAATTAATATCACCTCAAAAGGATTGTTTTTTTTAATTAATTAGCTTAAAAAAATATGACGATAAGAACTTTCGGACAATGCGGCAGGTATTCAGTACAGCCGATAATTATTAATTTATTATTATCAATCAAAGATTAATTTCAAACTAATATTCATTCTGAAAAGTCTGAGTTTAGGAAAAGTTTAGTGGTAGTGAATTATTACGAAAAGTCTTTCAGTAACACCTGTATCCATCAGTAATGTTAAACAATGTTATTTGAATTGAATTGAGCCTAGTATCTACTCCTAGATTCGATGGCATTTTTACTGCGAACCAAGTTTGGAGCCGTCCAAAATAGATGGCTACTAACATCAATAGTAATTAAAAAATTCAATCAGATAAAGTCAGATCATAAATGTAGACCGCTTTATCGCGAAACAAAAACCACACAATTTTCTCAACTATTAACGAAGCACGAATTGCTCTAAAGAGACGCTTTCATTGCCCAGACAGGTGGTTAATTAAAACAATTTCGTATTAGACTTTATTGAAAGTGTCCTGACATTTTAAATAGCCCTTATAGGTTATGCTTTTAAATTAACATACTCGTAAATTAAGCTGATTAAAAAAATCCTCGACCCAATTTATTAATTGGGTTGGTCGGTTTGCCTAGAAACAGACGTAATCTTAACAAATCAGAACAGCTAGAACATGACAAATGACTGTTATTTGACACATCTGTGTAAGAAGCTCCTGTGACACGTTACATGCACACGAATACGTTTGCTTGTGCGAGTAAATTTTTCCGTTTGAAACCGGCACTTGATATACAATAAAGGAATAATTTATATATTTTATAAGTGAATTGCATGATATACTCGATATATTTTATGATGTTACTCTCTACGATGAGACTTTGGAAGAAAGCTAACAACTAACTGACTTAGACTGACAGGCGGACAGACAAATAGCAGCAGTCAAAAAAATAACACCACACATTTTAATTGAGAGTAATTAAGTGATGACCTTAACCAAAAAAAATAGAATTTTGTTTTTATTTCTTACTAAATTACGAATAAAATTTCCCATTATGGGTAATTTAACCTTTACCAACAAATAATAAACAAAAATATATACAATAAAAAGCTGGTTGTGATTCAACTTAATAAGTTGTTCTAAATAAATAATTGTTTTAATGAGTCCTAAAATGTTTTGCGACAGACATATGAACTTGACACGAGTCATACTATAGAATAAGTGTGCTTCGACCTTAGCTCAATGATTGAGACTTAAGCGTTTGATCTCAGCGTGGAACTTATTAAACTTTGATTCCGATGCGTGAGTGCTACGCGGATTATAAACCTAATATGCTGGTTGGTAATGCGTACAGTAATCACAGATGTAGTCTAACATATACCTTTTATTATAACAACAACAAAGCCTTTATTTGCGAAATTCGGTATTGTAATTTTCGGTTGAAAAATAATACGTAATTTAGTGTGCCTTTTAGCATGGGTTAGCTCCATTGCGTTCTCTCTTCTGCAACTCTGACCTAGTATGGCCCCAAGGTTAGACTGATATCTTCTTTCCAGCGTGTTTTTATAAGAATAAGAATATGAAAATATTGAAAATAGTGAAAGCGGTTCTGACGTTTTATGATTTATTTGTGTTATTTATAGCAGATATCCTAACAAGTATAAAAATCTATGAAATACCAAATCTGATTAGTATTCATGAGACGTACATCCAATCAACAGCTTGGCATTTCATTTTGTTCATGCATAAAGATTAACTGCAATAACATATACACCATGACGCATAAAACACGGCGTAATAAAATTAGATTTGATATGACGTCATGAAAAATCAAGTGTTGTGCAACCATTCTCAAATAAATGACACCATCAAAATAAAGTAAGACTTATACTCCAGAATTTATCTCCGGAAAACAGTAAAAGGGTCTCGTAAAAAATAAAATGCTATCAAGCCACTTATGAGCGTTAAATAAGCTACTGAAGGAAATTCTATATATTTAGCTATGCGATATAGAAATTTGTACCCCACGCTTAAGGTTAATGACGTCATCACAATGATAAATTACACGAATTTATATGAAACCCCGCGTACTTTGAACCTTATGTCTTGAAATGAAGTAATTTCTAAGAATAATCTGCCATAGAGTAAAGAGGTTTACGACAGACAATATAGTTTTAAAGGTCAAGGTTCACTGTTTATGTCAATCTTGTCGGAATGTCTTAGGCTTTGTGAGTGAATGATATGATTTTTGTGTGGATGATTGTATTGTGTGATATTTGTATGTATTTAATGCTGACTAATTTGTTATTATTATTATTTACCTTTTTCTTTTTTTGTAAAATTTTAAATGTACTTGTTGTTATTTGTTTTTTTTTAATATTAATTTGTCTTTAATTTTAATTAATGTAATTGGTGCCAACCGTTTTAATTAAATAAATAAATAAAAATAAATAAATAAATTATGTAACTTTACCTTTTTACGGTATAAAACCATACGGAATTATTTTATTATACTCACGTTTTCAGGAAAAAAATATTTATTTTACTTATAAGGAAACTCAGAAATAGTCTTTATGTGTAATCTGAAAATAAGTCTAAGTATAACTTACATAAAATAACAAATATTTTTGTTGAGAATTTAAGATAATTGAAAAGATCATAGATTTTAGATTGATAGAGAAATATCGGAGATCACTGAATCGCGGTTTTAGTAGAGCCAAGTTTTAAAACAAAGTACAGTGTCAGTATTTTTAATTTTTTTTATAATTAAGTTACCATTTGCCTAAAAGAAAATCAGGTCAAAGGTGACTTAAAGCAAAAATATTTCTTAGATGTAACTTGGTAAACAATATTTGATTAAAGTGAAACTGGGCTAGAGGCCGATTAAAGCCTAGTAAAGTAAAAAAAGTTCTAGAAAATTCAGAAAAAGATTTTTCTATTTTTTATTTATTAACTCACATGATCTCCGTAGGCAAATTTCAAGTTCAGCTAGTCTTATTTGTTAAAACATAAATTCACACCTCCCCCGAAGGTAAGGAACAGGCTGTTTGCACCTTGTGCAAACTAGAAAATTAATAATTTAGCATAGCCGTAGTTGGGCTCAGCTTGTAGTAACTCTGTCATCTGCACTAGGTCGTGAGTTTGATTCCCGGATGGGATCATCTAGGCACGTTTTTGAAACGAATAAAGGTTTTGTTCTGGGTACATATTAATATGTATTTATTTACAAAAATAAATGTATAATATGTATGTATTTAAATAAATACTATTCTACCAGTAATAAAAACATATTATGGTATTACATAATATGTTTTTTGTGCCATTTTTTTTTTAATTATTAATGGCTCTAATCTATTTAATTAATGAATATGGACATTGTAAACCCCCCGTGTATTAATGTCTGAAATAAATGATTATTATTATTATATAAGCGTTATTTAGTTTAGTGCTAGGCTGTGTGAAATGTCCATAAATTTTATAAATACGATTAAAGTGAATTCTAAAAACAATGAAACAATCTCAAAACTTTGAAGAGCATAATACGCCGTTCTAAACCCTTAATAGTCTACAAATGAACACGTGTGCATGCGAGTTCCCTTATCTAATGGCCTCATTCTTCACATCGGTAGACACGGTACCATGTCTCTCATTCACCTTGACCCCTATATTGGAAATGTGGTGGCTCCATCTGCCTCACATACACGGAACCAAAAAAAACACTGAGTAACCTAACTCAATTAGTAAAAGAATTAACTATAGATGGCGCTGCGATACTAATCCTACATCGCGCCCGTCTTGCGTTCGGGCAATTTGAGCATATATTTCTATATATGCTCAAACTGCCCGATCAACTGTTGGACTATCTCCACAATTGGACCTATCTGCCGGTGGAGTCGAAGAATCTCTTTATCGGCTCGCCCTGGGCGAGTCTTAGTCCGAACGTCCCGATCAGTAGCAGCGAGCCAAGCCGAGGTCCGTACCTAAGTAGTACCCTTGGTTTGAATAACAATATTTACATGAGATCCTCAAATATACAATAATTGGATGGTAAAATTAATTATCTTTGCGAGGTTTCCCATGATTAGAGAGATTTAGATCTAGATTTTGAATATTGCTGACTTAAGTGAAAAAAGTAACTACTATATTAATAAAATAAACTCGAACTGTGATCCAGTTCAATTCGCGACTAATTTTAATGCCATTCTAAATTTCAAACTATAAAACTCCTTGATTTGTTTGAGAATTGTTTGAATCAGAACATAAAAGTGAAATCAAATTCTATTGGTCGTCGCCTCACGGGAAATCACCTGAGCGTTCGTCTGATTTGATGTTTCGCTGCAAAATAAATATTTTACCGATGATTGGTCCAGCTTTGATCCCGTAAACCTTTAATGCTGATTAACTTATCGAAATTTAACAGTCTGTGTAAATCTCACTATAAACTCTACAATAAACAGATTTTCATAATTTTCGTTTTCGTAATGTTCGTTTTAACACATTTTAATCAAGTTTGATTCATATTATTAGACTAAAGTCAATTAGTAGTTATATTATTATTAGTAAGTCTATTAGTAGTTATATTATTATTAGTAAGTCTATTAGTAGTTATATTATTATTAGTAAGTCTATTAGTAGTTATATTATTATTAGTAAGTCTATTAGTAGACAATATTGATAAAAGCAGAGAATTAATTAAGATTAGAAGTTACTACACCCACTGGGTAACTAAACCACTGGGTACTGGGTGTGACTAAAAGTAGCAGTAGAACTTGTTTCAAGTACGTTCGGAGAAGTACTGCCTCCACACCTGGTAATTTGATTGCAATTAGTGGTATACTCGTATCGCTGTATATCAGTGAAGGGAATGGCTACCGGTGAAATCACAGGTATGCACATGAGACATTACATCCCCGTCTCGGCGCAACGGGATGCGACTTCGGTCTTCAGCCGGGGACGACCTAAGCCGTATTGCTGTTGTTTTAGGGCGACATTAACCACTTAATACCTGGCAAGCTGTCTTATGGTTCCTTAAATTTTGTTTAAAAATGTATCTTTATATCATTGGAGTTTTATAGGTTTTTCCAAATCATCTTTCATAGGTAAATATCGGTTACTCATATCAAAGAAATTTTATAATTACTCATAATATAAAAATAAAGTA
The DNA here is from genome assembly GCA_921293045.1 of Aplocera efformata. Classification (NCBI taxonomy): domain Eukaryota; kingdom Metazoa; phylum Arthropoda; class Insecta; order Lepidoptera; family Geometridae; genus Aplocera; species Aplocera efformata. Next base: position 2,422,899 of record OV121054.1, on the reverse strand, counting down.
GGCGACTCTGATTGTGGACGAAAACAACGATGATACCTTTTATTAAAGCATTATTATTATTTAGGTACGTATATATTATCTGACAGAATCTGTGTCTTTCAATAATGGTTTTATGGACACATTTTGACTATTCGTTTTATTATTCGTGTTACCGAGATATTTACTATGATTTATGGGGACCATGACGCATGTAACTGCGTCGAAATATCGGGAGTCAACAAAACTCACAAATCATGGTAATTTGACATCACACTTGGTTCTGGCTCTGTTGTATTATTTATTCCTTTAATTTATTCTAATAATAATTTTACAAACACAATTACATAATAATAGCTAACCAATAACCAAGGTTAAGGACAATGATATGAAGAAATCTAAGACCAAACGTGAAGTCTGTTAGGTACAGCTATTTATTGACAACAATAGTTTACAAGTATTTTTTTCGCTAGTAGCACCATATACTAGTATTCATTACCCAAACAATGAGTTAACGAGTTGCAATCGCAATCGACAGTTAAATATAAACCCATTTCTCTGTTTTCATACATTCATAGTATTACAACTCAGATTTAACCAATTCAGAGCATTTACACATGATTCACCTCAACAAGACGAAACCTGTCTTATCGGTGGCATTGTAAAAATCAATTTATTAGTCCAACTCTTTACTACACCGAAATAAAGTCAAAAATCGATTGCGTCTATCCACGAGTAGTCGATAACATCATATCAGTTATTGATAAAACCGATATCGATATCATAAACAATGTATTTGACGAAGCGTGACGGAAAGAAGTAGTTGTGCTGCAAAAAGAAGAACAAAATGAATTCCTCAAGGTGCCGCTTTTACACTGAGAGAACGCTGGGATGGATGATGAACAATAAAGTGATAGTGTTATTATCATTGTTGTCTTTCTGCCTGTTCGTGTCGACGTTGGCTATAGCTGGGCAGAGGAACAGAGCATATGCTGAGATAGAGGAGTTGAAGAACGCGGGAACTACGACTATACCCGATGTAACTACTACTCCTAGTGATGCAATTACTACTCCTAGTGATGTAATTACTACTCCTGGTGATGTGACTACGGGAGGTAGTAATGTTGCTGCTACAACAGATGCTGAAACAACTACAACTGTAAATGATAACAATGATGGGGATGAAACGGGAGTAGTCCCTAAGGAATTTGAACCAGGAAGTCAGAGTCAGCTTGAAAGTAAGACGCAGCAAGATTTTCGAAGTATAATCGCTGATAGTAAACTCTTATCGATGCTAACGTCATCATAGGTATAAATATGCTGATATATTCTAATTATATATATGTTGTGTGGTGTACCATTTATCAGTTATTACAAGTGAAGATAGTTGTTAAATTTATTTTTTCTTCTTTTCTTTGGCTTTGCACGACTTATGCATTCGCCATGGTCCAGAATTTTATTATATTTCAGTATGTATTTACTAGCGTTTAAAATTTTTCTGTAAAATATATTTGCATTATATTGTGTCAAATTTGTCATCATAAAATATATTACTGATAATTTAAATTGATTACTTATTTATGGCTATAAGATTTTCCAATCAAAAAGTTATTTCTTCCAGTTTACACTTGTACAATATAATTTATATTACTACACTATATATATTTATATTTAATTTGGTTTTTCGTGTAGTATTTTTGCAATCTTTGCAAATCGTGAAACCATCAAAAAGTTAATTAATTCGTTATCTATCCAAAACGGTACCCATCCAAGTACTGGCCGGACAGAAAGCGGCTGAACTTCGATGATATGTAAAGAACGCATGAGCGCTTTGATTGAAGTATTTAATTAAATTTTAATATAATAGATAATATATAGCTAGATAACACTTAATTGCTCTCATAAACAAGATAAGTGTAATCTTAAAATTTAATGAATATTAGTTTTGAAATAAATAATGTGCATATTTTCATGATAGAAAACGATGAAGAAGAAGTACTGTAAGATATCATTTATATGCTATCAAGATATGTTTGGCTTTCGCGGCGGATAAAAACTCATTCACTTTTAATATTTTTCTGTAATCGCAACAATTATAAATAAAGAAAATCCAAGATCAAATTATCTAAACATCTTCTTAATCCGATAAATAGGAAAATATATTGTTAATAAAGCTAAATTTATGCATTATATCAATAGTTACGTTTGTTATCTATTTTCGATTAAGATATAATATACCTTCGATAATAAATGCTTAAATGTTTTATAGTAATTTCATTTATCACACCAAACAAACAAACAACGTTTACACACTTATGCGTCTGCACTAGGATTCCCATGTCGCAGATGGCATGGACAAACACAGAAACACAAGACAAACATCCACGACCTGAGAACAAACTTTATGCTCACCACACAGTGTGCCCCGGCCGGGAATCGAACCCGGGACCCCTCGCTCCGAAGGCAGGGCTACTACCAACTAAGCAACTACACAGTTAATATACTTCTTTTAAAATTACTCACTACTGAATAATATTATCTAGTGTGGCTTCGTCAGTGATAAATAAACCTCGGAAAAAGGCACTTCATCACATTAAAAGCCTATCTTAAAAACTGAAAAGACGTTATACAAAAATTAATAATTTGAAATCTTTCCTTAGCGTAATTAAAAAGATCTTGATAATTATGATGAGATCAAATAGATCCTCGAACATAATTTTGAAAATGTTCACAACAAGTTAAATGAGACAAAATCATATCGTGGCGCCAGGTACAATGATTCGCATTGTCTTTATATTAATATTGAGGCAAAGTGTATTAATTTTTGAGAAACCGTATATCTTTATCTCATGCCGCAAGTTTACGTAGAATTTTAGAAAAAAAGAAATTGATTCTGTTTATTGTAAATAATATTTAAACATTTAAAATTATATGAATTTAATCAGTACCTCCCACCACAGAAAATATTTTTTTACTATTACAATCTATAAGATAGAGACGCAAATCCGTTTATGACCCTTTTGCTTAGTTTATTTGCCGTTCAACATAATTGTATTCGAAAAATAAGTTTATGCTACAAAACAGTTTATTTTGCGCGGGATACAATTGTTTAGTGCAATAATAATAGTGTTATTATTATTATATCCATGCCTGGGACTCGTTATCTGCTCAATATGTTTATCTTGTGTGTGTAAAATTTTACTGGTTCAAATAGTGCATTTCATGATGTTAATTTATTTTTCGTTTTCATTTTGAAATCCAGTTTCAGTTTGGATTCGAAATGACAGGTTATAAATCCCATTGCACCTCTTAAATAAACGATTGCATCACTGTGCTGGATTATATGAATAGTTAAAAAGTAACCGATTTAATGAGTGAAAAAAAGCCGACTCCAATACTTTCAAAACAGCAAATACGCAATTTCGTTTACATGGGTGACATATTTTTTCCAGCTATTTTGATTTAACAACCAAACCTTTAAACCGATTTTGATAAAAATTCTATGGGACCAATCTGAAAGCATAACGTTTCAAATTAAAAAATATTCTTCCAAATTGTTTGATAAAAATGGCGGAGAAAAACATGAACGTACATAAAAAATATAAACATCCAAATTGATAACTCCTTTTTTAAAGGAATTTCTCAAGAAACCTATTATTATGCCACATTTATTTCACGAGTTTTACTGCATCCGTTTTTATCAGTCAAGTTCTTAGTTGGAGAGCCATTATCCACGACACGTAGTCCTCAGCGGGAAGCCTTCAACTTAGAATATAAATTGAACTCTTTATATAAACATTTATAATTTGCATTTAAGGCTATGCAATTCTCTTGATACCACACTTTACAGTGAATATGAACACATGAAAACTGATGGGATTCTACAAACCATACCAGCCTCTAATGTTCCCACAGCAGGGACACCGGTCTGGTCTCGATAATCGAGAGCGAATGGCCTCTGATCTACCACGGGAGACCAATCCGGATTGGTAGATGTCACATGTCTTCGGAATTAATGGTTCTAAGACATGCCGGTTTCCTCACGATGTTTTCCTTCACCGTTTCGAGAACGTGGTGTTGTGCGCATAAATTTTTCAAGTGAAAAAACTCATTGTTGCCCGTGTGAGTTTGAACCAACGACCTTCGGATTGAAAGTCGGCTTCTATGCCCCTGGGCCACCATGCTCTTTTCTTCTACATATCTGTGTGACAATGTAAAGAGCACTTGTCACACGTTATATGCGTACGAATATACATATTTACTTGTGCGTGTTAATTTTTACGTGTTTATATGACACTTGAGATCTAAAGGATTAAATAAATTTGAGGTTTGCGCATGACTACATTTAGCTACAAGCAACTACGTCGAATTGGGATCACGCTTACGTAGATGGGCTACTTTCTATTTGGAAAACTTTCCATTCCGTAACCTTCATAAAGACTCACGTTACCTTTTTTACAAAGGCTAACCCCCACCTAACATTATTACTTGTATATCCCATAAATTTTGAATAATAAATAAAGGTTTATCAGACTTTTGCCCCTTAACAGCCACCAGTGGCAACAAGCAACGCTTAGCTAATATGTTATAAATATTCATAGTCATAAGTAGCTCCCGACCTATCGAACGTTTACAACTTGGCCAGATAAGCCAGACCCCTCGGCATCCTTTCATCACCCTGAGGCCTTCAGGAATAACCAGGAGTTGAGAGGTAAGACGGCTCAAGGAATGCTGGCTGTCTGATATTACGAAGGAAGGGATTCCGATACACATTATACAATATTTCAATACAGTATTTATATTTCCTCTGGGTATGTCACAAATCCGTATGGAAGTGCGCCATGATTGTTTTTTGGGTGATTTATTTCTTTTGGGATATAAACTGTTTTCTTCTAGAAATCTATATATACAATATAAAAGAAAGTCGTGTTTGTTACAACACTTATAACTCTAGAACGGCTGGACCGATTGCCATGGCTTTTGATTTGTTGGATTTGTTTCCGTCCCGAATAGCAGAATAACTTTTTTTTGTTAATTAAATATGTACCTACGTGATCGTGCGTTCTTATTACTAGTTTAACGCTTGTTCAGACCCTATCTGACCCCCTTCATTCCATCCATTTTTCATGATTGACCAAACAAGAAAAAATGTGCTAATTTTTTTAAGTAATGTATTATTTTCTTTTATTAACTTTAATGAAAACCCTGTATTATTCTAAAACTTTATATCATACCCGCAAAAACGTAAACAGCACATTTTACGTAATGAACAAAAGACTACAATGCTGAAATATTCTCGGAAAATCCTAAAAATGCTCTGGCTTTGAAAGCTCTCTGGATTATGACAAAAGTAGGTCGAAAAATAGATTAATAAAAAAAAATGGGTCATATTTCCAGCCCACCTACTTCATCAGGTGGGCTGTCAGATTGTCCCATTGCTACATCAGCGATACGACTCCAGTTCTCGTACTGAAGTATGAGAAAACCCAAGTTGTATCGCGTTGCGCTCATCACGTTGCGACGCGTCATGGGCTTGTAATTCCCTGCACCCTTCCATTGAAACATAGCGGCATAGCTCATCACGTTGCGACGCGTCATGCGCTTGTAATTCCAGCACCATCACTCTTCCATCGGAACACAGCAATGCGAGTGCACCACTCAGCGGTGGATTACCAGGTGTGGTGGCAGTACTACTCTGCATGAACATGGCATAAGTTCTACTGGTACTTTGGGTTGCTCCTTTCGCACCACCCGAGGGATACGTGTAGGGACTTTGAGGGTACTCACCTACAGACGTTTACATATACATACATATATCATTATATGTTTATATAAACAATAAGACTACTTTTTAATCCAGGGTATGAACTCATTTATTTACTATTTATTGTATGTTTATTAATATCGTATTTGTGTATTTTGATTGTGTATTATTTTATATATAAGTATGTAGATTGATGGACGCAGTTATCCGCAAAGATCCTGTCCATCCAAAGGTTGCCTGGAAGAGATCGTTTTCAGCGATAAGGCCGCCCATTGTGCCACCTATCTGTTGTATTTATTTTTAAATATTCTATTCTCATAACATACATATAGACAAACGTTCGCATTTATAATATTAGTATAATATTTTGTGTAAAAATTCGCCCTCTATAGCTTATGATTCAGAACAGATAGAGAAAAAAAGACGTATTAGGCTTATTAATATTCTTTATTTTACCATTTGGGCGCGAAACGCTAAAACATAATACAAATATACTGTCAAAGTGGCTGAAGATAACAAAACGTGTAACAGGGCCTTGTATGTACCTAAGTTGTTTTGACATATAATAGCTGAAGTTTGGTAGTTAGCGCGCCTAGGTGTGTGATTGGCTCAGATCACGAACAAACAGCGAGTTCTTTCAAACGGCTCCGTGGCTTAGTTGGCAGTAAGCAAGGCACATATAAATTATATATGCCTTGCTTCGAAGGCAGGGCTACTACCATATATAATTTATATATGCCTTATACATATATAATTTAAAAAAGTGACGTTTCCAAGCAATTTGTAATGAATTCAATGGAAATAAAGTATTTTGACTTTGACATTGACATCGCGCTATTGGGTGCGTTTAAGTATTTAATAATGTCGTATACAACAGTTTTACAAATAAATCTTAATAATACATACTTATTATAATAATACATGTTTTAGTTCAGTTTTGATCGTATTACTATTACAAAGCGGTAACACTCATATTTCATAGTTTCACCCGCTTCAGCTTATGATTTGCGCCATACTATGGTCCCACCTGGTAGCGGACCGTAGACATAACGTACGCCCAGCACTTACACTGGCCTTGCTCTAATGACCAAAGTTTTCAGTGTTACCAACTTAATATACAAAATTACCCCTACGTACGCTTTGGTTTAATGGGAGATATGGATGGTATCGAGTTTTGGTAGTTCTTGGAGATAATAATGATATATTTCGTGGAATTTCCATTGAAGTCGGCAATATGTACTTGTGCTAGTCGAAGTTTCAATAAAATTTGATATTGTGTTTGTTTATACAATAAACAAATATTCATTCGTCTAGCTAAAATATTCAAATTCCATTTTAACTAACTCGTTAGACGCATGATACGTCTAAATCGTAATTTAATCAGATTAATTAATAGAACAAAAATAAATAAAAGAAAATATATGATGATATGAAACTCTCTCGTTTGTGTTGAAGCTTGCATAAATGCTTACAGATCATGTAAGTCAAGCGAGATTCTCTCCCGCCATTAGTTGTATAACTCTCTCGTTTGTGTTGAAGCTTGCATAAATGCTTACAGATCATGTAAGTCAAGCGAGATTCTCTCTCGCCATTAGTTGTATAACTCTCTCGTTTGTGTTGAAGCTTGCATAAATGCTTACAGATCATGTAAGTCAAGCGAGATTCTCTCCCGCCACTAGTTGTATAACTCTCTCGTTTGTGTTGAAGCTTGCATAAATGCTTACAGATGATGTAAGTCAAGCGAGATTCTCTCCCGCCATTAGTTGTATAACTCTCTCGTTTGTGTTGAAGCTTGCATAAATGCTTACAGATCATGTAAGTCAAGCGAGATTCTCTCCCGCCATTAGTTGTATAACTCTCTCGTTTGTGTTGAAGCTTGCATAAATGCTTACAGATCATGTAAGTCAAGCGAGATTCTCTCTCGCCATTAGTTGTATAGGTGACCGTTTATGTAGGTCGTGGGTTCAATTTCCAGCCAGGACAAGCCTTTGTGTGATAAAAATTCATATTTGTTCTGTGTCTGGGTGTTATTATGTATTATATGTATGTTATAACAAAAATTACGTAAGTATCTATTCCATCAGTTATCTAGTTCCCATATAGCTATGCTTAGATTGGGGCTAGATGGCGCTGTATGAAATGTCCATGAGTACTTAAGGTTATTTGTGACGTCATTTTAACCATTGCTAATGGTGCAACCCTCAATTCGCTTTCGCAAGTCATAGTTACTTGATGCAACTCACTTTAAGATGATTAAAACAATGTTTAACAAACAATGTTAAAGGAACATTATTTGTCGTGCTGCCGTTGATTTGTTGCCTTATTTATTGTATGTGTTTTATATAATATTATTATATAAATATAAGCACATGTATCAGGTATAAATATAATATTTATGTAATATTTATTATTATTTTAAATAATTTTGAATTGTATAATTTAGTTTAATATAGATACACCCAATGCTCCTAGTGAAATCCGTTACTTCTTTTCCATCCAAGGTTGTCTGTAAGAGATCGCTTTAAAGCGATAAGACCGCCCATTGTTTCACATTACTTGTGTAGTATTATTTTTTTATGATTTCTATTATTTTGTTTATGTGAGCAATAAATTGTTATCTATCTATCTATTCATAGATGATTCATATCAAAAGTTTAACGTCACCGGACGCATGACAGATGTGAAACATGACGGCGTAAGAGAGCGTTGCCGTTCCGTCACGTCATATGAGTTGGTTTTACTGGCGTCGCGCGAATACATATTTTACATCGATAAAGTTCCTATTACTCGTTGGTTTTTAACCCCAAATATAATGAATTTGTTCAAACGCTTATCATAATAGAAAAAAACAGCCCGATATCAGTAGAAAGAGTACACAGTGATTGATGAAAATGCTTGTTGTCTCTGAAAATATTTATTCTGTCCCTGATATTAGGCTTCGTACACAACGATGATAGGTTATGATGATATGACATATCACCCGACTGTGTACACTAACCTAATAACGTTATATCTAACGTTATTAGGTTAATATCTAACGTTTAATGTATTTGACAGGCCTGCATATTTGTTATCTAGTTAGTTTGTAATTGTGATGAATTATTAATTATTTTTGTAATCATTACAGGACTCATGCTAATTGCGATATTTATAAATAAATCTCAAGGAAAGTTTAGCATGCACATATTTTTTCTCATTATTCCTAAAGTAATATGTAATATGTTTCATTTCACGTTACAAGATAAATTTGAAATCTATCGTTTTATTCAAATAGCGGCAATTATTAGAAATACATGAAATGTCAGAAGTCTAACAGGAATATACAAGAAAAATAATTAATGTTAATGGTATATCGACAACTTCTTTCTAACTGCGAAGTTCAAAAGTGAACTGTAACTAATATGTAATTGCTATGCCTCCCATACTTACACCTTACCCGAAGTAAGAACTTTCGTGTTTATATTATGGACAATATGAATGAAAAAAAAAAAAGATCCACAATATACAGTATTTTTTGGTAGGTACATACTTTAAATACATGTTAGAATAGAATAGAATAGACAAACTTTATTTTATGTTACATAATTAGGGCTCACTTAAAAATTGAAACTAAAATTACACGTTTAAGAATATGTACAACAAAATAGGTAACCTCTCAGCATGTCTTGCGTCATTGGACTGATACACATACAGATATGATATTAAAATCGAGACTCTTAAAAGACATCTATGTTCATCACACAAATACTTGTCTTGGGTGGGAGCCGAACCCACAACCTACTCCGCCGAAGCTACCTACTGTGCTGTGGGGCTAGTCAAGCTACTAGTTGATAAGCCATGGCTTAGAAAAGATCCAGTATCTTTAAAATGTCAAAATATAAGATTTTGATGAACCTTGATAAGTTGATTCTACAGCAAACCGAATGTGGAACAAAGTCCAGCTACCGATTAAATAATGCTCGTAGCCTGGCGCAGCTTTAAATTTTAATGACGTCAGTTCACGTTTAAGTAAATCTGAATGAACTTCCGTTCAATGATTCTCAATTACACTTGAGTATGGACATTTCGAAATATTTATGTGATATCGACTTCCATTCTAAATGTCACATTGACCTCGTGAATTAATTACGACGGTGGTTTTACTTTTGAAAGGATTTTGTATTTAAGCCGTTTTGTCATCATTTTTGTATCAAGGTCACTTAGTTTGTCAATGATCATAAAAACTTTGTCTTTTTTAAACATATATCTGCGAATGTCATAAAAAAGAATGATCAGTAAATCACTTGAGTTTCTGTATATATCAATAAAGCAAATTAAATAACAAATTCTATAAATACTTACCCTACATTCAAATTAAATTTATTATAGCATCTCACTGCGCTTGAATTTTAAATCGATAATGTCTGAACAAAACTAACAATCGGCTGAGACATCAAATTATTCACCAAGATGTTAAACATTCATCGGCATAAAAAGCATAACATTATTCACAAAAAGATATTTTCGCAAGGGTAGCAAAATTCTATTCCACGCGTAAACACACCAAAGAAATTCTAACTCTTTCACAAAAACAGAACACCGGAAAAACATAACGCATTCGTATTCCTATTCAAAGAAAGGCGCTAGGTTTAAACGTCGGTAACCTTTTCATGCGGCCGCTACGGCGTAACGGCTCTACGCCAGTTTGCTACGAGACGCCGCTCGGGTCACTCGTGTAGCGCGCCTTTTGAACGGTTAACGTCTACGACTTGTTGCGATGAATGGACTTAACGGCTTAATTGCGAATTACCGTTCTCGCTGAATTTAATTAGTGAATAACGGTGCATTTCTTGTGGGTTATGGTTTTTTGGTGGGAGGAGTTATTTTACATTTGCTTTGTTTCGACATTCGTGAGTAAGTCCTTGTGATGATACAATTATTATTGTAATGATTGACTGGAAAATGGTTAAAACAATATTTTTCCATTTAAATCAAAAATATCGATGTTTTCGTATATATATATGATAATTCTCACTTCGAGCTCCTCAGTAATGTTTGCTAGGTTCATATTAACTTAGCTTTGTCGGGCACCTGAGTGTACTCAGTATCTCTGGCTTGCCCCTGAATTAAGATAAGCAATCCTTGCCTTTTAGTTTAAACCGAATATTGTACGAAATAAGATTTTCAAAGTCATGTTTAAAGACCGAATTATAAATTAACTCAATGCAAATTAAACCAAGTCTAGTTTATCAAAAATGTAATAGGTGTGTGAATATGACTCCGCCCCTTTTTGTCAAAATAAAACACATTTGTTCGCTTACAAAATTAAAAAAAAAATTATTGAAAGTATGCTCCATCTGCAGCTACAACCTTCGCCCATCGTTCAGGTAGTTTTCGTATTCCTTGCTGGAAGAAGTCCTGGTCTTTTGAGCTTATCCAGTTGTCAATCCAAATTTTGATACTTTCACATGAAGTAAACTTTTCTCCAGTAAGGTCTGTCTGCATCGTCCGGAATAGGTGGTAATCCGAAGGAGCTATGTCTGGTGAATATGGCGGGTGGGGTAACACTTCCCAGTCCTGTCCCTCTAAATATCTTTTTACGACTTCTGCGGTATGCGGTTTGGCATTGTCATGCTGAAGAACTAATTTGTTATGTCTATTCACCCATTCTGGTCGTTTTTCTTCTATGGCTCGCTTCAAACGCATTAGTTGTCGTCGGTAAACTTCTCCATTAATAGTTTCAGAGGGTTTGAGCAACTCATAATATACAATACCTTTCTGATCCCACCAAATACAGAGCATGACCTTGGCACAGTGAATATTTATTTTTGGCTGTGATGGGCCTGGTTCGCCTGGTTTCACCCAAGCTTTTTTGCGTTTAGGATTTTCGTAGTGTATCCATTTTTCGTCTCCTGTGACTATCCGATGCAAAAATCCTTTTCTTTGCTGTCTTTGAAGCAGCATTTCACAAATGGTTTTCCGACGTTCCATGTCTCTTTCTTTTAAATCATGTGGAACCCAGTCACCGGCTTTTTGAATCATTCCCATCATTTGTAAACGCTTTGCAACAGTTGAACGATCAACATTTAATGCTGCAGCTAATTCTGATTGAGTTTGGCAAGAATCTTCCGCCAATAATGCTTCCAATTCAGCATCTTCAAATTTTTTTGGTGGTTTTCCATGTTCTTTATTCTCAGTACTAAAATCGTTATTTTGAAATCGTCGAAACCATTCCTTGCAAGTTGTATTAGACGGAGCATGCTCACCATAAATCTCCACAAGCAAACGATAAGTTTCCGCTGCAGTTTTCTTCGCAATAAAATAATGTAATAACACTTCCCGCAAATGACGTTTATTTGGAATAAAAACCGACATTTTCGAAAAGGTGAAAACAATTGTTGCTTACACTTCAACCAAATATCATAAAATGCGTTAGATAGCTGACATTCAGTACTATCGAATACAAGTATGGTCATTTATTAGTACACGTAAACAATACTAAAAACGACATCTGTTGAGAAAGGGCGGAGTCATATTCACACACCAATAATATAAAAATTACTATTTGCGCAACACACTCTTGTTTTACGATGTGGTCATGGGTTTATGAAATATTGTATATTACAATCGTCTCAATTGAACATGCTATTTAAACTAAAAAAAATTATACAAGCTGATGTTTTCAAATGTAAACAAAGCTTTACTTGCATTATAAATTATTATAGTCCAAGCAGACTTAATTAGGACTCTTCTGTTAACATAATTATATGTTCAGAGTTTCGTACTCAAAGATTTAAAAAACCTGTCTTAGCCTACAACGTTTGCTTATCATATTTAAAAGGCTATATTTTATAAACCATAACCTCCTCTCTTCCCATATGGGGATTTAGAATTTTCAGAGAATACATGTTATTATAAACCTTTGTACGGAACCTTCGACATGAGATTATCTTAGAGATAAATCTTTAGTAACCGGTTTTGTTAGTTTCGTGCCACAATGATTCATGGCTTTAAGTAATTATGATATTTTTATTGTACGTACAGTCGTTCATCAGATGGCGTAAAATATTATTTATCAGATATAATTTTACTAAACCAATCAAACTTCCATTAAGTTGTTGTTGTATTTTTGTGGTAATACAAGGTGATTTAATATAAAACACTTAGAAACACTGAGTCATTTTCTGATGAATTTTAAAAACACAGTTGGTTTTGGTGTATCTCAACATAAGTATTAATAGATATAAGTTAAACAGGAATAAAACATCAAAGAAAAGATAATTTAGGCGCCTTGTATTATTGACGTGCCTATTTTCTGACAGGGTCTTGAAACCAAATTTATACTACGTTTGGCCTTCTCTAGAGCAAAAATCCATCCAAAATTTCTATAGAATTATTATGATATATTTTTTATATAAATCAATTTAAAGCATATACAATTTGTATGTCTGTGTTGCCATAAGACAGATATTCAAACATAAAATTTCAGTTACATTTTCTAAACGTGTACGTTTATTTTTGGTTCCAACTAACTAAAAACTAACTAAACTATATATAAACTAACCAAAAGACTAAATTTGCTAATAGTCTTTCTCCTCTTGCCTCTCTTTGCAAAGATGCCATTTTTTTATATAATCCAAGTAATCAAATGCTATATTTTTAAAGTGTCTATATTCAAAATATCCTATTTAAATTAATCCGTACCAGCCTCTAATGTCCGCACTGCAGGGACACCGGCCTCATCTCCTTAATTAAGAGGGCTTTGATCTACCACGGGCCAATCTGGTTTGGTAGATGTCACGTGTCTTCGAATTTTTGACATGCCGGTTTCCTCACGATGTTTTCCGTCACTGTTTCGAGAACGTGATATTGCGCCCATAAATTTTTCAAGTGAAAAAACTCATTGGTGCACATTTGGGTTTGAACCAGCGATCTTCAGATTGAAATTTGGCGTCTGTGCCCCTTGACCACCACGCTCTCGAAATATATTTAATCGAATTTTTGTCTCATCGAAATTTTGTTCTAAAACGCTCATTGACTCAGTTATACTTTACATACTTAATTAATCATTAAATTAATCACGGATTTTCCCCCAAGGAGGCGGAGTAACAATGTGTCTCATTTCACTGTGGATTACACCCCTGTGGGAACGTAAATGCGACAAGCAGCTATTGCTTTCCACCCAATAATTCAAGCTACCATTTTCTTCCGTTTTTTTGGACTGATCTATGCATGCTGCGGTAAAGGTAGTGGGTATGATTCCCATCCAAGACAAGCATGTGTTTGACGAACATGGATTATTGTTGTGTCTGGGGTTTAATATGTATAAAAAAGGAGTATGTAAGTATTTCATCAGTTATCTAGTTCCCATAGTACAAACTAAGCTTAGTTTGGGGCTAGAAGGTGCTGGTTAAAAATGTCTATGAATATTTAATATTTATTCCTAACATTTCTTAAATATTCAATAATAAGGACATATTTTATCAACAAAGTTTCATAAAATGCTCATGGCGAAGATTGCTTAGATGTGAGCATCTAAGTTGAGCATTTAAACTGAACTCTTCTGTGCTTCGTAAGGCACGTTTAGATTTCTTTTCCACCTATTTTAGTTGATAAGCCATGTCATAGACCTGCGCTTGGGTTGAAGCTAGGACTTCTTAGAAACCCACTTGGGCTCATAAAAAGAGAGAAAAAATCATTATAATAATATAAATTAATATGACTCCATTTATCATAATAATCGTTGTAATACAAAAATACAGCCCTTAGTAGATAGGAAATACAGAAAAAAAGACTTTGAAGGACTTAGAAGGTTTTAATGATATTAATCTATAAAAACGCTCTAATTTTGTATTAAATATTTGAGCCCACAAATTTAAAACCTTGATCTATTAATTAAGTGATATATATAGCCCGTTAAACAATGAAACTCGAGTGTATATAAATGATAGGCGATGTTCAGAAAGAGACGATAAACAAGACCAAAGTGAGAGTGATGTGCTGGTGACAGAAAACACGATGAGGATGGAGAGGACCTGCTTCTGGTCGATGATACAGGCCCTGGCTTTGCTGCCGACTATGGCCATGAAAGGTAAGTTCGATCATCTCTTAGTAAACGTCAGCCGTGGAAGAAATTTAGGCCGATTTGCTCCACGGCTCATTTTCGAGCCGGTTGTGGGTTTGATTCATACTCAGGACAAGAATTTGTTTGACGAACAGATATTTGATCTATATCTGAGTTTTAGTACATGTTAGCATTTACAAAAAAAAGTACTATTTTAAGTATTTTATTAGTAATCTTGTTCCCATAGTACAAGCTATGCTTAGTTTGGGGCTACATGCCGCTGCGTATAATACCGTACCAGCCTCTAGTGTTCCCACTGCAGGGACACCGGCCTACTCTCGATAATTGAGAGTGAATGGGCTCTGATCTACCACGGGAGCCCAATCCGGATTGGTAGATGTCACATGTCGTCGAATTTATGGTTCTAAGACATGCCGGTTTCCTCACGATGTTTTCCGTCACCGTTTTGAGAACGTGGTATTGCGCACATAAATTTTTGCAAGTGAAAAAACTCATTGGTGCACGTGTGGGTTTGAACCAGCAACCTTCAGATTGAAAGTCGGCGTCTATGCCCCTGGGCCACCACGCCTTTTTTGCGTATAATGTCTATGAATATTTATTTATCCGCTAGAGGTATAATCATAAGATACAACCATTCAAAGGTAGGGTGATCGCCAGTCCCTAAGACTTTGGGAACTGAATACTAAAAATGCCTGTTTCACGTAAAGTTTCAGACATAATTCCCAAAAATCATATCTTTCTGAAACAGCTCGTTATTTTTCCTTACTTTCAGTTAGATTTACATAATGGGTAGTTTATAAGCAAAGTGAGCGGAGTACCAAACCATTAACTTACACTGGCCCTTATAAAGCTTTAGCGCAACTTAAAATGAAAAAGCCATGAAAATTATGACTGCTATCAAGGTTAACGCCCACTTTAACAAGTAATATTTGGTTTTTGAATGTTCTGTTTCGAATTTAATGACACAAATATGATAAAAAAAATACTTTTCATAAAGTATTTCGCCCTCAAAAGCGAAAATAAGTAAATGGCAATTTTGAAGTCGGTACTATTTGATTATTAAATTAGTATTTTTTTTTATTGTTTTATTTTGACCGCAGATGGCCTTCACTTTACGCGGGCTTTTCATGAGAGCAAAAGGTTTCCGAAGGTATTCGAAATCAAACATCAAGAGTACCGTCTATATACGAACCCTGGCTCGCTACTATTCGGAATATTTGAAAACTTTTTTGCAGACCTTTTATAAGTAACCTTATCAAGCCTCTAATATGTGATGATTAATCTCTAATATCTCTAATGATCTTATACCTAATACAGATGGACGCTCACCTTTAAGACCAGAACTTTACTTATTCATAATCTACTAAGCCATGGTCGGCACCGTTAAAATTCACATCTTGTTAACTTAGCCCTTAACTTACTTATAACTTAGTAATGCTGAATTAGTAGAAGTAATCCTTTGAACTAGTAATGGATTATGCTCGTGAATTTTGAAACGCCCTGATATAGGGTTTGCGGTTCTGATTAGAAACCGTTTTGAATCAAGCCCACTGGGAACCTTTGTGAATGTACTAGTTGACCCGCTCTGACTTTGTACGTGATCCGTGAAAATTATTCAAAGATTACCTAATTGTAGTTTCTATTTAGCGGCCCCTAGTGATTAGCAAAGGATCTGTTTAATCACAAAACTTAACGATGGCTTAAACAAAGGCCATTTGCTTTCATGAAAATTAAAATAGTCTTTCTATTTTATTTTTAATCGACTTCTTTGAGGTTCTTAACTAAATGTTAAATGTATGTTTCCAGTCAATTGTGGACCGATTTTCAAGATTATTTTTGTAGAAATCCTATCAAGAGCCTCTGAGTGGTTCCATAGAAATTTTACGGAGAAATTTCACCCTATTGTCGGAATATTGAGGAAAAGTATTATAGTATGTTTATTCGATTTTTATTAATTACTTGTTTTTTTACCTTTTTTACATGTTTATTCAAATACATTTTCTGGCATTTCTATAACAACATTATAGCATTGTTTGCATATACATTCCAATCAATATAACTTACCATCTATTTTGACTTCTTCTGGCGAGAAAAGAACTATTGTTTTTGTATTTGTCTGTTGTTTATAAACGAATACACACTCATACCCCTGCACTAGGATTATCTGTGTCGCGATTGTATGAACAAAAACGAAACACAAGACAAACACCTAAGAGAACAAACTTCATGCTTAATAAACAAAGTGTGTTCCGGCCGGGATTTGAACCCCCTCGCTTCGAAGACAGGGCTATTACCAACCAAGCCATAGAATCGTCAAATGTAGTTTAGAGTTTAATATCTTCCAGTCTAAACATAGGGTATTGTTTAATTTTTTTAAGAAACGATGATCCTCTACCTCTTAGAATTTTCCTCATACTTTATTGGTGCTGATTTTGTTGATGACAGACAAACGAAAACTAAAGGCATCTATCTCTTTCAATTTCATATTGAAAAAAGAGATGGCAAGCATTTTAGAGCTGTCAATCAACTTTGAACTGTATAATCATATTGCATGAGACGTAACATCCTCCGGGTGACGGGCGCAACGGGGTGCGACTTGGTTCTCATATCAGTCGACGCAGACCTAAGTCGTTTTGCGATTGTTATGGGCTCAGATAACCTAAGGCCTTTAGGTCGTCGCGACACATTTCTTACATCAAAAACTATACATAAGAACCAGGTGTTTTAACCTACGTCTAACAAAAAACCGTCTCATACCACTGCTACAAAATATATTATTCAGAAAGCAGTCGGGCCAAACGAATGGGCCCTCTGCAGGCCAAATGGGCTGAAAGGCTTGACGATTCCGCCAAAATGGAGGCGAAAATTCAAATATTAAAAATCTCAGCGTTTTGGGGTAACTGTGTGGAAACGTCAGGTGGTTGCCGTGTGGTGAGTCCTTTGTGTTTTGTTACGCGAACCTTTCCACGTTAAATTTTATTAATACCGAAAATATGGCTTACGACTCATTCGCACGACGGATGCCAAGACGTGATTTAATTCAATTGGCCTTATTTTTAGTTTATCCATAATCTTCTACGATTTTCCAAGGATTCGGTGTGGCAGTCCTTCGCATCACCACACGTGTAAGGGTGATTACAAAAAGCTCGAGCAAAATGGCTCCCAATAAAAAAAGGCTTTTTTGGTGAAAAAAATGGTTTTGTGGCGGGATATACTTGTAGATAGTTTTATTATAGATATGACGAGATTTGATTGGAAGTTGGATTTTACAAATGCAAAGCAAGAAAATACTTACAAAAATTGCATATAATGTGGTACGAAGATAAATAGCTTATATCCTGGCTTAACACAGGCTAAATTTGATCCAGGAAAACCGCGGGCAACACCGCTTGTCACATAAATATTTAATTATTCAGTGCCTCATTTTCGTCGTAAATCATGAACACCTCATAATTGGGTACAATCGCGATCTACAGAGGCACTGAATTAGCATTTGGTGACAGTCGTGTATGGCGCGGCTATCGATCTCAATGCGCTACATCAGGGTTCCTCAAATAAAAACCTCCCGGTTAGCGCACTTTGCGTACATTTTCGTTTGACTTTATATAACAATCCATTCACCTTATTTTTTTTTCTTTATACGCTTGTAATTGTATGGCAACCACACTATACCACAAAAACACAAAAATGGGATTGCACAACCTTTTAGAACTTGGCACAAGTGGAACTGGTTATAATAATAATAATTTATAATTTTATGATTTGATTACTGTTGTTATAAATTATAATAATTAAATTTTGTAATGTAAAATGTACAACAGGTACAACTTTATAAAATGTACGAAATATTTATTGTACATATAATAATTTTACAACGGCAACAGTCGTTCAATTTGAAATATTGTACACTTGGTCTTCTCGTCTTTTTTTATTTTATTGTATTTGTACTTATTGTTATTATTGAATTAATGTCGAAGATAAATAAATAAAGGAAATGAAATGAAATCATTACACTGCTTAATTTGATAGTGTTCGTTCAAATAGAAAATTTATGGAAAGAAGAAGTTTCACCTTCCGACGAAAACATCGGAGGTACAAACCTATCAGATATAAATAATGATCAAAATCTACCCACAAACGGAAAAAAAATCTAGCTAACTTACACAAAAAGGAATAATATACATTCCTTTTTCGAATTCGTTTGAAACAATGTCTTTACCTCGATTTAGGACCCAATTTAACAAGCCATTTTTTCTGAAGATGTTTACCCACACTCCATTACTATGCTCCGTTTACAAAACACTACACGTATTACTCGCACTTGCCCAACTTTATCGACTAAGCCATTTCGTCAGGCATTGTGTTTTCATGAAAGTTTATTGCTGTTGGGGTTTTTTATCGTCCGTTTGAATTACAAGTGGCGTTTTTTAACAAAATATTCACGGATCCAAGTGTTTTCGGCTCCAATATTGGGCTGGGTCGGTCAGGATTTAAGCAGGAACCAAAACTAGGAGATTGGGGATAAACGTTTGTGTATTAATACGCCATAATGCTTTGCCTGAGTCTGTGTTCCCCGACCATTAAAACCTGGGAGTATTTAAGAGTAGAGTGAATAAGTTTCTCCTAGACGAGCAAATCTTCACTTTCCATCAGGTGAGATGGCGGCCAAACGCTTGGCAATAAATGAATTAAAAAAAAAAAAATTGGCTTGAAATGTTTGGATGGAAGAAAGCTAAATAGTTTGAAGTTATTGTATTAAGAATAATAGGATATGGAAACCTGCACGGTGGATTTTGTACCTCCAGCTGTATTGCAAAGTTTTTTTAACTTAAACACTAATAAACATAGGTTGTACTATAAAAATCAGATTACTGATAGATTAGCTTCTTATTTAGTACTTTTATATATTAATATAAAATAATATACTTTTATATTTTATATACTGATGTTATAATACGTGTTGACACCCAGATACAGAACAAACATGTAGGTTTGTCCAGGGTGGGAATCGAAGCCGCGACCAACAGTGCAGAAGGCAGAGCTACTACCAACTGAGATATGAGGCCATCAATCTGGTTGTAAAAATGTGCGCGTGAGAAGGAAGACGGATATAGTCTTTCTTCTTACGCGCACATTTTTAACTTATACGCGTCAATTATTCTACTTGTATGGTATCCGCTAAGCGGTTTATAATATTTTTACTGAGTGGCAAAAATGATACTTAGACTATTACGGTATACTATGATCCGTTGTATTTTTACATTATAATCCGGTTGGTGCTGAGCAAAAGCGGATAAAAGGAAGCTTAGTCTCAACTATTGTTATATCTCGGCGGATAATGAAAACTTCTGAGATTTTGTTCAGCTAAGTTTAAGAATATCTTATTATTCATGCAGATGATTTTAGGATTCCGTACTGGTGAAGGGAACCCTTTGCTATGTATAATATTATTATAAATGTTTGTGGGGGTTATGGATAAAACACTTTCTTGAACATGTGGACTGTATATTTTCTTTCTTCATTGATTGATTTCCAGAGATTTCAGCTTGGAGAGAGGTTCAATCTTGGCCACTAGTCTTGATGTATCGTCGGAATTGTCACACTTTTATCGGCCAAATGCGCCCTTTATATGCCAAGATTAAGCCTCTCCTCGCATCATAATCTAGCGAGACAAAACGATTGTGGGTGAGAGAGACGGACGATCGGTGCGCTCGCTCACTCATCGCATAGTGCGAATTAAATAACATTTTCTCTTATCTTAGTTCTAAAAGGTATATACAATCATAATCTATGAGTAATATTTACATGAGGAACATAGTATGATGTAGGAGCGAGAGATATTTAGCCCAGGCCTTATCTGTCCTTCACAATGTTCATGATTGGGTTTGGGACTAGATGCTGCCGTTTAAAATTTTTAAACGGCAGCATCTAGTCCCAAACTAAATAAATCTTGTACAAAAAGTACTATATGTTATCCTATCAATTCTATCCTTGACATACCTTTAATATTGTTACAGACTCCCAGATGACAACAAAGAAATTCTCTGAAGAACCCGAATTCGAAAGACCAATTGGAAACCATACGTTCTTCCTAGGACGGGAAGCGATTCTAGGCTGTGCAGTTAGCAACCTTGGGAAACACAAAGTAAGTTTACTTAGTCGATGAATTTCAATCGATATTTTACAGACAAATTAAAACTACTTTCAAATGATAATAAAAAATCGTCTCTGGGAAACAGGGCAACATTACAGGGCTTTCTAATACATATATAGGAAAATCTTATTATATTAAACTTAACTAAATTATATTATTAACCGAATTTCAAAAAAGGAGGTGTTCCTGTCCTATTTGGATGTTTTTTTTAATTTTATGGGGTGTATCTCCGATATGGCCGTGAAGAAATTCCACCCTCAAAAGTGTAAAATGAGATAAAAGTACTAAGTATTGAAAAGAGTTTATTCGATTTTAAACCAGTCCATTGTTCAAAAAAATTGCTCAATAGATAAAGTAAATACAAGAGCGTGGTGGCCCAGGGGCATAGATGCCGCTTTTCAATCTGAAGGTCACTGGTTCAAACCCACACGTGCACCAATGAGTTTTTCACTTGAAAAATTTATTAGCGAATTAGCACGTTCGATTCTCAATTATCGAGAGCAGGCCGGTGTCCCTGCAGTGGGAACATTAGAGGCTGGTACGGAAGATAAAGTAAAATAAATATACTCAGGAATAAATCCATGTTACGTTTTACTATCTACCACTAGAAATAGCAAGCGAATTCGGCTATAGTTACAATACTGCCGTTTCGTGTTGAATAATAAAGCTATTCCCAGAATATTTAATGACGTCTGCATGCCTAATATATATATTATTAATAATATACATTATTTTTATATAACATATTTTTTTATGTGACTAAAGTGACAGGACAAGCAAACCTGATGTTAAATGGTAACTGCTGCCCATAGACAGCGATACGACTCCGGCCCTCTCGTACTGGTATGAGAAAACCCAAGTAGTATCCCGTTGCACTCTAAACGTTGAGATGAAGTTGTAACGTCTCATGCTCTTGTAATTTCACCAGCACCCCCTTCCACTGGAACACAGCAATACTAGTGCATCACTGCTTAGCCGTGGATTACTAGGTGTGGTGGCAGTACTTCTTACTCAAATTAAAACAAGATGGTGATATTGTTATTCTCAGTGATTTTTATTTAAAATACAAATAAAAATCAGTAAGAATGAAATAATAATATCCTTTTTTTTGACTTGAATTTGACTGAATTTGACTATGTTTTGACTTGAATTTGACTGTTCATTGTTATAAAATTAAACTTATTCGCAGAAATACTCGTAGCTGAAGTGACAAAATAGTTTAAACAATTTCGCACTAATGAGAAAACTTGAAAGTTCCGTACCAACGTCGGGGGATAATTGCTTTGGACAATTTAGCTAATAATGTCTTGGATATTTTTGTAACATTATGTACAAATTATATTAAACTTTCTTCAATAACAAATAAAAACAAGGGATAAATCTCATTAAAATCTTAATAATACCAATAGGAAACATTATTAGCTTGCTTATTGTTCCCAAGTTCCTCTGCAGTAATTAGTTGTGTGGTGATAATAAGCTTTCATATCGAGCCTTAGGTTATTATAATTTTTTATGTTACAAAATTAAAGGCCCATAAAGTGGTTACCTCCACCCATAACAAAAGCAATACGACTAAGGTCCTCCCCGACAGAAGTATGAGTAGACCCAAGCCGCATCCCGTTGCGCCCGTCAAGTGCCTGTAATTTTAACAGCATCCACACCCTTCCTTTGGAATAAAGCAATGTGAGTGCACCACTTGGCGGCAGATTATCAGGTGTGAAGTACTTCTTCGGGTGAACAGCATTTCACTAAAATGGATATCTTAGAAAATATCAGAGATTTTCAAAGGGTAGGTACTCAGCGGCTGGCGGGCCGTACGATTACGTCCAGTAATTACTCCACACTGCCACATATTAGTATCTACATTGCACCCGTGCGAAGCCAGCGCGTGTCGCTAGTATTATATCCTAAATATATTTGATTCTTATTCTATTTTTTTTTTTTTTTTTTCATTTCAATAACTAATTTTGGAATAGCCCACGTATGTATTTGTTTATGCCAGCTGCGACACAAATTTTGCAATTTGTTAAAGTTAATACATTAGTGAGTAACATTAGTTATGAACAGGCGAGCACACCAAACTAATTCAAGTTGAGTATGTATGTGGGTTTGTCCGACCACGCTATTTATTCCGTCTCTCCGAAACTGTAGATGAATGGATGAATAACAAAATCATCATAGTATTTTCGAGTTTGACATTGTTTTATTGTTTAGTAGTCATATTAATAAAACAATGAAGAAAGTCCAGTTTCTACAGAGAGAATAAAAAATCAATAAAAATATTTATTGAAGTATTTCAAAACGAATATAGCTTTATTTCCGAGACTTTGTGAAATACATTAATTTCACTGAAATAAACAAAATGAAAAACCTACGTACTACTTCCAATAACTCAACAACACTGAAATTCAGCTTTTATGACATGAACAATGGGAAATATTGGAAAAACCATTTTTTTTTAAATTAAATTATCTTAATGTTTGACGGCTCCGTGGCGTAGTTAGTCCTGCCTTCGAAGCGAGGGATCCCGGGTTTGATTCCCGGCCGGGTTACACTTGGTAGTTGCCCTGCCTTCGAAGCGAGGGGTCGATTCCCGGCCGGAGCACACTTTGTGTCGTGAGCATGAAGTTTGTTCTATGTTTGTCTATACCATCTGCGACACAATGAATCCTAGTGCAGAGGTATGACGTTTAACGTTTAACGTTTAGCGTGTTAACGTTTATTTTTCTATGTTTATGTGAAAAACTTATAATAAAACACATTTTTCCGTTAAACAGAATATTTGAAAATAATCTCAGTATTAAACCCTAAACAAGTTATAAAGGGTGATTTTAGAGTATAGTCTGAAAGCAGAACACGCTCCAAAAATAATAATTTTGGCTTTGATTTAGTAATTGGGTAGTCAAACCTTGAGCAACGAATAATTATGCCGTTGTTTAAAAGTAGCAATCTTGATTTATAAATTTAACTCTTTAGTTCGTAATAATAAGTAAATTAGCAAGTAAAACGGTCTGCTGTATTAGTAAATTGTTGACTAGCGCGCTGCTAAAATTTCATGCGAATAAACTTATCATTATAAAAATTTACTTTACTGTATGTATTTAAACAGAAAATTGTATTTACCTATGAAACAAAATTTCTTGAATCAGATAAATATTTATTAGCAAAATAAAGTTAACTCAATGATATAGGGGATCAAATGTAGTCTATGTGTAGTGTTAATCCAAGATATAAGGCACCCTGGTTTTGTTTTTTTTTTATGAAATTAACTTATACCCTGCATTAAAGATTCCTATTTACCCCGAAAAAGCAATGTAAATTTAAATGACTTGCAAAAAACATGCGAGGAAAATCTGACAGAAGTTCTGTCAGATTTTCCTCACTTGTCATGTTGACATGATGTTTTCTCATGTTGTCTTAACATCGCGACTAACACCGCGAGGCACAGATTATAAATACATATACCTGAAATACCCCAATTCCAGTAGCGTACTCATAATACCAGATTTCACATTATTAAGTACTAGGATAAATCGAATCGTAAATTTAGGAACGCGGCTGGAAAATGGGTAATCGCGATCACAATCTGATTGAACTAACTAATTAATAGTCTTTTGAACTCACTAGCTGCGCCCCGCGGCGTAACTCGTGGTTGGCCATTTGTTTCTACGGAGTTAAAAAGTAGCTGCTATTCCAGACTACAATCTATCTCTGCGCAAAAATTCATCCAGATCCGTTCAGACGTGGCGTGTGAATTTTTTTTTTGTGTTTGTGAAGAGCGGAACTCGATAAGTAACTGAGTTGCATTCATCCTGCTGTGCCCATCACCATTCGGGGTGATACAACTCATGCGCATGTAATTTGACCTACACCCACACCCTTCCACCGAAACAGTAATGCGACTACTGCTGCTTGGCAGCGGATTTCAGGTGTGGTGGCAGTACCTCTCCGGTACTGGCATCAGTACCGGATCATCATCCTCTACGAACTTGGCACAAGTTCTACAGCTACTTTTGGTTGCCCCTTTAGCACCACCCAGGGAACAAAGGGTACACCTACGGACGCGAGCAATTGCACCCTCCAAAAACAATGTGTAACACCCATCACTCCATCCATTCATATTAGCTACTGCTATTTGTTATGTTATAGCTTTTGCCATTAGCCATTAATTAGCATGATTTTGTTAATTATTATGTTCGTAATTGTCTAGACCGGGCATGAGTAAGAGAATTTATTTAGAAAATTCACAGATAAAGTCAGAAATTTGGAGGGTATTTATGCATTTGCACCCATGCAAAATTGGGGTGAGTTTTATGAATATTCATTCATATGAAAACCATGCTCACTAGAATATTATATTAAACATTTTCTCATTTCCACTACCCCAGTCGAAACACCCGCGGGTTCATTACACTCGACAATAAACCTCCATGTCTTAATTACAGTTTTAGCAATTTCCATCAGCGTAGGTTGAAACTAGAAGCGTGTTCGAGACGGAAACAGGTTCAAAGCCCGTAATAACCTGAGAACAAACATGTGCTACAATATTCTCCAGCCCCTTATTATAGAACCGTTACAAGTAGAACTTTGTCATTGTTCTACATGAACTGCATGGCTTCAATGGAACTTTCCTCTCTTCTCTCTTTCGGCTCCGTGGCTTAGTTGGTAGTAGCCCTGCCTTCGAAGCGAGGGGTCCCGGGTTCGATTCCCGGCCGGGGCACACTTTGTGTGGTGAGCATGAAGTTTGTTCTCGGGTCTTGGGTGTTTGTCTTGTGTTTCTGTGTTTGTCCATGCCATCTGCGACACAGGGAATCCTAGTGCAGAGGTATGAGTGTGTTAACGTTGTTTACGTTGTTTTTTGTTCTCCGTTCATTTTAATATTAACTTTGTGCATGAAAATGATATACTTTCCTTTTCGTTTAGAAATATTTTGACCAGACTTTATAGATGATTTTTTATGTACCGTTTTTTGTTTACAAAATGATCATTACTGGATTCACATCCTAGTTTGTTGCTCTGCTGTCAGCTATTTAGATCGTATATTCGATTCCCATCCAAGACAAACATTTGTGTGAAGAATGTTTGTGGGTAAATATTTATTACTTGTTTCTATTTATCCTAATTACTTCGTACCCTGACTACATACAAATTTTTCGTTTGTAAATTTTCTAGCAGCAGATTTTGCCAATTGTCCTTAAATACAAGGCTTTGTCATTACCAAAACAGCAATATTCTACATTAGCAAACATTGATTTAAAAATAACAAATTGTTTATCCAACAAAGGATAAATTATCAATTAGGCCTGATTACAATCAAGCCCAGAATACAAAACTGGTACCAAAAAATTTCAATAACGATAAAATAGGGCAAGTGGATTATAGTGATTACCTATTCTCCCAGCGTTCAGGTATTTTGTATTCAACATTTAAATCAACGGACAATAGCTGGTGAAAAATAATAGAAAGAAACAAAAGGTTTCTCGCTCAAAGAATTTAATCACAGACGAATTAGATTTTATTGTAAACAATGAAACGAAAATCAGCACAAAGACCGGATTGTACGAAATCCCGGAAAGAAAATTGAAGTTGAAAAGAAAAAAAAAGGCGCGCCGCAACAGAATACAGTATTTCAATCTAAGGTGTTTTCCAAAGAGTTTGGATGGACTATCTGTTCCTAGAGACGCCCAATACTGCACGCATGCACAATTTGCTTGTGCCTTTTACTATGCTGATAGTGCATTTTGGGGAAAGTAGACATTAGTAACCGGGCGATTAGTCGCTTGGTTTCTATTGTGTAAAACTATTTTTTGAAACATATTGTTTTTACAAGACACAATCATACAGGTAAACTTCTTAACAGCAAAACCAAACACACAATTTCATACAAATTATTGGAGCCGTTTCCGAGATATGCGAAATAAATATACATGAATAATAATATTGATATCTTCTATACCTACATGTATTTCAAGCAATAAAGTATACTTTGACTTTGACTTTGACTTTATGAATTGCTCGTATAAAGTAATAAGATAGTAATCCGTAATAATCCGTATGTTGCAATATTTCCCATAATGCAACATACTCATTTTATTTTAACATGAAGGAGAAGTGAAATGTGGAATTGTTTGACGTATGCAATAAATCTTTTATCGAAGAAAATTGCATTTCGTATGTGATATGATTTGTCTAGATAATGTTGAGTTATTATCTCGCAAATAATAAAACTACAGTTGTTGCAATATTCAATTTAATTTTATCAAATAAATTGTAAATTTATTGATATTGACGTGACTTGAATTATTGAATTATAAATTATGTTTTCCACTTTGTTTAGAGAGGTATTAGCCGATCAGGGAGCCGACAGATGGTTGTACTTAAAAATGCAAAAAATGATCTGTAATCATATAAAAAATATATACACATTATGCATTAGTTGAAGGATTTATTACTTGAAAGTTTTAGGAAGTTAAATGACCAGCACGTGGGCCTTAAACTAAGCATAACTTGTACAGAATAACTGATAGTTTCATGTAAATCGATACATATTAACAACCAGACACAACATACATCTTTATTTGACAAACAAATGTTTTTCCTTGGTGGGAATTGAACTCCCGACCAGAACGCAGAGCAATTAGCAACTAAGCTGTGAGACGACTCAAGTTTATACTGTAAACATTGTTATTATATACTGCTCTACCCGAGTGCTGGCAATAAATCTGTTTTAGCTCTATAGAGCGTTCATTTCGAGGTTCCTGCATGCTGGTATTAAAATTCACAGCGCAACTCGTAAAGCAAAAAGCACCTGATTTTTGTGCATTGTTGTGTCGCAGGCATCGAGCCAACTCAGAGGTTTACTAATAGTCTAATTGTGGAGTTTTCGTGGTCCAAATTGCAACCGAGATGAATGGGGGTGTGTTTTAAGAGGGAAATGTCAGACGGAATAAAACAATTTTAAAGTATTATCAATTTGCAACAGTTAAGTAAAGTGAACGCGATGTTATTCAAGCTTTAATTATGTTTGGATGTTTTTCAAGATTATTTATTTTAGCCGCAATCGCGCATTAAAAAGAGAGATGCACTTTTTGATCTTTGGTGCATATATTTGGCATATATAAACGTTTACACACTCATACCTCTGCACTAGGATTCCCTGTATCGCAGATGGCATGGACAAACACAGAAACACAAGACAAACACTCAAGACCCAAGAACAAACTTCATGATCACCACACAAAGTGTGCCCGGCCGGGGATCGAACCCGGGACCCCACGCTTCGAAGGCAGGGATACTACCAACTAAGCCACGGAGCCGTCATATGACATATAGATTTGAATGATTCAAAAATCTAACTTAAGCGATTCTTATTTACTTGAAATACTCTCTCTCCAGTCGGTAATGGGATGAATGACCGCCTAGTGTCATTTTAACTGAGCGCTTTCGTACTTCGTGAGGTTCGTGAGATCAAAACTAGCAGATAACTGTGTCCGAGTTCTTTGGACAGTTTGATCTCTTCAACATCAGACTTGGTCACAAAACTATCTCGCAGTAATTTGTTGATAAGATGTTCAGGATACGATACGACTGACAAACCGTTGTTTATAAAAGTCACAAAATATAATTCAGTTCACAAGTTCACAGCGGTCATTGCTTGGATGGGTTAGTGTTTTTGGCAAACATTCAAACTCTATCATGCTTCGCCCATTTAAAACATTAATAAAACTCGTACGTACGTGCGTATTTTTGTTATGGCTTACCCTGTGTCGCAGGGTATAAAAACTCAAGGCACAAGAGTATATTTCATGCTAACCACAAAAAGTATGTAAAGCCAGGGCTACTAACGGAGTTTTTAGTGGGAGATCTCCTTATTATAAAAAACCTTAAAATTGGTAATAAGATTAACACACCATGCAGATTCCCTGTGTCGTAGATAACATGGAAAAACATAAAACACGAGACCAAATTTAATACTTATTCTTGTATATCATGATTGAAGTGTTCTTCTTTTACAGGTAGGATGGCTGAGAGCAGAAGACCAGACAGTCCTCACGATGCATGATAGAACTGTGATCGGTGCTCGGTACTCTGTCAACCTGGACGCGCCGATGACCTGGCAACTGAGGATCCGTCCTCTCCGGGCAGAAGACCGGGGGTGCTACATGTGCCAGATCAACACGCAGCCCAGCATGAAGTGGCAGATTGGCTGCATTGATGTATATGGTGAGTAAATCCCTAAATAGCATCACACTTATATTGTAAAGGCGAAAGTATGTATGCATGTGTACGTGTGTGTATATCTTTCTGTGTGTTGTGTGTGTGTTTGTTACCCATTCACGTTCAAACGGCTCAACGGATGAAATATTATGGTAACAGGATAGCTTATTTCCGTTGAATTTTGAGCATTTCACGGAAACGTTACTTTTTTCAACACTCGAAGTTTAAGTTTGTGTGTGTATCTGTTTATCTGTGTGTATGCGGCATCAAAGCACCCAATTGAATAGACAGATTTCAATATGGTATTTTCTGATTGAAAGCTGGCGTGGTCGAAATGATTCTTAGGTATAACTTATGAAGATCTGTATAAGCGTTTGATGTTCAGTACATTACCATTACGGTATTCGGGTGTTATTACATTTTCGTAAAATGAACTAGTTAATTTCCATCGATTATTCGAAAACATGTCCAACTTTTTTCACCGTTGGTTTGTGAGTTGGTAATCGCCGCGTTTAACTCGGTGTAATTACAAGAAGTGCTTGACATTCGACTTTAAAATATATACATTAAATTCGAAAATTGTTTAATTGGATCACGGTAATGGCAAGGCATGTAAAATTAATGTAGTAAGGCAGTTCTTTATTAAAGGGGCTTATTATAAAGATTAAAGACTATTTAAATTACTGTGGTTGATAACGGTTTGAACCACTCAGATGAGTGGTTCACTCACTCCTTGATTTCTAAGTAAAAAGTGAAAAATTAATTTAAAAAAATACGTCCATGAACTCATTGTAAGATCCCACTCTTATTCGGGGATTGCTGTCACGGGTGGGGGTGACTACGTACCACCAGGTGGGCCTTCAGCTGATTACATCACATCCTCAGATAAATAGAAAAACTGAGCTGTGAGGGTAGACACCAATTCCTATAATCTTGGAATGTTTGGAATGTAAGGTCGGTTTGCATTAGATCTAATACGGGGCGCGTTGTCGACCCAAGTGTCACCGGAGTTCAATAAAGTAGCGAACAACTTCCAAATTGAAAAAGAAATCTTGCTTCCCGGCCATGCAAATATCTACTACAAAATTGCTAAACTCTGTCGGGTGTCGCAAAAAATTGTGTGTAATTTACGTAGTTCGGGTTATGGAAATAAAAGATCGTGAGGTTTATTGTATAAGTTTCGGAAGGGTTGAAAGTGATTTATATTCTATGATTTGTAACCATGTTACGGATATAGGAATATATGGTTATATTTTATATTGTTGCGATTTTATCATATTTTGGGTCACGTCATACGTCATCCATGTTAGTCACGTCTGTAGACCCTCAGGTTTCTTATACGGCTACACCGGGGGGTGCGAAAGGAACAACCCAGTACCGTACAAGCCTCTATTGTTCCCACTGCAGGGGCATCGGCCTACTCTCGATAATTGAGAGTGAATGGGCTTTGATCTACCACGGGAGCCCAATCCGGATTGGTAGATGTCACATGTCTTCAAATTTATGGTTCTAAGACATGCCGGTTTCCTCACAATGTTTTCCGTCATCGTTTTGAGAACACCTACCCCCTGGGTGATGCTAAAGGAGCAACCAAAAGTAGCAGTAGAACTTGTGCCAAGTTCATCCGGAGAGGTACTGCCACTATATCTGGAATCAGCCGCTAAGTATTAGTGCTCGCATTACTGTGTTCCGGTGGAAGGGTGTGGGTGCCGGAGCAATCACATGTGCATGAGACGTATCATCCCCGTCTCAGGTGATGTACGCAGCAGGATGAATGCGACTCAGTTTAAGATCCATATCTTATACTGAGTCTCATTACTGTTGTCATGGGCGGGGGTCGCCACTTACCACCAAGTGGGCCGCCACTTTATAGCATAAAAAATAAATCTTATCTGATCCATCCAAAGGTTGCCTGGAAGAGATCGCTTTTAGCGATAAGGCCACCCTTATTGTTAATAGTTTATCGTTTAACATTTTTTTGTGATCTTTCTATCTCTTGCGCCGTAGCTGCGCAGTTACACTGAATCTGGGATGGGTCACGGAATTTGTGGCCATATAGGCGTGTAGAAGTAACAAACATTCGAACAGATAATCTTTAGCATTAATAACATTAGTATGATAAAAGTTTATTAGACGTCAAAAGTCATCACGTAAAAATGTTTTTATTTATAATAACTAAACGAAAGCCGATATTTAACAATACGTCTCTTAAACTCCCACATCGATAATGAAACCTGTAGTTCAATGTGGCGTCCCAAAAATTTCTTTATAGAATTTGTGAAAATTAATACCTTACACGAAAACACGTCTTTTGAAATTGAGTTGAAAACAAAATCCCTTTGAAGGTGCCCTTTTATCATTATTTTCCGTAACCTTTTTTCATTACGTTTCAAAGATATTTTTTTTTAATAAACAGATCAAAGTTAAACATCAAAATTTTTAAAACATCCCTTTCGCAGAATTTATCATATGTAGAAGAGATATTTTAAACAATATTCATGGATAATATATGAGCATAACCTGTTCTACGGGAACCAAATCGCTAATAGAATACTCACATATTATTATTTTCGTAATTAAAAATGCGAAAATAATTAATAATGAGAAAATAATAACAAATGCGAAAATTTTGTTTGTTACTCCTTCACGCCTAATCGGCTGAATGGATTTGGATGAAATTAGTTATGATTATTGCTCATACATTGGATTAATAGAAAGGCTACTTTATATCCCACAAAAAAATAGTGACTTGCAAATAGCATAACTTAATCAGTTTTTTTCCATCATCTCGTTATGACATTTCAACCGCTGGTATTATCATGAGACGCAGCTATTAACTAATAACAAACAGAACATATAATATAACTATGTTCGACACACAAATAGTTGTTATTTATGGGAAACGAACCCATGACCTTCAGTGCAGAAAACAGCTGTGAAGGCAGTCAACAAACGTACTCAGCTATGTGTTCTATTCTAGTGCTAAGTAGTCCACGCAAGTGCAGGTGAAAGCAGACTGCACATAATTCAATCAGACAAGAGTTTCGCTTCTCTACAAATCAAACGCTTGGAAACTTGACTCAAGACCCCTTAACCTGACACTGGTAGACTTTCCCAACTATATTTTGTGAGCTACTACCCGCACCTATTTTACCATCGGTTAAAAAGTTATCATGAGCTGATGGGAATTTATCCTCCTAAAATGTTTGTCAATCATAATGATTATTTGTCAACAGCGGAAAACTTCTACAAAAGAGTCAGTAACTGCAAGTTTGCTTGCAATACTCATAACTAAACGTTCCATATACAATTTCCTTAACATTGGCTACCATCGGTAACGGTTACTCGGTTTAAGTCAACAAATGGGGAAGCCGCACCCACCACTTAAATCGACCTATATCCACAAGACACCGTAATCTATTCTTAGCCGGATTAAATTCAAGTGAGGGGTAAGTGGACTGGACATTATTAGATTATGCTGAGACGCTTTTTTAAGGCGTTTTAGTGACATGCGGATTTGCTCATGCACGATTTGTACCTATGGCGGATTTATACCTACACCCTTCCACCGGAATACACCAGCGCGAGTACACCAACAGAGCGTGGTGGCCCAGCGGCATAGACGCCGACTTTCAATCTGAAGGTTGCTGGTTCAAACCCACACGTGCACCAATGAGTTTTTTCACTTGAAAAAACTTATGTGCGCAATACCACGTTCTCAAAAAGGTGACAGAAAACATCGTGAGGAAACCGGCATGTCTTAGAACCAAAAAATTGACGACATGTGACATCTACCAATCCAGATTGGGCTCCCGTGGTAGATCAGAGCCCATTCGCTCTCAATTATCGAGAGTAGGCCGGTGTCCCTGCAGTGGGAATATTAGAGGCTGGTACGAGTGCACCACTGCTTAGAATTACCAGATGTGGCCTGTATATTCTCTAAATTCCACGCAGGACACTTCTAGTATCAAATAAAACAGTTCCTATAAAATTGACAAATATCCATAAAAATAAAAAATAAATATATTACAGCATATATTATAGCAGTGGGAACATTAAAGGCTGATACGGACAAAGAAAAGTAACAGGAAAACCAAATAAGCAATTTCATTTTCTTGTTGGTCATATTTTTTCCAGTTACTTTGATTCAACTACCTAATTATAAAACTGATATTGATGAAATTTGTAATGGACCAATTTGAAAGCATACCCTTCTAAATACAAAAATATTTTTTCTCATCGCTTGATAAGCTTTGAGAGAGACATTAAAAAAATCCAACCGAATTTATAATCTCTGTCTGGAAGTCTGTTAAAGGCACAGTAATACTCTTAGTTGGATTAATGATTTCAAGCAACAATATTTTGTTCTATTTTGCATAACTGGTAGTATTTGCAAGTCCGTTAGCTGTTAAAACGCTTATATTTGTGAATTAAACCTGGTCTTGTTTTATTTTGTTCTGACAAGATGTCCAACCGAAATAACGATAAAAAGATATTTAATTCCAATAACTCACAGCCACTAAGTTTTATAATATAACTATGTGAGTATCTTTGGGCCAGTACTAGCTTTTTATTTAGTTTAGTATTAGGCAATAAATAAATAAACAAAATATCAAAACTGCTGAAACTACTTCGAGCATAGCACATATTGCATTTTTAAAATGAAATTCTTAAGCAAAACTAGGAACCATCCTCTCAAAGAGAGAATAAAATTTTACATTAAACATTTCAAGAAAACTTGGAAATATATAAAGTTTGCTCAGAACTCTATCTGGTGCAGAAGTGGGGACAAATGATAACTTTTATTTGTATTTTATTTAAAAACTTAAAGGTGCTGTGATTGGTTTGTTTTACAGCCATTATATTTTCAAATATAACATTTTTAAGTACCTTCTATAAACCTTTTTGGGATCGGCTTTACAGCTTAGCATTAACGCTGTTATCTGTACTGCAGGTCATAGGTTCGACTCTTATCCAGAACAAATATTCTTGTAACATATAATAGATGTTTTGTGTCTGGGTGTAAGTAAATTTTTTTTTATGTCTGTTTGTAATGGATAAAGACCAAACTACTCAACCGATTAAAAAAAATATTTCACCATTAGAACCATTAGCTTAATTACTGGAATAGATGGCAGTAATCCTTATCTAACTAATTAGTTTCATAGCCAAGTTCGATTATGTGCATGTATTCGCTCTCAAGGCGGCTATAAGGGCCAGATACAGAAGGCGGTACTCCTGCTTTATACTTTTTTAAATTAATAACTTAATTAACATTATGGTAAAAATATCCTATCCCAAGTTAAATTATAATATTATATAATACTTCTTTATTATATTTTATTACTACAATATTTATTAAGTTTTTAAAAAAATAACATAACGAGACAATCAAATAATTAATGTTGAATAATAATAATCATAATAATAAAATATATTTATTCAGATTCAGACATATTTATATATTCCACAGAATAAAATGTTAATAATTATACAATATTCAGACGTATAAATAAAGAATTGATTAGTTCATGTAAAATAATGTCACATCTAATATAAAGTAAAAAAATATTCTCACTGGGCGAACGATTGGCGCGGATTTCACGCAGAATAACTTTATAATTATACAACAGTTTTGATTTACAGACAAAAACCATTCGAGACATATCGTTTAAACGAGCAGTAAACATTGCGTTCAAATTTAAATGGAATATAGCACTTTTGGCGTCCAATCACTGCAGCGCACCAACTTACCACAAATACTAAAAGTTTAGCAATTTTCTTTTATTCGCGCCAGCACCGTTTTGCATCACTTGAGAGGAAATGTCGGTATTCCTTTTCCAATTTCGAACTTGTTCCATATTCGAACGGCTGTGCGAACCGAGGCGACTTTGTAATCTTTTCGATTAGATTTACCTTTTTCCTTAATTTTGACGTCACTACGGAAAAAAAAAACGACCCTTGGAATGGATTTTTCTCTATCTTGTTATGTGACTTGCAAACAATATGGTAATATTTCTCCAGTTATCTGTTAATTAATCAAGGAGGGAATTATATAATCATAGGGTTTGGCTGTGAATAGACAGAACTTTATGATGGTCCACCTGATATTAAGTGATGACCGCCACCCACAAAAAACAGTAATACCAAAATATAAAAAAATATTCAAGTCATATTTTGTTGCGCTTTCAGTTTAATACTCGTGCGCTTATATTTTTACTAGCGCAATTATCAGACGTAGTAATCGATCCCAACACTCCCAATATCACAACACTCTCGCATGACAAAACCCCGAAAAGGCGGGAAAAATGTTACAAGAATAAACATTTGACAGTGGCAGCCATAATGCGACATTATACGACCATTACATATTTCTATTGTCGGTTGGTTCGACACATAAATAATTAATGCTTCGTCACGATTTCATGAAATTAATATTAGTTCAAAAATAATATTATTTTAGGAAAATACTTGACATTCTTCTTCTTTTTAATTTTTAATTACTTGACATTATCTTGACCAATTTAATTTTAATTTTAATTTCAATTTAATCTCAAAATGTATTTAAATTTTGAAATCTAGACTAATGTATTTAAATTTTGTTATTCTTATTATTGTTATTCTTATTTTTATTTGATTGTATAATAATTATTTATTGACGCGCCTTATGTGACATCCATTGTCATTTGGCTAAATAAATGAAATATGAAATATGAAAATATGAAGGGTATATATCGCTAAAATATACTTGTTTCAGAATATCAGACTCTCACTTGACCTATTAATTTGAGTTATAACGTTTTTCCTCAATGTGGGTGGCATGCGCGAGGTCGGCTTTTGTCTGAACTGTCTGTCATTTAAAGTGAAGACCTTCTTTGTGAGGTTTTATTCGATATTTTTTATAATAGAATCACGTTTCAAAGAGGTTTTTATCTGGTCAGGGTTTTTCTTTTTACCTAGCTGAATCCTTATGATAGCATCGTCGTAAAATCTTCTTTGCCACTACCAAAATGAAAAGTGATCTGTGGATATAAAATTAGAATAATGACAAATGAGGCCCAGCACAGTTTTTTCTACAATTTATGTTACGGGAGTGATAGAACGAGTTGGAGGCCCACTTGAAGTTAAGTGGTTACGTCCGCCCATAACAACACCAATGCAACTTGGGTCCACCCCGACCGAAATATGAAAAGACCCAAGTTGCATCCCGTTGCACCCCGTTGCGCCCGTCACCTTAGACGGGGATGTCACGTCTCATGCGTCTGTGATTTCACCAGCACCCACGCCATTCCACCGGAACACAGTAACGCGAGTGCACCACTGCTTGGCGGCAGATTAAAAGCTGTGGAGGCAGTACTTCTCCGGATAACGACGAATACGAATATAAGAATTTGTTTTTTTTTTTTTCATTTAATTTTATCTATTAATTATTAGTAAAATACACTTGAAAAGTATACACTAGTAAAACTATAAGATTGAAATATAATAACAAAAATACTTTATTGCACAAATATGGATGTACAAAGGAGAACTTAATGCTAAAGAGCAGTTTACGAGCTAACCTTTTTAGTACAGCATAAAGGGTTTTTGTTATTATAGTATAGCGGTGTTTTGTTTGACTGAAGATCTCAAGTTTTGTAAAGAAAACTATAACTAGTTTTAAACTCGGTTAGATTGTGTGTTCCGAAGACAAAGAAAGAGATAGGTATACGCTATGGTATAAGCATGTAAGGTGTGATTATAGAGAATTAGACCAAAAAGTCTTCGTTTATGGGCAACGAACATTTTTTATGGATTGTGACGAGCTGGAAACTCATCTGGTGTTACCCGCACCATAAACAATATCAGATTGAAGTCATACTGAGCTGAAATATGAGAAGACCCAAATCCCATCGCGTTACGCCCGTCACTTTGAGTCTGTTTATTAAACCGGCACCCACACCCTACCAGTGGAATACGGGCGCCACTGCTTATCGGCAGACGTGAGCATCATGTATTTTCTGAAGTATTTTCTCTTAAATACCCATACAAGAGCTACGGTACCACATATAGACACACATAGCAGTCAACTTATAAAACCCATCTTTTTGCGTTGGGGTTTAAAAATAAAACACTTACCCGTGTCAATTTTACTAAAGAAAATCCCACGAAAATATTCAAAAATATTGTATCCGTTTCCCAATGACGTAAGCCCTATCGAAGTGTCAATAAGGACTTAATTCCTGCGCTTACAGTTAAGTAAATCCGACATGATTGATTGACTGGCACTCAGGCCGTTGTAGAAAATATAAAATGCGCGGGCACAGGATCATTGATCAAATGCTGATAGAGACCCGTCACTTCTGATTGGCGGTTGGAGATGTCGCGCAAAAATGGGTAATACTGACGGGTTATACGCGATTGGTTTTTACGGACCACAAGCGAAATTTAAAGGGTTATATGCTCTAATGATTTAGAAAAGGGAAGTATTTTGTTCACTTCCCCTAAACTTCTAAGCTATATCTGTTTTAATCTCGCAAAAACACAAAAGGGGCTCGACTGATTTAGGTGGTTACTTTTTATAATCAAATCAAATATAGACAATATCAAATTAGACGGCTCCGTGGCTTAGTTGGTAGTAGCCCTGCCTTCGAAGCGAGGGGTCCCGGGTTCGATTCCCGGCCGGGACACACTTTGTGTGGTGAGCATGAAGTTTGTTCTCGTGTCTTGGGTGTTTGTCTTGTGTTTCTGTATTTGTCCATGTCATCTGCGACACAGGGAATCCTAGTGCAGTGGTATGAGTGTGTAAACGTTTATTTATTTATTATAGTTTATTGAAGAACAAATAATAACGAATTACAAAATCCTTTGGAAAAACGATGATGGCTGTAGAAGTATTAAAACTGTGTCGCAGCCATCAATGCCCACCTCTGTTGCGTCTTTGGTAGTTCCAGTTATTGTTACTTAAACTTTTGTTGTGTTTATAATTGTTACACGGGTATTACGACCTAAAAAAGTGTAGGAGATACTTAATTTTTTTATGTCGTAGAGGTGTATTGGCCTGTTGAACAGCCTGTGTACGTTGAAAATATGAGTTAAATTAAAATGTTACTTTTGTTTATCCTTTTGTATTTTTAATGTATTTTATTTCCATGATCGAGTGGTGCGGCGAGTCGAGTCGGTTGGCAATTGCTTGCTCTATGAGTTTTATCCGTGCAAAATTGCATATCAAAAACACTTACAAATTGCTTGGAATAGCGACCGTTTTTACCTTTTTTTTTTTTTTTTTTTTTTTTTTTTCCGTGGGAAAATGCACTCGCATACCGCCCTGCCACGGGGAGACAGAGCGGTTATGTGGGACTAGACCCACTAAAACCCCACGGTGTCCTCCTCTGCCGCTTATTGGCGGGAACACGGGAACGTTACACACACATCCGCGAACCCGCCGCGGCTGTCCGTTTCCGGACCCATCACCTTTGGCATCTAGTGCCACTCCTCTGTTTGCGACACGCCAGGACACGTGGCGTGTCGCAACCTCCTCGGGGACCAGGTCAGCGAAAGGGCGTCAGACGACCCCGTGTCTAGACGCCCTAGGTCCCCCTGGGACGGGTCAGATCTGTGGCCCCGTCGCCTGCCACTGCGGCCGCAGAGGATAGGGAGAACGGCGCCTCACAATACCGACACTCCTCTTCCCCTGCGGCCCCACCGCGTCCGCCATCCAGCAGTGGCGACCCCGCCGTGGCCGCGGAAGGTAGGGAGAGCGGCGCACCGTAATACCGGCACTCCTCTCCCGCCGCGGCCCCTAACCTTCAGCTGCGGTGCTGCCCATACAGCACCGCAGCCCGCCTCAGTTGCGGTGCCCCCCATAAGGCACCGCCACCTACTGTGCCGCTCCTATTCGGCTTG
This sequence comes from Aplocera efformata, assembly GCA_921293045.1. NCBI lineage: Eukaryota > Metazoa > Arthropoda > Insecta > Lepidoptera > Geometridae > Aplocera > Aplocera efformata. The sequence goes on along the minus strand of OV121054.1, from coordinate 2,383,839 downwards.
GAGCCAAAGCCTAAAGGAGCAGCCCTTCCCGGGTTCCTCTTAGCTTCACCGTGGGTGACCAGGCCACGGTTACTAAGCCCCCCCGCCCCGTCAAGGCGGGAACCCGTGGGGGGGTGGGAACCCGTGGGGGGGGACCGTTTTTACCTAGATAAAATACAAAAAACGATAATCTAATATTTCTATATCTAATAATTCTATTACGCCAAAACCTGTCTGCCAACGCCTGTTTAAAATTTAACTACTAATCCGAATCGTTTACTATACAGACATATTTAATTAAGATAAAATGCAGAAAATTTTGTTCTAATTAAATTTCGTTAACACGTTTAGACAGACAGACAGACGTGGCGGGGAACATATCAGTAATCTATGCAGTTCCCACGGTATAAGCTATGCATAATTTAGGGCTAGATGTCACTGTGTGAAATTCGCATGAATATTAATTTATTTTACAGCTTAATAATACAAGTAGCTACACATTTATTTATTTTATTTGTGATGTTAAAACTAAACTTAAATATGCTTTTTTTATCAATTTTAATCGTCATTTCATAAAGTATTATAATATGTCACTTCAAGATCAAAAATATTATTGCTAAGTTTGGCGCTTCTTCAAACCCTATCCGACCCTCTGGAAGAACAAAAAAACCTCTAATGGAGGGTACTTGTCTTTTCGCTACCATGAACCTTTCTACAATATAATTACTTAAATGTATACTTCCCATGTTTGCTTTGTTGTTTCGAGATATTACGAGATGATATTACGAGATGGGTTTATATTGTGAGGCAGAGCGATATTAGACCATACAGTTTTATCATTTATGTAATCATTTACTGAGTGGATCATTGTCTTTACTAAATTATGATTAATATATGACCTAAATTTTCGGGTTGGGAATTTGATATGGGTGTATACAATTGGCCGTAAGATTGAATATAACTAAAGGTAAAAAGTTTTCAGTTTTGGAAGTAAAGCGGATATACACTTACTTCTTTCGGGGGGTCTGTCATTCCTTTGAAGGATTATGCCAGCCTGCTACCAGCTAGAACCCTGTCAACAAGCAGTGGCGCACTCGATTGGCTGTATTCTAGTGTAAGGGTGTAGGTGTCGGTGAAAATAAATACTTGAGGCGTAACTTCCCTGTTTCAGAGTGACGAGCGCAACGCATTGCGATATGTCAAAGTCAAAGTCACAATATTTATTTCCGTTGAATTCTTATAAAAGTAATTGGAAACGTATTTTTGTTTTTTTATAAATATGTAGGTATCACCAAAATCATGTGTTCTTAAACTGAATTTAAGAAAAATAAGCAAGAAACCCCGTCCATATGGGTCGGTAGATTCCCGAGTGGGATTGCTATTGTTTATCGGCGGTGGTTATCTATTTAACATCATGTGGGCCGTAAATTCTGTGTTATTTCAAGTTGCATGAAAAAAAAAGAAACTGTGTTAGTTTCTTGTAAACTTTTCAAGAGTTCATGGAAACTTTAGTTATTTCGATCTGAGACAATAAATCATGGCGATATTGTGAAAATTCACTTTTACTTTTTTCGGTTGCCCGCGTCTCGCGTAAAAGTTTTCGCGTTAAAATTGGCAGCCCTTTTGCGGCCAGTCATGCTGTTTCATGTTGCTGTTAATTTTTATTGTTTTGCTTTCGAACGCTGAAATCGTTTTGTATTCTTCAAGTGGGTTTACGTTGCAGATGTGAACCGGAAAATGTGACGGGGTAGACGAGATGCAAAGTTTGAGATGCAAGATGATTTATGGCACAGTTAGAAAAAAGAGAGCGTGGTGGCCCAGGTGCATAGACGCTGACTTTCAATCTGAAGGTTGCTGGTTCAAACCCAAACGTGCATTGGTGCACGAGTTTTTTCACTTGAAAACATTTATGTGAGCAATACCACGTTCTCAAAACGGTGACGACAAAAAATCGTGAAACCAACATGTATTAGAAGCTAACAATATGGCCCCCAAGGTTTGACTGATATCTTCTTTAAATCGTGTTCTTAGACCCTCTATCTGGTTCTATCTCTTGGATATCAAATCGGATAGCATAATATTTGTTATCATAGTAAATATCCAAACAAAAAAACGAACCGCTGATATATAAACCCTGTATCAAGGTTATACATCTAAGTGTGGAACCCTGAATTGCATTTATCCAGGTTATTGTCTTGTCCACAGTACCACCAGACATCATCAGCGATGACACGTCAGGGGACGTGTCAGTCCAGGAAATGGAGAACGCGACCCTCACGTGCAAGGCCACGGGGCACCCGCCTCCAAAGATCACCTGGAGGAGGGAAGACCACGAGCCGATTCTACTCAAGAAACCGCTGTCGAGAGATTTCGAAAAAGGTTAGTTTTACGTGATAACGTTTCCGTATTAGCGTATAAATGGGACAGGCAAGATGTTTTTTTTCTCGACTGACCGATTGACAGAGAAGTATATAGTATGTTTTTAATATGCTAATATTAATAGGAAAATACAATTAAAATATAAATGCTTAGCCACACTATATACAACAAAATGGTTCTCAGAGAAAAGTTCACACTACATAGCTCTTTTTTTAATATTTACATAAGAAAAAAATGTTTTTCCTCGATATTTATCGAATACGGTATCAAAATGCAGGGTCCTTACAAAAATCTATACAACTCATTTGTTTAAATATAATTTGGAATTCACGCAGTTGGGTTTTTATTTAAATAATTCTTGTTTATGATATTTACACACAAATACCGGTGCGCTATGATTCCTTATGTCACAGGTGGCATGGACAAATATAGAAACACGACATGCACCCCAGACCCGAGGACAAACTTCACACACATAAAGTCTACCCTAGTCGGGAATTGAACCCGGAACCTTCGCTTTGAAGGCAGGACTCCAACTTACTAAGCTATGGTGCCATCATGAAAAGTTAGTACGCGACAAGATCGATTAAACGATTTCTTCCATGAACGCAATGGAATTGATTCATTGATGCTATTGTAACAAGCATTAGGTCAGTAGGTGAACGATATACAATACTATTTATGACATTGACACACAAAGCTTTTATGTAGGTATCCTTACCAGCCTTTTAATGTTCCCACTGCACGGATACCGACTTACTCTTGATAATTGAGAGTGAATGGGCTCTAACACGAATCGTCGTCGATGCCGTCGAATTTTTCGTTCTAAGATATGCCGGTTTCCTCACGATGTTTTCCGTCACCGTTTGTAGATATATTATTATTTTACTTGAGTGATGGATACTTGCGAAATTTCATGTACTTAAGGTGTAAACTCACCATCTCGGAGTAAATAGAAACTTGAAGAAGACCTGAGTTTGATTTTTGTTATTTATTCGTCATTTAAATCGCATAAAAATTAACAGGTTACTTTTGAGAGCGTGTTGGCTAACGGGTAGAGACGCTGACTTTCAATCTGAAGGTCACGAGATCAACAAATAAAAACGTGCTAAGTGCTATCCTCGAAGACGAGTCCTAGCTACTTTTTTTCCTAATCACTTACAGTACAAATGTGCATTATTTTTTCAATAAATAGTAATTGCCTACCTTTACTTATATGTAAGTTGCCAACTCTGGCGTCGACATTTTGAACCAACATCATCAGCCGGGACCCACATCTTAACATGCCCCACGAAGCACAGTAGAGCTCTGTTCTAATTCCACTAAACCCAACTTCTGACCGGACTAAGAGTTGCTTAACTTAAATGATCTGTAAGAAACAGCTAAGCTTCGCTGCGAGCGCTTTTGACTCCACAACATAGAGTTCATGAACATATAATATTTTCGTAAACTTCATGCCAAATAATATTTACGCATACTGAAATGTAGCTATGGGTAGCACCAGCTGTGAGAACCCAACTTCACCTTGTGTGTCATTAACTAAGAGTATGTAGGGTATTCACACATCACGACACGATATCGTCGCTAGAAACCGTCCCTAAGGCGTCTTAATACAGCCCGATCACGCAACCTTACAAGTTTGGTCTTTTATTACAAAGACAAACAAATGAGTTTTTGTCATACACTGTCCTAATTGACTGTTGCACCAAAAATCCGTATGACTAAATCAGTTTACTTTGTTTATTTTTTTTATTGCATTGATATCTATACTCCATATTGGAATCTGATCTTGAACACCGGATTTTTGATCTACTACGGGAGCCCAATTTGGATTCATGTCACTGTATAATTTTTTTATTGTATTGGGTGTGTGAATATGACTCCGCCCTTTCTCAACAGATGTAGTTTTTAGTATTGTTTACGTGTACTAATAAATGACCATACTTGTATTCGATAGTACTAAATGTCAGCTATCTAACGCATTTTATGATATTTGGTTGAAGTGTAAGCAACAATTGTTTTCACCTTTTCGAAAATGTCGGTTTTTATTCCAAATAAACGTCATTTGCGGGAAGTGTTATTACATTATTTTATTGCGAAGAAAACTGCAGCGGAAACTTATCGTTTGCTTGTGGAGATTTATGGTGAGCATGCTCCGTCTAATACAACTTGCAAGGAATGGTTTCGACGATTTCAAAATAACGATTTTAGTACTGAGGATAAAGAACATGGAAAACCACCAAAAAAATTTGAAGATGCTGAATTGGAAGCATTATTGGCGGAAGATTCTTGCCAAACTCAATCAGAATTAGCTGCAGCATTAAATGTTGATCGTTCAACTGTTGCAAAGCGTTTACAAATGATGGGAATGATTCAAAAAGCCGGTGACTGGGTTCCACATGATTTAAAAGAAAGAGACATGGAACGTCGGAAAACCATTTGTGAAATGCTGCTTCAAAGACAGCAAAGAAAAGGATTTTTGCATCGGATAGTCACAGGAGACGAAAAATGGATACACTACGAAAATCCTAAACGCAAAAAAGCTTGGGTGAAACCAGGCGAACCAGGCCCATCACAGCCAAAAATAAATATTCACTGTGCCAAGGTCATGCTCTGTATTTGGTGGGATCAGAAAGGTATTGTATATTATGAGTTGCTCAAACCCTCTGAAACTATTAATGGAGAAGTTTACCGACGACAACTAATGCGTTTGAAGCGAGCCATAGAAGAAAAACGACCAGAATGGGTGAATAGACATAACAAATTAGTTCTTCAGCATGACAATGCCAAACCGCATACCGCAGAAGTCGTAAAAAGATATTTAGAGGGACAGGACTGGGAAGTGTTACCCCACCCGCCATATTCACCAGACATAGCTCCTTCGGATTACCACCTATTCCGGACGATGCAGACAGACCTTACTGGAGAAAAGTTTACTTCATGTGAAAGTATCAAAATTTGGATTGACAACTGGATAAGCTCAAAAGACCAGGACTTCTTCCAGCAAGGAATACGAAAACTACCTGAACGATGGGCGAAGGTTGTAGCTGCAGATGGAGCATACTTTCAATAATTTTTTTTTTAATTTTGTAAGCGAACAAATGTGTTTTATTTTGACAAAAAGGGGCGGAGTCATATTCACATACCTATTATTTGATGCCGGGTTTTCAATCTGTCATAATTAACGTGATTTATTTTACTTGTTTTTTTAAATTAAAATGATTTCTTTTGTGCATGAGAACCTGACATGAGAAATTGTGTTCCATTGATATCATGACTATGGATTTTATTTCATCAGGAACATAATTTTTTTTATTAAAGCACAAAAAAATTTCAAATGATTTCCTAAAATCCATCGTGTCTTCTCAACCGACGTCGTCATCGTGTCGTAAAGGAAAATCGCGTCGTGATAATATGTCTAAGCCCTAAGGCCGTTTTATAGGTAGCACGGCTCATTTCCCTCTCCAAAATTATGGGCAAGGAAGGGTGGAGATAAGGGTAACAAAGAGCCAAGGATGCGCTAAGTGGGGCGGTTACATATTTATGTACTAACAGCCTGTTTATGGTGACAAGTCCGACGATATTTTTCAGTGAATGTTTTAATCTTCAAGTGGTGTAGTAAACTGTTTGATGTCTTTAGTTGGTGTTTGCTTTTTGTCTTCTTTTCGTAAGGCCAATTCTGGTGTCAGAGTTTGAAAGATGCCCGAAGGCTAGTAAAATAATGTAGTCATAACATTGGAACTAAGTATAGAGAGATAGATTGTGTACCCTTTATTGTAACAAGCACCTTAAACAAGAAATCATTGAAAAAATAAAACAACCGATTGCGTGAAAAATTCCAATTGACATTTAAACATATAAGTTTTATATATTTAGTAACTTATATAACCCTATGTTTTGACACAACACAAGATAAGTTTTGAGGTTAAAACATTTTTGAAGCCATAAAATGGTCAAAAGTCTGCCATTTTAATTTTGATAAAGCCAGTATTACTCTTACTATTAAGCCAATCTAACGACATTTCTCAAGTTAAAATCTATCAAGCCGTTTAAGCTACAGAGCGTGCCAAAGTAATAAACATACATACAATCTAAAATTATAACACAGACACAGAACAAGTATTTATTTGGCACACAAATGCTTGTCCTGATTTAGAGTAGAATAGAATAGAATTGAATAGAAAAACTTTATTTTGTGTTACATAATTAGGGCTCACTTAAAAATTAAAAACAAAATTACACGTTGAAGTATATGTAACAACAAAAAAGGTAACCACTCAGCATGTGCTGCGGCAGTGGACTGATACAGCGCTGGTATTCTGTGGCACCGTGTTGAGAGCGTGAAATACACGTGTACAAACAACATTATAAATTAAAACACTATACAATAACTAAAATCTATGAGATCCATCTATGAAGTAACGAATAATAAAATGTAATATAACATATTAAAACAAAAATTAATATAAACTAAAATTAAAATTAAACTAGAACGACTGAAGTTGAATCCACGACCAACAGCGCAGAAGGCAGAGCTACCAATTGAATTAGATAGATATACTCTCTACTACTCTCTATTATTATTACTCTACATATACTCTATACACTAAAAAGAAAATACAATTACAACCAAGTTACATAAACAGACAATAATTGGTAGACGTACGACGGACGGCATTATCACTAAAATTGATATCTTCCGGACTGTGAGGCCAGTATGATTTTAATGACCCAATTTATTTAAGAAATATATTCTAGCTCTTAAATGTATGTCAGCTGCACTAACCCAACAACTGGAGCGGGTAATGGAACGCTCGGGGCCACCAATTTCCCTAAACACCTGAGCCAAGACACTCCAGACATCTTGGAATGGTTTTGAAAAGTGAACGGTGGAATTGACATTTTAGGGAAAATATTTTGATGTGTTGGTATCACTGCATTTAAATAAGAAGAATGGGAGATAAAAAAAAAAATTTTTTACTAATATCTTAATTTTAATTTCTTTTTAATTGTGTGACAGTTTCGATAGAATTATTTTTTCTATTAAGTAGGCAATAATAAAACATAATTGTTGACATAAATAAAATGAAACGAAATTATAGACTCTTCAAAATATTTTCGTATTCTATCAAACAAATAGGCATAATATTGATAACCTAACCTATTGTATGTAACCTAACCATTTTAAGAAGATATTTTAGATTTCGTGTTAGTTTCCCGACTCAAAGGGAAACGGTACAATAATGATGGAACGAGGGCTCCGGATAGACTGGTCCGCTGTACCTCTAATTGAATTGGAATATTGTTGTGAATAATAGACTACATTTTCATTTGATGCTATCGTTATTAGGTCACGCATAAGCGTAATTGTACTATTTGTAATGTTTTTTTTTGGATTCCAGGGTTAATGCGTTTACTTTTATCTGCATTACATAAATAAAACTTAGCCAACTGCTTAGAGTTTTTCAGGATTATAATGTTTTTTGATAAAAAACTTTTGGTGACATGGAAAATAGGTAATGGGTAATATTGATTACCTACACAATTAACTTCACAAATATAGCTCCTAGCAACACATCTTTTTGTATATAACAAAGGTGGCTGATCGAGCTGAAGGCCCACCCGATGTTAAATGGTTACCTCCACCCATAAAAATAGCAATACAACTCAGGTCCCTCCTCTAACTGAAGCATGAGAATACCCAAGTCGTACCCTGCTGTATCTGTCACATGGTTCAGCGCGTGCTCCACTGCTTGGCGGCAGAAGAACTATAAAGAAAAAGATCTGGTGATAGGCTATTAGAAGCACTGGAGTGTGTTTATTTCAGTGTTGTTCATATGCTACGATTTCAATAGAGTTTGACATATATTTTGCCTTCGAACACAACCAACAATTCATGGAAACATAAACATTTTACTATGATCCCTCACCCTCTTCTAAATCAGGAATGCTGGTGCTTAAAAACAGCAGAAACACAAGAACTCCGGTGGCCAGACAGCAAAGGTCACTAACAGTTTGATCTCTCCAGTATCTGTAATTCCACAGTTTTCAATTCGTGCACACATTCTACTTACTGCCACTCCCCCCTCAACGATTAGATAGGTAGGTATTTCTTACCTAACCGACTCTGTGATCAAGCTCAGATAATACCATAACAACAAAAGATAAGGCAATGTAACATAAAAATAAGTCAATTTTTAGTAGAAGCTACCAGACACTGTTTGTAGGAGCCGACGGAAGATCAGCGCACTACGTACGTACCTGTACGTGGCGCATCATGCTGAGTCGTATCCTAGTTTGTAGCTATAACTTGGTCGTACTGTATTATTATTATTATTTTTTTGTCATTTGTATGTATGTCCTTGTTATAGTTATAAATATATATATTTTCTTTCTTTCTGTTTCTTTCTTTCTAACCATAGCTTCACTCCGCCACACTCCATGACATAAGCCACGTACTAGGTCGTACAGCGTACAGCGTGCCAGCTAGCACTGATTGTGCTGGCTGGCACGCAAAGCAAATAGGGGCAAAAGGTCTCTTTGGGAGCGTTCAGTTGCTTACAGAGTATCCTTTGAATCTCTGAGCAACAAAAAGTAGCAGTAAAACTTGTGCAAAGTTCGCCCAGAGAAGTACTGCCTCCGTCAAGCAGTGGTGCACTGTGTTCCAGTGGGAGGGTGTGGGTGCTGATGACATTACATGCGCTTCAGATATCCCCGTTTTGGGTGACCGGCGTAACGGGATGCGTCTTTGGATTTCTCGATCGGGGTGGACCTTTGTCGTATTGCTGTTCTTATGGGATGAGGTAACTATTTACCATCAGGTGAGCATTTAGCTCGTTCCGTCAGCAGAACTTAGACAGTTACATAAAAAAGGTCTTCTGCAACGCATGAACTCGGACACACGCTTACAAAGACCTACGAGGATCTATGATCGATGGATCGGGATCTGTGCCTATTGTATGACCTAGTTCAGCAAGCCACACTGCACTTCGAGTCATAAGTTCGAACACTCCCCAACAAAGCTCCTCCCCGGCTTTGTCCAAAGCATACGATAATTCCCAGAATGTAGGTACAAGACGTCATACGTCCACGAACAAATGAGTGGGATTTGCTCAACTCTCTTGCGGCTGTTGATTTATTGCCTCGCTTGAAGGTTGTGTACAGAGACAGCAGAATAAGAACCATTGGTACACTCCACACATTACCTTCCAACTAAACTCATATCTTAACTTTGTACTCTGAACATACTATTTTCTCTTTTGTTTCTACCACTTTATCATCATTAAATCTTGTGAAGTACTCTCGGAAAGCGATAATTGTTGTAAATTGGTTTAACCTTTCGCTGAAGTCCAAATCGAATAGAATTTTGTATATTGATCGCGACAGGCAGGCCAGAGTAATCAAATCCTCACCCGTATTCATAGAAAAGAATTTATTTATTGTACTAATTTTGGTATATTTTCACAATATTTTCTATTTATTACGAGTGAGTGACTCACGCGGCTTTGCACGGTAATACAGTGTGTGTGACGTAGGTGGTAATATAATCATTTTGATCAATCTCGTAAGGCTAAGCCAGCATTAGCAATGTAAGCGCCCAAAACATTGTTATGTGACATCATTACAAAAATGTTAAATATATGCTTACTCTACTATAACACGCATGTATTATTAATATAAAATTTTAAATATTTTTACAGAAATTGAGGAATGCACCACCAAGGACCCCGATTAAAATTAGATTTACTAAATTTAAACTTAGGTATATTCAAGAATAATCTAAAAGTCTCTACGAATAAATATGTTATCAATAATTTGGTTCCCATAGCTATGTATCCTTAGGGGCTAGACGACGCTGTATATTTTTTATATAATGTACAATTTCGTAGTTCAAGCGCTCGATTCGAAGCGCTTAAGCGCTTAACCTTAAGCTTGAGGATTCTTTATCCATTAGCAGCTGAATCATCCACGTGACATTTCAACCGCTTGACATTTCAAGACAGTGCTTCAATACTAAATTATTCATTGCTTTCACATGGAAATAGGCTGGTACAATATGTATTATTATTGAGGAGTCCCATCCGACTCCTCAATAATAATACAACAAGCGCTAACTTAGTGACGCGGAATATTTCAGGACTCAACGGAAATAAAGATATTTGTCAAAATAGTATTTCTAAAAAAAATAAGTTCTTAAAAAAATACTTGAAACGGAAATAAAGACTTCTGTCTTTTTTTATTAAAAATAAAAATCTATCACACATGACACCCCTGGCTATTTAATAGGTCCAACAGTACATGAGACAGTGAGAAGGTATTTACATCATCATTAATTTTCTTTTAATTGGTTATTTAAATTTAGAATTTTAGAATTTTTTATTACATTTTCTATATAATACAATTTTTTTTCATTGAAAGGGTGAACTCATTACATACATACCCATAGAAAGTATAATAAGAATATTTTTTCCAACAAAATAGTTCAATGCAACAAGTGCATTGAAATATTTTGTCATCTTATTTGATAGCTTGCGTTTATCTAAACTAAAAGCAAGCTATCGCAATTCGAATTTAAAATTGAACTTTTAGATCCAAAGATCGGAATTTAAAAGCAAAAGACTAGAGATCGGGCTGCAGCACGTCTTGAAGGTCTGAAGTAAATTAGGCTTACAAGGTGTCTGGGAACTGATGTTGTCCTGGAAAAGATTCTGCTCTGTAAAGTGAGCTTTTAGCAAAAGCCCCTTTTGTGGAGAAATTGTATTTGCATCTGAGATACATTTTAAACATGTTTTAAGTATTAGGTTACGTAGTTTAGTATATATATAGCCCATTCACTCTCGCTATTTATTTAATGGACTATTTTATTGAATATTAAGCTTTTTCTGTCCGGCTGCAATGACAACGGTCAGTATTTGTAAGGGTGACCGTTTAGTGGCATTTGAATAGAGCATGTCCGTAGTGCCCTCTTTAAAATATGGTTCCGTAGTCCATATGTTTCCGGGAGGCTTGAAAACTCCAACACCAGAGTTGACTTGCCTACACAAAAAGAAGGATGATAACTGGAGCTCAAAATCACTCACAGAGAGCTCGGAGTTACACTACGCGATAGAATCAGAAATGAGGAAATTCGTAAAAGAACCAAGGCTATCGATAAAGCTCTCAGAATAAATAGTTGAAGTTGCAATGGGCAGGCATGATTGCTCGTAGAAACGACAACTACTGGGGAATAAAGATACTCGGTGACCACGAACCAGCAGACGCAGAGGAAGATGCCTACCCGATGAACCGATAACATTATTCAACTCGCGGGTAGACGGGATGGATGTGGCTCAAGGCCTCTTGACAACTTCGTGAGGAGGTCTATGTTCTACAGTGGACGTCTGTCGGCTGATATGATGAAGCTTGGAGTTAAAGTATACGGTGCGCTATCACGAAACTATGTTTTGAGCATTGCCGGATCCAATTGTCAGTCGATATTGTTGAATTTAAAATCAAAATTCATTATTTCCCTTAAAATAAATATTAAAAGACTTGAAGTTAAAGATTGGAATTAAAAATACCTGAATTAAATTTTCTTTAGTGTTCCTATCAACTAGTTAAGGAGCAGAGTAAGGCTCCTTAATTAGTTGGTTGTAATCCAAATGCTAGTAATCTTGTTGATAGTAATCCTGCCTTTGATGTGTGAGGTCAATGATTTTTGTGAGAGGTACGAATTATGTCCTTCGAATCAAGGAGCCCTAGGGCAACGATCTTAGGTAAAACTTATGCAAATCTTAATGTGTAAGAGCTTTCTCGAAAACAAATAATTATATGCGTAGAAATAAACTGTAATTGAAAACCAATTATAATATTTTAAATTTTAATAAGATTTTTGAGGTACCTTGCGAGCTCGAAGAGTAAATTTGCAGAGTGTAAGAATTTACCCTTTATAGGTAATATATCTTGGGTTATTTGGATGGTTAAAAGTGGGACTATGCTGAGTGATCCAAGACAAAGTCTGCGAGATTTACGGATAGTTTTGATTGTGTGCGTCCGTATATCTCGAATCTCGCTTGCGATATAGAAAATTCTATTTCAGACGTGTAGTAAATGGTACCAAAAAAGCTTCATTGCCGATAAAACAATCCAAATATTAAACTTAGAGACATTTTAGGGTTCAGCAATTTTACATTTTTGGCTCATGAAAGACCAGTCTTTTTACGCCAAAACCACGTTTGCAAAGATACTCGCACTCAGTTGATTAGCTGTTCTCCTCAATCCGTGTCTTACAGCAAAGGCACTCGAAATAATTACCTTTGTCCTGGCCCATTAGGATAGTCTCCTAGTTATAATTGGGACGGCGACGTTGAAGAATGAACTGAGGAGTTCTCCTCGAGATTTACGGATCAAGTGGGCTTAGGATGGTTGTTTTTGGAACATCAATGCCTGAGCAAAAAGGGGAATAATTATTTGATTACACAATAGTATTTGTTTTGCTGTTTTTGTCTCTATTTTGCTACTTTTTTACCTTATCTTTCTCGTTTCTTCAGATGTGCCTCCTACGTAAGTTTACGAATAAAATGTGGCTCACATTTTATTCATAAGTTACGAAGCTACGACTACGCAAAAGCCGTAAATAAGTTTGTAATGAAAATTGAGTAGTCAGAAGCAATTCCACTCAGAAAAGCTAAATATTTCTCTGAAACTATATCTTAATGTTTATCTTTTTTTATTAATATCCAGAAGTATATAGAAAATATATATTGATTTTTATTTAATTATTTATTGCATTCTTAGATAATTGTACCAAAGAACAACTTAAAGCTTAAATACACCTGAGTCAAAATAACTGCTTTTTTATGACATTAGTTACCTACACATATTTTTTTGTTCAACATAGAATTACAACTTAAAATTTGCCCATGGTAATGTACTTGAATATCCAATCCTATGAGAATTGTATATAAAAGTAGGTATAGCTTACTGTGTTAAAAACCTTTGACCATTGCTCACTTCGTGAAAACTTTGCAGTGGAGAGCTACGTGGGCAGTTCTTTGCCGCTGTGGCGAGTGGACCGCAGACAGATGGGCGCTTTCCTCTGCATCGCATCCAACGACGTGCCTCCTGCAGTCAGCAAACGGATCATACTTCTGGTCAACTGTAAGTTTAATTAGTTCCTTTATGAATAAAATTTTTCTTTTTCTTGATGGGGGGTCTAGTTACTCACGTATCTATTGTAAGATTCATATCACTCTTGTCCTGGCTAGTCTAACACAGTTTAAAAGTTTAAAAATATATCAATCGTATATTATCTGTATTGTGTTTAAGTCGTTGGTTTGATTCCCATCCAGTACAAATATAATACAATATATGTGTGAAAAAAATGTATATTCTATGTTTGGGTGGAAGTATGTAAAGTGTAATAAAAAAGAATATCAATAATCTGATTTCTATAGATTCTATGAATAGAATTCGATTCTTTTATAAAATAAAATTAGCTACCCCTTATCATCTGCTAGTGAAAATCCCGTCAAAATCGGTTCAACCGCTTTGGCGATTACCCGGAACAAACAGACAGACACACCAAAATTCTAAAAAAAAAAAAATTTTGTTATTAGTACCGTTTATACTTTAAAGTTCATAGAATAAAATTGGACATTACAAACACACTTCAATTTTATTTATTTGTATAGATTTTGATATAACCTTATTGTTTGCGTCAAATTGCGACAAAACCCGCTTTGAATAATATAATCCATCCCGGAATATTCTTGGCTGGTTCCAGAGGAATCCATCTTTATGTAGGAGCGCACCGTAGATACGTGACCGAAAAACATCCTACTTATTGCATTTCGTGTTGCTGGTGAAATTGTGCCAAATATTTATAGGTGTTTATATTAAGTTCCGTTTCCTGTTTCGATTCTCAACGTTGACACTTTCACGAGCAATTTATGAAACGCCTTTGAGAAAATTTGCTTCACATTTTTATTTTATTTAAATTCTTTATGGAATGCATCTTGTTTCTGTATATATCGTATATTTAACTAGTATCTAGCTGATGGCGATTTGTGAAATATCCATGAACAGTCAAAAATATTATAATAATAATAGTTTATTTCCAAAAAGGTCTTAAATTATGTAGGTTCACACTATTATTTAAGGAAAAAGTAAAAGTAACAAAAAGTAATAGAAAAAATACAATATTTTTAAATGTACCTAGTACTATGTGCTCTTTATATATTGGGTATCGTGGTAAGACCTGTTTCCAGTTGTGCTTGGATTCCATGATCTAACTAAGTTTAAAACTTGTATGTAGATACGAGGGATCCCTGCTTCAGCTAGTGTTAGGCAATTTACTTCTATACACAATAAATGTTTTAAAAGGTGTTCCAGTTAATCGACGTTCGACATTATGACAAGTTTCTCTGTAATGTAAATTATATACACTGTATTTAAACTGGGTTTTGTACAATGATGCTAGATTTTTAATCCACTAATTTTAGAAAGACCAGCAATTAATTAATTTAAGAAATTAGTTAAATTGCTGTGACTTTGCTTTTTAATATTTAGAGAAGCGGGTTTTTCACAATTTGTCGCTAACAACATGGTTACATCAAAATTTTCTATCAATAATAACGTGACACACGTGATATATAGTTAAACTTGATTGGTAATAATCATTAGTACTGTTATATTTTAATACTTTTGTGTTAGAATTATCACCTGTGCCTGTTTTTAAACGTTTTCAAAAAAGGGGGAGGTTTCTCAATTTCCAAATTTCAAAGGGGAATGTTTGTTTTTGATGTTCTTTTCGCGATTTCTACTTCAATTTGGATGATTTTTTTAACGGTAGCATCAGTAATGTATTTACAAATTTAAAGTACAATGAAAGTAAAAAATTAAAGATTATAGATATTTTTTTGAATACATAATAAGGCTTGCCTCTTAAAGGTAAATAATCAAACATGGCAATATTGAAGTCGGATTATTCGATTTTCAAATCAGTCACTCGTTACTAGAAAAAAAATAGATAAAACATTAACAGAAAAATCTGTTAGCGTTTTATAATGGTTACAAGATTTATGCCAACATCGGTTATGAGTCGAGACCATATTTCAAGGGATCAAAAGACACCTAGGTTCCCTAAAAATGTTCGCCTGGAATTCTGTCATAACGAGAATATTGGATTTACAGACACGTCCTACCGGCGTGTACTATCAGTTGTTCAGAAAATCCCTGCGAATTTTGCCTCGAAAATCGAACCGAGCTTTGGAATTTGAAATTAGACCAGTAAGGATATTTTGGTTATCGTTGTCGTTTTAGCAAATAGGATAGGCGCTAGTATAAGATACGGAAGGAATTTTTTAAATAGACGTGATTCACTCTCAATTAGTGAGAGTAGGCCGGTACCCTGCAGTGGGAACATTAGAGTCTGGTACGGAGAATGGTTGTTGGACCCCGACTTTCTATCTGACGATGGAGCGGTTCAAATCCACTAGCACCATAAAGCTTGCAACAATGTATTTGAACTATAATTTTTTTGCGTAATTTCATAGAGTGGAGAAGATTTAAAATATATTTTTTTAAATTTATATATCTTTTATATACCATGGAATTATCGAATAAAAAACAATGCGGTTCGTTGGACCAAAATTCATGTGGTTGATTTTTCTTATCGACATCAGAAATCAGAAGTTTTCTCTTCAACAGTCGCACCTACCGTGAAAGTGCCAAACCAGCTGCTGGGTGCTCCACTGGGCACAGACGTCAAACTGAAATGCTACGTAGAAGCCTACCCCAACACCATCAATTACTGGATCAAGAACCGGGGGGAGATGCTGCTTGATGGGTAAGAGTGAGTTTATACCACATCCTTTAGTTAAAAGTTTACTCAATTTCTTGGAATTACGGTTCAAGTAACCAAAATTTCAAGGAATATTTAGCGCCACAGTCAGTTACATACGCGTTTAATATTAAATATTATGAGTATTTCACGGAGCTCCATCCAGTCCAAAACAAAGGTGTGGGTGCCGGTGAAAATATAAGCACATTACTCGTACCATCCTCGTCTCATAATGACGGGCGCAGCGCAATATGACTTAGATCTTTTCATACTTAAGTGGGGGAATACCTGTACCGTGCCACGCTTTATATCAAGGCATTACCATTGCCCATAACTAATAGTAAGGACGCATGACTCCGCGCTTAGTTGGTAGTAGCCTTGCCTTAGAAGCTTCGATTCCCAGCTGGGACACACTTTGCGTGGTGACCATAAATCTTGTGCAAGTCTGGGGTGGTTGTCTTGTGTCTGTGTTGATCCATGCCATCTGCGACAATCCTAGTGCAGCGGTATGAGTTTGTAAACTTTTATGTCCACATCGCATTACTGCCATCACTGTCAACCGAAATCCTTCAATGATGTAATTTATGTTCTATCTAATACCATAGACGTAAGCGAACAAATAGAATTTCAACAATAAACAGCAAAACGAAAACGGGGGAATTCCCAGAAATAATTAATCCTTTATTCCGCCGCTATAAGTGGCACAGAATAAACAAATTGGAGATCGGTGAGAAGATACATTGTCCCAAATACCGTAGCTATAAAACAAACAACGTTTGTTCCTTGCCTTTGTTTTATATCGGTTACAAAGGGTTCTGCCATTTCAAAACACGGTGCTATCTGAGAATATCGTAATCTAGTTATTTTCAATTTGAAATTATTGTATATTGTCTGATGTTAATGCATTGTCTTATTTGGGGTCGTGGACACGTAATGCAATGACATTAAATTTCTCTTTTATGATTCTAGGAATAAGGTTTGTTTATACCTATAATATAGGTAAATAATATTTTCGGGGGTTCAGTTACTCGCGTTCGTAGGTGTGTACCTTTTGATTCTCTACACGTACTTCCTCGCTGGTGCTAAAGGAGCAACCAAAGTAGCAGTAGAATTTGTGCCAAGTTCATCCGGAGAAATACTGCCACCACACCTGGAATCTGCCGCCAAGAAGTAGGGCTCGCATTAATGATTACTGTGTTCCGGTGGAAGGGTGTGGCTGCGTGTCATCCCCATCTCGGGTGATGGACGCAGCAAGATGAATGCGACTCAGTCTAAGATCCAAATCTTATACTGAGTCGCATTAGTGTTGTCATGGGCGGGAGTCGCCACTTACCACCAGGTGAGCCCTCAGCTAGTAGTGTTATGGGGGTAACCACTTAACATCAGGTGGGCCGAAACAGCTCGTTCTATCACTTTAGTTTTGAATATTTTATTTGATCTCTAAATTATCCCGTATAGCAAATAAAAGTCTCGCTATGTTCAAAATAAGGTGCTTTTCTCATACAGTAACTCTACATACAGGCCCAAGTACACGATCAGGGAGGAGAAGACTTCGTACAAGGTGTCAATGTGGCTGACGATCAGACAGTTTTCAAAGAGCGACATCGGAACATACAACTGCGTGAGCACGAATTCACTCGGGAAGAGTGAAGGCACCTTGCGCCTCTATGGTGAGACATTTTTACTTATTCAGATTTCTTTAAAGAAGTAGGTTATCAATATCAACGGCTCCATAGGAAGCTTTGTAAGTAGTAGCCCTGCGTTTGATACTAGAGGTTTCCTAACTTTTTCCTCCTCCAGTTTAGGTATATTCTAGATCAGTGTGTTACGTCTTCATCATCACTTACCCTTAGATAAGATAGCAGTCAAACGCTGGCCTATAAGAAACGTCCTGGGTTCAAATCCCGGCCGGGGCAGACTGGTGATGAGCGTAAAGTTTGTTCTCGGGTCTCTGTTTGTCCACGCCACCTGCAATACAGGAAATCCTAGTGCAGGTGTGAGTGTGTAAACATTACTTTTTTTATTCGGCTGTGCATTTGTTTTGTATGTTGACATGTGTATGTTACATTGTTATTTTTAACGCTATTGTTTATTAAAATAAATGGATTAATATTATAATATTATTCAATAATAATAAATTTATTTATTTAAAATAAGCGTATTAGCGCACCAAATTGTAAAAAACAGCAGAAATAAAAACAACTTCCAGAACAAAGGGCACTAACTACATAGTTCAAACTAAATTATTCTCATTCTGTCTAAAGGATTTAACCTGAAACTATATTTTTGTTGCAGAAATAAAACTCAACTCGTACTCAGAGGATTTCAGCAATCAAATTAGCGTAGCTGGAGGTACGGGCGTTTTTCACAATATTTTTAAGTTATTATTATATATTATTTGAAAACGTTATGCTTTTGCTGTAGTTTCAATTTTTATTTCGTCTTTTATAAGTTCCACAATGTTCATATATACTGTATATATGAACATTGTGGAACTTATAAAACTCATATTAAAACTAACATAGTGAGCGCTGAATTCAATTGACAAGTCCTTAGTTTAGTTATAATAGTATCCTTGTCTTTGAAATAAGGGGCTGGGTTCGATTCCCGAATGGAACAATTTTTTTGCGAAAATCGTAAAGTTTCGGGTTTTGGATGTTTTCTCTTGGGTATTTGTGTTTGTCCATGCCATCTGCGACACAGAGGAGCCTAGCGTATGAGAGTATTTAACGAACGAGTGGGAAGAATTATAATATAGTTGTGTCTTTCTTTGTGGCAAGAAATCTCACCTCGCCATGAGTGCTACTGGGAATTTAAGAATCAACATTCAACAACAATTAGCGTTTCATCTATTATCATATACTTTCAGCATATTATTTAAAAATGTGTTTTTATACAGGTCTAACAGAAATTGCAAAAGGAAATTCGTCGGATAAACTCCACACGAAACAGACGTTGTTAAAATTCTTGATTATTTGTTACCTTACATGTTTGTTTATGTTAACATTGTCTTAGTAATGTTGTAAATAATTTATTGTTAAGAAATCTTTGCGTCTGATACCGATTGTTAGAAATGAAACAATTTACCGTTAATGAACAGACAGACAACATGAATGAAACAGACATAATATTATTAAAAGTCTAGCTTAGAAACTGAGTGTAATTTGACATAATTGATGTACCTAAAGAGCTTTTGAGACACTTTTACGCCCGAATATATTTCGTACGAATTCAAACCATACTTGAGATCTAAAATTTAAGTTTTGGTTAAAACTTTTTGACAGTATTCTATACTTAAATGGAGTGACAATCAAATAGTTTTCGAATAAAAATTAATATATTGTTCAGGTCGTATTTAAAAAAAGGACTTTTACAGTATTCTATCCGTTATCTAGTTCCCATAGTACTTCTATGCGTAGTTTAAGGCTAGATAGTGCTGTGTGAATTGTCCATGAATATTTATTACTTAGTTATTTATCTGATGTACATACCAGATGTTCTCATAATTATAGTTCCAAAAGCATTGTAGACGTTTAATTCGATTTTGAAATCAGTCAGTTATTTGCAATGTGATTAAGCTCAAAAAGGGATTAAAATAACATCGGCCTCAGACACAAAGAGTTTTCATGCTTTAAAACAATGGGAACGTAATTCAATTACATCGTTTCAATTCATGTAAATAGTAAGTTAAGATGTAAAGTGACGTTGTAAAAAGTAAGATACGAAACAACGATAATAATGTTATTGTGACTTTTAGATTGTGTAACCGAAATTCGCTTGTAACACAGCCAAATTGAAAGTATTGTTTACATATTTCGGAAGTGTAAACTGATCGCTTGATTATAAGACTGTTTACAACAAAATAAATGATATAATGAGTAATGAGGTTGTTTTATTTGGAGGAAATTCATTCGTTTTTTCTAAATGTACTTATTGTGCCTACTCTCGATAATTGAGAGTGAACGGGCTTTGTTCTACCACGGGAGCCCAATCCGGATTGGTAGATGTCACATGTCGTCGAATTTTTGGTTCTAAGACATGCCGGTTTCCTCACGATGTTTTCCGTCACCGTTTTGAGAACGTGGTATTGCGCACATAAATTTTTTCATTGGAAAAACTCATTGGTGCACGTGTGGGTTTGAACCAGCAACCTTCAGATTGAAAGTCGGCGTCTATGCCCCTGGGCCACCACGCTCTAATTGCATCCCTTTAAAGGTTAAATATACTGGCTTATAAACTAATTGACGCATAACCTATACTGTAGGAATAGATATATTTATACATATTTTATTCCATTAGTCCTCGTAACCTTACGAGGATATAGGACCACCCAGGGCTATTGTTGACTGTTTTAAATGGTAATTTTTAATGGTAAGATGCAACCCATATATAGGTAATACATTCTGGACCAAAATGCAGAGAGATTTTGATAGTTATTAGGTTTCCTATTACGCGGGGCACGTCAGAATAATGAAAATAATGTGCACGTAATACAGTAGAAAATAATTCATTTACATTTTGTATATAAATTTAACTATGGACCCCATCAAAACTGCAGTGATGAAAATTTTATTATAAAATAAAACTGCAAAAAAATCAAATAAAGTAAAATACATTTACCACACCATACATATTGCAAACAAGAATTTAATATACAAGAATACGTTGCAAATGAATGCAAGTGCATTGCAGCGAAATATTATATTATAAAAATACAAAAGCGTGCAGTAACACAAATATTTTTAACCGGAATATTTTTAACCGGATTATTACCTAGAAATCCACCACCAAGCGGTGGTGCACTTGCATTGCTATGTTCCGGTGAAAGGGTATCCAATTGCTTACAAATGAATGTACGTTCATCATATATGCCACAATTAACCGGATGACCTGGGTTCATTTAAGTGTACTGTTTTTTTTTTTTTTTCCAGTTTGGAAATACCTACGTATGCCGCTCTGTCCGAGGGAGGACGGGGCGGTTATGTCGGGCGTGATCCGACTAAAACCACCCTGGTGTTCCTGCTCGGCACCTTTCTGCTGGGGCTACGGGAACGGTGTTTTACTCTTCCGCGGCCCCAGCGGCGTTGATCCTCGATGGTAGGGACTCTAGCTTTCTCCCTTATATATGGCGTGCCCGGAACAAGAAGCACGCCATGAAAGCATACACCCTAACAGAGTGGAAATGTAGAGTGTGTGTGTGGGAGAGTAGAGTCAAGAGATATTTCCCCACTCGACCCTTTAGACAACATTTTCGCAAACTGAAAATGTTCCAAAATTAGAAAACGATAGTATGAAAAGCTTCTACGATATCATATCATTGTTTTCAGCTTATGATTTTTTTTCGTTATAATTAAAAATCGTTTAAGGCATGAAACTAATCTTATTTAGGGTTCCGCACCGTTTTTATATCCTAGAACGGGTAGTTCCAGAACGTCTGTCTGGAAGCTAAAAGCTATTTTTATTCAAGCATTTTTTTCCTAATGTTCCTGGTTTTTTTCAGTATACAAGCCTGTCCAAAGTTCCAATAGAAAGATCTTTTTTGAAAGAATTCTGCACACAAATAAGGCTAAATGAAAATACAGCGATAATTTTTTTTTTATTTCCTGAAGAATCAGAATACCTAGCAATCTCCGTACGGTCCCAAAGTTATTAAATTTTATTGGAGTCCGGCGAAATGGCTTTGTTATAGGCAACGTACGCGAAGGTAACGGCTATATTATAAGTGCAATAATCGTTAATTTTCCATCATTCTGGTTATAGCCTCGCTAGTAAAAAATGTATATTTAATATCGTTTTTAATCTGATATCTGCTATCCGTCGCATAGTTTTTTGTACAACATTAATCAATGGTAAAAAAACTTTCTTAATGACTAGCTTTTTTCGTGTTCTCCATTTGACAACCATACCTACTGTGATAGTGCAGAAAAAATAACTAGTCCGCCATCTTGGATGATCCACCATATTGAAATTCGAATGACGTCACATAGCTAAGCATGCATTGTGGTCCGAAATAAGCGTGTATACCAAATTTCAGCTCAATCGGTTAAGTTGTGTTAAAATGAGAGAGCAGAGTGTTGTCTCATGCGCGTGTGATTTCACCGGTACCCACACCCTTCCACCGGAACACTGCAATGCGAGTGCCCCCACTGCTTGGCGGCAGATTACCATGTGTAGGCAATACTTCTACGGGTGAACTTAGCACAAGTTCTACTGCTACTTTTTGTTGCTCTTTTAGCACCACTACCACTACTCTGAATGTATTCACCTACGGACGCGTGCATCTAGACCCCTCTCAAACCTTAAACTTGAATCTAATTCCTTCCTACCAATATGTATGAATATGATAAACACTGCAAATGTACATAAAAAACTCGTTTTTACAAATAATATTCGGAAAGCATTTAAGTTCCACAAATAAACTGTCGTTTTTTATGAGACACTTAAAATATCATTTAGTATCGAATAATTTTGTCGTATCTTTTACTCGCCCGCGCGAGCACAGAAAAAGTAAGAAGTAAAGGAAATCAATTAATTCTGAACTCTCTGCACAGTAGGTCATAGCTTTGGCTTCTGCGCTGTAGGTTGTGGGTTTGAATTGCCACCCAGGATAAGCATTTTTGTAACGAATATATATTGTCTGTGTGTTAATAAGTAACGTAACATAATATTTACACACTCGTACCCCTGTACTTGGATTTCCTGTGGCGCAGGTGGTATGGACAGACACAGAGACACAAGAAAACAGCCAAGACCTGAGGTAAAACTTTGTGTTCATCACACTACATACAATTTATCTTGCATCAAAATTTCAAACACACAAACACAAATGAGATTTTCACTTAAAAAAATTATATGCGAAATACCACGTTCTCGAAACGGTGAAAGAAAACACCGTGAGGAAACTGGCATATCGTAGAACCAAAGATTCAAAGACATGTAACATCTACCAATCCGGATTAGGCTCCCGTGGTAGATCAAATCCCATTCACTCTCAATTATCGAGAGCAGGCCGGTGTCCCTGCGGTGTGAAAATTAGAGACTGGTACGGAAAGGAATATTTTGAACTTAGCTGTGTCGTCGTGATATAACATGGCGGGTATTGTAAAAAACAATATAAATAATCCGGAAATACAGAACCCTCCTTTTGCGAGTCCGAAGCGCACTAAGCGGATCATGATTTATAGATATAAATATCCGCTTTTTTCCCGAAGGGTTAATAGCCTAATGAGGCTTTTAATAGCCTTTTTCCACGAATCGGAATCCCTCTTACATTTTCTATCAGTTAAAATACTAATCCAATAACCGGGAAAAAACAAACACTGCCAATAATTGCAATATTTGCAATGGCTGCAATATTGCAATAGGATGAATATTCGTTGTAGAAGATGGTCTTGTAATTGTTCGTATTTATTCGTTTCGGTCGACACTTTTGCGGACTTTGCTCGAGTCTTTTCAAAGTCTTCTAATTAGATACTTTTTAATTGCAATGCCGTCTTTGTTGTTTGAAAACGGGCTATTTTGCTGTGGTTTGTGGGACAATTTGTTAGTGTCTTTTGTTTGCACTTTGAATTATGTGCAACAAATTTCTCGCTACGTTTCGAACAGACTTCAAAATCGCTGATTCAGCTGTTTTTTTCATTTGTATGTTAGTAACGCAATATCCTCGCTGACATCGCTTTGGGCGAAAATAGAAGATTAAAGTATTGAAGTCAGATTTTTAATTAAATGATTCAATTTTTTTATTTCGTCACGCATTATTTGATCAAACAAATACAAATTGAACGATAACAGTAAATCTGCACAAACAATACATTAGGAATGACATGATTAGGCAGAAATTTCTAGCTTAAAACCCAAATTCATATTTCCGTATTCCGTATCAGCCTCTAATGTTCCCACTGCAGGGACGCCGGCCTACTCTCAATAATTGACAGTGGGCTTTGATCAACCAAAGGAGCCCAATCCGGATTGGTAGATGTCACATGTTAAAGATTTTTTTCCTTTGAAATAATCATTAAAAAAAAATTATGTACTCTAAATAAATATTCTTGTACTGTATTGTTCTTGTAAAATCAGTTGTCTTTTCCTACAATATAACTAGTTATCTTGTAGGTATAAAAGTATTGTAGTTAGTACTAGCTGCGCCCCGCAGTGTTACCCGCGTTTGGACTTCCTACGGGAATCGTACATTTTTCCGGGATAAAAAGTAAGGATCTCTGTGCAAAATTTCATCCAAGTCCGTTCAGCCGTTCTGGCGTAATCGAGTAACAAACATCCGTCCATACATCCAAACATTCGCGTTTATAATATTAATAGGATAAGGTAATTTATAGTTTGGTTAGATAGGGTTTGAACAAACGCCAAACCCTATCTGGGCTTGATAGGGTTTGAAAAAAGATGAAAAATAAGCAAGAATCCCCAACGGAAAGATACAAATGTAGATGACAACCTGGAATAATGATGATACTTGAGATCTAAATTAATAAATGAGTTTGACTTGGACTTTGAAAAACACTAACAATATTACCTACTTTTTTCATGATACCACGGGAAACCCCGAAGCTACTTCTGTAATATTTCAGTTAGCCTAATTCGTATTTATAGTTCTAGTGTAAGTAAAGCCAAGAGAGGGACACATCGCCTTACGAAACACTACAATAAGCCCAAAATGCTAGGCTAAGCTGGAGCTAAGCTAAGCTAATTTACTTAGCAGGACATCTTTAGTGGACGGCCAAGCGAAATGCGCTTAGAGTAAACTTCTGCGTCTCCTAATGCATGCATAAGCAGGTAAGTAATACAAGTTGATGAAGATATTAGTTTATGAAACTGGATGTGTTTGCAAATGGCATAGATGAGACATAGAACAAACATCTATATTGATGTTTGTTCTGTGTCTGGGTGTTAATAAGTATCGTAATGTAACTTTACAGTTGAATTCCAGACTTTACTTTGAGTCTTGTACCCAAGACCCGAGAAGAGTTTGCTTTGGGAATCTTACCCGAAGTCATTGCTACTAGAATTTAAGATAAGGAGTCGCCGTAACGAGTATAAATGGAAATTTGCTTTACGTATTATATGTGGAAACAGTTACAGCCCTGCCTATGTTTAGTCTAAAAAGTTTGCCTGTTAGTCCTAACTTTAGAGTGTTGTATCTTTTGAACCGTAAGCCGTGGCGAGTTGAAACGTTTACAAAGTTTATGGTAAAACTGGACTCAAGTATAATACTACAGGTTCAATTGAATGTTTTGGGGGGTCCAGTTACTCGGGTCCGTAGGTGTGTACCCTTTGATTCCCTACACGGACCCCTGGGTGGTGCTAAAGGAGCAACCAAAAGTAGCAGTAGATCTTGTGCCAAGTTCGTCTGGAGAGGTACTACCACCACACCTGGAATCTTTCGCCAAGCAGTAAAGCAAATCTTATATTGTGTTGAATTACTGTTGTTATGGGCGCGGGTCGCCACTTACCACCAGGTGGGCCCAGTGCTCGTTCCGTCACATTTTCTCATTAAAAAAAATGTTATTTAGAAATATACCTATTTAAATTATACCTTTTCGATTACCAAATCGGTCTTATTATTATGTAAACCGAGATGCAAAAACACAGTTTTCATAGACAGTTTTCTTGTATTGTAGCTGTATTATAATTTTAATTTCATTGACAGTTTGCTGTTTCAATCATGGACAGTTTTCTTGTAGCTGTATTATAATTTTAATTTCACTGACAGTTTGCTGTTTCATTCGTGGACATTTCTTGTAGCTGTATTATAATTTTCATTTCATTGACAGTTTGCTGTTTCAATCATGGACAGTTTTCTTGTAGCTGTATTATAATTTTAATTTCACTGACAGTTTGCTGTTTCAATCATGGACAGTTTTCTTGTAGCTGTATTATAATTTTCATTTCATTGACAGTTTGCTGTTTCATTCGTGGACAGTTTTCTTGTAGCTGTATTATAAAACTTCTGGGTACACACACTCGCATTTCCGTCAACAAACGTAGTATCGGTGTAATATTTCACTGGCCCGAGGGAATGGCAGACTCACGGCGGTGTCGGTTGATATATCATTGTTCCGTTGATACTGTCATATTCGCTCTGATGTGTTTGCATTTTTTTAAACTTTGACCACTGGAGGATCTATTGTAGCGTAAAGAAATGGAAATTAAATCTAGGGTGATTTTTTTCCAGCATACCTAAATAAATATAAGTACGAAATATTAGAGGACACACACAACGTAATTAAGCTCAAAAAAAATTAGGCACGCTTAAGAAACTTGTACTATGGGAACCCTATTAGTGATCGAAAATAGTATTTTTCTATAAATTTGTATCTTTGACATTTTAGCTTCAAACTAAATTCTTAATTTTAATTTGACGCTGTTAATAAGCACTTACATACACTTGGCAATCAACATATAAATAAAAAAGTTTAATTATAAAAAAACAGCTTAGATAAATAAATAAATATTCATGGACATTCCACACAACGCCATCTAGCCCCAAACTAAGCATAGCTTGTGCTATGGGACTGGATAACTGATAAAAATACCTATAAGACTTTATTGTAAATGCATATATATAATATATAATTAACACCCAGATAGAAAAACATCTAAATTCGTCACACAAATATTTGTCCTGGTTGGAAATTGAACCCTACCTGCACTCAGAATGCAGATCTAAAACTATCCAGCTGCAAGCCCATTGAATAATATATCAAGGTATATTATTCAGTACTACAACATTCGGGCTAATGATGCGGGCTATTTATTGTACGAAAGCTTACTCTCAACAAGCGAGCGTGATTGAAGAATGATATTATCATTCATAAATCAGCGAATTCCACTCCATCATTCAATTCCTTTCATTTGTTCAGACTCGGATTTCATGTAATCCCTCGGCAATGTTAATTGTAGCACGGACATGTTTACTCAGGCCTTGTGTTTTTACGAGCTGAGCGATAAGCAGAACAGTTTCAAACAAATGTTAAAAATGACAAAAAGTAAATCTGGAACATTTTCATTACGTCGTGGAGGGTGTTGAGACACAATTTTATACTTCTGCAGGTAGCATGGTTTCCATTTTGTGTTTTGGAATAGCTTCCAATAATTTTTTTTTTTCTATACAATAAAATCTATATCTGCGTACTATTGACAAAATAAATAATAAAACAGAACCACCGGCCGCGAAGTAAGTCCCAAGCGGTTAGTGGCTAGGGCTGCAGAGAGGAACTTCCTGATGATGTTTAGGTTTAATTAGGGTTGGAACAGACGTAAACTTAACAAATAATATAAGCTTAAACATGAAAACTGACTGTAATTTGACATATCTGTGTGCATGTAATGTGCCTGGGGAGTTCCTGTGACACGTTATATGCTCACGAATATGTGCATGTGTAAAATTTGACGTGTCCAAATGATACTTGAGATCTAAAGGAATAAATGAGTTTGAGTTTGAGTTTGAGTTTGAGATGTGTGCCGTTTCCAGGAATAAGGCCTTCTGTATCCGTTTAGTGAGATCTTCTTAAAATTTTGGCCGAGGCTCTTCCCTATAAGTCCGTTCATCAAAACCACTATCGGGACGATAATCGCTGAGTCCACATGGCGGTGATCTCGTGGGCTGATTATTATCATTTTACATTATTTATTTTATATTAATTTTTCACTGTAAAATTAAATTTTACTCATTTACAAAATAAACAGTATAAAAACATTGTAGCAAAAAATATAAAAACGAAAAACCACCAGAGAGGCTGCAGAGTAAGACCGAAGCAGTCGGTGGCTAGGGCAGCAGAGAGAGGAACCTCCTGACGATGCCAAACGATGTTATTATTATTATGATTATTATTATCGCATGTACTAATTTCAAATCATTTATCATAATCATCACATCAAACGCTCAGCTTATGAGTAAACACGCTACGGCTTAGTCTCATGTCGTGCCCATCAATCTTGCTAAGGAGTATGACAGATGATGCCTCTACGTATTGAAAATGGCATCTTACCCATATTTCATCGGTAATGCGAATCGAAAGCTCGAAATGATGGTAATGCTGATTGGCTAAGTAAGATCTGGAATGCATTGAATATGAAAGGGTTGCAAGATTTGAATGAGTTGAAAGCTCCGTTTGGGTTTTGTGTATTTGGCCAAAGAGGAAGTCTTTGATGAGAAAACTCGATTGGAAATGCTGATATATGAAGCATGGGCTTTAATATGTCAAAATGTATTCCTTATTTTCAATGGTATTGAATAATATTGATGGAAAATTGTGAACTGCTTGAATTTTTTTTGCAAATCATATATTATATGCTGATTACGAATGTACCTGAAATGTACATTATGCATTTGTTATCTTTTACGCAATTTCTTATACAAATAGTGTTTGTTTGTAACACCTATTAACTAAATGCATTTGAAAGTATATATATGTCACAAAAAATACTCAAATTTTTTGTCTGTCTGTTTGTATTATAGGTTCCGGCTAATCTCCGAAAAGACTGGACCGATTTTGACGGGAGTTTTACTGGCAGATAGCTAATGTTATAAAGAGTAACTAAGGATACATTAATTTCAGAAAAACGGAAATAAATTCATTAACACAAAAAAGCCACTCGTAAGAACTCACGAATAAATTTATATTCATGGATATTTCATAACAGAACCACATCGCCGTCTAGCCTCGAACTAAGCATAACATGTGCTATGGGAACTAGATAACTGATAGAATGCTTTTAAAGTATTTTTATTTTGTATATACATGTATAAAAATATACTCAGACAAAATTGAGAGAATTGAGCTCACGAAAAGCAGAGCTACCACTACCTAAGCTATAGGCCAATGAATTTGTATTTCTTTTTGACATCCAAGCAGTACCTAAGAGATTGTTGCTTGCAATACAAACCAATTTTCAATTCAGTGAATATGTTTCAATTCGAAAATACGGTATGCATTCGCGGAATTTCTACACATGTACTAAGAATATACACTTTTTTCTGGAATTTAAATAGGCAGGAAAAAATGCCTTACATTTTCTTTAACTGAAAACTTTCCACTGTCAAAAGTTTTATCATTCTGACTGTTCTTTTAAAATACCAGTGTAAAAACCCGTGAGATATCTCGCGACGTCTTCGGAGGAAACTTGTCTCTAAGATTTATAATAACAGTTAGTTTTACGCCCGTGACTCCAGCCACGTGGAATATATAGGGAGAATTGGATTTTATTTACATTTAGTAGCACATATATCTAAATTATAATAATAATATATTTTTGTACCATAAAACTTATGGGACTCTGTAGGCTCGACCAAGTTATTGGTTACCTACACTCATAACAACAGCATTACAATATTCATGACCCAACCGAGACTCCGTGATTGCACCGGTGCCCACACCCTTCCGGTGGAACAATACGATACAAGCAGTGGTGCACTTGTTGTGTTCC
Source organism: Aplocera efformata (assembly GCA_921293045.1). Taxonomy (NCBI): domain Eukaryota; kingdom Metazoa; phylum Arthropoda; class Insecta; order Lepidoptera; family Geometridae; genus Aplocera; species Aplocera efformata. Next base: position 2,354,219 of record OV121054.1, on the reverse strand, counting down.
AGTGGGTGCGCTTGAAATTATTGGTACTTGCTGCGAAACATCCCCGTCTCAGAGTGACGGGCGCAACACGATGCGACTTGGGTCTCCTCATACTTTAGTAGAGTCGTATTTTTGTTGTTTATGGGTGGCATTAACCACTTAACATCAGGTGAGCCGTCAGCTTGTCCCGTCACATATATAATTTTTTTTTTCTTTTTTGCCAGAGTCAGAAAGAAAGTCATTAGTCTAGAAAATATTTCAGAATATAAAAACATTAAGGAACATGAACAGATAGTTTTGACATAATTCCTATATTCATATGTAAGTTTGAAAATTAGATTTCTCGTTGGAAACTTACAAAAATATCTTCTAGAGATTTTAGCAGTATTTTTCAGTTGAATTTCTTCGCGATAACTTTATTTGCTTGTCGCAATTTTTCAAGTGAATTCTGTAGTATCAAGAGCTGAAATTTGAATTATGGCTCGCTTCTGTCTACTTAAGTACTTCAAGTATTTTAATAAGATTTATAATCCTTACATACAAAGCACATTATTCGTACATGCACTCTCAAGAGATGTTTATCTCCAAATGACAAGTACCAAAATATAAAAAAAAAAAACACTTTTTAGTCGACTTTAAACAAAGGAGGAAGACCCCAATTTGGATATAGGTTTTTTTAATTTTGTTACGCGTTTTCTTCGCCAATTGTGGACCATATAATTCAGATAATATTATTTTGATCTAAAAAAAAGAGATCGTGATGGCACAAACGCCGACTTTCAATCTGAAGGTCGCTGGTTCAAACCCACGCGTGCACCAAAGGGTTTTTCACTAGACACATTTATGTGCGCATACCATATACCAAGTTCTCGAAACGGTGAAGGAAAACATCGTGAAGAAACCGGCATGTTTGAACCCAAAAATTCAAAGACATGTGACATCCAGATTAGGTTGGTAGATCAAAAGCCCATTAACTCTCAATTATGGAGAGTAGGCCGGTGTCCCTGCAGTGGCAACATTAGAGGCTGATATGGATGGATTTAATTTGGTATATTCAATTTACAAATCAGTCTTACATTTCCTCCCTTTGAAGTTAGTAAATAATTTTCCAATCTTGCAGTTGGACGGTTCAAAAGCTAAAACTGCGTATGATACAACCGCATGTTTACCATTCATATTACTTGAATAGAAAGCTTTGAATCCAAACGTATTCACTTTTTGAAAGGAATGCTTTCAAAAATGAAAGCATAACACTATAGGAAACTAAATGACTTCAAAAATCCACGATAAAGCGTCTTTTTCCATGTAAAGTTATAAATATATATTTATGGACATTTCATACAGTGCCATCTAGCCCCAAACGAATCATTGCTTGTAATATGGGAACTTATATTTTTTTCTAAATACATTTTAACATCCAGACATTTATGTTCATCACGTAAATGTTTGTCTAATTTTTATCGGCTACTTTTAATCTTAGAAAAATGTACGGTTCCCGTAGGAAGTCCAACGGCGGGTAACACCGCGTTGCGCAGCTAGTATTAAATAAATATATTAGTTGGGACATGTATTTTGCTTTTTATTCATTTATCATATTCTATATTATGTTTTGTATGCATTATTTAAAGAATGTAGATAAGGTAGATTATTTTCCAAAATTTGAAGTATATTAGTTATTAACTATGTTTTTACATTGTTAGCACGCCAACCTTTATCGCGATATCTGGTAGAAAATGATTTTAGTTTAACGCCAGTCTTTTGTTTGTAAATATGTACAAAAATTGTCAAATTAAAACTCGATCACATTATAACTATATTTTTATACCAAAGTCGAGATAGCAATATAACTCAATAAAAGTAGGTGACTCTGAATGCATTGCAAATGAACGTGTTTGTGAAAAACATGAAATGTGAATGAAATTACAGACATAGTGGATGCAAATACGTAATTTTTATATCTGTGGGACATATTCAATGATTAGAAGTAGCGTTGACAACAAAACAACGCAAAATGTTATGTTATTTATTTATTTATGTTGCGTTGTTTTGTTATAAATTTACCTTTATTCCAAGTTTCAGGAATATTGGATATACGCTTGGGTTTGGTCGGACAAGCATTTGTTAAGTATTGACATAAACTTGTCAATCTCTAATTTAAGAGAAATTCGTTCGTTTCGTTCCTTCATTTCAGAATATGAAAAGTATCTATTATCTATTATATAATAGATTATTATTTAGTAGTAACCTTACCTGTGAAGTGAAGAGTCCCGGCTTCTATTTCTGGCTTAAACACTGTCAGGGAAGCAAACTTTGTGTGATGAGCGTAAATTTTGTTCTCAAATCATCGGTGTTTGTCTATGGTACCTGAGACATAAGGATTCCTAGAGTGTTTGTATGTAAAAAAATTGCCAATCTAATCCACTGAAATTTACCAATAGTTAGATGCAAACTGAATATGACTGGCTATGTATTAGCCATACCTTCTGCGCTGTTGGTCGAGGGTTCGATTTCAACCCAGGATAAACATTTGCGTGATGAACATAAATGTATGTTCTGTATCTGGATGTTAACATATAAAAGAAATCTTAAAGATTAAACGGATTAACGTTGCTGCATAATTCAGCTGGATATTACATTTTAGTCACCAAAACCGACCAAAATTTCCAATGCTCGAAGCATTTACTCAAATATTCTATTACGTCTGCATTTCACAAATGTCGCTTACCCAATTTGGTACGGACAGTCCGTTCAGACAAGCAACTCCCCTCGGATATTGGAACGATGTGCCCCCGCATTATTTACGCTGTGACGGGGAATACGTTCATTTTGAAATTTTCAACCGACATCCAAAGGAGGTTACCACTTAGTTTTTTTAAACTATTGTATTTTCTTCGCCCGTTGTGTATAAAGAAGGTATTTGAAGAGGTAATTTTTTTTTTTGATTTATTTATAATATAATATTTACCTACCTACCGGAGAGGGGTCCGGAAACGGATCCCTCCTCTCCCAGTCGCGGCGTTCCCGTGTTACCGCCACCAGCGGCAGAGGAGGACACAGTGGGTCTAGTCTCTCCGTGGCAGGGCAGTATGTCCCCACGAAAAAAAGAGTAACAAAATTTATGCCAGTATTATATAGGCATAGGTAGTTTTGTTATTATTATATAGGTATTTTTTTGGATAGCGTCATGCACTTACAATTTTTTCTCTTAGAACTTACCTACTTAATACTTCAGTTAAGCCCTTGGTTAGTTTGCCGCTAATCTGATGGCAAAATGGACAACATTAACGCTAAGCTGACAAAAACTACCTCTTTCAACTTGATTAATTTAGACGCTTAGGAATGAATTTAGTTTCGAGATCCGAGAGAGATAGTATCAAATGTGAGCAGCTTGATAAATCACTAGTTTACAAAGTTTGTGGTCGTTTAAGTATTGGTAATTAATTTTATTTTGGGTTTCTAGGTCGAAATTTTACAGCAAGGTTTGCTTGGTGCCTCGCTTGGGTTGGAACTGGCGTAAACTTAACAAATAAGATAAGCTTAAACATGAAAACTGACTGTAATTTGACACATCTTTGTACATGTAATTTGTTCCTGTGACACGTTATATACTCACGAATATGTGTACATGCATGTGTAAAATTTGACGTGTCCAAATGATACTTGAGATCTAAAGGAATAAATGAGTTTGACTTTGAATTTGGAAAGGTAGCACATATACCCTTTGGGTAAAACGGGACCCTATTACTAAGACTCCCCTATCCATCTGTCTGTCTGTCACCAGGCTGTATCTCATGAACTGTGATAGTTAATGAGTTGAAAGTTTCACAGATGATGTATTTCTGTTGCCGCTATAACAAAAAATACTAAAAAAATGAATAAAATAGACATTTAAGACATCTCAAATAAACGTGATTTTTGTTATAGGTACGGAACCCTTCGTGCGAGAGCCGGACTCGCACTTGGCCGGTTTTTTCTATGTGAATGTGGACGAGCAAACGTCTAACTATTCACCTACGGACGCAAGTAACATAATCTCTCAAAACCTCAAGTTTTATTGACATAAAGCAAAACACTGCCTCCATCATATTTTACTTTTGTTGATCAAATCAAAAACGAAACATAAATAGTCTGAATACGCTGCAATTGAATAAAGAGTCTGAAAAAATATCGTAGAGAGCAAATTACAAGTCTATTCATCGCTATACGTAATTGGAGTTTTGCAATAGCTTCTGTAAGCACCTTAATGCTAACTGCCTACACATGATGTAATTAAATTTTCAATTGATTTTCAGAGAAGCAATCAATTCTGTTGCATTTTTTTTATTTGTTTTTTAGGGTTGCGTACCCAAAGGGTAAAACGGGACCCTATTACTAAGACTCCGCTGTCCGTCTGTCACCAGGCCGTGAACTCACTCATGAACACATGAACCGTGATAGTTTTGAAATTTTCACAGATGATGTATTTCTGTTACCGCTATAACAACAAATATAAAAAAATTGAATAAAATAATTATCTAAGGAGGTTCTCATACAAAAAGTGCTTGGATGTGAGTGCCGGTGAAATCACAATGCGCATGAGACATAACATCCCCGTTTCGGGTGACGGAAGCAACGAGGTGCGACTTGGGTTTTCTCATACGTCGGTCGGAGGGGACCTAGGGTCGTATTACTGTTGTTATGAGCGGAGGTAACCACTTAATATCAGATGGGCTTTCAGTTCGTCCCATCACTTTGGTTACATAAAAAACGTACAAATAACTAATAGTTAATTATTCTAATCGTAATTCGAAACGAAGTTCAATAAAGTTGATACATAAAATGTAATTACGAGAAACTTTTTAAATAAACGTCTCCCCATCCCTCGCACTATGCCATCCGTATTCCCAAAGAATCCAATTAAAAAACCCCAGTAAATAAATTATTAAAGTGAAACATTAGCTAAAGGCAGATTGTACGGGAAATACATTCCTCTGTTGTGGCTTAGTGAAGATGAAAACAGCTGTATCAATATTATTGATAGATTACCGTACCAGCCTCTAATGTTCCCACTGCAGGGACATCGGCCTACTCTCGATAATTGAGAGTGAATGGGCTCTGATCTACCACGGTAGCCCAATCCAGATTGGTAGATGTCACATATCGTCGAATTTTTGGTTCTAAGACATGCCGGTTTTCTCACGATGTTTTCCGTCACCGTTTTGAGAACGTGGTATTGTGCACATAAATTTTTTCAAGTGAAAAAACTCATTGGTGTACATGTGGATTTGAACCAGCAACCTTCAGATTGAAAGTCGGCGTCTATGCCCCTGGGCCACCACGCTCTCGCTGGGCCAGCACGCTCTCATTGATAGATTGCCTATGTTAAATACAAATAAAATTGTGTCTTATTTGTCAAAATACAATGAAAAGAGTTTTTTTTTTTATTTTGATATACGTAATTGGCCGTAGATAGCCTTGCCAACTTTACGTGGGTTTTTGGAGAGAGCAGAATGCTTTAGGGCATTTTAAAAAATAAGATTTTTCAGTAAACTAAAAAGGGACCACTTAGATACGGACCGTGTACCTAAGGTTAAAAACATTAAAAAAAATACATGAATAATTATCTAAAACTGCATAAATACTTTTGACTTTGATAAGGTGCTAAAATACTTAAAAAAATCACTTTTCTTTTTAAACGAATCAACATGTCATATCATATTAACTGTATTTAATTTAACTCAGTCATTTATCAACCGATTTAGAAAATTATTCAATAATTTAAAATATATATTTTCAGATTATCTCCATAGAAATTTAATCAAAAATCGTTTCAAAATTTTGGTTTTGAAATCGAAATATAATAACTGGAAAAATTAAATTTCATATTTATTTTCCCTGTGAATTCTTACTTCATAGACCGATTTTTTTGTTTTTGTAATAGTATGTTAAGGGGTGAAAGTATTGAAAGCGTTTTATATATTTTTTGAATCAACAATCATTTTTTAATAATAAAGGTACAAGCTGTAAAAACACGTTGTTAAAACACGTTTGATATAGCCATTTATGTAACTCTGTGTCACGAGGCTATTCCATTAGAGTGTAATGTAATGAGATAGTGCAAAATGTTTGTGTTATTCTATTTTATAGTACAACCCAGTGGGTTGCATGCAGAACTAACAAAATAGTTCAAGCACTCGACTCAATAAATATCAATTAAATTAATTTTGTAACCAGAATTTCGGAAAATTAATATTGTCAGTAATATGGAATGTGTAGTGCGAGCACGTATTTTTAATCGATAAATTTGATACACTGATGCTAAGTTTTGCTAAGTTGATGACAGTTTAAGAATTTCTATTAAGAATCATTAAAATATTCCGATTAAAACGGGATTGGTTTAGCTCATATAACGTGCAAAGCGAGCTATTTGAATTCACTTAAAAAACTGGAAATATAGTAACTTGCTTGTTGAAATTTGTTTTCATTTACACGCGCCAGGGTAAAAGGAGTCCCAAAGGTGAAGTTTCTTCAAGACCAGATGATAAGTGGTTACCTCCGCTCATAACAGCAATACGACCTAGGTTCTCCGATCCAAGTTACATCCCGTTGAACCCATCACGCGACACGAGGATGTAACGTCTCATGCATCTGTGATTTCACCGGCGTACATATATTTTTATAGATATTGACCTAGCAGGCTTCGCACGGCTATAGTGTGTGTGACGTAGGTTGTAACGCCATTCCGTAGTACATCATTTTGATCTATCTCCTAAGGTTGAGCTAGCATTAGCAATGTAAGCGCCCGAAAAATAGTTTTTTACGATTACATTACAAATAATTGAAATACTTGAGTTTCTATACTATATTTTTTTTAATGTGAGTTGTATGTGAGTAATAAGTGATGGAACTAAGGGCCTACCTGGTGGTAAGTGGTGACCCCCGCCCATGACAATAGTAATGCTCAGTATAAGATTCGGATCTTACACTGTGCATTCATCCTGCTGCGTCCATCACCCGAGACGGGGATGATATGTCTCACAATTCACAGGCAACCACACCCTTCCACCGGAACACAGTAATGCGAGCACTACTGCTTGGCGGCTTCGCACAAGTTCTACTGCTACTTTTGGTTGCGCCTTTAGCATCACCCAGGGTACGTGTAGGGAGTCAAAGGGTACACACCTACGGACGCGAGCAACTGGACCCCCCAAAAATGCATGTTTTATTCAAATATCGTTATTAATAATAAAAATAATACATCGAAAAAACACGGATTTTAAAAAAGAAAATTATTAAAATCCGTTTTGACGAAAACGACTTTGCTTTATACTGTTTAGAGATTAAAAATATATTTAGTACTATCTCCTAGACTACAGCTAATAGAGTTTATCCATACTTGCATGTGTTTCTTGTGTACCTTGCATGTAGCACCTTGCATGTGCCATCGATCATTACACAGATCATATCGCCTCGTTAAATAATGGTCACGGGGTGTTAAGCCTTTGTTTAAGAACATGTTATTAAGGTTTGAATGTTTATGAGCTATGCGGTACTTGTTAATAGCGATAATGTGTATCAAAGGGAACTGTCTAATATACGAGTAATTAAACATAGCATTTTTTGTGGGAACTAGTTAACTAATAAAATACTTTTACGGTATTTCTTTTTGTAAATACTTATAAATGGCAAGACACAGAACAAACATCTATATTCATCGCACAAATGCATCATCATCGTTTTTTTTAACTTTTTGTAATCCATTGTTATTTTGTTCCTCAATTAACTATATTTGTTTTGATTTGATTGTATCTATTTATTTAATTTATTTTAGGATTGTCATGTTAAATATATTCAGCCGTGCACGTGTCAGGGCTATGTATAGTTATGACTGAAATCAACAACAGACCAAAACTTAATTTAATGTGAAAATAAATTACTAAGTATTATATCCGTTATCTTGTCCCCATAGAACAAGCTATGCTTAGTTTGCTATGCTATACCAAGAACATTAATCTATTTATTATTTTTTAACGCTTTAAGAATTGTCCACGTCCCGTCGTCTCATCACGCCTGAGTGTTGCCATCATAATACGAGTTTGGAGATAATATTGTCGAATAGGATAGGCCCCAACAGCTTGGTCTCATAAACTGAAGTAAACAGGGCGCGGGCACCGGTCCAACTGACCACATGTCTACTTGTTTGCACAGGGAATACTACTGGGGGGTATTAAACCAATATCTTATTACAATTTTAGTGGGACGAGGTTTTTTTGGGGTTCTCTTCTAACTGAATGAAAATAAGAATTCATATTCGTAGAGAATATTGGTACTATATTATCACACTAGCATTATATAGGCTACACACACACATACACGGATTTGGATAAAATTTGGTACCAGGATAGCTTATATCCTGGATTAACACATAGCTACTTTTTATCCCTAAAAAGTGAAGTATTCTCGTAGGCTCGTATTCACCGCGGGGCGCAGCTAGTAATACTAGTAGCACTATGATTACCTGTGTCGCAAGTGGTATGAAAAAAAAAAAATACAAGACAAACCCGGACCCGAGAAGAAACCCCGGGACCCCTCACTTCGAAGACAGTACTACTGCCTACTAAGCTATAGAGCGATCAAAATAATTTAAAAGTTTATGACAGTTTAATTCTTGCACTGAAATTCTTATTTAATTTCGCCAAATTTTGACTGTATCTTAATTAAGCTTTACATTCACGAGAACACTATTAAATTTCATGAGAAAAATCTACAAAATATCAAGCTAAGTAATTAGAGGAACTAATTAGAGAACAACCTTGGAAGTTAGGGCGAGATTTTCAGCTTCAGCATTTGTAGTCAGTAAAAATATAATTGGTTGTGGGGAAACCAGTAATTAGTTAATTCGTAACAAAATACTCACTTTAGGTATAATTGGATATTATAGTAACTCTCGTCCATTGTTAATATTTGAACAATTTAAACACACAAGTTTTCATAGTTTCGTGCCTAAATGGATGGAATGCGATGGAATGGAAGATAATACGATGGAAAAGCGTGGTGGCCCAGGGGCATAGACGCCGACTTTCGAAAGTCGGATTTTTCGACCGACGAAAAATAATGATCTTAACCATGATAGTTTAAAAATTAATACAAGGTTTACATTTCTTTTGTTTCAGCCTCTAATGTTCCCACTGAAGGAACACCGTACTACCCAAGAACAAACTTCATGCTCACCACACAAATTGCCGAGAATCGAACCCGGTGGGCGAGAATTGAACCTGGACTTTGAAGGCAGGGCTTCTACTAACTAAGCCACGGAGCCATCTAAAGATAAATTAACGAGAGAGTGACACTCAATTATTAACCTTCTTTAATAAAAACAATCTACATTAATTCATAAAGTGACTCATAAATAAATTTCATAAATAATGAGATCAAATTAGGATCACTAATGTTGTCATAATTATTATTCAGCAAGTAGAGTAATACAAAAATCACGTTCAACATATTTTTATGTATGGATAAATGAAGGTGTTTTTAGGGTTCCGCACCCAATGGGTAAAACAAGACCCTATTACTAAGACTCCGCTGTCCGTCTGTCCGTCTACCACCAGTCTGTATCTCATGAACCGTGATAACGAGTTGAAATTTTCACAAATGATGTATTTCTGTCGCCGCTATAACAACGCATACTAAAAAACTGAATAAAATAAATATTTAGGGGCCTTCCATATAAAAACTTGTTTTATACCTACGAGGAATTCATAGGTAGAAAAGAAAAGAAACCAACCACCTAGGTAAAGCTGGTAATCCCAACGAATATTTATTTATAACTGATATAATTATTTTTGAGTTTTCATGTAACTATATCTGTTTTATGACCTGTAATTACTACCGTAAGTTACTATATACAAATACAATAGTAATTTATGATTACCAATTTATATTGTATACAACTAGTAATTTATTGGTACTATGATTAATAGCTATTATTATTATGATTATTATACACAGTAGCGTTATAAAATAAACAATTATAGTACAAAATGAAAATTTTCTGCCGGAGGGCAACTTTGATAATGGTACTCTGTCAGCGCCATCTATAAGGTAAAGCTTGCTTGTTAGTTAGGAATTCTGGTCCCAACTCAATGTCACGATTCCCATTACGCTAAGGAAATAACTGAACGGATCAGTTTTGTCTGTTTACGCAGAAATATTAGTAGCTTTGTTTCATTTTGAGAAATTATCCAAATTGTTATTTATTTTATGTGATTTTTAAGTGAGGAAACCGATCCGTCCTAAACCGAAGTCTTTCGACATCCACCAATACTAATTAAATCTTAATGCAAGATTAAAGCCATTCACTCTCACTCACCAATGTAGACTGGTGCGCCTGCAGTAGAAAAAAGTATTTTTTTTTTTCAAATAAAAAAAATATATTTTCCAAATCGCTTGATAAATGATGATGTCAATACATTCATCCCTTATTTCTCGCTCTAAAGGGGTACATAAACCCTACCATTTAAAAAATAGTATCTTCAAAATCGGTATAAAAATCACAGGAAAGGAAAATACGCAATAAAAAAAAAATTGTGGGACCATGTTGCTTGTATCCGTAGTGTCCCTACACGTGTCTCCTGGGTGATGTAAAAAGGAGCAACTCAAACCCGTCTCCTAGTCTCGAAACTGTAGTAACATAAAAAAATATATACAATCGAATTGATAACCTCCTCCAAAAGTCAGTTGGAAATCCAAGGAATATTCAAAAGCTTTCAAAGTATAAACGCTGCCAAAACAATCCATACATTATGGAGTCAAGTGGCGTGTCTTCACGGAGCGCGGTCACGGTGATACTTACCAGACTTATTAATGGGACCTGCCGTATTCTGATGTAACGTACCAGCCTCTAATGTTCTCACTACAGGGACACCGGCCTACTCTCAATAATTGAGAGTGAATGGGCTCTGATCAATCCGGATTAGTAGATGTCACATGTCGTCGAATTTTTGGTTCTAAGACATGCCGGTTTCCTCACGATGTTTTCCGTCACCGTTTCGAGAACGTGGTATTCTGATGTAACGTGTTACTATAAATACAATTTCCTTTTAATTTTCATATAAGAGTAGTAGTTTTATATTAAATAAATTAATATTCGTAGATATTTCACACATCTCCCAACGGAGGATGTCTCAGAACTACATCACATATGAACCAATTTAAAAAAATTATAATTGTGTACTCTCAAACCACTTAGAAAATTTTCAAAATTGGTTCAATAGTTTGGTCGTTAAATCAAAATAACGGACAAAAATATGGCATTCTACCCAATTGGTATTCAATTGGTTATAGGTTGATGATGACATATGATATATCATCACCAACCTATGAAGTCCAGTTCTGAACATAAGCCTCTCCTGGTAAGCGCCACTGAGCCAGAATTTTAGCCCTTCTCATCCACTTTTTTATAAGTACTGTAAATACTTTCAAATGCACGGTGTTGCAGTTAGCGTGGACACACTGATATCCAAAGCCTAGAGAATCAATTCTACGCTTCACATACTTTGCATCGACCGGGGTGAACTGGTGATTTATATAATAAAATCATGATTTACATTATGTACAACCCATAATTATTTTTATTAAGTAAAGAAAACATTTCGCATATTTTTTGTAAGAATGTAACGAAAAATAAGTAATAACGCAATGAAAAATATCTCACAATGAATAAAATAATATCACAGAATTCTGGATAACATATGAGATGGCAATACTCATAGCAAAGAATAAGTTTAATACGACTATAACTCCAGACAGATAAAAACATTATTATAAAATAGCAGCCGAATTCATTTTGCAAAAGATTGATGTTATTTTATTAATATTACTGCCAAACGTATAAAAAATGCAGACTATAATCACTATAAAACTCAAGTAGCTCTCAGCCGATTGGTAAACCATACAGCTTAGCTCAGCATGGAGAAAGGTCGTTTTCGTATAAATAGTTCGTATATTAGGGGGCAGGGTTATTCCCAAGAATACCACTATTTTTCGCCTTAAGATAATTGATGGATTGAAACGTTATTTTGCGGATTTTCTTATTAAGATGATCTAAAAAGGGGCTAATCTTCTTCGTTTTAGATAAAATCAATTGCTGCTGTGTCTCGCTAAATCTCGAAAATGGCCCGATTCGGCTGATTTCTACTTCGTTGTATTTGTAATTTTTCTGTGGCATTTTTTTTGTGTCTCGTTGTTACTAATATTATACGTTGGTTGTACTAAAAATGGTACGATAATAGTTTATTATATTCAAACATATTTGATTTATATAAAGTATGTAAATAATTACTTATCTAGAGATACATATTATTGAATAGTTACCTATTTGAAAAAATTTTTACATATTTTTTTTTTTTTCATTACGCGCCATTGTTTCCAGTGTCAAAAGAAGCCTATGTGTTAATCCACGATATAAGCTATCTTAGTACCAAATTTCATCCAAATCCATAGAGCCATTGAAGCGTGAAGGAGTAACAAACATACACACACAAAGATATATATTGTACAAACTTTCGCCTTTATAATATTAGTGTTTATATAAATAAATAATATTTAGTATTATATTTATTTTGTTATAAATTAAATGATAATAATAATTTACAAATGATACCTCTTTAAAATACAAAGAGACAATTAAATGTCGAGGATAAAAACTCAAAATAATGATTTTCTCACAGATTAACGCACGATGTAGCGTGCCCTTAACCCATTAATCTTGCGCCCTACAAAGATAACGTAAGCAAATTTATCCATCTTAAAGACAAACTACTCTTGAACATTGCTTAAAATTCAACACAGAAGAGCGATTAAAAGAGGTCACAAATTTTTATTAATTTAGTAGATTCGCCCCGCGATGAGACGATGGGGAAATACTGACTTTTTTTTCGGAATTCAAAGTAGACTATGCTTTAGGCATAACATAATTCAACCAAATCCGCTCAGCCGTTGGGATGTGATGGATAAACAAACATACATACTAACAAACCTTCGCATTTACAATATTAGTATCACTTGTTAAAAAAATCTTACAGTTAATACGCTTAACTTTTTAAATAGATGTTAGATTGTTGACAATTTTTAACTCAAATCTAGAACAGTTTCATAAGTTAAAAGAAAATATAAGTCTCATAACCTTGCCCTAGAATTTAGTCTATCACAGATGGCACACACACATAATCAATACAAACCCCTAAGACTCGAAAACAAATTTATGCTCTTCACACAAAGTGGACTCTGATGCAACTAGCGCCACTTTTGTTGTGAAAAACCCACATATATTTATCAAGGCCATCAACAACCAACAACGTATAATCCAGTAAAAAAAAACCTTTCGCAACGATCGTTTTACGTCTCGTTCTACGCGATTCAAGCTTCAAGCTTCAGACCGCGACATAAAACATCACGTGCCGATGCTAATTTCTTATCAACTGAACCTCTAAGGACCGTAATATTCTAAACTTTACATATATTTCACGTCATTAAAGTATTCGAAGTCACAAACTCATTACAACAATTACCCATAACATACGTATTAATTACCAAATCAACTCTGAACAAAGATAAAACCGACAGTAGCAGAGAAAATAAATTATGTTGGAAACGAAGATTAAGGATATTTGGTAGAGATCTCTACTCTAGGCACAGACTGAAAGATAAAGTCAAAAATATTTATTACCGTTGAATTCTTAAAAAATACTTGGAAACGTCAATTTCCTTTTTTTGTTAATAAATAAGTACTAGAGCATGCGTTCTTTAAACTAAGTTTAGCTCTTGTTCCAAGCCAGAAAGGTTATAATTTGGTATATATGTGGACTCGTAATATACCTAACGAATACACATAACTTATTTATGTTAATTAAAAGGTAACAATGAAATTGAATCAAATGTTGTATGAAGGTAGTGTCGCAAATAATCCAATATCAGCAAATATAAATTTTATAGTAAAATGAATACTAATTGTGTTGTTAAAATTGGTCAAAGAAATAATTTAATAAACAATTAGTTTAAGCCTTTACCGAAACCAGCACTCTATTGAAAATTTTAATCTAATGCTTATTTGGGTTTGCATCGCATTACAATGTATTTTTAATGCTAAATCCCCGTCTCAAAGTGGAAAGACCGTTGCATTGTTGTTGTTTATGGGTGGTAGTAGCCACTTAACAGCTATAAGCTAATAACTAAAAAGCGAGCGCTGTATCCATTATTGCATTATCAGCCAGCAGATTAATATTTGCATAATACATTACCATATCAACATCAACGCAATCAATGTAACAATGTTTGCTCGATAAAATTATAAACAGTGATTATCACGTGATGTATGATGATTAATATAATATTTGGTTATTATCAATTTCTAGGAAAATATAATGTAGGTACATATATAGAGGAAGGCCATCAATGCAGTAACCACCGGCTGCCTCAGGTCTTTGTTTTGATTGGACATTATGTTGTTGGCCGCAGATGGCGTAGACAATTGCAGGCTTTTTGCGAGAGCGGAAGGCTCTCAGTGGCCTACGGTCTAGTTATAGAATAAATAATGGTATAAGGTACTAGATAATTACTCTGTGAAGACGTTCAAATAGATGGATTCTCACTGAGCAGCGAAAAAGTGCAATTGGACAAGCCTCATAGCTCAGGTTCCTAGCTCTGTTTTTTACTGTGTGATTTCGATACTGAACATACATAGATGTTGGGGTGTGTCTGGGTGTTGATAATATATTATATGTATGAATTTATAAAGAAAAAGAGCATAGACGGCTCCGTGGCTTAGTTGGTAGTAGCCCTGCCTTTGAAGCGAGGGGTCCCGGGTTCGATTCACGGCCGGGGCATACTTTGTGTGGTGAGCATGAAAGTTTGTTCTCGGGTCTTGGGTGTTTTTCTTGTGTTTCTGCGTTGTCCATGACATCTGCGACACAGGGAATCCTAGTGCAGAGGTATGAGTGTGTAAACGTTTATAGAATTGTTTAATCAGTAACCTTGGGGTTAGATTCTGTTTTGGGGCTAGATTCTGTTATGGGGCTAGATGGCGTAGTATAAAATGTATTATTATGTATTGCACAGCGCTGCATACTATCGATAGTATTCATGAGTTACCCGCCTCATGCGTGCTAGTATATATTTCACGTGTTGAATTAAATGCCACTTTTCTGGAAAATTCTTCTTTTATAAAGGTGCTTTTAGTATTTCTACAAATTGCACATAATTACTGTCAAAGAAACAGTCGCTTAATACCTCTCTCTTCTACATTTAATTAGCTTTCTGCTTAATATTTTATGAATATGTTCTTAGCCAAACAAACTCAAAACAACTCCCTTGACAAACTTAACTCATTAAAACTTTAATCAACAGCAGAATTGTTCGCCTTTTTCACACGTCATGACTTTTTATCCAACCTTTTGTTTCGAGGATATTGTTTTGAGGTATTCATTTGAGACCTTTTGAAGCTGGACATTAGATTGCTTTTCATCTGAAAAGTATAATACAAATATTATAGATTTCTCTTCGTACAAAAAGCTTCAATGCACACTCATTACCACATGAGTGACAATGTCTTGATAATAAGGTTTTTTTTGTTTGTGACAAGATTGACGGGACGAGCCGAAAGCCCACCTGATGTTAAGTGTTTACTTCCGCCCATAACAACAGCAATACGACTTAGGTCCTCCCTGACCGAAAACCGAAGAGAAAAAGACCCAAGTTGCACCTTATTGCGCCCGTCGCCCGAAACGGAGATATTACGTCTCATGTGCATGTGATTTCACCGGCACCCACACCCTTCCACCGGAACACAGCAGTGCGGGTGCACCACTGTTTGGCGGCAGATTACCAGTACTTCTCCGGGTGAAATTTGCACAGGTTCTTAAGCTACTTTTTGTTGCTCCTTTAGCACCACCCAGGGGGTACGTATACTCTGAAAATATTAAGGTATTTATTTTTTAACTTAAAAAATATAAAAATGAGTATAATCATTACCAAATCATACTAATATTATAAATTGTAAAGTTTGTCTGTATGTTTGTTTGTTAATCTGTCACGCCTCAAGGGCTTATAAAATTTGGATGACTTGCAAAAAACCACTTTTCTCAGTTTTTTCCCATTGTATTATATAGACGTTTTAAAGGCAGGTTACACGGCGGGTGCATCTAGTATAAAACCTAAAAGTAATTTTTGGTCATACTGACATAGTTTGTAATTTTATCGATAAGGTGTGGGTTCACACGACATGCATTAATGAATTTAATTGCCTCATACATATTCAGTTCGTGCGTTGGCAACACATATTTTATGGTATAAGTGGTATTTTGGTCATAAAACAGTTTCTAGTAATAGTGTTTACGTTGATACCTGCTATTAGTGATTCAGATTGTCTGTGGATTTACATATCATTATTATAATTGCTGTGAAATTTGACAGACATTACAGCTCAGGTCGTAGACCTCTGCCTTTTGTGTTCGATTCTCACCCACCAATCTTTTTTTTTTCATTATCTGCTTTGATTTAAATTTGTTGAATTCAACGGAAATTTGATTTTGGATTTCCGTTATTGTGAACAATATTTAATATATTGTAATAAGTATCTGTATCCTTAATAATCCAGCAGTCAGGACAAAATTTATATCAACGATAGTTCCCAACAAGTTTTTTTTTTTTTTACCACTTAGGTGGTAAATACGGCCCACCTGATGGTAAGCGGTTACCGTAGCCTATAGACGTTCGCAATACCAGAGGTATCACTCGCGCGTTGCCGACCCTTTAAATGTTTTAAAACGCCCATTTTGATGGACATGGGGTCCATCAAAATGGGCTGACCTTCAACATTCAAAATTAATGAAGTCCGGGCAATTTATCAGTCTCGATCATGTATCTAAGAACAAGGCATAATAATATAAATTTTATTAGTTTCGAATTTATGATTTATAGGAGACATTACCACGTAACTCTGCTGATTCATACAGCGGGAACCCACATCTGTGACAAATGACGTCATATCTCATTGATGTGGATTAATAATGTCTCTGCTCCCCATTGGTGTATGAATGAGTATACCCATTCATAATGTTCCAGCGTCTTTGTCCTCAACTTTGAGTTGAGTGCCGAGGTGATGATAGAGATTCGACAGAAAAACACCAGCTAAGTGTAATTCAGACTCCCTCACCGAGAATTCCATACCACCGATTGTATGTTTATACGCGCATAAGATTTTTTTATGTTGTGAATGTGTCGGTGCAAGCTCGAGGCCCTAGTGTTAAGTGGTTACAACAGCAATACAATTTAGATCCTCCCGAACTGAAGTAAGATAGACAGATCTTCATCTAGATATGCAGATAGATCTTCATCTTGTAAGTCATACCCCATTGCGCTTGTCACCCGAGACGGGGATGTAACGTCTCATGCGCATGTCATTTCACCGGCACCCACACCCTTCCACCGGAATACTGAAATGCGAAAGCACCACTCCTTGGCGACAGATTACCAGGTGTGGAAGCCGCATCTTCACTTTCCATCAGGTGAGATGGCGGCCAAACGCTAGGCTATACATTAATAAAAAAAAAAAAAGTACTTCTCCGGGCGAACTTTGCACAAGTTCTACTACTACTGTTTGTTGCCACTTAAAACCAACCAAGGGGTACGTGTAGGAATTCCGAAGGATAGACGCGAGCAATGTCCCAAAATCTATTTTTCATTTTTTATCTATTTTTTCTTAATAAAGCTATGCCAATTTGATCTTAGTTTGATTGTGCGTGTTAATTTCATGTTCGAGAGTTCAATGTAACATGATGAGGGGATAGCTTATCTACGATACCGCTATTCCTGCTATGGATTTAGTCATTAAGCTGACGTTGTCTTTCAGTTTGACCAAACTCGGAGTAAAGTTTCCGGGAAATATTGATATTTGCGTGGTGAACAAATTTGATTAAGCGTACCTCGTTAGTTCTATTAATGACCGGCCACACAGCTCAGTTGGTACTGCTTTCAGCAATGTAGGTGTTGGGTTCGATTCCCACCCAGTAAAAAGCACTTGTTTATGTATTTAAAACATAATACTATTAAAGAAAATCAGACTGACAGACTGACTAAATTACATTGCAGTAAGTAATAGAGTACTTTACGCGTTTTTGGTATATTGCTCTAAAATACTTCGTATCTCTCAATTTATACTTACAAAATTACATTAAAATAGTGCCAAAATTATTGTACCCAATATAGTGTGAGACAACCCTTAAGTAAACCTACTTCACCATCCCTGGGCCAGCTTGCCTAAATTCAACAAAGGCACGTAATTAAGAATGCCAATCTACTTAACAATTAGCTAAAAGGAATAAAACCTTTATGTTTCTTACTTCGACACAGTATAACTAAGTGAATGGCGTATAATGCGCATTGACGTTTTGAATAAATAAATAAATCCAAAACACAATAATTTTTATAGTATTATTCATTAAAATCCCAACCATAAGAGACAATATTTTTTTTAACCCCTCATTAATTAATTCAATCAAACATAAAATTAATTGAATAACAATTCATCTTCATCTTGTAAATCAGTGAAGTGATTTTGAAATTTAAAATCCCTATCACTTCACTGATTTACGTAATATGATTAATGGGAGCGTTGACATATTTGTTCAACCTCATCGACAGCGTTTGCAGTAGTTACATATACATATAATATGTATTATAAAAGGTATAATTATTTACTTAGAAGGCGCAGTACTTATTAAATACTATTTGTTGTGCAATTTTTTATGTTCATTAAACGCTTTGCAAAACAAGAAAGGAATAAAATGTTTATCAAATACATTGCTATTTCGTTCAGTTAACAAATAAACGAAATAATATAACTCTTTTAATGTTGCCATTTTTATTACGAGTTTTCTCTTATATTTTCTTTTAATAATAACTGTCGATCTACTTGAAATTACTTTCGTTGTGAATTTTTATGATCATAATTTTTGTAAATTAATCTTATTCGTTATTTTGTCAAAGTCAACGTCAAAAATCTTTATATCCGTTAAATCTATACATATAATAAAATCGTAGACTTGCCGTGTCTGTACATTGAATATTTTTACAAAATAATAACTGGGAGACGTTAAGAATAAGTAATAGAACGCAAAAAAACAATTTTTGAAATTTTTGTCTGTTTGTCTGTATGTTTGTGCGCACTTTATGCAAAAACCATAGATAGTTATCAAAATCTAGGTACTAACAAATGTTAAGCTGAGTCTGGAATAGTGAATAGCGTTTATTTTATCAAAATCGACCCACAAAATCAAAAGTTATTCAATGTTTTGTGAAAAATTTTATTTTTTTTACAAAACGTTCTACAAGCGCCTGCCGAGTCCTGCGTTCTTGACTCGGTGTGGCGGTTCTGTGTATTGCAATATGAATATGAGCAGGCGCTTGAAGGCAGATGACAGGTTTAGTCGTAGTTTAGTCTTAGTTTAGGTTAGTTAATTAGGTAATTAGTTTAAAGGTAGTTTAGTTTTTCTTTGTACTTTGAACTGCGAAAGGTTGATGGTAACCAGTATCTTAAATACGAGTACCAAGCTTCCTATCAAACGAGTCATTTACTTGACGGAGACCTACAGTACACTGGAATAACGCAATGGCCGTATGTCCGGCAGAAAATAGCCGCATAGGTAAATCATCCGCAGGGTACATCATCATCATCATCATCAGGGGTGAAATTAAATAACCCTTGCGACATTTGTTTTCGATTTTGCTGATATTATCTGGACATTCAGATGCAGCACAGATATTGCAAATGTATCAATATAAATTAGCGGAAGTCTATCAAGGAATATGCAGCTCAACAAAAATAACAAAACATAAATACCATTAATACGCACTAAGCGATTTGAAACTACTTTTATTGTGCGTACTGCAAGGGAGTGGAATGCTTTGCCTGAGTCTGTGTTCCCTGACCATTACAATTTGGGAGTCTTCAAGAGTAGAGTGAATAGGTTTCTCCTAGACAAGCTTGCTCCATCGTCGGCCGCATCTTCACTTTCCATCAGGTGAGATGGCCGCCGAACCATGCTATGCTATCTTTTTTTTTGTGAGTTTGTTACGTAACGAGCTGAGGGCCCACCTGGTGGTAAGTGGCGACCCACACCAATGACAACAGTAATGCGACTCAGTATAAGATTTGGATCTTAGACTGAGTCGCACTCATCCTGCTGCGACCATCACCCAAGACGGGGATGATACATCTCACGATACAAGCACTACTGCTTGTGTGATTCCAGGTGTGGTGGCAGTACCTCGCCGGACGAACTTGGCACAAGTTCTACTGTTACTTTTTGGTTGCTGTTTTAGCACCACCCAGAGGGTACGTGTAGGGAATCAAAGGGTACACACCTGCGGACGCGAGCAACTAGATCCAATAGATCGGTACGGGGGACTTATTTCTCACTGTATTTAACACTGTTTTGTTACTTCAGGACTTATTTCATATGTGTATGATGATCTAACAACAGTGATACAACATTGAGCAGTGACCCAGGGAATGGCATTGAGTGAATGAATGGCAGGGAATGGGAATGGCATTCTATTAACAGAGAAATGGAACAATAAGAAGCTTTTTTTTGTCAAGGGGTAAATACTTTGCTTATACCCCACGCCTTGGGGAGGCGTATATTAATAGCAGTGCTGGGGGAATACACAATAAAACCCCCTTGGAATTCCTGCACTACGCCTTCACGCTGAGGCTACGGGTACGGTAGCGGCCGTACCCGGCCGGCCAGAGGCGTTGGTCCTCGCGTATCGGAATCCCAACACGATGTGTACCTCCCTATAGTGCCGTGCCCGGAACATGAAACACGCCAACCTTCGGTGAGGACCTCATCCGTCGGACGGCAGATTCCCCGGATCTACCGCCCGGAAGTTCCCGTTAGGATGGCAGGCGGCGCTCATGCGCCTGCCTACGCCGACCCACTCTCCTGCGTCTACCAGAGTGAGGAGATTCTTTCTCCCTTACCCTCTGGGCTGCTTCCTTCTGCGAGATTACTTCCTTGCAGAAGGACTGAGCTGCCACCCAAGATCTCCCGCTGTCAATCATGGATGAGACCATAGTTGACAGCAAAAGGTTTCCGCCTATAGCCGCGGTCAGGCGGGAACAATAAGACCCTACCAACTATTCCATCGAATGTTTAGATTTCTTGACTGCATCTGGACTCCCATCACACAATATATATTAAACTAAATGTCGGAGTGCCCATTGCTCTTTTATAAATTTAAGTCTTCCTAAATTATGTTACGGCACCAGATTGAAAGTCAAGAGTTTAGAGAATTCCTCTCATTCCTATCAACTGCCTATTTAGTTTTAAACGCATTCAGTCTCCGGTGAGCCTATGTTCCGCAGTGACCAGAAACAAAGAACAAGAAGAAACTTTTTTGGTATCAGACGTAGACATATTGAGTTGCTTTTTGCACGGTCCGCCATACTTAGCTCTTTCCCGGCTTAGCAATTCAAATAATTTTTATGCGCACGTTCCTGAAATATCCTGAAAAGACGACTTCTATAGTATAGTTTACAGAGAAGCGTTATTGTAAATATGTATACATTTGCAATGGTTGCAGTTTCACTTACGTAGTTCATCATCCAATCAAGTCTTTAACCTTCCCAGTTAACAAAACCCAAGTAATATCGTAAGAATCTAAAGGAAATAAAGTATTTTGAGATTTAATTATAACATAATTTTAATATAATAGTAACGAACAGACATAATAAGCATCACATTATATTTTTATCCTCTAGGCTTGGATAGATCTAAGTCCACGCGGACGAAGTCGCGGGCACAGCTAGTTCTCAAATAAATACCCTTTACCTTCCTATTAGTATTCTCATTCTTTTTTTTTTAAATAACTTCACTTTTTTTAAATATATATCTACGTATAAGATCACGCATTCTTAAGTTCAAGTTTAGCGCTATGTATATGTTACAAATTGTATTAATATATATATTGTTTTACTGAGGTATCATTAGACTGTGTATAAGCTGCCCGATTTCATTAATTTTGAATTCCACGTTACTTTTCCGCTAGTATTTGAGTTGTAAAGGCTATGATTTCAGTTGCTATATACATCTGCTGCTGTGTTTTCAACATTTGTGAATTAACCTTATTGTTGGAAAATATATCTCAATCAAGCTCATAATCTGCAGATTTATAAAACCTGTTAATGCAAAAAGTCTTTTGCAAAATTTGAAGCGAAATGTTACATGAGACGATGCGAATCACTTTTTCGGGATAAAATGTAGCCTTTGACAGACAGGCTACATTTTATCCCTAATATGAGCTACATTCATAACAAATGTCATCCAAGTCCGTTGAGCGATTGAGGCGTGATGGAGTAACAAACAAACTTTCATAATTATTAAATATATTGTTTTTTTTATGTTATTGACATTATGTATGAAATATGGATTGAGAATCTGAAAATAAAATGATAATAATTTATAATATTATTATGATGATGATTGAATAACAGTCACACAAAACGCATTTTTTTTTAATTCCAATTTTATTATTCCTCATCACTATATGTTTGTCTTGTGCGTCCGTCTATTAAAGCCATTTTATATATTTAATATTCATGAATTATATGTTACTCATGGCTTCGTAAGTAGGTCTGTAACATTGTAAGCCCATCTTGGCCATTTTTTATGTAACAATAAAATTTTCGCAGTCATATTC
The DNA here is from genome assembly GCA_921293045.1 of Aplocera efformata. Classification (NCBI taxonomy): domain Eukaryota; kingdom Metazoa; phylum Arthropoda; class Insecta; order Lepidoptera; family Geometridae; genus Aplocera; species Aplocera efformata. The sequence goes on along the minus strand of OV121054.1, from coordinate 2,331,503 downwards.
CTGCACTGGAATTCCCTGTGCCGCAAGTGGCATGTACAAACACAGAAACACAAGACAAACACCCAAGACCCGAGAACAAACTTCATGCTCACCACATAAAGTGTGCACTGGCCGGGAATGAAACCCAGGACCCTACTACAAACTAAGCCACAGAAATTTATGTTAAGAAATACCGATCGCTCGACACTAAAACCCTTTACAAACTGGAGCATTGAACCTAGGTCCAATCAAGGTAAGCCTGGATTTAGGGCAAGCAGTCAAGCTGAAATCCTCTATCTGTCATCTGACTAACTGGGCACTGGCTTCCGGAGGTTTTGACTTCCCAATGGAAACTGACAACATTGTAGGTGATTTTGTGCAAAATGTTTCACCAACAGAATTCAGAAAGGAGTCTTTCACCGATTTGTCAATTCCATTTATCAATCGGATTGTTTTTTTTTTTCGAAATGTTTATAATGCTTTCTTTTCTTTTTTTTTTCTTTTTTAGAGCGTGGTGGCCCAGGGGCATAGAACCCACACGTGCACCAATGAGATTTTTCACTTGAAAAAATGTATGCGCGCAATATCACGTTCTCAAAACAGTGACGGAAAACATCGTGAGGAAACCGGCATGTCTTACAACCAAAAATTCGACGACATGTGATATCTACCAATCCGGATTGGGCTCCCGTGCTATTCACTCTCAATTATCAAGAGTAGGCCGATCCCTGCAGTGGGAACATTAGAGGGTGGTACGTAATAAATGATTTCAGATTAGTCCCATAAAAGTTTCAACAAAATCGGTTACATAGTTTGGTTGTTAAATCAAAATACTGGAAAAAAACATGTAATCCAATTTTGTTGTACTTACCAAATGATATATTTGGCAATAAATATTGGCGTAAATAGATAGATAATCATATATTGTTTACAACAAAAAATGCCGTTTAACAAAAAAGTTAATCTTCATTTTAACATTACACGTACGTAATGTTTTTTTCTCATAATTATTATTTATAGCCGATTAAATAAAAGAACAAGGAGAACGTTTCAATTTCAAGCCTAAATCATTATCACAAATCATCATAAGCCGGCAATGTTACAATTATACAAAATAAGACATAAATTACGTGGAAAAATCTTGAACATGAATAAACAAAGGCTGTAATTTAAAAAAACAAAAACGATTGTTTAAATAAACAATATCCCGTCTTACTTTTTTGAAAGTCCAATAACGGCAATAACGGCGTAATGGGCGTTAAATCATCAGAATTACCTGAACATTGCAATACTTTGCCCACCGCGTGAGGTATAGATTTAAATTGAGTAATAAACTTGTGAATTTATCATCTAGATCTGTTTGTTTTTGTGAATACGAAAATGAAATTTTTCTAGATACAAACAAATATCTTTATTTCCAATTTAAACATCGAGATGATGGAGATTTATGAATATTGTATCAAAAACTTCTACTTGTACCTATGGCGGTCTCTGCCTTCTGCGCTAGATCGTGGAGTTCGATTCCCACTTAGGACAAGCATTTGTATGCGAGCATAAACGTTTGTTCTGTGTCTATGTGTCTATCTTTCTGTGTTAATATGTATTATAAGTATGTATTTACAAAAAAAAAGTACTATTTGTATTCTATCAGTTAGTTGCCATATTACAAGCTATGCTTAGTTTGGGGTCAGAACTATTTGCTGTGTGAAATATGTCAATGAAATGAAAAGGTTATAAATAGGATTTTTGGTGACGTGTTAAACTATTTTTAAAAATTCATTCCATGTCTGTTTGTGTGTCATGTGCCATCGCGTTTTATATGTATGTTTCTGCTTATGCTCTCAATCTGAATACATCGATTCTTTTCCTAAAACTTTATATGACAGTGTAATTTCGCTCCAATTTTTCAGAAAACATATCAAATGCTCGTGAGGAAATGGAATGTCAAAACTAAATCCCACAATGATTGAAGACAGACCAAAATTGACGCCTGCTACGTATTCATTGCTCGTTTATAAAGTGATATTTATGTTGAAATTGTTCGTATATTTGTATTCCACAAAAATAGTAAGAATTCCTTATAGTTTCATCTTGTTGTTTGTCTGTCACAACCAATTTACTCGAAGACTGTTGGGGGATTATACTAATAAAATTGTAAAATGAGGTTAACAACCGAAAAGATGTGAAGATATTTAAAAAAAAAAAAAACATAAATTCATGTAAGCCAAGTAATTATTGTTTTTAGCGTTATAATACTAGCTGGTCTCATAGCTCAGTTGGTAGTAGCTCTGCCTTCTGCGCTGTAGGTTGTGGCTTCGAATAAATAACGCAAGTGACGCCGCGGGCCAAAGTATTTATTCCAATTAAATATAGGTGGTACAAAACATCGAATCCGGTATGAATCGTACCAGACAGTTATTTTTTTAAATTATCGCATTTCTCGTATTCTTACTATTTTTGTGGAATATAAAAATACGAACAAATTCAACATAAATATCACTTTATGAACGAGCAATGAATACGTATCCGTATAACTACGCAGCTCCGAAAATACAATAGTCCTTATATGAAATACTAAATAGCTGGTCCCGCGACTTTGTTCGCGTGGTATTGAACTATTTTTTAATGCGAAAACATAACTCTTTTTCTAAAATAAAAGTAGCCTTACTCCTTCTAACATCAGCTATTTGCCAATGAAAGTCCCGTTGACATCGATTTAGAAATAAGACAAAAATGAAATTAAAAAAAAATATTTGTACCGCACATACATCAAATGCGTTGAATAAAAAGTGACAGTGACATTAAAGTCAAAGTCAAACTCATTTATTCCTTTAGATCTCAGGTATCATTTGGACACGTCAAATTTTACACATGCATGTACATGTGCATGTACATGTACAGCTTATCTTATTTGTTAAGTTTACGTCTGTTCCAACCCTAACCGACCAACCCGAGGGGAAGAAACAGACAAGAACGTTATATGCTCACGAATACGTGAGCATATAACGTGTCACAGGATTACAAACAGACAATTTACAAACAGACAATTTTATTAATTTTTAAAGATTTATTTTAGGATTACGAGCTACGTGACTCTCAATTATCGAGAGAAGGCCGGTGTCCCTGCAGTGGGAACGTTAGAGGCTGGTACGGACTACGGACGGAGTAGCTACGTAACGTATTACTGTTATCGTCAGTGGCTTGGAAGGGTTGTAATGTTGTGTGAAAATTAATTACCATACAGGCCTAGTTTCAACTACACTGAATACAATTGGATTTGTTGAAAACAGTGAGTTAACAAATTTTATATCAGAACAATGATAATTATTTATCGTTTCGAAATATAACACTTTGGAATGATTTATAACTTACATTACATTACACAATATATACATTATATATAAACGGTGAAGGAAAACATCGTGAGGAAACCGGCATGTCTTAGAACCATAAATTCGAAGCCATGATGTCCCTGCAGTGGGAACATTAGAGGCTGATACGGTTACATGCTGCGCCCCGCGGTTTCGGCCGTGTAGTTTCCGTTTCCGTGGGAATTCGGGATTGTTACTCTCTGATAATGTAATTTTTTTTTCTTTATGTAATACTGTGATAGAACGAGCTGAGGGCCCACCTGGTGATACATAGTGACCCCCACCCATGACAACAGTAATTAACAATAATTCATCCTGCTGCATTTGCTTGGCTTGGCGGCAGATTCCAGGTGTGGTGGCAGTACCTCTCCGGACGAACTTAGCACAAGTTCTACTGTTACTTTTGGTTGCTCCTTTAGCACCGCCTAGGGGGTACATGTAGGGATTCAAAGGGTACATGCCTACGGAGGCGAGCAACTGGACCCCCAAAGGATCATCGCTTTTTCACTTTAAACGCATTAAAAAATATATGATTTGGGCTTCGTGCTCTCACTTGTTGTCCCAACAGTGGGAACCTATAGCTGATACGTAATACCGTATTGCGCCTAAGGGATATAACAAAAATTCATAATTCTCATAAAGTGCGAATCGTGTTTATGTTTAAGTTCTGAATGGTTTTTTTTTCGCAATTAAATATTTCATTCTTGTTTTATAGCTTTATTAAATGGGCTTGTTGTTTTCTTGTCATGTTCAAACATAATAAAATTTGTTATTACGTTAATATGGATGAAAATGAAGCGCTATTTTACATTTTTATACAATATTCTGATTTTTAATACAAATTAATATAATTAACCGACATCTAATACCGAGGATGTAGATAGATGTAGACTCTTTACTTTGCACAGTACCTAAAACAATACATTATTTATAATATTAGGAACTTTTAAGTATAAAAAAATAAATTTTCAATAGATAGAGTGTATATAGGTACATAAGTTACTTACATAAGTTACTCATAAATAAATATAAATAAACAAAACACACAAAAAAAAATTAACTTCGCTTCCTGGCCAGGTAAAACTTTGTGTATTGAAATAACATATGATCTAGTTTGTCATAAGTTTCTTCATGCCACCTGCAACACAGTAAAACCATTAGTTTGTAAACGTAATCATTTAAAAGGGTGTAAATGTTATCAGAATTAAGTCAGATTTTTTGGTAGTATACCACTTACCTACTATTCATTAACTTGCAAACAAATCATCAATACTATTTGTCTATCGAAATCTCATAGTTACAATATTATTTGAGTTTCACAAACCACAATTGAATCTACTCGACGTTCTAGAAACTGTGCTAGAAATACCAAACCTACCGAACTATATAGTTTAGTTGCGATAAATCACTATTTTCTCAAAACTCCTCCATAGTTCTCCTAGCCAATCTTCGGTTCTGCCGTTTGCCTCTCACGTCTCTTGGGAAACTGATTGATGAATCTGAATAGTTCTTACTTTGATTTCAATCAGATTGGATGTACGCAGCTCAGAGTAGCTAAACTATAGAATGGCAATGACTATTTCCACACAAATTTCTAGATACAGAGTGTTCTATTATGTACCAAAATGTTGAAAATAAATGAAATGAAACAAGTATTAGAGATAGATAACATTTTATTTATCGCTAATTATATAAATTTCTTGACAATAACAATAACAAAACGAGTTACAATGAAAATAATGAAAAATACTTCAATAATTCCACAACGTAAAAACTAGTTACAAATATTAAATAAAGAAATATAGAGATTATTATATAAAAATATGTATAATATTTTCAGCGTAACTTTTTTTAGCTTTCGTATTTAAGCATGAATTCAAAAAGTATATACGTAAATTAAACTGTAATGTGGCATCTCCTATTTTATATTCAAACCTCATGTAATTCATCAATTGTTTATCAATTTACTAGCTGCGCCCCGCGGTTTCACCGGCATAGTTCCCGTTCCCGTGGAGAATATGGGGATAAATTGATTTTATTTTTTCGTTAATTTTCCAATGTTTTTAATAGTTATTCTGCTATTCGGGACGGAAACAAATCCAACAAATCAAAAACCATGGCAATCGGTCCAGCCGTTCTCGAGTTATAAGTGTTGTAACAAACACGACTTTCTTTTATATATATAGATTTGTTGTACATAGTTAATTAAGCTTTTAACTATTTGATATCCGGTTTATATTTCATTGTCTGACACTGACAGTTATGTTATGTTTACTTTGATTCAATGTGCAATGTCATCGAATGTTTTTATTGGAACGATCTATTAATAAGTACTGTCATAGAATACGTATTTCATTGTGGAAAATTTCAGAAACACTACAATATCTTTCATCACTTTGATACTAGATATTCTTGATTTAAATATACATTGGATCCAGTGCTAAAGGAGCAACAAAATTAGCAGCAGAACTTGTGCAAAGTTCGCCCGGAGAATTACTGCCTCCACGCCTGGTAATCTACCGCCAAGCAGTGGTGCACTCGCATTGCTGTGTTCCGGTGGAAGGGTGTTATCCGGTGAAATCACATGCGCTTTAGACGTAACATCCCGTCGCGGGTAACGGGTGTAACGGGGTGCGACTTAGGTCTTTTCATACTTCGATCGGGGCGGACCTAAGTCTTATTTTAAAGTAATTGTCAATATCCGCTCTTTGAAGTTTTTCTTTGTATCCCGATCAGACGCACAGAAAACAAACAGACATTCAAAGACTTCCAATCGTATAGTATTTCTTTTCACTTAATATTAAAAACAATAAACAAACTAACAACAACGTTAACACACTCATACCTCTGCACTAGGATTACCTGTGTCGCAGATGGCATGGACAAACACAGAAACACTAGACAAACACCCAAGACCCGAGAAAAAACTTCATGCTCACCACACAAAGTGTGTCCGGCCGGGACGCAGTATTTTTATTTTTAAATAAGGTATCAGTTTCTTGGATTTTATTATAATATGCCTTATTTAAACTCCCAAGTATAGATGCAAACTTCAACAGTGATATTAAAAATGTGCAGAGAAATTCCGTAGCAACTTATTTCATTACGCGCTACTTACGTACTAAATCTGTGAACAGAATATAAGGAGAAAAGGAAGTTGAGGATATTGCTTGTGTTTTAAGGTTTTTATGCCCAACGGGTTGGACCCTGTTGCTAAGCCTACAATGTCTTTCTGTCTGTCTGTTCTAGCTTTTGAACCATAAGTTTTGCCTTTTTGAGTTGAAATTTACTTAACATTAAAATGTTTGAGTTTGAGTTTGTTGCTAAGCGCAAAACTTAAGAACAGCTGAACTAAATCGGCTAATTTTTTTTTTTCAAATTTTCGTCGAATTCCACGGAAGGTGTTTATGAAGAGAAAAATAGGAAAATATGCACAGAAAAACGTGGAAAAAATAAACCGTGGCGGGCGGTGGGGCGCAGCTAGTAGTAAATTAAATTATTTCGTGGACATTGTCTTGCTTTTGCAGAGTTTCAGGTCAACAGTCCAAAAAATATATCCTTAATATCAAATTAAACAACAATCATATTTGCTACCGGAATCCAAGCGCACGTTTATGGAGCGTAAAACTTTTACACCTTTCCAAAATGGGGGGCAAAAAGGGGAGCGGACCGTAAAATTTGTAAATTACGAACGTAGATGAGCGACGGATATTGTATGGATTTGCATACCATTAGCTTTTCAACGTGACCGACATTTAAGGTTGTATACCACCGGGGATTTTATATTTACAAGAATTAAATAACGTTTCTTTAAATATATGTGCGTTTATGCAATTAGGAACTGAATAAAACTACTCATATCTTGTGGATTGATTTAAGATTTTTTAATCTAATACCAGCTTTTTGCCTGTTTAGTGACTTTATTTAAAATGTAGCGTGCCTAGGGCAAAACTATACACTCTCCTCTAAAATGTTCCCAGATGATAATGTTTAGACAATAATTACAATGTTAGAGTACCATTGTATGTATGACATAATTCAAGTATGAATATTTTCGGCTCATATTTATACTTGAATTATGTCATATAGCGCCATCTAGTTACAAAAAAAATTACAAGATGACCTAGGTCATGTTGTTGTTGTTATGGAGATATCAGTTGGATCTTCAGCTCGTCCCGTCACTTCAGTAGTAAAAAAAATGCGCAAATGTGGCTCCGCTTAGTTGATAGTAGCTCTGCCCATGAAGCGAGGGTTCTCGGGTTCGATTACCATTGGGACACGATTGTGTGGTGAGCATGAAGTTTGTTCGCGGGTCTCACATCTGCAAGTAATTCTATTGCAGGGATATGAATGTGTAAACGTTTATTTATTGAATTTATTTTTATTAGTTATCAAAAACGGGTGAAAAAATTTGCTATCTGTAACTTTATCGTCTGGAACTCCATGTTTATATTGTATTGCGGGCCATATTGAAATACATTTTTGTACCTCTTGATGTAATGAAACCGCTGTTTCAATTGTCTGGGGAAGATTGTGTTTCAGTACATTATCTTGAAAAACAAAATGTTTTGAAGGAGCAACTTAAGTATCTCATTTTGTATTCGGTTACTTTGAACGCCTGTTGTGGAATTTTCACGTGTACCATAAGTATAAACACAAAAAAATGGTAATAGAATTTATGTATTTTCAAAAAACTTTCTTTAAATGTCAAGTATGATCAAAGACCTTTATACATCTTCTATATCTTATTAAACTACTAACTGTGCCCCGCGATGTTGCCCGTGGTCCCTGGTTCAAACACAAAAGAGCGCCAATGTGATTTTTAACTTGAAAAATTTATGTGTGCTATATCACGTTCTCGAAACGGTAACGGAAAACATCGTGAGGAATCCGGCATTTTAGAACCAAAAATTCGAAGACACGTGATATCTAACAATACAGATTGAGGTCCCGTGGTAGATCAAAGCCCATTCGACTCTCAATCAACGAGATTAGGCCAGTGTCCCTGCATTCGGAAAATTAGAGACTGGTACTGGGTTGAAATCTATAGTAAAATTTCTTAAGGAATGATTTTTAATTTTCTATTTGAGTACAATTAGAATATAAAAAAAAAAACAGAATATACAAAAATTATCCAATTTGGTCCACAATTGTCGAAAAAATCGCATAACAAAGGCACATAAAAAACATACAGCTGAATGGGAACCTCCTCATTTTTTCAATATCGGTTAAGAATATAAGACACCGCTGACATTTTTCTTAAAGATATGGTATTAAAATACTATCTAAAGTTCTTATCCGCCTTACCTTTCAACCTGGCGTGGTCCCTGATACCCTGATCTTAAGTCGTTACCTCCGACCATAACAGCAATGCGACTTGATGCTCCCCGACCGCAGTTTGATAAGACTCAAGTCGCAACCCGTTGTGCCCGTCACCCTAGCTGTGTATACAACTTTATATAATACTTTTTAAAGCACCCCATTCAAACCCAACTGAGAAAATGCTTCCGAATCACGGCTTTTAACGAGTTGAAATAGCTTTTTAAAGCACTTTTTCAAGTGAAACAAAATAGCCTTTACTTTTCTTTCCATACCGATACCGAAGTTTGTCCTCACTCTGTTAATCGCCGCTTCAGACTACAGTTTAAGCGCGTTCCAGAGATCTTCCAAATTGAAAAATAACTGAGCGAGCTCGCGATAAATTTAAACAAAACTTCGAGCTTAATCGCTGAGATGGAATTTCGGTCATTCTTACTTTGTTCGAGTTTTTGGAATATATAAGTAGCTGTCTTCGGAGTCGAAATTCTTGTTTTTAATTAATCGCAATCATTGTGATTGTCTAAAGTCCAATTCTGGGGGTCCAGTTGCTCCCGGGGTGGTGCTAATAATAATAAATCTTTATTTCAGGCAAGTAACATTTTTTGCATAAATACAAAAACATCAGCCCATAGACTAACATACATATAAAAATATAAACAAAGGAACACTGAAAGTAAGAACGTAATATCTGCGATGTGGTACGCGCTAAAGGAGCAACCAAAAGTAGCGGTAGAACTAGTGCCAAATTCGAGGTACTGCCACCACATCTGGAATTTGTCGCCAGGCAGTAGTGGTTGCATTACTGTGTTCCGGTGAAAGGGTGTGGGTGCCGGTGAAATCACCAATTTATTTGGGGTCGGCGCTGCATGTCTTTCACTTCCACACTCCTTTATCAGCCTATGTATATGTTAAACAAACACATGTTATAAAATATAAAAAAACGAAGGTAATAAATTAATGTAAAGTTCAATAATATTATAATTTCCCAAAAAGTTAGGGGGAATAAACAAAGCACTTATCTATTTTCTTTAAACCAGATATTTCATCGTTGAATTCCACATTTTGCAGGAAATATGTTATTTTCGTGCATAAAGACGGGCTTCGCTTATATTTCACCGTTCAAATGCAGGTGCGACGCTGTGTGTCTTCAAAACTGAAGAATGTTATTGCATAATGTAGAAAACGTCAACTACAAAACATAGCTGTCATACACCATAAACATGTGTAGCAAAGACAATCAGTTGAGAACAAAATCTGTGTCACTACGCCGCTGTGGGAACAATGTGGGAAATGTAAAGAAAATAGTGTTATTTTTAGGGTTCCGTTCCCCAAGTGTAAAACAGGACCTTATTAGTAAGACTCCGCTATCCATCTGTCTGTTCGTCTAATACCAGGCTGTATCTCATGACCCGTGATAGTTTTTTTTTTTTTTATTTGAGTAAGTTAAAAATTAATTAACTTTATTTATGTCGCTTTTTTTTCAAGACACAGGTCTTTTATTTTTAGGAGTTATTTAGTGGTGAAACATGAATTTTGAAAATTCGATACTGTATACCTCACGAGGTGCAACTCTGTGCAGAAATTCTCTACATTAAATTGCATAACTAAAAGAATCAACGCCTACATACTTTCATCGACGCCTAGATACTTTAGATTTTAAATTTTTGGGGTGATATTTTCTCTTCTCATTTCTATAGGACCATCTTCAAGGTAATTGATAAGAAATCACCATCAAAATCATTTCACGACTAACAGAAATATTGGGTTACAAATACAAATGTAAATACAAATATTCTATATTGATGTAAACTGTACAACAAAAGTTGGTGAATGTTTAATGATGATCACAATGATGGTAGAACAGCAGTCTGCCCATATCGGACATACAATTTTAGTGATCGATTACTGCAAAATAAAACAAAAAAAAGTACACGAAAGAGATAAATACGAAAGATGAACACAGAAACAGTTTTTTTAACAATCAACCGGTTTTCGAGTTAATCAAATCAATTAAAAACAAGTGGAATAAACCGCTCCTCTCTTTTAGAAGGCGGTTAAAGATTCATTATAATAACCAGCGTTACATAATAAATTTACGAACATTTGGCAGAATTAACATAACAAAGGAATTTCTAAGACTTCTTAAAGTTGTAAGACATTTGTTTCGCGCGTAAACGTTCAAGAATTTAAACATAAGTTCCCACGAAGAAAACAATAGAAGAGGCAGAAAAACAAGCGAGGGAAAACATGCTTTTCACCTCAAAATATTATATTTTGCCTAGCACTTACATTACTCTGTGGTAGCACGACAGATGCACATAGAAATTCAAATAAGCTGAGCCAAAATATATCTGGATATTATTTTGGCGGCGATCGAGAATATTCCAGTAGGTTTGATATCGCATTTACTTGTTTGGCTCAACTGTTGACAATGCTCCTTTAATATCCGACTTTATGAGAAAATAATATTGAGTGTTTATTTGAGATAGGTTGGGCAAATATGGTGGAATGTTATGATATTAAGTTTGCAAAGTATCATACGCAAAATAATGATCTTTTATTTTTATTTATTGGTTTATGCTTTTTGGGTCCAGTTGCCGACGACTATTGGTGAATACTCTTATAGTATACGGGTTCCCCGGGTGGTGCGAATGAGAAACCCAAAGTAGCAGTATAACTTGTGCCAAGTTCGTTTGGAGACGTAATGCCTCCACACCAAGTAATTCGCCGCCAAATACCTGGTCAGTCACGTTGTTGTTTTCTGATGGAAGGGTGTTGGCGCCAGTGAAATTACAAGCACATGATGCGTAATATCCCTGTATCAGAGTGACCGATGCAACGCATAAATCCGTAGGGAAGGACCGGAGTCGTTTCGCTGTTGTTTATGGGCGACGACAGTAACCAATTAACATCAGTTGTGATGCATAAGGACTGTACTGATGAAGCATATGCGTGGTTGTATGTGCTTCTTCAGTATACTTTATACTATATATTGTACAAAGTAGTACCTATACATTATACTATGTACAGTATAATGTATAGGTACTTGGTATAATCTATACATGAACAGAAGTGCCTGACAGAATTTTAGATATATATTTAAAAGCTGTTATTTTGACATTAGAAACAGACACTTAAATTTTATTTATTTGTATAGATGACAGATAGTGGGATATTAGTTTTATTAAAAAGTTTGCTATTTCAGGCAATAATTATGGTATACAAGAATTAGGTTAGAAATCATACAATAAAAAATGCGAAAGTTACAGAACCTCAACAAAAAATCCTAATATCCTAATTAAAATCCTAATATTGATTTACAACGCAAAAACGCCAAACGCATTTGAAATAAGCAACAAACCTCTGTATTTTGATTTGTAATCTAATATTAAGTTATTTACGGGCCTTGGCAATAAGTTCTTGTTTCTGGTGAAATGTTGCTGCCGGAATTAGGTGGTGCGAAACGAAATGAAATAAAAAAATATAGGAAGCCCCATAACAGCTCTTGTAATGCCGGTGAAATTACAGGAGCATGAGATATTACTAAAGTAACGGTACGAGCATACAGTCCACCTGATAAGTGTTACCACTGCCACTACCATAAACAACAAAAATACTGGCCAACTGCGAGTCGACTCCCTTCGTAACAAAAAATAAAAATAAAATGAAATGAATGAAATGATTAATTCACGCAGCAAAAACAAGTACACAACACAATCATAATTATGGTAAAAAAATATAAAAAATATAAACAAACAAAAAAAAAGAGAAAAAAAAATAAGATTATATAAAAACACAATTCACAAATAGAGCAAATGCTGTGTACAGGCTGTGGAAAAGTACAGCATGTGCTGTGAAGAAGTTCACAGCGCTGATTTTCAGAACAGGCTTACGTGAAATCACGTTTTTGTATGAGAGCCCGCTTAAATATTTAATTTATTCTGTTTTTTAGTATTTATTGTTATAGCATAATAGAAATATACAATAAATACATCAAAATTTCAACTCTTCATAAGCCTGACAAATGGACAGACATACAGACTAACGGATAACGGAGTCTTAGTAATAGGGTCCCGTTTTACCCTTTGGGTACGGAACACTAAAAACGACTGATGCTTTCCGCTACTTTTGGGGAAGTCCAATTGAAAAGTGTCGGTTAAAATATTCCTCAAGCCTGAGAATGGCGGGCATTATCGGGGGCTACCGGTACGTTAAGATGTCGGAGGCCTTCGGTTTGGATACTCTAACAGCAGAGATGGCCACTTGCATAATTATTTCGATAAAACAACCCTTTTCCACGATTTCTTCGCAATAACTTCGCCATTTCTTCGATTCAAGTAATGTCAGTACACCACTACCTGGAAACAGATTATTATATAGGTACTAGCTGACACGGCCACGCGTTGCTGTGGCTAACGTTTTTGTAATTGTGACTGTCAAATAATAGACAAATAATTTGCAATAAAATAATATTGCGATCATAATTTGAGATGTAAGCTATCCTATTTTTCAAGTTGGATCAAACTGCACACGGTGTACAAATTTGATTAAAATCGGTTAAGTAGTTTAGGAGTCCATCGCGGTCAAACATCGTGACACGTAATTTATATATAATAAGATGGTGGCAGTACTTCTCCGGACGAACTTGGATCAAGGTCTACTGCTACTTTAATGCTCTTTTGCATCATGTTTGTGAAGTGTTGAAATGGACGCGAGAACCATGAACTTCCAAAATTCTGTCAGATATCCTACACTCTTGACCTGTTTTTTGTGAATCAGAAGGGTCACAATTTTTCCTACGCGTATTTATCATTTTGCATACAGCCGTAAATGATAATGGAGATGTCACGAACATTCATCTCTATAATAAAGACCGAGATAAAAACTTCCCATCTGGTTGAAACATGCTGTAGTCTGTACCAGCCTCTAATGTTCCCACTGCAAGGACACCGGCCTGCTCTCGGTAATTGAGAGTGAATGGGCTTTGATCTACCACGGGAGCCCAATCCGGATTGGTAGATTTCACATGTCTTCGAATTTATGGTTCTAAGACATGCCGGTTTCCTCACTTTTTTTAAATATAATATGATATAATATACATTTTTAATAAATACCAGTGATTTTTAAATATAATCCTCATTTTGTTAAGTGAACAAAACTACTCAGATTTTGTATATAGTTTTATACATTGTACCAAATTTCAGAGAGCTATAAAGTCTCAATTTCGCTTAAAATCGTTGAATACTCATAAGTCAGCCAAAAGAAACCGCTTTAGTTCAAAACTTCTTCGCGTTACCCGGGATGGAAATTTATTCATGGAATTCAATTTACTCCAGGTGTGGTTTGACCCTTAACGGCGAATAAACGGTTCTATTATGGCGATTTTCATCTTTGTTTTTTTGCCGCGAAAATTCTTGGAAACTAATTATTTTGAGTTTTGCAGAAACGCCGGTTAATAATAGGTGTATGAATATGACTCCGCCCCTTTTTGTCAAAATAAAACACATTTGTTCGCTTACAAAATTAAAAAAAAAAATTATTGAATGTATGCTCCATCTGCAGCTACAACCTTCGCCCATCGTTCAGGTAGTTTTCGTATTCCTTGCTGGAAGAAGTCCTGGTCTTTTGAGCTTATCCAGTTGTCAATCCAAATTTTGATACTTTCACATGAAGTAAACTTTTCTCCAGTAAGGTCTGTCTGCATCGTCCGGAATAGGTGGTAATCCGAAGGAGCTATGTCTGGTGAATATGGCGGGTGGGGTAACACTTCCCAGTCCTGTCCCTCTAAATATCTTTTTACGACTTCTGCGGTATGCGGTTTGGCATTGTCATGCTGAAGAACTAATTTGTTATGTCTATTCACCCATTCTGGTCGTTTTTCTTCTATGGCTCGCTTCAAACGCATTAGTTGTCGTCGGTAAACTTCTCCATTAATAGTTTCAGAGGGTTTGAGCAACTCATAATATACAATACCTTTCTGATCCCACCAAATACAGAGCATGACCTTGGCACAGTGAATATTTATTTTTGGCTGTGATGGGCCTGGTTCGCCTGGTTTCACCCAAGCTTTTTTGCGTTTAGGATTTTCGTAGTGTATCCATTTTTCGTCTCCTGTGACTATCCGATGCAAAAATCCTTTTCTTTGCTGTCTTTGAAGCAGCATTTCACAAATGGTTTTCCGACGTTCCATGTCTCTTTCTTTTAAATCATGTGGAACCCAGTCACCGGCTTTTTGAATCATTCCCATCATTTGTAAACGCTTTGCAACAGTTGAACGATCAACATTTAATGCTGCAGCTAATTCTGATTGAGTTTGGCAAGAATCTTCCGCCAATAATGCTTCCAATTCAGCATCTTCAAATTTTTTTGGTGGTTTTCCATGTTCTTTATCCTCAGTACTAAAATCGTTATTTTGAAATCGTCGAAACCATTCCTTGCAAGTTGTATTAGACGGAGCATGCTCACCATAAATCTCCACAAGCAAACGATAAGTTTCCGCTGCAGTTTTCTTCGCAATAAAATAATGTAATAACACTTCCCGCAAATGACGTTTATTTGGAATAAAAACCGACATTTTCGAAAAGGTGAAAACAATTGTTGCTTACACTTCAACCAAATATCATAAAATGCGTTAGATAGCTGACATTCAGTACTATCGAATACAAGTATGGTCATTTATTAGTACACGTAAACAATACTAAAAACGACATCTGTTGAGAAAGGGCGGAGTCATATTCACACACCCAATACAATAAGTGGAGTTAGGTTCACAAATACAAATAAAAGCTGGTGATAAGAAGCAAATCAAACCAAGATATAAAAAATACATAATTAAGACTCGTTTTTTTTTTTGTAAACCTTAGTGTTTTTTTGTTTAAATGCTATGCTTTTGTTAATTTTATATTCAAACCTTTATGTATTAATATAATAAATAAAAAAAAAAATGAAATTTATTTAAATGTATTCACGGATATTTCATACAACGTAACAAGTCCCAAGCAAAGTGTTACCTGGAAACCAGATAACGGATAGTATACATACATTTCTTTGTCAATCTATATATACATGCATACAGGTGTAGCAAGGTCACGGGTTCGATATCCGCCCAGGATAAGCATTTGTTTGGCGTGTATTAGAATACATTACAAGAACGTATTTAAAAAAAAAAGTGGTGTATAAGTATTCTATCAGTAATTATTATGGACGGCGGAAGCCACTTAACATCAGATAGGCCATCAGCTCGTCCCATTAATGCGTAAAAAAACTGGCTCTCATATTACAAGCTAGTTTCGGGGTAGTGTTTTTTTTATTTCAATTTTCGACCGTACGATCTGAGGGCCCACCTGGTGGTAAGCGGGGACCCCCGCCCATGACAACAGTAATGCGACTCAGTATAAGATTAGGATCTTACACTAAGTTGCATTCATCCTTCTGCGTCCTCCATAAAAAAGTAAAAGTATAATACTATTAAACATGGCGGCAGAATGTATATTTCATATTGTTGTACTTAATGACACGCCTGGTCCAGCGCTACTATGCAAACCTGTGTTTGGCTTTGACCTAAATAGCAGCTTAAATGTCAGCAGAATTAAACCCAGAAAAAAGGAAGCATTTACGAAACGATTCCCATACAATAGAAGTCAAATTGAAAACCGCAGTTCAGGAAATTGGTTAAAAATTCAGTGCGGATTCCATTCCCGGGTCGGCAGACAGCAGCCTTGCTGAATCCTGCTTATATTTGAATAATTCGAATGTTGAGAATGTTTTCATATTATTTTGATGCTGCATTACAGAAAATGTACAATATATTTCTAGACCCATTGCTATCTTTCAATGGTGTCAATACCCTTTCTTACAGTTTACAATGTTTTATTTCTAACCTACCTATTTCCACTGAATAAAATCATATCTCAATAAAATTATCCTAAGCTTATTTAAATGAAATATCCTAGTGTTAGTTTAGTTCAAGTTTAATTGACGACTAAGCATAAGTTAAAACTTGTTAATTCAATATTAATAACAGTTTATTGTTGGGTTGATATAACTATATATTTCAAATTCTCAATGGCGTAGTGTATTCTTTTCCACGTTCGACCAAAATGCTGGTTTTTATTCTAGCCAGATGTAAAGCATTGCCATCCAGCATGGCAATGGTGTCAGCATTTTGCTGACACCTTCAAGTGAGGGCTTTGTTATATAGGAAGGTATATAGTTTTATATTAGTTTTCTAATAAGTTTAAGAAACAAGTCCATTGTTTTCTAATTGTCTATTATATCGATTAGTTATAAATATATATGTATATATATATATATATATATTTATATATATATATATATATAAACATTAAATAACTAATAATATACTGTGTTCCGGTGAAAGGGTATGAGTGCCGGTGAAATCACATGCGCATGAGACTCTTCCCCGTCTCGGGTTATGGACGCAGCAGGATGTCTGCAACTCAGTGTGAGATCCAAATCTTATACGGAGTCGCATTACTGTTGTCATGGGCGGGAGTCGCCAATTACCACCAGGTGGGCCCTCAGATCGTTCCATCACATATCCCCATAAATAAAAAAATAAGAAAAGTATACACAAAAGTAAATATATATATATCGATCGTTGGATTGACATTAAAAGCAAGAAACCTTTCTTTTCTTACATTCTCTATGTGTACACATAAAACTCTATTCTCGATTAGTAATAGTGAATAGTATCATTCAGTGTTTCCAGAAACTACATTCGAATAACCAAGTTCTAATTTACATGGAATAATTCGAAAGTTGGAGTGGCTGAGCTGGTGCAAACGAGATCTGTTCCCAACAGCAATAAACCTACATTACTTGATGGAAATAAATCTGAAAAGTTAACCGAGTCATTTCTGAAGCAAGAAAGATAATGATGTTTTCGAGCGGTTCATGTTTTGCGTTTGCATTCCAGATTACCATGGTGGGTCATAAGGCCAGTCTTAAATGGAACTGGGGGGGAAACCTATCAAGCAAAGGGGGCAAGGATCATCATGTGGAGCCCAGTCAAAATTAAGTGACAACATTCAGGAAAGCCATTTGAAATACATGGTCACATGATCTGTGCCCTCAGAGTACTTACAAGGTCCCCAGGTGTGCAACGCGATATGGCATTGATGGTTCCATAGGTTCCTGGGTGTGAGAGAACTTAGTACTTGATACTATGTAACTCTTGATGATTGGAACCTTCAAGTATGCTGGAAGCTCGTGTTGATATTTACGTGACATAAAAATATCATATTATATTTATTATACAATAAACAATTGACGAAGTCTGACAATTCCCCTCTACAGCTACACTTTGTGAAACTAGAGCACGCATAATCTTGAAGCGTAACCACGTCGTGAAACTGTGTCGAGTACCTCCTTTGGTTCAAACACAGATGTACGCGTTTGGAAATCCATGAAGCAGAAATTGTTTTGATATTAGTAGATATAATTGCTAATTGCTAACATTAAAAAGGTTTTATCACATCTTAGATTAAATATAATCACTTTATTATTATACTGGCGAAAGTTTGTATTTATGTATGAGTGTATGTTTGTTACTGAATGGATGATATGGATACTCAATAGATTTGCTTGAAATTTGGTATCACGTTAACTTATATCCTGAATTAACACATAGTCTACCATAGGGCTACAGTAGCTTATACTAGGGGAACTAAATAACTGATATAATACATATAAGTAGTTGGTTATTTTAAATATATAGATATAATACATATTACCACCCGGACACAGAACAAACATCTATGTTCATCGCACAAATATTTCCCCTGGCGGAAACCGAACCTACGACCTTACAGCGCAGAAAATACCACTACCAACCGAGCTTTGAAGTCAGTTAAAGCCAAGTATATCTGTACCAGCCTCTAATGTTCCCACTGCAGGGAAACCGGCCTACTCTCGATAATTGAGAGTGAATGGACTCTGATCTACTACGGGAGCCCAATCCAGATTAGTAGATGTCACATGTCGTCGAATTTTTGGTTCCAAGACTTGCCGGTTTCCTCACGATGTTTTCCGTCACCGTTTTGAGAACGTGGTATTGCGCAAATAAAATTTTTTTCAAATAAAAAAACTCATTGTTGCACGTGTGTGTGAGTTTGAACCAGCAACCTTCAGATTGAAAGTCAGCGTCTATGCCCCTAGGCCACCACGTTCTTTTATATTATATGGTCTCATAAAACCAATACCCCGGAAAATTGTAGCCAACTATCGGCCATTGAGAACCACTGATCCAGACCAAAATAGGGCAGACTAATATCCGCAGAAACGGCATCCAAATAGCCAAATTCTAATTTACATGAAATAATTCGAAAGTCAGTGCCGAGTAGGTGCTAACAGCTTCTGCTGCCAACTGCTGGATTTGAATAATGCGCCGATTCGTTAGCAATGGCGGGATAATTAAAGCAGTAAGCTTTTTACTACTTCTCTACAGGGAAATAAAGCTTGGGAACTTTTCGTACCGTGCGTCTTATTTTTCGCCAATACCTTAGGCCTAGTCGATGATAAAAACCTGGTTTCAAACCGTACTAACCTTTAATGTTCCCACTGCAGGGACACCGGCCTACTGTCGATAATTGAGAGTAAATGGGCTTTGATCTACCCTGGGAGCGCAATCTGGGTTGGTAGATGTCACATGTCTTAGAATTTTTGGTTCTAAGACATTTAAGGCGGTTTCCTCACAATATTTTCCTTCAACATTTCGAGAACGTGGTGTTGTGCACATAATTTGCCTGGCAAAGCTTTGCGGATTAAAAAAAAAGCAAGCCAAGTACGGGTTGGACTTGCGCACGAAGGCAGCATTATCTTAAAAAAAAAAAACATATTTTTGTATTATATGAGCCCCCTTAAAAAACAGAAATATATCAACTGTGAAAATTTCAACTCTAACTATCACGGTTCATGAGATACACCGTGGTGACAGACGGACAGCGGAGTCTTTGTAATAGGGTCTCGTTTTACCCTTTGGGTACCGAACCCTAAAAATTACTGCTGTCTCTAAAGATAAGCAATAGAGCTTGTGGTGAACAAATTATACCTACTAACATTATTCAGTGATCTTACAGGCCGTGACTTCAGCTTCCCAGTCAGACCCGTCTCCGCTCCCAGTGGGAATGAATGGGAAAATATCCCAGTCATTTCTAGTTACGTTCTAGGAACGGATGCAAAGAATAAATTTCGGTCATTCCTACAAGGAACAAACGGAAAAAACCTAGACACTACCAGCGTCGTTCGTTCTTGGAAATAATATAAAGCTCTTTGACAAATCGACGGGTAGGATGAGAGCCCTAAAATAAAATCACTCATTTTATAAATATCTCTCCATGAATATTTTATTAGAATATCAAAAAAAGAAGAAAAATAATTGTGATAATATTATTGACAAACAATTTGCACCGTACTTAATTTCTGTAACTTTGCCAGTTTAAATGAAACTTGCTGTCACATAATACAAGTATGAGAAAACATTACAAAAAATTTTTGGATTGATTTTTATAGGTATCGAATAAATATTTCACACAGTGCTATTAATTTCTTCATTCGTGTAAGTGGGTAACTCTAGTGTCGGAGTTTTCAAGCTGTTCAAAGGCCTACGACATGATTTATAGCCGGGACTGACATCATAAAATGCCCTCCAAAGCACTGAAGCGCTCAGTTCAAATATCTCTAAACGGTCACCCACACAACTTCTACGCAGTTGGTCGTTGTTAGATTTCAACGTAAGATAAAAATTTGATTGTCGAACATAATGTTCTGTGTCCGAGTCTAAATATATCTTATATGTATCTAACAGCTCCGTAGCCAATTACGCGTTAATTTTGACTTCTCGCTTCGAAAGCGAGGAGTCCCGGGTTCGATTTGATTATATATTATCTATTATTGTCAATTTGTTTATTGGGTTTCAACTCATTGATACATAGGAACAAAACAATCATATCTTTACTTAATACATTGAAATAATGTTAAGATTACAATGTCTGCAAAAATACACGGACGTAAGTAACAAAAACCAATATAGCGCGAGTTGAGAGCTAAGTTTATAGTTGGACATTACACCCGGTTGCTAAGAAACTCGGGCATACTTCGCAAAGAATATAAATGCTACCAACTAAGATTTAAACGCGCATGAGCAGAGCGATAACATTAAACTAACCAAAATAAAGAGTGATATACATTTATCATGTTTTTGTAGGAAGTAGCAGTAGAACTTGTACCAAGTTCGTCCGTAGAGGTACTGCCACCACATCTGGTGGCAGTACATACTGTGTTCAGGTGGAAGGGTGTGGCTGCCGGTGAAATCACATGCGCATGAGACATGTCATGTCTCGGGTGATGGACGCAGCAGGATGAATGCGACACAATAAAGATTTGGATCTCAGACTGAGTGGCCAAAAAAAAAAAAAAAAATATTTTACGCTCTGTCTAAGTCTTAATGGGCTACTTGTAATATAAATTCGAACGTGTGTTTGTTTGTTACGAAAAAGGACAACTGGAGGGGAAAACTTTGTATGAATCAACTGAAATTGGTTGACAAAATCAACGTTAATAGCGTTAACGTTAATATGAGTATCAGTATAAGAGAGAGTACCTAACTTGTACGGTAGCCAAAGAGCAGGTCTTATCGCTACGCTTGTGAATAATCTAGTCGCAAGTTCCTGCTCCCAACTGCTTCCTCCGTTTTGTATAATACTACCATTTGTTTATACTGAGGTGGGTAATTTATAAGATCTTATTCACAGAAGTGGTTAATATTTTCGTGGATTTTTATGGTGGGTTTTGACATCTTAATATTGTGTCGTGATCGTTGGTAACTGTTAGATAATTATGATGACTGATCTGGTTCGCGGTATCTGGATGGTTTAATTAACTGTTTTCTAGGATTGCGCATATAACGGAACAGTTAATTTGAAACTTAAAGCTCATTAGGGCTTTGTTTACATTGGTCCATAATTTGCACTAACAATTACTGGCCCAGCCATCAGTAATTGGTAGTGCAAAATACAAGAATTAGAAAGTATTACATGATAAACAACCACCAGACAGTTTTCTAGCTGTTTTAGTATATTCTTCTAATTTAAGATTCTTCTGGATTTATGTAAAAGACACATCGAGGTGACAATGAATATAATGTTATTTTAATCACTACAGTAGGGTTTTAATTGGCTGGCTACACTATGGGTATACATATTTTTTTGACATTGACAGTTGTAGGTTTAGAATGCCCTAAGGATGAAACTGTCAAAAACAAAAGTCGAGCTTAACAAGTTAATTTTACGATTTAATTATAAAGTCCCCGACTCGGTGTAATAGCAATGAGCTGATGACCTTGACGGGTGAAGATATTTTGATAAAACATGTCTAAGAACCAATGCTAGAAAACCTGCTTTTAAATATAAAAAACCCGCACCCAAATCGGTTCACTTGTTTAAGAGCTGTCAGTGTGATACAGACAGACAGACACAAAGCGGTCACACTTATAACACTCCTCTTTTAGCGTCGGAAGGTAAAAAAAAAAAAAAACAAAGCATAACTGCAGGGTACTTCCCAACATCAACAAACCAACACAAACACAATAAAATCTAATTCACGGAAATACAATAAAGATATTTATTTTAATGTGATTAAAGTGATGGGTCTAGCACTTAACCTGATGTTAAGTGGTTACCACTACCCATAAAAAAAAATGTGCCTCAGGTCAGGTCAGTATGAGAAGACCCAAGTGGCATCACGTTGCGCCCGTCACTCTGAGACCAGAATGATTCGCCTCAACTGCCTGTAATTTCACCGGCGCCCACACACTTCCACCGTAACACAGCAACGCGAGTGCACCACTGATTGGCGGTGGATTACCAAGTGTGGCAGTATTTTTCCAGAAAAACGACTTTGTTTTTTGTTGCTCCTGGGGACATGTGTAATTATTTTGAGGGTATGAGGGTATTCAATTAAAATTTTAGAGTTCAACTACTTATGGGCAACTATACGCTACTATGGCATCCCTATGAAACAATGGCCCAAGTTTGACTCCGGTAAGAGCAAACATTAGTGCTATGAGCTTAAAGCTAAATAGCAGAATTGGATTGACTAAATAATTAACTAATAGTGTATAGTGCTAAACTTGGCTAGTGTAACAGCTCAGTTGGTCGTTCCTCTGTCTTCTGCGCTATTGGATGTGGCTTCGATTATCACCCAGGACAAACATACAGTTTTTGTTGTTCTCTGACTGAATTTATAATATGTATTTGTGCATGTTGTACATATTTATAAATGAGTGACTGAATTAAGAATCTAAAAAGACCGACTTCTCTTTTATCACACCATCTTAAATTTAAAAATAAACATGCAAATCGGTTTACAACGGGCGAAGAAAAAATTACAGGAAAGCGAAACATGCAATTTCGTTTATTTGATGTAATTCTAGTTATTTTGATTTGACTACCAAACTGTTGGACGGATTTTAATAAAAAATTATGGGACCAATTTGAAGCATATCCTTACGTTACGGAATATATGAGTTACGGGGAATGTGCTAAAAAATATTAAAAAAATCCTCTTGAAGTCATTTTAAAGGTAATTTTTTTCTTATCAAATAAACTATGCTTAGTTTGTGTCTGCCAAAGCCTTTTAAGAATTAATTTGCCTTGTCTTTTCTTATAAGATACAAAAATTCTTTTTTACCGTTCTAGAACACTCAGAATAAAGTACTCTCACATTTTCTCAAGCTGTTTACGCTTCGTGATATTAAGCGAAGTATTGGTACTTACACAGACAGACTGAGAGATACTGTTTTACCCTTTTACGAATTTTGTTTATGTATATTGAATAGATTCAGTATTATTTTTCAGTTTTATTCGTATTTATTGATATAGCCGTAATTGAGTTTTGAGGTTATATGTTTTATTGTGGTAATGTTAAGACTAATTAAATGATAAAATACATTATATTTAGAACTATCAAATCTATAGTTATTTTTTATTATATTAATTATTACTATCAAAGTTGCTAATTTGAATACTATAATATATTAAGCGATCCTCAACCTACGAAGTTTTGAGACAATTTGTTGCTAAGTTTATGAACTTGGTAAATAAGTCTACAAGTTCAACTGATCGATATCGAAACTCTTAAGTAATTCATAGTTTAGAAGACGTTCTACGAGATTCGTAGTGCGAACGATATTGCTACGTATTTTCGTAGGAAATGCTACGAGTTTTCGTAGACGCTACGTGTCTGTAGCTAAGTTGTTACTATCTCCCCCACCCTTTGAATGACTGGCTGGGGATGGGCTCAACGGCAGCGACTTGGGTCGGGAGACCCAGGTTGTATTGCTGTTGTTATGGGCCAAGGTAATCACTTACCATCAGGTAGACCTTCAATTCGTCCCGTCACATCAGTAGTATAACAAAAGTGTGTAAACAAAAACGTTATTTTTCTTCTGATATACGCCTTGAAGCAAACCAAATATACAAGTCAATTTACCATAGACATAAATACCATAAACCTTGATTACCTCGCATTTCAAATGCACCATGAAACAGCTCATTTCCGTCATAGTTCCGTATAAACAGTGTTTCCACGAGGGTTGTGCCAGTCACAAGGAATCGCGAGCCTTCGGCAAGATTAATGCCTTACGTCTAATTAGAAAACTTTCAAAACAGCTATTTAATGACCACCTTTTGTAGCAAGCCTTAATCTAGAAGTGTGTTTGGCCTTAATATTTACCCTAAATGCTTATTAACGAGAAAATACAGTCACCATTTTTATATTGGACTTCCTACGGAAATTGTACATTTATCCGGGATAAAAAATAGCCTATGTGCTATTCCAGACTATAATCTATCTCTGTGCCAAATTTCATCCAGGTCTGTTCAGCCGATCTGGCGTGATTGAGTAACAAACATCCATACATCCAAACATGCGCGTTAATAATATTAGTAGGAGTAGGTGTCGACGGACGGGCTGAAAGACCATCTGATATTAAGTGGCTACCCGCCCATAAGAACAATAATACGAGTTACGTACTCCCCGATGCAAGTACGAGAAGATCCAAGTCGCGACGCATTGCGCTCGTCATTTGAGATGGGGATGAAATGTCTGATGCGCCATACAAGAAATACCTTAATAAAACTACTAAATAATGTCTTCTTATGTTGTACTGCTACTTAATCTCATCTCGTCACTTTCGTTATAAAAATAAAAATGTTACCCATATTTATTATCAAAATATATGGGCAAAACCTTATATCTGTATTCTCGTGTGTTTTTTCATTCTCACAGTGAATCAGTTCGAGGTAGACAATAACGATATTATTTCCTATAAGCAAGCTTGTTTAGTTCCGTTGTGTCCAAATAGCCATCATTATGTCTCATTTTAAAGGCTCTACCGTAAAATAGAATATGATATAATGGCGGTTCATTTTTAACGAGATACTCAGCCAAAACATCTACAAATAAAAAAAAATCCAACAAGTCATGATACTTTAAAAAAAAAACGATGTTTCGTTTAAACACAATGTACAACAAAACAAATTTAGTGATTAGACAAATTCTAAAATAATATGTATTATAATATGTTGTATGTTTGTTAGTACTTTATTCTCAAACGGCTCTACGGATTTGAATGAAATTTGGTACCAGGATAGCTTATATTCCTATGTATTATGTTAGGATAGCTTATAAACCTATGTGTTAAATCAGGAAAATCGCAAGTAACACCGCGGGTCGTAGCTAGCAATGTCATAATAATACCTCCCTTTTTGATTTATTTACTCCAACTATGGAAAGGAAAGTCATTTATAAAATAATATTATTATTGTTAACTAATATAAATTATTATTAATTTTTTTATATTAATCTGCGGATATGAATTCCATTCCAACGGAACACAGTAATGCGAGCAGTCCGTCTTGGCGGCAGATTTCAGTTGCCGGAACTTGGCTATGTTCTACTGCTATTTTTAATTTCTTTCTTCGTACCACCCAGGGGACACATGTAGGGATTCTCTTACGGACGCGGGCAACATGGTCCCCCTTCTTGGTTAGTTATTTGTGTTATAATCCACTGTATATACTTCAGCTACGAACGCTGTGGTTGCAATGAGATGATGAATTAGGTGATACATTTTAGTAAATGGCAACACTTTCACAGTAGCTCCTGCTAGTGGCAAGGATGAAATATACACGATTTCTGTAACAATACTCGTACACACTGATAAATTGAGCAGTGGATTACAAATGTTTGTTGATGTTAAAGGATTTCAGCCCTTTGTGTGAGAGGTTGCGAGATGTCTTAAACGAGAGTGCTAGATATAGGATTGAGCTAGGCCATTCCAGTATTAAGTGGCAGTACCGCTGGCCTTTCAGATAACGATTTACCCCTTTCACAGGACAGAAAAAGCCACAGTAAGAAGTTCATTCCACAAGCGATATCTACGTGGAAGAAAAGAACGTGAGATACCCATACATCCAGATGATGAGGATGAAAGTTGGTTTAGCGGCGTATGGTGCAGTGTTAATAACAATATCAAAGAATTTCACTTCGATTTTAACAAACGAAATGGAATTTATATTTACCGTTACCAAGAATTATACAAGCTTAATATAATTGGTTAAATGAAAATATAAATTTATCGTTGATGATCTATCTTTACTACTTTATAATGTATGTGAGTTTGTTTGTTATGATTTCACGCCTTAACTACTCAACCAATCATCATGAAAATAAGGAAATAGGTTACAATGTTGGAGACAATCTAGTAATCTATTATAAAGAATGGAGATCAGATTTTTGTGTGTTTGTATGTTTGATTGTTAAGACCAGGGTGGTTCGCTTTTAAATAAATAAATTGAGTTTATTCTGGAGTGAACAAGCTGTTTGCTAAGTATAAGTGGATATTTAAGGTTGTCTGGTTCACTCATAGCTGTAATGAAGTTGCTTTTGTTGGTGTTCAAGCATAAGAATCCTCAAAACGATGATGGTGGAATAACAGATTTGTTTTTATCTGAGACTTGAAAGAGCCACTTAAACGTACCGCTAACCTTTAACAACAGATTAAGGTTAAGGTTAAGATTTTTGGGGGGGCCAGTTACTCGTAGGTGTGTACCCTTTGATTCCCTACACGTACCCTCTGGGTGGTGCAAAAACAGCAACCAAAAGTAGCAGTAGAACTTGTGCCAAGTTCATCCGGAGAGGTACTCGTATTGCCACCACATCTGGAATCTGCCGCCAAGCAGTAGCGGTTGCATTACTGTGTTCCGGTGGCAGGGTGTGGCTGCCGGTGCAATTACATGCGCATCATATCATCATCAAAAGATATATGAATTTCCGCCCTTACCTATTAATAAAAACACAATTCATAACTAGTGAATCACAAATGATAATCTGCTTTGAAGCGCAATTTTAAATTCAACCAGAATCATCCCACAACGGATTACAAACTGCGCTATGAAGGATATTGTTTTGTTTGGAAACGAACGAAATACAATGATTTCGACCGCTTTTACCGCATAAATAACGGAAACTGTGTTGTGGAAATTTACAGGAATCATTTGCTTTAACCAACTATGAAAAAGGTTGATTTGGATGTGTTTTTTTATGTTCGTAACATGAAATCTCCGCTAATTACTAATGGCTAATTCTATATTAAAGAAAGAAAGTGTTTATGTTTTTTTTAATGAAATTTTGTTGTATCTCTCACTTAATTATGTATTTCTATTAAAATAATGATATTTATTTTGAAACAGTTGTTAAACATGAAGTGCTTATTTAAATTTTATATAATATTATATTTTATATGCCTTTCATTTTTTGGTAGTGTTTTAGTTGTTACATGAAAATGCATAATCGCTAATTTACCATAACAATAATACAATACTTTGAAAGTTTAACTGGCTACCTATACCGGTTTAAATATAAGTAGAATAGACAACTTAGTCCTGTTACTGGTCCTGGTAGGGATACTGAACCCTCAAAACTATAACAAAATACTACTACAGTGCAAGCATTGCTGGACAACAAGAACATTTTTGACACAAAGTAAATTGGTACAGAGGGCCAGTTGCGACTAGCGAAAATAGCGCACGCACACAAAGACGCACCCACTATGTTCAACCGAAATGAGTGCGGTGCGCCATTTTTTCGCAAAACTGGTTTCTACGTTATTAGCCGCAAATGGCTTTGACGAGAGCGGGCTTTTGGTGAGAGTGAAAGGCTCTAAACCGGCTTAAAAACTACAAATGGCTCCGTTGGTAGTAGCCCTGCCTTCGAAGCGAGGGGTCCCGGGTTCAAATCCCGGCCGGGGCAAAATTTGAACCATGAAGTTTGTTCTCGGGTCTTGGGTGATTGTCTTGTGTATCAGTGTTTGTCCATGCCATCTGCGACACAGGGAATCCTAGTGCAGAGGTATGAGTGTGTGTGTAAACATTTTATTTATTTAAATACAAAAAGCTTTATTTGACATATATATATAAGCATGTCAAGTGATGCACTTATTCCTGTTTTAGTATTACTCTGTGCACGAAATAAGTCCTCCCCTTGATAATGTCAATTACATATTTTTGTGTGCCGTTCTATTGAAGAGTATGTGTGAGTGTGTATTTGTTACGCCTTCACGCTCAAACGGTTCGATGGATTTGGATGAAATTTGGTACAAGCATAACTTATATCATGGACTAAAATATAAGCTACTTTAAATGCCCAAGAACTGCGGGTACCACCGCGGGGCGCAGCTATTAATTATAAAGCAAACCAACGAATACTTGGGTAACGAACTAGGCTTGGCTTGCTGCTATTTCGTTTGGGTGAATACTAGCCCAGAGTGGATGACTAAAGAGATTCTTAATCCTCTTAATTAAGGTTGATGTAATGGTGCAGTGTTTGATCTGCCCTGTGTGGATGATCAGAGCACCACCGGATACGGGGTGGTGATCTCGTCATTGAGGTTTACGGAGAGAAGAAGCTATTCTTCTTACCTTGTATGGCTTTGATTAGGTAAGCCAATTAATTCACCAATGCTAAAGTCAAAGTCAAAATAATATAATTTCTGTTAAATTCTAAAAATGACTACTTGAAAACGTACTTTTTTTGAAATAAATTCTTACAAAATCATGTAATTTTTGTAATACGGAAGTTTATTGCTTGTTAAAATCCATCCAACTCTGCATGGGGAAGGAACAAGAAACCCCTAATGGACGGATTACTATCTTTTTGCGAGCATGATCCCGTTCACAAATAATATACTGTGCCTTATGTCCTCGTATACATCAATGTCACGATGATAGTTAGGCTTGCATATGCAGAAAGTTGTTCTTCTGTACCTTCACTTTGTTTACGGTAGCCATTGTTCTGAAAAAGAACGGCCCTTGTCAAGAAAAATGTATTTTTTCAGCTTCTCGCCTATTGTGGCTTCCTTTTAGATGTTTTTCCTTCTGACACAATCAGATATTAAGCGACAGAAGGTATGTTCATGGCCCGCCGTTCGTAATGTATTTTGATGACGCATATACTCGTGCTAAGAAATATCATAAGTAGTATGAATCCCTCGGTATGCGTGGTTTGTAAAAGCAATTTCCGTGTGATATTTACTACTTACCACTTTATACACTATTTGCTCGGATCTTGAACATCCAGGGCTACGTTTATTGAGTAGGTTATTTGCTTTCATTATTTTGCGTATCAGTAATATTTTTAATGATTTTGGTACCCTTTTTTTCTGTTGCATTTTATTCTCGTTCCTATTTCTCGTACGGCATTATTGTCCGCTTGATACAAAGTTCATTTTTTTTTATGTTATAGGGAGCTGACGAGCTTGCGGGCCACCTGATGGAAAGTGGTCACCGCCGCCCATGGACACCTGCAATACAAGGGACAATGCCGATGCGCTGCCGGCCTTCCAGATAACGATTTACCCGCCTCTTGAAGGACCCCATATTATACTTCAGTGGGAAAACAGCAGCAGGAAGTTCATTCCACAACCGACAAGTACGTGGAAGGAAAGAGCATGAGAAACGATTTACTACCTACAGACCTATGGTTTGCTAGGTAAATAAATAATAACCTTTGTGCTTGTAATGGGTAATATGTACCTGAATAAATAATAAATTAAGTTCCAAAAGACTTCAAATCAGGACTTGATTATTTTTGTCAATTTTTAATTACCAAGGTCGCTGATGTTATATTATGTAAAGAAACAACTCAACTTAGAAACTTAGTTAAATTAAAATCATGTCATCATGGTTTTACGATTGTACCTTTATTTATGCGTATTCTAGGCTTTACAGTTGCTTTTTGTCATAAAAATAATGTTTTTCACTGACAATGCTACGAGAAGTTTGATGCATGCGGCAAAAGGTCTTTTAATAATATATATTTTATACCTACAAATCTATTACGTACTCGAAATGATTAAGGAAAACGTCGTGAGAAATACCTATTTCAACTACACCGAAGTTAAAAGATATGTGAAAATAGCTGTAGCGCTATTTTTCAGTGCCGCTGCGGTATGTAGCAGTGACTGTAACTTGTGTATTTGAATGTTTAAATATAATACAATACTTTAGTGGTTTACTTCAACTGTTTATCAAGCAATATTGTTACATGTATATCCGTACCAGCCTCTAATGTTCCCACTGCACGGACACCGGCCTACTCTCGATAATTGAGAGTGAATGGGCTCTGATCTACCACGGCAACCCAATCCGGATTGGTAGATGTCACATGTCTTCGAATTTATGGTTCTAAGACATGCCGGTTTCCTCACAATGTTTTCCGCCACCGTTTCTAGAACGTGGTATAGCGCACATAAATTTTTTTAAGTGAAAAAACTCATTGATGTACGTATGGGTTTGAACCAGCGACCTTCAGATAGAAAGCGTCTATGACCCTGGGCCACCACGCTCTCAATACATGTATATATACATATAAAATTATAATGCATATTAACATCCAGACAGAACAAACATCTATGTTGGTCACACAAGTGTTTGTCTTGGAATTGAACCCACGGAAGGTAGAACTGCTACCAACTAAACCAATTTATCTTGTTAGTCATATAACCGAAGAACAGAACTAACCTAAATTAGACTAATTAATCTAATTACTGCAGTTGTTTCCCGTAAGCTGTATAATAACTAATCACACTTATTAATCATTTTTAATCATCATTGGGGTGGTTTGCTTAATGGGGTGATTAGAAATAAGCCAATAAATTTAAGGTAATTCACTCACACTTGTTAAGATTATTCTATATAACTGTAGAAGCTTCTGTCCGATTCCATAATAACACAATAAAAACAGAAATAAATTTATGCAGCTCATTTTTGGGACAAAAATATTTTACACTCGTGCGAAATGATTGCACCAGTGTAAAATATTATAGTCTTATTTACTACGTGTTGCAGAGTTTTCACTATATTTTTTTAAGATACAAGATACAATGGTATTTTTGATTTATCATTATGATTATGATAAATCAAAAAATACCATTATTTCTACTTATACTCATACTCATTTATTAAAAACCTAAGTCTTTGTTAACCTTGGCTAAGTCTAATTTAAATCAAGATACAATTTTTTTATATTAATACAATGATATTTTGGTATCAGCAATTTGTATTTTGACAATCTGTAAATCCCAGCCATCCAGCCGAGCCTTTCAAAACACATAAGCAGTGATTACTAAATTTAAGATAAAAAAATGAAATAAATAAATAGTCGATGTAAAGGGACATTTAGAAGTTTAATTTACATTAACTTAATAATCAACGCCAGTAAAAAAAAATATATGTAGCCAGGATAACATTTTACCAACCAATTCAGGCATGAGAAAGGAACCAATCCAATCTATATCATTTAAAACCTGAACCTCTTAAAACAAGCTTGAGAAACTATTGTTCTGCGCTTATTTCTTAAAGTTCTCAGCTAAGAGCGAAATCAATCTCACCAATGGACCGCTTCCTGGTAAATCTCCCAACACGATCTCGCAACTCAATCCCACAGCTACCCCAAACTCAGGGGTGGGGGTTTGAACGAAAACTTTAATGCTCTAAAACCCGGACACTGGGTCAGTGACCTGAAGGCCAATTCTGCTATTTAAAAACGATCAAGTTACAGTTCCGATCAACTCTCAACCTCATTAACATCGCATTCCATGCAACAATGCATTTTATTGTTCTAAAAAAAAATATTAATCATAATAATAATAAAAACAATTTAAACTTTCTAATCAATAAAACAGACTTCGATTAATACTATTAATATAATAATTTTATATTGCACTTGAAATGCAGCACACGGGTGACGCATCACAGTGGCCATTTTGTTCTCGATAAAATTTGGTCCTTTAAAGCGGATTTAAACTATGTGACATTAATAATGTGTATAATATTATGGGGTAATTAATTAAAATTACTGAAAAGTCGAACTTTAAAGAGTAAGAATAGTAATGTTTAAACACATTATTACTACATAACTTAGTTTCGGGCCAGCAATTAATAAGAGAATGTAGTTTGTCATTAATAATGTCTAATAATATAGGGTAATCAATTAATATAACTAAATAAACAAACATAAAATTATAAGAATAGTAAATTTAAAACACATCATTACTCAGTTGGTTAGGGCAATCATTTTGTGAGAGCATGTAGTTTGTTCACGAGTTTTGGAAGTGTAATACAATGCCAATACCACCTGCAAAACACCCAATCTTAGTACAGTCCTACAAGAATTGAATTTAAATTCAGGTTTGATTCAGTGAAGTTTCAACCAACTAGTGAAGAATTGGGACCCTGACATTCGTTGAAAGCAGGTGCGCTGCGGAGTCGCCCACATTTCTTTCCGGCCGCGACAAAAAAAACCTTTGGATTCTGAAAGGGACACATATTTGTAAAAGACTGCAGGTATGAAAGGAATGGAAGCACATTGGAAAATGTTAAGCTCTGTGGCTTTTTATTCAATATTAATTGGTGTACCAGTATTTATTTAGATAAATAAAACCGCTTAATAAAAAAAGTTTTTGTATGAATCTTATACTGTTGATTATAAATTAATTACTGTTGATTATCCTAACTTATTATAATATATTAAGGTATATAATTCAAACATAAACGGCTCCGTGGGTTAGTTGGTAGTATTCCAGCCTTCGAAGCGAGAGGTGTCGGGTTCTTTCCCCGGCCGGGACACACTTTGTGTGTTGAGTTTGTTCTTAGGTCTTGGATGTTTGTCCTGTGTTTCTGTGTTTGTCCATGCCATTTGATTTACAGGGAATCCTAGACCTATGAGTATTAAAAAGTTGACATGTTTATATATAAAAAAATATACGTTAATCTCTCACAAAATATAGAAAGTATTTAAGGTTTTTAGTGATCATATTGGTAACCTTTAGAATCGCTACACGTGTCCACAACAGCAATGCAACTTAGGTCCTCCCAGACCGAAGTATGAGAAGACCCAAGTCGCACCCCGCTGCGCCCGTCACCCGAGACGGGGATATTACGTCTCGTGTACCTGTAATTTTGGTCTTGTCAATTCTTGTCAAATGCACATTAGTTCACGTAGCGCGGCGCATCAAAACAATTCGCGCGGTTCGCTGAACGCATCGACCAGCCCTAAAATAATGGTGTTGTAAAATTCACACACCGACAATTCCTCGATACAAACATTTCATCTCGCTGCAGAATCTCACGTATGTACTTGAAAGTTAGTGTTTGCAAGCTGCAACTTGTTTATTTTCTTTCCCCGTCTGAATGGAAGTTGGATCTGCGGTCTGCGATGTCGGGATGCCATAAAAGTGTATTATTTCCGGTTCGTACGACCATCTTGACGTTATTTTTAATGCAGTTCGGTAACGTTGGGACTCTTTGAGATCTACGAGAGGTAATGGATTGATTTTTAGGTTGTTTGGCGTATATTTGCGTTATTTAAATGGCCGGAGAGTTAAAAACAGGTTTCTCTGCTGATGCAGCATTATCTACTACTTGTAACAATATTATTATTACAACTAAGTAACTACATTCGAATTATAGCAACCATGGTTGTAATATCGTTAGAGAAAACTCAATTGTTTGTGGTTGAAACTCTGGGACTTGAAGATGAAGCGTTAAATTCCTACACCCACACACACGTCATTGATCAACTCTTACTCTTACGAAATAAATTAGATCTCAATCGTTTGGGCACGACAAATTTACACACACAAGTAAACATATTCGTGCTTATATAACGTGTCACAGGAGCTCTTTAGGTACATTATGCACACAGATACAGTCAATTTACAGTAAGTTTTCATGTTTTAGTTTTGTCTGTTCCGATCTTAACCGACGAACCTGGGGCGAAGGAAGACAAGGTTTTTCTTTCGCACCACCCGGAGAAAACTTGGAATCAAAAGACGCATCAAAATCCTCCAAAACTATGCACAATGGTTAATATATTATATGTACACCTGTTGAATATTGTATTTCATAAAGTCTCTATTTCCACTTGCTGACGAACCAAACTACCTTGAAATAATTAACCACAACTATTGTAGTTGAGACAAATCCCGAAGTCCAATCAAAGTAAACAGGATCCCGCAAATGGTGATTCGGCCCCGGTGGATAAATCGATCTACCGCCAATTTATCGGTCATGGGTTGCGGGCCGGTGTGATCTGCGGTTAGTTTCTAGGGTGAAACATTTGCTTGGAAATTTTGAGATACAGAGCTACCGTTTATATATCGTTTACATACCGTTTACGTGGATGTGTAACCGTTTTGTGAAATTTGTATCCCTTAGAGATGGAATTTATTTATAAAGGTTGTCTGTAAGAGATCGCTATTAGCGATAAGGCCGCCCATTGTAACCTCTTTTTTTTGTGATTGTTTTGTTAATTTTATTTGTGTTATGTATGTTTCTATCGAGGTGTACAATAAAGAGTATTCATTCATTCATTCAAAGCTTTAATGGACTAACCTAGGAAGTACGTTCTATCATATTAAAACAATAATCATCCCGTTTGTTCACACTTCGCGTAACAAACATATAAAACCAAAAAAATATTGCGAAACACAATTTACCCGAGTGCGTGAAAAATTCCATTGAAACTTATAAGTTGTAGATTTTAGTAAGCCCTGTATATTGATAATACATAATATAAAATAACAAATAAATAAACGGGTAAAAATTTTATGTCAGTATACTTTTAAAAGAAAATCGTTTTAATTATTATAGTTAGGATTTATTATATAATATAATATAATAATTATACAGTAAAATGTCCAACTATTAAAGTAAATTGAGAAAATATCTTTATCAGCAAAGGCTTCGTTAATTTTATTATTTTTAATTAGTTAATTTTATTATTAGTTAATTTTATCGAATATGACTCCGCCCCTTTTTGTCAAAATAAAACACATTTGTTCGCTTACAAAAAAAAAAAAAAATTATTGAAAGTATGCTCCATCTGCAGCTACAACCTTCGCCCATCGTTCAGGTAGTTTTCGTATTCCTTGCTGGAAGAAGTCCTGGTCTTTTGAGCTTATCCAGTTGTCAATCCAAATTTTGATACTTTCACATGAAGTAAACTTTTCTCCAGTAAGGTCTGTCTGCATCGTCCGGAATAGGTGGTAATCCGAAGGAGCTATGTCTGGTGAATATGGCGGGTGGGGTAACACTTCCCAGTCCTGTCCCTCTAAATATCTTTTTACGACTTCTGCGGTATGCGGTTTTGCATTGTCATGCTGAAGAACTAATTTGTTATGTCTATTCACCCATTCTGGTCGTTTTTCTTCTATGGCTCGCTTCAAACGCATTAGTTGTCGTCGGTAAACTTCTCCATTAATAGTTTCAGAGGGTTTGAGCAACTCATAATATACAATACCTTTCTGATCCCACCAAATACAGAGCATGACCTTGGCACAGTGAATATTTATTTTTGGTTGTGATGGGCCTGGTTCGCCTGGTTTCACCCAAGCTTTTTTACGTTTAGGATTTTCGTAGTGTATCCATTTTTCGTCTCCTGTGACTATCCGATGCAAAAATCCTTTTCTTTGCTGTCTTTGAAGCAGCATTTCACAAATGGTTTTCCGACGTTCCATGTCTCTTTCTTTTAAATCATGTGGAACCCAGTCACCGGCTTTTTGAATCATTCCCATCATTTGTAAACGCTTTGCAACAGTTGAACGATCAACATTTAATGCTGCAGCTAATTCTGATTGAGTTTGGCAAGAATCTTCCGCCAATAATGCTTCCAATTCAGCATCTTCAAATTTTTTTGGTGGTTTTCCATGTTCTTTATCCTCAGTACTAAAATCGTTATTTTGAAATCGTCGAAACCATTCCTTGCAAGTTGTATTAGACGGAGCATGCTCACCATAAATCTCCACAAGCAAACGATAAGTTTCCGCTGCAGTTTTCTTCGCAATAAAATAATGTAATAACACTTCCCGCAAATGACGTTTATTTGGAATAAAAACCGACATTTTCGAAAAGGTGAAAATAATTGTTGCTTACACTTCAACCAAATATCATAAAATGCGTTAGATAGCTGACATTCAGTACTATCGAATACAAGTATGGTCATTTATTAGTACACGTAAACAATACTAAAAACGACATCTGTTGAGAAAGGGCGGAGTCATATTCACACACCCAATATTATTATAAGTCCAAAAGATAAAAAATGCTCTTTTGCAAGTATTTATGACGTGATTTTGTCATAATCAATAGGTTTACTTTTAAATTAGGGATAAGTAGAAGCAAGAAGAGATACTAATTATAAATTTACAAGCGATAACACGGAACTGCGCTGTCTAACACCCAATATAATAACTTTTCTTTATAAGATGGTCAAGGGAACACAATTTAAAATTAATATCTGTCATATTTTGTATATACTCGTATTTTGGTACCTTGTGATAAAATTTGATTGAGGAACAATAATAGTTTCAATTTACCAAACGAGTTACATATACATATATATACTCGTATTATAAAGGTGATCTTGCTCGCAAATTGATTGCAATCCTTCCATTAGGAGATTCTTGCTGGTTCATCCCCAAGGAGGGGGAGGGAGTTTTAACAAACGCTAAACGCGTGATCTCGTAGGAAATACATTTAAGTATTTTTTTAAGAATTTAACGGCAATACGGAGTTTGGCTGACTTTGACTATGATCAGATCAAAGACCAGAAAATTACTTATCACTTTAAACGCAGCTTTGACTAAAAATACTAAAGCCTTAAACTTTCGTCGAATAAAGATGTCCTTGATTCGCAAAATGCAAAGACTCCTAGTGAAATACCAAACACTACCTACTCTCAAACTTGATCTAAGACCATTATCGTGAAGGTACCATTGTTAGTAGTTTGCAGCACAAGAAATAGACGTGCTGTGTCTGAAAAAGCAATTTAAACTGTTCCCTGAGTTGTTTTGGTACAAATTAAGCGTGCAAGCGGAAAAATTTGAAAACATTAAAAAAAAAATAACTTTTACACATCGTACACGTAGAATAATTCGTAATAATTGCGAATATTCATTGTAGATAAAAGTCTTTATTATAATAAATAATTAAGTAGTTATAAAGTATCTATAATACTTATTAATATGTAACCCCGCATAAAGTAAGCAATTGGTCTTGGTCTAGTATCATTATTGTCAATATGTGGATATGTGGATGTAAATATACGTATTATCTGCACTAAATTACACCAGAGCATTTTATTTTTGTATATGGAATATTTCTACCCTATGGGGGGTCGGATAGGGTTTGAACAAGTGCTAAACTTAGTAATAAGAACGCATGATCTCATAGGTATATATTGGGTGTGTGAATATGACTCCGCCCTTTCTCAACAGATGTCGTTTTTAGTATTGTTTACGTGTACTAATAAATGACCATACTTGTATTCGATAGTACTGAATGTCAGCTATCTAACGCATTTTATGATATTTGGTTGAAGTGTAAGCAACAATTGTTTTCACCTTTTCGAAAATGTCGGTTTTTATTCCAAATAAACGTCATTTGCGGGAAGTGTTATTACATTATTTTATTGCGAAGAAAACCGCAGCGGAAACTTATCGTTTGCTTGTGGAGATTTATGGTGAGCATGCTCCGTCTAATACAACTTGCAAGGAATGGTTTCGACGATTTCAAAATAACGATTTTAGTACTGAGGATAAAGAACATGGAAAACCAACAAAAAAATTTGAAGATGCTGAATTGGAAGCATTATTGGCGGAAGATTCTTGCCAAACTCAATCAGAATTAGCTGCAGCATTAAATGTTGATCGTTCAACTGTTGCAAAGCGTTTACAAATGATGGGAATGATTCAAAAAGCCGGTGACTGGGTTCCACATGATTTAAAAGAAAGAGACATGGAACGTCGGAAAACCATTTGTGAAATGCTGCTTCAAAGACAGCAAA
Source organism: Aplocera efformata (assembly GCA_921293045.1). Classification (NCBI taxonomy): domain Eukaryota; kingdom Metazoa; phylum Arthropoda; class Insecta; order Lepidoptera; family Geometridae; genus Aplocera; species Aplocera efformata. The sequence goes on along the minus strand of OV121054.1, from coordinate 2,293,410 downwards.
GAAAAGGATTTTTGCATCGGATAGTCACAGGAGACGAGAAATGGATACACTACGAAAATCCTAAACGCAAAAAAGCTTGGGTGAAACCAGGCGAACCAGGCCCATCACAGCCAAAAATAAATATTCACTGTGCCAAGGTCATGCTCTGTATTTGGTGGGATCAGAAAGGTATTGTATATTATGAGTTGCTCAAACCCTCTGAAACTATTAATGGAGAAGTTTACCGACGACAACTAATGCGTTTGAAGCGAGCCATAGAAGAAAAACGACCAGAATGGGTGAATAGACATAACAAATTAGTTCTTCAGCATGACAATGCCAAACCGCATACCGCAGAAGTCGTAAAAAGATATTTAGAGGGACAGGACTGGGAAGTGTTACCCCACCCGCCATATTCACCAGACATAGCTCCTTCGGATTACCACCTATTCCGGACGATGCAGACAGACCTTACTGGAGAAAAGTTTACTTCATGTGAAAGTATCAAAATTTGGATTGACAACTGGATAAGCTCAAAAGACCAGGACTTCTTCCAGCAAGGAATACGAAAACTACCTGAACGATGGGCGAAGGTTGTAGCTGCAGATGGAGCATACTTTCAATAATTTTTTTTTTAATTTTGTAAGCGAACAAATGTGTTTTATTTTGACAAAAAGGGGCGGAGTCATATTCACACACCTATTATTTATTTAAAAAAAGTGACGTTTCAAAGTATTTTTTTTTTAAATCAACCGATTTATTGTAATTTGGTTTTGACTTTGATTGACTAAGTATTACCATAATCTCACCTAATATAAAGTGGATTGTTTTATTATAATATCTTCCACAATCATTATGTAAAAATATTATTTTTCTATGTCATTGTTATTATTATATTTACCGTTTAAAAGTTCACTTATTTGTCCAATTGATGAAATAAATTGATTAAAATATTTGAAAATGCCACGTAAACTCTTGTACCTCATGTTCGAAATGAACCCACAACAAGTCCAAACAAGTCCTTAATCGCTAAAGCTTATGACACATACCACCTGTTTAAGCCAGAAATACACTGTGACACAAAGAAAGTGAACTAAGCTGAGTTTGCTTTATAAATCTTGTGAACTCTAGAGAATAAATAACTTACTATTTGATTTCGCTTCCAGTGATTACAGCAATTTGGATTCTATTTGCTGAGCTGTATGAATTATTAGCTGGCGGTTTTCTTAGTAAATATGACTTTGTGTGTCTGAAGTATTTCCAAAGAAATTCAATTTATAGCGCATATTTACTCATCTTTGGTTCTTTTTTTTTTTAGTTCCTATTTTTATTGGGCTTCATCTGGGTTCACCAAGATACAACACGAGTTACAACAAGATAGTTACAAGAAATTTCTACTGGGTAACTTTTTTCTTTTTTATGTGATAAATTAACGGCACGAGCTGACGGCCCACTGGTTGCTAAGTGGTTACCACCGCCAATAAAAATCCTACCGAAGTATGAGAATACCCAAGTCGTTAGCGTTGCGCCTGTCTTACGAGACGGCGATGTAAAATCTCATGTGCCTGTAATTCCACTGGCAGCGGATCACCACTGGCGGCAGTACTTCTCCGAACGAACTTGGCACAAGTTCTACTGCTATGATATTCTCAAGTTTTCGAAGTTGTTCCACGTTTGCCGATGGTTTGGAAAAAGACAAAATACCACTTGGGGTTGCCAAAGTGTTCTCTAAATAGTTATTTGGTAGAAGTTATCAAGAGGGACTCTTTGTATCTTCGGCAGTACCAGTTACCTCAGAGTAGTAACTTCTAGGTAATAGTAAAACGGTCATAGTATGAACAAAATTTACAGCAGTTCTACTTGCTGTAAATACGATTTTCTAAAGATAAAAATATTGATCTTTTTCTGTTATCAGTGGATGATTTGATTGATGTATTTTAAATTTCGTGTTATAATAGCCTATATTAAGGTTTGTAAGTGTTAAAAAAGCACACAAAATGATAAGATATACAGTACTCAAACTTCTGAACTTAAATAGGAATTTCTCTTCCATTTGAACCTTTGGGTGTTGAAGAAAAGTTATAGGAAGTACTCAGTTAGATTATAAAATAAAACAAAATTACATACAAACATAAATACATTTACATACTATTACTTATATTATTTATATTTCATAGACTAGATAATATATTTATACATATATATATGGCATCCAAGACGGGAATGTTATAGTTCTTCTCCGGGCAAACATTGCACAACTTTTACTGCTACTTATTGTTGATCCTTTAGCACCACCCAGGGGGAACCTGTAGGGATTCAAAAGGTACATGAGCAACTGGACCCCCCATTCAAAGGGTGCTCAACAGACCTAAGTATCACTTAATAAATAAATAAACGTTTACACACTCATACCTCTGCACTAGGATTCCCTGTGTCGCAGATGGCATGGACAAACACAGAAACATAAGACAAACACCCAAGACCCGAGAACAAACTTCATGCTCACCACACAAAGTATGCCCCGGCCGGGAATCGAACCCGGGACCCCTCGCTTCGAAGGCAGGGCTACTACCAACTAAGCCACGGAGCCGAATTATGTGCCCAATTCTCATCACAGTCTTGAAACGTGTTTTCTTTTGTGATATTGTCTATAAGCAATGCATATTATTACTCTATTGTATAATACTAAAACTATATTCTGCGCGTCGGCCCACTCGTTTCCTTTTATTATACGTTATTTTCGTGAACACTGTCGGAATTGTGTGAATGTCGCTAATAGAATTATATTTGACGGCTCAAGCTGGTGGTTCCTTGCCTTCGAATCAAAGGTCAACGGGTAGATCCCCGACTGAGCATACATCTTTTATGAGAAAAATATATTTAATAAGTAGAAATATTATTGTCAGCCTGTGATGTTTCCTTCTCGCGATAAGTGAAGGTGATTGGTCTTTAATCTACCACGGAAGCCCAATTTAGTTTCCAATACTTTATTTTGTATCTGTTGATAAACTCTGAAAAAATAATTAAATCAACCAGCGTAGCTAGTAAAACCAACAGCCGCTGGGAAATAAAGGTTTTTGAACTTTTTTTGCTTGTTCTTCTCCATGGTTCTGTTATAGTTTTAACAAGCGCTGAACTACAAATAAATTTAAATAAACATTTAAACACTCATACCCCTTCACTAGGATTCCCTTTGTCGCAGATGGCATGGACAAACACGAGACAAAAACCAAACATCCTAGAACAAACTTCATGCTCACCGCAAAAAGTGTGTCCCGGCCGAGAATAAAATTCAAAAGCAGGCTAAGCCATGAAACCATCTTATTCTTATTATAATATTCTTTATTTGTGACAAAAACACAGTTAGAAAGCACTTGAAATAAGTATTGTACATAGATGTAAATACAATTTTGTAGGAACTAGTTTCCATTCTACTTAAAAAGTGGTCAATACTGGTCCTAAACTAGGCAGAAATCTGTATGATACCAGAGCGATAGAAATATCGTCATAGAAATTGTGTAGCCTATACTGTCACTAAGTGAGATAGTGTTTGTGTGCGTGGGTAAGTGTGTGAGTGTGTTAGTTTGCCTGCATGATATTCTACAGCTAAATTCTGCATTAAGAATTTACCCAACCATTTCTTTATCCGTCACCGTCGATTCATTTTATTCTACTCTCATAGTACTTATAAGTTTGAATCGTCTTTAAATAGTTTTCCGGAAGGGTGATGGGGCGGTGGTTACACTTAAATGTAGCCTTACGTTTGTAAACGATATTTTAAATATACGTATAATATAAATAAATATTACATTATAGTGTCTTTTTCCCGGGAATTCATCCGCGAAGAATTTATTTAATGAGGGTTAATGCTATAAAATGTTATTGCACGGAAAACTCATTATTTTTCTTAAATAAAATTAGCTTAAGTTACTCTTTATAACATCAGCTATCTGCCAGTGATGTCCCATCAAAATCGGTATAGCCGTTTTGGAGATAATAGTCAGTAACCGGGCGACCGAGCTTCAATCGGTTTTTTCTTGTGTCAACACAAAATTTACGTTTTTACAAGAAATACAATAGCAAAGCCCTAACTAAAAACAAAATTTTATCCAAACGGTTAGAAGCATTTCCGAGATACTACGTGAAGTAAATATATATACAAAAATTGCTGGTTTAAAGTAAAATAAGTCATAACATTCGTATTTGAAGTTTTCTGTTTTAATCGATTTCTAAAACCCCGACGCAAAAGGAAAAAAATACACAAAAATCCGCATCAAATCGGACACGTAGATACACATATAGACTGATACACACATACAAACTTACTTTGTAGTGTGTATGTGTCTATGTGTGTACGAGTATCTACGTGCCTGATTTGATGCGGTTTTTTCTGTTTAAAAACTGCTGCCATCAAGATTTACGAAGATCTATTCCGGCGTTAAAAGATCAGCTCATCACCTTTCACCAATTCGGGATTTTCACGTTTTAAGTAATTAAATCGAGTAATTTAATCGTTTTAAGTAATTTAATAAGAGCGTGGTGGTCCAGGGGCATAGACGCCGACTTTCAATCTGAAGGTTGCTGGTTCAAACCCAAACGTGCACCAATGAGTTTTTTCACTTGAAAAAATTATGTGAGCAATACCACGTTCTCAAAACGGTGACGGAAAACATCGTGAGGAAACCGGCATGTCTTAGAACCAAAAATTCGACGACATGTGACATCTACCAATCCGGATTGGGCTCCCGTGGTAGATCAGAGCCCATTCACTCTCAATTATAGAGAGTAGGCCGGTGTGCCTGCAGTGGGAACATTAGAGGCTGGTACGGAAGTAATTAAAACAGTTATAATATTTATATTCTTATTATCGTATTAATTTATTATATTAATCGTATTACAATTTATTTATCGGTGTAACATACAGTAAAACCACGAGAGTCGAGTCGACCAAATCCTCGTCCCTCACGCACTGTAATGTCCCTTTCACAACTTTAATACAGTTTGCAAGCTGGATTTATCCGCGTGTACTCTTTTGAATTTAGCCGAATACTTTATTCAATTATGATTTATTGGGAAAGTTTCTATTCAGAGCTACTTCTTTTCGTGTCACATTATTTTTAACTGTGAATAGTTCTGCTTACTTTCGCGTCGCACAAAAGGACAAAAATATAATAAATATAGGAGGCTCCGTGGCTTAGTTGGTAGGAGCCCTGCCTTCGAAGCGAGGGGTCCCGGGTTCGATTCCCGGCTGGGCACACTTTGTGTGGTGAGCGTGAAGTTTGTTCTCGGGTCTTGGGTGTTTGTCTGTGCCATCTGCGACAGGGAATCCTAGTGCAGAGGTATGAGTGTGTTAACGTTTAATGTTTTACTTTTAACGTTTAACGTTTTATGTGTTCATGTAATGTGCCAAAGGATCTGCTCTGACTTGTTATATTTAAAAAAAAAAACGTTTACACACTCATACCTCTGCACTAGGATTCCCTGTGTCGCAGATGGCATGGACAAACACAGAAACACAAGACAAACGCCCAAGACCCGAGAACAAACTTCATGCTCACCACACAAAGTGTGCCCCGGCCGGGAATCGAACCCGGGACCCCTCGCTTCGAAGGCAGGGCTACTACCACTAAGCCAAGGAACCGTCAAATCCTTTACCTTACCGTAACGTACCAGCTTGTAACGTTCCCACTGCAGGGACACCGGCCTACTCTAGATAATTGAGAGTGAATGAGCTCTAATATACCATGGGAGCCCAATCCGGATTGGTAGATAGATGGTAGATGTCACATGTCGTAAAATTTTTGGTTCCAAGTCATGGCGGTTTCCTCACGATGTTTTCCCACATCATTAAGAGAACGTGGTATTGCGCACATAAAATTTTCAAGTGAATAAACTCATTAGTGCACCTGTGTGTTTGAACCAGCGATCTTCAGATTGAAAGTCGACGTCTGTGCCCCTGTGCCACCAACAACATAAAAATATACTTGAGATGTTAAGGAATAAATAAGCTTGAGTTTTAATAGATTAATAACCTACACTCGCTTGGCGAGCGTAGGTAATCCTGCAGCGGGTTAGGACAAATTGCAACCCATTGCCGGAGTTTCACAAAATTATCTACATTGAAAGTTGGGAGTGGCAGTCTGTCTGTATTTAGTACATGCATTGTTAAAACACGGTAATAGCGCACGTCGTGTGTGCAGTGCACTGGGTAATCTAATTTCCATTGCCATTTTAGGGTTCCTCGTGATAAAAATTCGTGTTATTATGTTTGACGGAATATTTCATTGTAATATTTACAGTTCTATTTTATATGTATACTTCAAATAAGGTTCTGGTACACAAAGGAGTTGGGGTAGGGTACAGTTTACAATGAGTGGAGGCTCCGGCTGCTTTGCTTATCGGGCCCAGGGAAGGCTGCCCTGCACTGTGGCGTGCAGGGTACGCGGAGTCAAGGGGCTCTTTACACCTTTCCCCGAGAACGGGCCTTATGGCAACGTTCTAGAGGGTCACTGGTGAAGTTCCTTTGGAGAGCTCAAAGACCCTCGGATGCGCAGAAGTCGGCCACCAGATTTCGGGTAAAAGTCCCACATAATTCGGTTGTCCCCCCCAGGTCAATCGGTGTATCTGTTGATGATTCACCATCGTTAAAAAAAAAAATGTTACAGTTAACTACGTACCCGTGGTCTGCGGCTATTAAAGCTTCGTGAAGAAACACTGTTAGATTTTTAGACTGCAGGAGTCCGGCATAACTTTCTCGCTGCCCCGCAACGAGAAAGTATCCATGATAATTTCCCAACTTAAAAACAACGGGGACAATGTACAATACACCCATAACCGCGACGTCAGTGCAAAACTAGTTACCCCCAGAACTAGAATTAGAATATAAAACTCATGCAGAACCCACTACAGAGTTCATACTCGTAGTTACCATTATTCTGCCCACGACTGCAACGCCATGGTTTTACAATGCCAGCGGTTGTCTGTTGTTGCGCGGAAGATTGCATTCACTGAAACGTTTATGAAAGCTAACGCGAAAAAATGCTTTTATCTGAGGCCATTAAACTTACGATTCAACTCTTACTGTTGATTGTGTATATGCGATATACAGGGTTATTGGTAACTAGATAAAAACTCAGTGGAAAAGCGCCTGAGTTTAATAAACAAAAGCTTTTGTCGCGTGATTTCGAAAATTTTAAATTATAGATAAGATTTTTTCAATATCAATGTGTTGTAAGGTTTTTAATTTATGAACCTTGGTTGTGAATGTTCATTTTGAATTCTTATTATCTTAATCCAACAGCCAAACAGATCTTATATCTGACCTGGCTTGGATTAAGATCAATCACGTTTAATGTTAATAATAAGTTGTTAATTTCCCGATTGGCGATAATAATAAATAATAATTATAACAAGATTTAAAGTTTTTTTTTTTCATAATTTTTTTGTATATAACTAAATTTTGGTCATTAAACTGCGGGAATCTTAACATGGCATGGTATATTTTTAGTTTATATCAAACTAGCTGCCCCGCGGTTTTCCGGGATCAAAAGTAGCCTATCTAGGCTTAAATATATAATAATGATATAAGTTACTACAAAATTTGATCCGAATCCGTTGAGCTGTTTGAGCATGAAGGAGTAACATGCTGAGCCAAACCCCTTTTCAGCACGAGGCGCATATTTTAATAGCATCAAAACTGTATTCTGTAAGCTATTTTTTGTGTATATCTTTTTTATTCTTTTTTTTGTCTTGATGTTGAATGAATGTCTTTTTTTTATTATATTATATTGTATTCTACAAACATATACACACGCATACATACAATTCACCTTTTAATATTGGTATGATCAATGTCGAAGTGGATTTATCTCACCCTAGTTTTGGGTTTCAGGTAAAATATATGCTTACAAGTATCTCTTTAGAGGGTATTTTGGTAGTTACCCATGTTTCATGGCCTAGCGTAACGTGAGAATTCACATCATGCGTATCCCGTAACGTAGTCAGTCGCCTGTGCAAGGCTTTACAATGCACTAAAAATGACAGTAGTTTTTGTTACTATAAAACGGTGCTGTGAATTTAGCATTATATTTTACCATCCTCACAGTTTTCTTTGATTAAGTACGTTCTGGTTTCTTTACTTAATGGTACATTTTAATGTTTAATATGAGTAAGAAGAAAATACAAGAAATATTACATATTTTTTACAGGATTCCGAATACAACTTACAAAATTTTAAGTTGTGATGAAATTTGCGGTTTTTGGATTTATGTCTTTACTTGTGAAACATGACATTGTCTTGCTAAATTTAATGGTTTTAGGTCAACAGAAAGTACCTTATAGGTTTTGATTTCCTTGCCAGAGTCAACATATGCGGCCATATGCAGCATTGCGTTAACTTAGAACTTTGATTTTTTTCACTGGTATTTTTTAACTTTAATGTTTGGTTTCAGTTTACTATATATAGTTGTAGGTACGTGTGAACAATATGCAGCAGATATTTCTATAAATAATCAGCAAATTAACCACAAACCGCATTGACCACAGACTATTGTAATACCATAGCAAATTTTGTTTTATTTATTAGAGAGGGCACAAATGTTTTGGTTTTCGGTCAGCTTTTGCCGGAGGGCACGTTCAGATGATGTTCCCGGCTGGAATCGTCGTTAAGTGACGTCGGAGGCCTTCGGGCAGTTTAAATTGCACCGATATAAGAGTTTTCCACTTACACGGTTTTGAATAAGCTTAATACAATATATCGAATCAACACTATGCATTATCAATGTTTTTCACGATACAAACTATATACTAGAAGTATATACTAGAATTTTATGAATACCGCTTTTATAAAAAGGTTTACCCTTGAAAGGCTAGAGTTAAACCTAAAAGCTTCTAAATGGCTAGACCGACCAAAATTAAATAATTAAATATAATAAAGATGATATATTTTTTTTATAATAAGATCTTTTTAATTTCCATAACAAGATAGAAGAAGATTTAAATGTCTGTCTGAAATCTTTAAAAACCATATAATTTCAACCATTAGCTGTAGCGGGCAATATATCCTTTAATTTGCACGTCCAAATCACACGTAACCGGTCTTTTTTCATGCAGTATTTACGATCTACCAACCTAGTCAGTGGAACCATCGTAAGTGCTATGGGGTATTTGTTTTAGCCAAACGTTAAAAGCTTTCTACAAAGAACTCCTCGTAATTGATAATTTATCACAAACGTAACGGGGAAACATGGCAAGACCGAACGCGTTAATAATTCAATTTACAACAGAACCGCTTCCCAAGTTTTTCCTTGTTTATTCATAACAGAGGTCGCCATTCGGTTTATGAATCACTGGTGTTGCCATAATTAAATTTATTGTGCGAACGTTACTGCCACTTTCCTTTATTTACGCCTTTTCATTTCCGATTTGGGGAGGCCTTACATTTGTAAGGGCCATCGCACATCAAACAGTGCCCTGCTACATCGTAATGATATGGTAATTAAAAATTAATCTCTGTTTAGTTCGGGTGTTCAGTCAAGGACCATTCGTGCCATGTCAATCTTGGGTTAACAACGACGTTTGCAGTGTTCGTAATGTGCTCCAACTTATGTACTTAAACTTTTAATAATAATTCGTATTGTCAATATTTTTGTAGATAACACTGTATTTGGAGGCGTTAAGGGACGTAAGCAGGGGGTGAGTCTCGGCGACTATACGATTTCTGTGTAAACCATCACAAAGGAACGTTTCGCCAACCATGATAGCGGTTTCTTCTAGATATGTGTAGTGCCACTTTTTTCTTTTTTTTAACGAGCTGAAGGCTCACTTTGTCTTAAGTGGTTACCTCCGCCCATAAAAACGGCAATATAGCTTCAGTCCTCCCCAACCGAAGTATGAGAAGACCCAAGTCGCACCCCGTTGCGCCCGTCACCCGAGACGGGGTTGTTATGTCTAATGCGTATGTGATTTCACTGGCCCCCACACCCTTCCACCGGAATACAGCAATGCGAGTGCACTACTGTTTGGCGGCAGATTACCAGGTGTGGAGGCAGGTGTGGGAAGGTGGTGGGAAATGTCCTCCTGACAATAAAATTATACATACACAAACTAAAAGTATTTATTCTAAACTGGCATAGTCAGTTTTTTAATAACAGGTTACACTATCGCAGCTAACAAGTAGGGTGACTCCAATAGCGAATATCAGCAAAAACCGACCAGTTAAAATAAGTTCTCATAATTTATCAAGATTTGTCATCTACAACTTGCAAATACAAGCGAAAAATGCGTTGATGGCTCAATGTAAGTGTACCTTAACTTCCGATTTTTCACTAAGTTTATCTATAAATATTTCGTTTGTATTAGTTTTGTTTCCTTTCTTTATCTAGACTCGTTTGCCAAGGTCTGGTTTGGTAATTTATGTATCTCGCAGTGAATTCTTTTATTGGAAAACTTACGCTGTGAATACTTTTGGTAGAACATGAATAAGACAAAAAACGAAACCTAAGATTTTGCTTCAATCTCTAGATATTTTGGTAATTTTTTGTTTATAATCTTTTTATTAATCTGCTGTTGTTTTGACTGGCCTCACGGCTCAGTTGGTAGTAAGCCTTCTGCTCTGTGGGTCGTGGATTCGATTCTCACCAAAGGTAAGCATTTTGTGTGAAAAACATAGATATTTGTTCTGTATCGGGGTATTTATATATATTATGTATGTATTTATGTAAATACAACAAATAACTGTTAAATGTGTAAGTATTCAATCGGTGTTTTGGTTTGAAGTTTTACTTTATTTGGGGCTAGATGGCACTGTGTGAAATGTCCATTATTTATACACTTTATAGTGAACTACTCTGAAACAAAATGTGAACCAAAAATATTATTTATTTGTGTGGGAAATTGTAAGAAAACGTATAACTAACTTCCATTTTATCCAGTATTTATCACCTCTGCGAAAAAGATTTAACTTCGTTAACAAAGCAACGTTTTTTTTATCAAACAAAAAGAGCTTGAAAGGAGGAAAAATAGGGGTACGAATTGAAAACAATTACGAAGAAGCAAGTTTCGTGCGATAAGAGCAGGGTTGACTTTTGTTAAGCGATAAAGAAAAGAACATTTTTGTTGCTTTTTTTCTCTAGCTCCTTGTCATAAGTCAAGTGCGTTTGAGACGGGTCCCGAGGCAGTGTAGGTGGAAATGTTTTAAAATATATTTAAAACTAAAATAACCTTGCTTAACCCCTCCTAAGAAGTGAGATGAAAAATTCTGAAACATATTGTTGAGTTACTTCATATCTCAGCTTTGCCTTCTGGGCTGTAAGTCTTGGATGCAATTTCTACTTAGAACAGGCATTTGTGTACATATATATTTGTTCTGTGTCTGTTTTTAGTATGTTTTGGAAGTAAGTATTTAACAAAAAAAGGTAATAGGTGGACCGTCACGGCACCGGCCGATTTCAGACGATGAAATGAATGGAGTACTTATACCAGTTAGTCCGCGAATTCCTTCGATTTGCCCACGTTTGACGTAAGACATCAAACTCGCCACATTTAAAAAATAATGTTACCATAACATTTTTGTTCAGTCATTACAATGTCTTCAGAGCGCTTGTAAAAATTAAATTACCACATTCAATTGAACAAGAGTGCTAGCGAAGATCTTCAAATCAACTTGGACGAATCGGCATTTCTAGTTATGTTTGTTCGATAAAGACTCGCATACCATTTATCCAGACTTTTTGAAACTTAAACTGAATATTATAATACTAGTACAGTTTGATGGTTGTTGAGTTAAATCGGTCAAGTGGTTGTTCAGATAGGGAGATCCGAAAGGGGAGAAAAAATCAATCAGGTCTAAAGTGGTGTCATTTGAAAAGGCTTTGTTTTACAATTTAATACTACTATTTTTTATATTTTCATTCGAATGTTCCAGAATTTGGCAAGATTTAGCAAGTGTGGTGTAACGGGAAAGTCTGAATTTCTAAATTTGACCACCTAATATTGTCGAAAAATATTAAAATTCGTAACTTGTTCTATGTACATCACGCGATACCTTAAATGCATCAATTCGAAAAATCTTCTCTACAAAAATACGTTTACGTTTGCTATATAAAATAGAAAGCGTCTATCCCTCTATTAACACTTTGGGCTTTTACTAAACGACGATGACCGATAAATGCTTTTAACCGGAGTGCAAATTCAGTTTGCTTCATTACGTAAAAACGGAGGCCATCAATTTTTAAAGCTATTGGACAGAATTAGGAGCGAAAGTTGGGGTGTAAGCTTTTAATAACCAAAAACTTTTTTAATCATTGATTTATCCCATTTTTAACAACCGACGCAAATACAAGTTATAAGTTTGTCTATGTCTGTCTGTGTGTCTGTTTGTGGCACCGTAGCTCTTAAACGGGGGAACCCTCAAGTGGTTTTATTTAATAGTTATAAGCAGATGATCTAGCGGAGGATCTTAGACATGTGTTAATAAGATCCGTTCAGTCGTTTCAAGATTATCAGTTCAGTATCATTACGCAGAGTCGGAGGTTTTACATTGAGGAAAGTTTGTCGGGTTTTCTGCTACAAACATTAACAATTAGACATTTAAATTATGTCTTTCAAGATGTGAAAGACTTGTAGTAACCTTCACCCCCTTGTACCTCACTGCTTGTGTATTCGTAATATACCATAAAACATTCTTTGAGCATTGACCGCGTACTAACGTTATTGTCTTGAACTGTATTTTGCCAACTCATTATTTATCTATAGAGCTATCTTTCCATTTCTTCCCCTTTTGTTTCATTCACTTTCATCACATTCTTGATAGCTCCGTAGCTTAGTAGGTAGGCCCTGCCTTCCCGGGCTCGGTTCCCGGCCGGAGCAAACTTTGTGTGATAAGCGTATAGTTTGTTCCCGAGTTTTGGGCGTTTGTCTTGTGTTTCTGTGTTTGTCCATGCCTCCTGCAACACAGAAAGTTCTGGTGCAGGTTAATGTGTAAACTTTGCTTCATGCCTGGTCATTTCCCAAAGATTAGTTTTTTTCACATGATTTCATATTAGTTTATGCCTAATTCTTGTATTAGAATTAGATTTGCCTGAATAAAGTTATTCATTTTGACCACAGTGACTGCAATACATAGGTATTGCAGTCACTGTGTATGTGTATGTGTAGTTGGTATGTTGTACTAAAACTTAGCAATACAAATGGTATAATGAGGCTGTTAGGCTTTTTAATCGCAACTCTTGTATCCAATGGTATAACGGACACAAAATAAAGCATAAATATACTTTCTTTTGAGAAGTATGTACCATTACAAGTTTCAACGGAACTCATATTCTAAGTTATAGTTCAATTTTACTAAAATTAAATCTACTAACTATTAGTAGACTTGCCATTCCGTAGAATCAAAAGCGATTAAGTCTCTTTACAAATCCTTAAAATCCTGCCCCTTACAAAGCCATTTTGCAAAGAACACTCAGAGCGGTAACGATCTTAAGATAGTGTGGACATAGCTAAGAACTAAAAAAGCTTGTTTACTTAGTTTTATATTCTATATAAGGTAAGAATACAAGGCGAAGAAACACATGGAGACAGGCATTACTAAATTGGGATATGTTGTATAAACTGTGCGCGTAATGTAGTTGCTGTTACTACAGCGCCACTGAAAATCATTGCTACAGCAATGCTTAGCAAATATTAAGTGGCGGCCGTAACATTCCCGTGTCGGGTGACGCAATGGGGTACAACTTGGGTCTTTTCATACTTCGGTCAGGGGGAGCTCAGTCATATTGCTGTTGTTATGGGCCGAGGTATAATTTGGCTGTGTATCTATGTTTAATTATTAATTTATTTTCTTTCTTATTTAAATAATTTCTTTAATTGTTGGCATATTTGTTTTTTACCTTTTAAATTTTATTGTAATTAATCCTATTTTGTTTGTTTGATATATAATATTATATAATTTCAGATGATTTACTTTGGTTTTTTTGATGTGTTTGTATATATAATATAAATAATATTATAGATTTTTGTTATCCGACAATAAAATAAATAATAAAAACATCGGGTGGGATTTTAACTCTTGCCGTCACTTTTTACATAAAAAATATTGCCACAAAAAATGTATCAGCTGTTTATTTTTAGCTTAACTGCAAGGAACCTAGCTTTTTCGCTTTACCGTGTAACTGTTTCCTGGAAGATCTGTGACGTGTTACGTATTCGAACGGTCTTTTGATGATTTTCCTCATAAAAGTTACGCTAAGGGTGTTTACAGGATTCCGTGATTTAAGGTAGAAAGTACGGAATATTAAATATTACAGTGTCTGTAATATTTCTTGAAGGCTCATAAAATAGATTATCTTGAGTTTATTTTATCAGACCTCATTCACACCATGGCACAATTATTGGATACAGTTTCACCTATCTAGATGATGTTAAGTTTTTATGAAGCCAATGATTTTTTGTCTTTGACTTTGAGTCTTTGACACTTTGAGTCTAAAATGTTTACTTCCGTTAAATTCTAAAAGAAAACATGGAAACATATAATAGTTTTTTAAACCTTTAACTACGATTTCTTATTACTAAGTGTAGAGCTTCTTCAAACCCTATCGTATTTTCATTTTCATTTCATTTATTGTATTTTCCTCATATTGGTACATCAAGAACACTCTGTAGTGATATGGAAAAAAAATAACATATGAGTAGTAAAAAATATTAACTGATTCAAAAACCGAATTAACAAACTGACATAAATTCTTCCATCCTATTTTTCACCCTATGGGAGAAAGTTTAATCATATTTATTGTGGGGCTAATTTGAAAATACACCCTCTCAAATAGATTTACAATTATCCAAGATATCGTGTAACAAAAGAAAAATACTGTCAAATTGAGAACTATTTTATATTTTGTTCTCGGTACTTAATTACGCTGTATATTTTTTAAGTTGTATAACCGTAGGTAGGTTGTTTAGGTTACATAAAAGAGACTTTAATTTATATAACGCCTCATAAAGCGGTATCATTATTCACGAAAATAAAATTCTGATTCTGATTTCTTCAAAGACATTACATTTCATGGAAAAATGTCTATGAAGAAATATAAGGTATAAAAACAATTTTTCAAATTAGTAATTTGTTGAAGTGTCTTTGTGAGGTCTGTTAAAAGTAGTTAATTGGTTGGTTCAGCAATATAATTATGTAAAGTACACCTACGCGTGAGTAAATAATTTGGAACTTAAATTTTATTGCGTGGGATAAAGATTCAATATGGCTCACGTTTATTCTAAAATCCCCTGAGACTACCTACAAATATATTATATTTTTGTGATCAAAACCGCCCACGTCTGCTTTTGCGAAATCACATTAATATGAATTGATGTCTATCTATTCCTATTTCACCTTTACGTCAAAGATTCGAAGAAATTTTGTTGCCAGGACAAAAAATTATTGATAGGATTGATGTAATTTATTAATATCTTTATAAATGAATGACTTCTACACACTTATACATGACCTGGGAGCAAACTTTAGGCTCATCATATAAAGATTGCCCGGTTTTTTAGTAAAAAACTTTTTTTTTTTAATAACTTTAGCTGAAAATTTTATATAGCTATCTCGAAGATTTTTGTGGTACTTGATTGGTAATAGATGGTCCATTTTCCAAGTATGAATATATTGAGAGCGTGGTAGCCCAGTTGCATAAACGCCGACTTTCAATCTGAAGGTTGCTGGTTCAAACCCAAACGTGCACCAATGAGTTTTTTCACTTGAAAAATTTATGTGCGCAATACCAAGTTCTCAAAATTCACCGTTTTTCAAAAATTCACCGGAAAAATATCGTGAGGAAACCGGCATGTCTTAGAACCATAAATTCAAAGACATGTGACATCTACCCATCCGGATTGGGCTCCCGTGGTAGTTCAAAGCCCGTTCACTCTCAATTATCGAGAGTAGGCCGGTGTCCCTGCAGTGGGAAGATTAGAGGCTGGTTATTAATGGTTGATTAATTCGTATGTAATAAATATAACAACATTTTACAAAAAAAAATCTTAGAACTAGCTGCGGCCCACGGTAACACCGTGGGCCGCAGCTAGTTCTAAGATTCCTGCAGTTTCCTTTTCGGGATGAAACCAATGTATTA
This sequence comes from Aplocera efformata, assembly GCA_921293045.1. Lineage (NCBI taxonomy): Eukaryota > Metazoa > Arthropoda > Insecta > Lepidoptera > Geometridae > Aplocera > Aplocera efformata. Next base: position 2,277,307 of record OV121054.1, on the reverse strand, counting down.
TGAGTTACCTTCAAAACAAATTTCATCCAAATCCGTTTAGCCGTTGAGCGCGAAACAGTAAGAAACATAAATTATTCGTTATTTTTCTGTAATCAATGTATTTTAGTATATTTGATTATTCTTCCTGTGTCTGATCTCTTAAGATATTTTATACGAACACGAATTATTTTATAGTTCATTTAAAACATTGTAATTTGACGTCATCAAGTGTCCTGTAAAGTTCCTATGGTAATAAAGCATATGAGTATACCGATAAACATTCGCATTTATTACAATATATATGCTATGTAACCTCTTTGTTCACCGCCCATTCAACCTTAAATTAGTCTATGGTCCAGAAGTTTTCGAATTTAGAATCATCGGCTAATACTCTTTTTAAATTTTACGGAACTCTTGCATTCGCTGTAACACCAACTTCCTTGAGCTAAATTTTCATGCGCACATAAAACATTTCCCTACCCAACTTTAGTAGTAAATCTCCCGGCAAAAATCCCTGCCAGCCCAATTTGACAACGTACCTAAGGTGCAGGGGCAATATAGAGCATAATCGTAATATATTTCATTTAGGAGGGCTAGCGTACCACCTAGTCTAGTACGTTATTGCGCTACGCTAGAGATGGGATAGTTTACTCCATGTGCTGTTGTTAATAATAATAATAATTGTTTATTTCAGACCATTTAAAAATCCATAGTTTGTTAGAAATCTGGTTACCAAATCTGGTGGCAGTACTTCTCTGGACGAACTTGGCACAAGTTCTACTGCTACTTCAGGTGCTACTTTTGCACCACAGAAGGTTAACAACGCGAATATAATTACTATTTTCAATAATTGCGTTTAAATAACTAAGACATTATACCTAAGACTATTTTATGAAGCAAAGAGATGAGCCATTGAATTATTCTGTGAGAAAGCTTGTGGTACAATGAATGCGGATTCTAGCGATGAGAATTAAGATCTCACATCTCTACGGCATTGTTCGAAATTTCCTTAGTCTGCTTCAGACATACGCTCCATATTATACCTAGAATTTGCAAACATCTGCTTTTAGCTATCTTCTAAAAAGGAAGAATCAATTCAGCTGTATGGTTCTGGTATGTGTAACCAATGTCTTCGCCAATTGAATACCAATTTGGATGTCTCTCGAAAATTTGCTTTGCTCATAGAATTTATATTCTGAATAGAATACCAGAATTATAATCTAGTTAGATGCTCAATTAAGTATTTTCATTCTATCCGTGTACCTAATTTTATGATGCACTGCGTTGCGGTACCCTAAAATATGAAGATTATTGCAGACTCCATAAGGGTTCTGTCCTTTTCAACTTACACGAAGAAAGTTTATTTTTATCTGCCCCCGACTGGACCCTCTGAAAACAAATTTCATGAATAAATTTCTTCCTTTGTAAACAAATCGAGCTTGCTATATTAAATTAAGGTACTCTTGTGACTGGGAGGGCAATAAAATGGCTGATTTTAGACCGTACACGTCTACGTCTTGGAGTAATATGAGCAAACTGGGGGGCCATATTGCTCGCGTCCGTAGGTGATTACCCTCAGTGTCCCTATACGTGTCCCTCGAGTGGTGCGAAGAGAGCGAACCAAAGTAGCAATAGAACGTTGAAAGAAGTGGCCAAGATTTGGTGCACTTGCGTTTTTTTGTTCCGCTGGAAGGTTATGCGCACCGGTGAAATTAACAGCATTATCGCCAAAAATTACATTTAAAATGTCAAGTAACAGAAAATATATTGTTCGTGAATATTTTATAGAATCAATAATTCCATTTGATACAACTTTTACAGATCAAATCGGCCAGGTCAGAAGTTGGATGGGTGACCATTCAGTGGCATTTGAGCTGAGCGCTTTCGTGCTTCGGAGGGTATATAGAGATGTTGATCCCGGCTACATTAGTCGTTATGCCATGTTGAAGGCCTACAACTGGCTATAAAAAACTCCGATACCAGAGATGGTCACCAAAGAAGTGGAAATTTCAATTTGATGAGCCTAACGATAATTTATGTTCTACCATGGTTTCCTCTGATAGGACAAAAAAAGAAAATAAAAAATAATTAAGGTAGTATGGTTTTGGAAGTTTTTGGCAGTCTAGCATGCGTGGAAATTTGTCGCCAATAACCTCAATGTTCGCACCCCAATACTGCTTACGTTTATACATTGAGCTTGGACTCTCAGCTATTATCGCTCCTTGGTGGGTGCTTGTTCACTGGCCATGGAATTGAAGTTTATAATACACTTAGATGGAAAGAAATACACTGGCGTGGCTGTTAAGCTTGGGGAAACGACAACGACGCACTCTTATTGGGAAAGTAGTTCCTTGAATGCTGTTTCGTATATCCTACTACTACAATATTATAAAGGCGAAAGTTTGTAAGTATGGATGTATGGATGTATGGATGTTTGTTACTCTTTCACGTAAAAACTACTGAATGGATTTGAATGAAACTTTACCACAATATAGCTTATACATCAGAATAACATATAGGCTACAATTTTTGAGGTTTCTATAAAATATATATATATAAAAGAAAGTCGTGTTTGTTACAACACTTATAACTCGAGAACGGCTGGACCGATTGCCATGGTTTTTGATTTGTTGGATTTGTTTCCGTCCCGAATAGCAGAATAACTATTAAAACATTGGAAAATTAACGAAAAAAATAAAATCAATTTATCCCCGTATTCTCCACGGGAACGGGAACTATGCGGGTGAAACCGCGGGGCGCAGCTAGTTTCAAATATTCGAACATTACCGTTGATTTTTATTGTGTACTCGCATAGAAATACTCATAACCCAGAGTAAAGAAAAAACTTGCCACAAGATTGAACACGTTTTAGATGGCAATAATAATGTATATTGACTGGTCTAACAGCTCAGTAGCTCAGGTATGCTTTCTAAATTGTTGGTCATGGGTTCGATTCTCATCGAGGACAAGTATTTGTGTGATGAACAAATTTGATCTTTGGGCGTTCTGGTAAAGTTGACAATGCCCCTTTACAGCAGCTTCAAATATGTTTTTTAAAGTTTTTTTGTCTGTTTTTAAAGGCCGCTTATGAGGCTCGGATTTATGTTTATGTTTGTTACTTTTGATGAGAACAATTTGTATTTCGACTTTAATTAGACTTAGCTAATTATTTAAGGTTCCTATGGTTTTGAATAAATGAGTATGAGTATGAGTATGAGTATATGTATGTATTTCGAAAAAAATCTTCCTGTAAATAGACTGAAATTTATGAATAAATTAATATTTCATCATTGCGAAACACTACCTGCTTTCTGTGTCGTGTGAATCCGCCCTTAACTGCTCTAATATCCTGTAAAACAAGTATTTAAAAGATAATCTGTTGTTATTTTTAACAACGAGTTGGACTTTACAATGCCATAAAGCGGAAACAGAAAGGGACACTTAAAAATTATCTTCGGAGATAAAGAACTTAGTGGCATGTTATGTCCGGTTTTATTGCGTTCCGCAACTTTAGGACGCTGTTATATTACACAGCTGAAGGATTAAGGGCTCTTCCATAATGAAAAATACTTTGTAGCTTTGTTCTTAGACAGCGCAGTTCCGTGTTATCGCTTGTAAATTTATAATTAGTATCTCTTCTGGCTTCTACTTATCCCTAATTTAAAAATAAACCTATGGATTATGTCAAAATCACGTCATAAATACTTGCAAAAGAGCATTTTTTATCTTTTGGACTTATAATAATATTGGGTGTGTGAATATGACTCCGCCCTTTCTCAACAGATGTCGTTTTTAGTATTGTTTACGTGTACTAATAAATGACCATACTTGTATTCGATAGTACTGAATGTCAGCTATCTAACGCATTTTATGATATTTGGTTGAAGTGTAAGCAACAATTGTTTTCACCTTTTCGAAAATGTCGGTTTTTATTCCAAATAAACGTCATTTGCGGGAAGTGTTATTACATTATTTTATTGCGAAGAAAACTGCAGCGGAAACTTATCGTTTGCTTGTGGAGATTTATGGTGAGCATGCTCCGTCCAATACAACTTGCAAGGAATGGTTTCGACGATTTCAAAATAACGATTTTAGTACTGAGGATAAAGAACATGGAAAACCACCAAAAAAATTTGAAGATGCTGAATTGGAAGCATTATTGGCGGAAGATTCTTGCCAAACTCAATCAGAATTAGCTGCAGCATTAAATGTTGATGGTTCAACTGTTGCAAAGCGTTTACAAATGATGGGAATGATTCAAAAAGCCGGTGACTGGGTTCCACATGATTTAAAAGAAAGAGACATGGAACGTCGGAAAACCATTTGTGAAATGCTGCTTCAAAGACAGCAAAGAAAAGGATTTTTGCATCGGATAGTCACAGGAGACGAAAAATGGATACACTACGAAAATCCTAAACGCAAAAAAGCTTGGGTGAAACCAGGCGAACCAGGCCCATCACAGCCAAAAATAAATATTCACTGTGCCAAGGTCATGCTCTGTATTTGGTGGGATCAGAAAGGTATTGTATATTATGAGTTGCTCAAACCCTCTGAAACTATTAATGGAGAAGTTTACCGACGACAACTAATGCGTTTGAAGCGAGCCATAGAAGAAAAACGACCAGAATGGGTGAATAGACATAACAAATTAGTTCTTCAGCATGACAATGCCAAACCGCATACCGCAGAAGTCGTAAAAAGATATTTAGAGGGACAGGACTGGGAAGTGTTACCCCACCCGCCATATTCACCAGACATAGCTCCTTCGGATTACCACCTATTCCGGACGATGCAGACAGACCTTACTGGAGAAAAGTTTACTTCATGTGAAAGTATCAAAATTTGGATTGACAACTGGATAAGCTCAAAAGACCAGGACTTCTTCCAGCAAGGAATACGAAAACTACCTGAACGATGGGCGAAGGTTGTAGCTGCAGATGGAGCATACTTTCAATAATTTTTTTTTTTAATTTTGTAAGCGAACAAATGTGTTTTATTTTGACAAAAAGGGGCGGAGTCATATTCACACACCTAATTAATAATAATAATAATTAGGTTTAGTTTAATAATACACACTCATACATCTGCACTAGGATTCCCTGTGTTGCAGATGGCATGGACAAACACAGAAACATCAGACAAACACCTGTAAACAAACTTCAGGCTTACCACAAAAAGTGTGCCGAGAATAGAACCTCTCCTAGCTTCGAAGGCAGGACTACTATCAACTTAGCTACGGAGCTGTCATTATTGTGTTACCTATCTGTTTTAGCTTAAGTTTCTTTATGATTATGTTTGTATAATAGGGTGTACAATTACGTATTATTCTATTCTACTGAATTTAATCCACTCGCTCTTTATTGTCCATGGAATAATATATAATTATATTTTTCGTAGATTTATCGTTAATTTTACTAATACAAGTACGTATTTTCAACAAGACAATTAAAAAACAAGTAATTTTATAACACTTAAGCTATTTTCTTCAAAGAAACTCAAAATTACTATTTATCTTGTGAACTCTATAATGCAAACTTAAATTTTACTAACAAAATAATTAGGTAGGTATATTAAAAACAAAATATGGATAACATGGTCTCAAAATTTTTGTCATTATTAATATTAAATTCATCTCAATGGTTTTTTGTAAAAAATCGCTAACTTTCGTCCAGTCAAAGTACCTACTTATGCTAGAATGATTACTTCTAAGATGCTTCTAAGTGAGTTAAGTAAGTAGAACGAGTTCCCAGTTCCTAGTTGTTCCTGACAAGTTTCGGTAACTTCTTACAGAACTTGAAACCAGCAGAGTTTTTGAGCACTACCGTTAGAAAATTTATGAAGAAACTGATTGAATACCATTATTGGCAGGCTGTAGAAGGAATACAAACAAACAAATATAGGCTTACATACTCACCCCTGCTCTAGTTTTCCCTTTATTACAGGTGGCATGACACCCACGAACCTGAGAACGGATATTATGCTGATCACACATATGGTTACCCCGCCCGGGAGTGAATCCGTATCCTTCGTCTCTATCCGAAGGCAGGGTTGTTACTGCCTTAGCTGCAGAGCTGCAGAGATATTCCAATAGAAGTAGGAATATCCGAAGAATCAATCAATGGTATGGTTGTCTGTGTAATTACGGGCACGTGGAACGTTACATGCTTTTGATTTTTTTAAATTTATTGTTATCAAAAGTCAAGTTGATTTAAACTGGGTTTTATATGGAACAAAAGTACCAAAACGAGCAGATGTTAAATGGTCGTCGATCTATAAAAACTGTGGTACAACTTAAGTTCTCTCCAAACGAAGTATGATCGAAGTTACACGAAGTGGAAGACCAAAAACACATGCACCTGTGATTCCACCGCCACGTCCAACTTTCAACCGCAACATAGCAATGCAAGCGGCAGTACTTTTCCAGAGGAACTTAAACAACTTTTAATGCTACTTTGGGTTACTCCTTTCGCACCACCCGGGGGATACAAGTCGGGACTCCGACGGATTCATCTACGGCTGCCAGCAACATAGGGCCAAAAAATGGTGAGATGCGAGCAACTAAAATTAGCCGACGGCAAAGTAACAAACAGACGCAATGGGATATAACTAAGGTCATGTCATAATTGGGTCTAGGAGGACCTGAGTCGTATATTTTATGTGTAATTGAAACCACTTACCACCGCCTGGTGGTACCTCGACCCGAAGATAACACATAACTGAAGAGTCTCCAAACACAAGGGTCGCTCCCACTGAAGGATTGAAAAGTCCTACATGACTTGTACAGTATTTACCTGTGCAAATACAGACTTTTAAATCTGAAGGACATATAACGGAAAGCGTTGTGAGAAACCTGCATTACCTAGAACCTAGAATTCTCAGACATGTAAATATCCGCGTTGGGCAGATCAAAGCCCATTATTCACTCTCAGTGTTTCTGTCTGTATGTCTATTTAATAGTTGTATATTTAACCATCAGACAGCGACATCTAGCCCCAAACCAAGCATAGCTAGTACTATGAGGACTAGTTATAATATTATATATTTACTTATTTTTTAGTAAATACATACTTACATGAGCGTGGTGGCCCAGGGGCATGGACGCCGACTTTCAATCTGAAGGTCGCTGGTTCAAACCCACACATGCATCAATGAGTTTTTCCACTTGAAAAATTAATGTGCGCAGTACCACGTTCTAGAAACGGTGACGGAAAACATCGTTAGGAACTCAGACACACAAGGCAAACACCCAAGACCCGAAAACAAATTTCATGCTCACCCTACAAAGTGTGCCCCGGCCGGGAATCGAACCCGGGACCCCTCGCTTCGAAGGCAGGGCTCCTACCAACTAAGTCACGGAGCCGTCAAAATGATGATAGAATTGCAAATAAATAATAAAATCTCTCGTTTAAATTGACAATATTTAATTTTACATGAGCAACAAGATTTTGTCTTCTAAATATTTACAAAATAAGCCATAATGACTCTATTCCTAACTTATTGCTACGAGAACATTTATCATCTATGTACATTTTGTCTTAATTTATTTACCTTAACAATACTTTAAAAGTAGTTAACAATATAAATACAACGCAATTTACAAAGTTAGCTGCTGCATTGCTAAAACCAGATTTTTGAATACCCTCGGTTAGACCTGGAAACAAAAGAAATGCGAGTTTCAGAATAAACCTAATTAGCTGAATAATACAATATTATTAGTAACTCGATGCCAATAACATTAACTAATGCAAGTTAGGTATCCATTGTGTTAAGACCAGCGAAACTCCAAAGTAGTTTAACAAATCTTTATTCCAAATCACCAAGTGTAATAAACGTCTGTCCAGGGCAAAATTCGACGATCGAATGAATGCATGGAATATTCCTCCAACAAGTGAACAACTGAGTCACAGCTCAGTACAAAATGTTACCAGATGATGCGATACTTAATTGTACAATTTTGTAACAATTGTTGCCCATTGTGTTAATATAAGTACCTATTTTCTTATTTTTATATTCTCATAAATGGAACGCATTGGAATTTTATCAGTCAGGTGATTATTTCAGAATAATGATTGAACGATAAATTGAATAGTCAAGATTAGTTTTGTCTCTTAAAAATTTAGGTCAATATGTTAGTCATTTAATTATATCGTAGATATTATAAAAATAAATCGGGAACAAACAATAAAATATTTTGGTTGAGAAACTGTATAAAAATAAATATGCAACCCAAAACCTCCATCATAATAAACATTGAACGCATAAACAAACAGCAAAACACTAACAAACAACAATTCTAGAACAGGTAACTTGTAAAACATTTATTAAGGAATCATTTGGTCTATAACGATGATTTACAAAATTACCAATTGTTGCTTCACGACATTGCTATTATTATTAGACATTCCTATTAGAGAAAATCTTTGTTAATCACGGTGCCTTTTTTAACAACCATCATATACGTTTAATAACATAATTAACAAGAAGCTTTGAAAATAAGGTTTTTTTTTCCGACAGACTCCCACCAATTCCGAACCCAAAGTGCCGGCGATAAAGTTGATAATCCACTGTGAATGTGTAATCCTCTTTGAATGTGTTGTGGGAATATATTAATGGCTTTTAATTTCCGTTGTGGGTTAAATATGTTTACTAATATACGATAAAAACCGTTGGGAATATGCATAGACTGATTCACTTTGGTAGACACGTAATTCAGTACTGAAAAAGTATATTCGTATTTTTATATTTAACTGCAATTCGTTCAATCAACAATGAGCCATCGTCGAAAAAATGACGGCTTACTTTGCTATTTAATTCAAAACTCATAATTGACTCGAACTCGATATTGTCACAAATAACAAAATACTACTCGTCGGTAAATTAGTAAAACTCAATGATCAATTGTATTTTCAAATTAGATAACTGTTCTCAGTCAGAGATTCTGTTTTAAACTGCGTGTCTACAGTATATAAGTCTATGAGAATATGATAATGTTTTACTCACCTCCTATATTAACTTCTACTGCGGATTGGGAGCTTGGGTATAGCTTTATCTCTGAAAAATAAACAGATTTGGGTAATAAAGTTACAGCTGGAAGTTGGTGAAGTATGGGACATATGCCAGACTTTTAATATCAACATCATATTTTGCGTACATGTTTTTATTACATTCTTATATGAAATTCTTTCACTTGGTAATAAATTTACTTAATAATCGAGGGTCGAATTTTAATACAATACAACAATCGAGGGTTATACTGTACAACTATATTTGCACAACCGATTGCATAAGATGAGAAACCATTAAAACAAAATATCTTGGATGTGGATATTGTTTTAATATTATTATCTTACGGTGAAATGAGTTTGAGCAAATTATCTCAAATAGTTTTCTCACCGTAAAGGCGAAGGGTTCCCTCGCCTTTCCCTAGGGAGTTGGTACTGACGCAGTTGTACGTCCCAATGTCACTTCTCGAGAACCTCCTGATCACCAGCTTCATCATCACTTTGTATGATGATCTCTCCTCGGTGATTGTGTATTTTGGGCTGCAAAGAAAACAATGGTTTTAGCTTGCGTTGGGAATTCTATTCCAATTAATGTCTTGCAGGAACTTAGACACAATTTTCCCACGAATAACTCCGTGGCTTAGATGGTAGTAGCCCTGCCTTCGAAGGGGTCCCGGGTTCGATTCGCGGACAGGACACACTTTTATGTGAGCATAAAGTTGTTCTGTCAATACCATCTACGACGGAGGGATGGTACACACAAGTGGACCTCCCAAAAACTAAACTGAACTAAATATAATATATGTACTTAATTGAGGATACAGGGAAAGGAAATACAGATGTATGTAAATGGTTATAAATCAACAAAATACGTTTTGCTTGTACACAGTGGCGTAAAACAATCTCGCGATAGCAAGCTAGATAGCCAGCTCCAATTAAAATTTCAATCTGCTACTGACCTATTAAAAATTCTACTTGGCGCCTTTGCAATACTAAGGTTGAACACTGAAAACGTGAATTGGTTTTTTAACAATTTATTTAGCATTATAAACAGTCTGATTTTAGAAGATCCATTTTGCTCGCGTCTCTAGTAGTAGCTCTTGGAGTCTCTTGTGTCTCTTGGGTGGTCCAGTTCATTTGCTAGCGTCCGTAGGTACCTTTTGAATACCTATACAATACGTACCCCATTAAAGTTTGAAACGAAATAGTTTTCTAAATCTTTGGTCTGTCGGCTCGATCCCAAAATTTAGGAAACACTGATTTCTACAGTTACTATTGAAAAATACATATAATTGTTTTCACTAAACTTTTCTATCTATAATTACACTACACACATGGCATATTGGATATGATTTTCCTATCACTTTTATTTTCTGTATACAAAAGGTATACTGGATTTTCACCGCATATTTTTCTTTCAGGTATCGGTTATCAAAACACAAAGCATATCGAAATTATTCGCTCGTACATTTTCATTTAAGTACCTATTATCCAACGAACAAGCCATTGTGCCTCTGAACGAGGTATTGCGAGTAATAAAGACTCATTTGAGAACCATTGATTCCCGCTTGACCGTATTGTACGAACGAACGGATTAATGATCGAAATGTTGAGCATCATTGTTGATGTTGAGTGTTTTAGAAGACGAGAGCTCTTATTGGCGAAAAGAATGATACGGATAAATGTCGGAATGATGTTGAACAGAAATAACTGGAAAATAACAAGCTGGGTTATTTGTGTTGATTTGGGCGGGTTCTCATCAATTAAATGTTTTATTGGAGAGAAAATATTTTTTATGTATTGTGTACGGCAACAATTGTTTTCGATGGCGCTGTGGATTAGTAATCCTGCTTTCAAAGCGCGGAGCCCCAGTCCAGGATCTCCAGTCTGGAGAGGGTATTTGTCGACCTTTCCTGGCTTAGAAAAGCTGACTAGTAATTCGTAAACCACGTTGGATACTTTCAGCTGATTGACTCACGAAAATACGTAGAAGGTGGTATATCCTTCACTCAGTCGTCGCGAGCGACATGGACTCCCCGATATTTAGATCTTACCCGTCTAGAAGCATTTCACCGCGGTTCTTTAACCAGTAGTTGATTGTGTTGGGATGTGCTTCGACGGTGCACTCCAGAAGAACATCTGTGTCGAGTGGAGCTCCAAGCAACTGGTTCGGAACTATCACCGTTGGTGGAACTGTTAAAGGAAACATATTTACTTTATTAAATGTTGTGACAAATTTATATGTCAATAAATATTTGATTACCATAATAGTATTCATTAATTGACCTCACGGTTTAGTTTGTAAAAGGTCTGCCTTATGCACTTTTTACCAATACTAGTCACATGTCTGCTCTATTTCAAAGTGTTAATATAATTAACAAAAAAGTATAATATCAGTAATCAGGTTTCATAGTTCAAGCTATGCTAAGTTTGCAGCTAGATGGCGCTATGTGAAAAATATACTTATTTATTCAATGTTCACTCCTGCTTGGATGCTCATATCAGATTTAAGCGAGACAGTTAGTATATAGCCAATACTTATGGATATAGCTTTATGTCCATGGCAAAAGGTAGTAGGCACCATGAAATAAACCAAAAATTTTAAAAAAATCGTCCGGGTCCTTTGAACTTTCTATTAGCATTTTAGTTTCTAATAGCAATATTTATCTTTTCCAAGTATCACGAAAAGTAATCCGGATTATAGCACATGTCTTCGTTGTTTGTGGTTCAATATACCGGTTTCCTTGCGATATTTTCCGTCAAAACTTTGGGGACGTGATGTTTTTAAGTGAATCACTCATTGGCACATTCCTGAAACCAGACTTCAGATTTAAACTCAGCATTCATACTTCGGGCACTCTACATCTTTACTCTATAGAATCCAATTTTCCATGCTGCTACCTCAAAAAGAAATCCAAAACGTATACTTTTTAAATTTGAGCGTCTTTACGTTCCTACATACAACCTCAACACTAATAATCCATTGTCAGCCAAGCTCTGGTTCAAAGTGAATTTTACAACTCATCGGCATTTATCCCCGATCCCGCTGGTGTGGTAGATCGGATCCGGCGGCCGTGGGATCAATCCCGTATTATCACGACATTGCCTTTCGTTCACGAAAATCCTTCGGAATTGTTCGGCCAAATCTGAAGGATTTCGTACGAAACCTTTTCGTAATTTTGGTTAGGTTTAGACTGGGAATTATTCAAACGTAACAAGAGATTGGGCTGATATGTGAATCAAATTAAATGAGACTTACATTGTAGGTACACATTAATCAAGACTATAAATTAATTAAAGTTGATTAAATTTGAATTCTCTCGAGGTTTTGTTGGATTCTGTAGTATAATAATATTTACGCTGGTCTTATCTTTAAAGTATAAGTCTTATCTTATAGTTTTATGCAGCTTTTACTAAAAACTAATTGGCGACTAGACCTAAGATGGCTTCGAATCATCTTCCATACACCTTAATATAAATACAAATCGAAGCTATGAAGCTTCCAAAAAATTGTCCACATGCAGACTGACACACCTAGCCGTCAAGCTTATAATATTTAAGACGTGGTTAAAAAAATTGTTGATTTTAATAATTAATCAGAACAATCAATGTTTAACTCAATAATGTTTACGTTAGATAATTGTTTGATTTCAACCCTTATTTATTTTAAAATTATTTACACGTAGATGCTTAAGAGGAAGTCGTGAAAAATATCTGCCCACTTATTTCTGGTTTATTACCTGTCATCACCATACAACCAACAAGGAAAATACAACGCGGTATCCGACGTTTTGCAAGACTCAAACAAATAGTCAGCCACCTTTCACCTTCAATACAATTAGAAGATTATTCCTCTTGCCTACCTTCGTATATCCTAGGGGTTAGCACAAAATAAAGGCTCACGCGTTTAAAAGTGGTTTTTCAGTATTCAAATTAAAGTTATTTATTGTATCATAACAAAATAAATAAAAATTTAGGAACATTTCACAGCCTGTACTAAACATAGGGACATAATCTTAATAGGGAATAAGATAACTGATAGAATACATACATATTGTATTTTTTTATAAATACGCATCAGTAAGCGTCTGAGTCTGGCTTACCAGATATGGCAGGAGTGCGTTTGCAGACAAATTTAGCACAAGTGCTACTGCTACTTTTGATCATCTCTTTCTCAACAGCTGATGGATGGATGTATTTCTTCTGCTTTTTCGTATGCGTGAAGTACCTAACCTTAATAGTAATCACCAAAGCAAACTCTCAGAAACAAAAAAAATGTTGTGATTTTTTTTACAAATTCTGCAACAATGTGCCCTAAAACAACATACAGCATTCAAATAAAAAAATATGAACGTTATTTTTGCGAAATTGCCGATGCTTTGAGTTTTTAGAAACCCGCTGGGTTCTATATCTTGTACCCCAAAAACTCGTGTAGAGCCGAATTGATCCCCCTCTTGTAAGCCGCCCTTGCGTATAATTGACTCTTCCTTGTCATTGGCTCCCGCTGGCAGTAGTGCCAGTAATAGCACACATGATAGGCCAAGCCTATCTTCTGAGGTATTATGTTACTGACTGCTTCTGACTTAGCGTGATTTCCCGCATCCGTTCCAGCCTAAATACCCCATGGAAAGGAAGTGCATAGTCAGACGATGGTTTCCAATTGTCGGTTGGTATGCTGGTTTCCTCACGAGAAGACTACTGTTTTGGGAACGTGACACATAACTTAACCCATGTGTTTTCCATGTTATCCTCTCTATTTGGTTGTATGGAATACAATCGCTACAAAAAAACATTGCTACAAAACATCACTAAAAAAAAGCGAGTAAGCGGTTGTCTGGATGAATACTAGCGATACTATCGCTTTTTTTTGTAAGGATGTTTTGTTTATATTGTAATTTGATGTACAATAACGTATTATCGATCCATCTAACTTTTTCAAGTAAAATACTGTATGCGCTACTTTTAAGTGCGCGACTAGACTTGAACCAGTTATTGCAAGTGGACTGAGCTACCATATCTGTTATTATTACTTCAAAGTGCAAATAACATCTATAATAAAACAAAAATTTACTCCATTTGTAAAATGCTTAGAAGCGGAATGCGACATGGGCAGCCACTCGATATAATATACAGTCAGTATAGAAAAGCAAAAGTTGTCACCAGTCCGTGAAAAATTAAATAGGAATAGATAGAATTCAGTACATTTCTACTGAATTTGACCAAAACTCTCGGAAATACATGTATTTGTGTGGGTGTGCTATTTTTGCGAGTTATACGCAGGCGTCCATCTGTACGTTTATAATTCGTGACGCCGGACCCTCCTCCATAGCCCCATTAGACCCGTCTCTGTACCAAAGCTTCTTTAAAGAATCCTTTGGTTTCAAAATGTTATTGATGTAATGGATTCGTAATAAGTAAGTATGTGTTTGGTTCTAGGTTCATTCGCGCTTTATTGTGTACTACTTACAGTTGACTAAAAGTATGATGCGTTTGCTAACCGCAGGAGGCACGTCGTTGGATGCGATGCAGAGGAAGGCGCCCATCTGCCTGCGGTCCACTCGCCACAGCGGCAAAGAACTGCCCACGTAGCTCTCCACTGTACATAAGTAAATTTTCATAAAACTTCTTTTCTTCATTTTTGGGGGTCCAGTTGCTCGCGTCCGTAGTTGTGTACCCTTTGATTCTCTACACGTCCAGGGGGTACGTGGTACTAAAGAAGCAACAAAAAGTAGCAGTAGAACTTGTGCCAAGTTCGTCCGGAGAGGTACTGCCACCACACCTGGAATTTGCCGTCACGCAGTAGTGTTCGCATTGGTGTTAGTGAGTAAGGACGTGTAGGGAATCAAAGGGTCATGGACAGTTGTCAAAAAAAAATTCTCTCCTAAATTTTTCCAGTAATCAGCTATTGAATATACGATGTATTGATCTCACTAAAGAATAAAGAAGTATATTTTGTACATCTTATAAAACATTTGCTTAGGTACAAAAATATGCTTACGCCAAATTATGTAGTTAGGCACTTGTGAGTAAATAGTGGTTATTTATATTTTATACACTCGGATAGGTCGGATAGGGTTTGAATAAGCGCTAAACTTAGTAATAAGATCGCGTGATCTTACTGGTAGCAAATACATATTTAAAGAAGTGACGTTTCAAAACATTTTTTAAGAATCCAACGGTAATATATATTCAACTAATCATCTTCACTTTTATTCTTGTGGATGTAATCCACAAGTAGTGACAGATGGGAGATAATTATCCGATAAAAAGACTTTAACACAAACATTTGTCATGCCGATTTCTTCAATTATGTATTTTTATATTTTTACTATAGCTGACCGGGCCACGCGTTGCTGTGGCTAACGTTTTTGTCATACGATATTATAATTTGCAATAAAATAATATTGCGATCATAAATTGAGATTTAAACTATCCTATCTCTCAAGTTGGATCGAACTGCACATGGTGTGCGAATTTTATTATAATCGGTTAAGTGGTTTAGGAGTCCATTGAGGACAAACATTGTGACACGAGATTTATATATATTAAGATAATAACCAAAATACGCATATACATCGCATCATAAAAGTTACAATGTTATAAAAACCTAGCTCATTATACAAACAAACTATTAAATACTATTATTTTACCACTATACAAACTTATCTATATTTAGCTAAAACAATCCACACCTGCGGTCATAATGAACGATTATTTTGAAGCATTCTCTTATTGACTATTAAAACATACGCCTAAAATAACAGACCTTGTGATGAGGTACACCGATATAATTTCCGAAACGCCCACGCTACCCGAAACAGAACAAAGATCTCTTTGAAAATAGATGAAAATATTCACAAGAAACAGGTCGTGCCTTCTCAATCGACTCGTCAAAACAGTAACGGAGCTATCCCGATCAAAAACGCCCTTCGCTTGCTGACAAATGATTTCCTTTGTCTCCAATTTACGCGTCTATATCTCAAGACGCAGTGTTCCGGAACAGTGGCCTGAAGTTACCCCCTAGACAGGGTGTTGAAGCATTTCACTAACCGAATCGCTTTAAAAGCGACGGGACCTATTTTTATTGATATCTTGAGATATAAGTTGGTGACGGAATACATCGTGAGGAAACCGGCATGCCTTAGAACCATAAATTCGATGACATGTGACATCTACCAATCTGGATTGGGCTCCCGTGGTAGATCAGAGCCCATTCACTCTCAATTATCGAGAGTAGGCCGGTGTCCCTGCAGTGGGAACATTAGAGGCTGGTACGGAAACAAAAAAACATCCAGCCGAATTGTAGCCCTTATCTATTCTTTATCTGTTTAAATTAAGTAAGAACTTGTCAGTTTTTTCGTCTAAAAAATATCTTGCCTGGGTTTACACGGTGCAAACCAGCCGTGATGCCGACTTCAGTCAACGGTGATGTAGAAATTGCTACTATTTACATAAAGAGGTATCTGCGAAAGGGATCGAGTTGGCGTATTTTGAGCGTTTCGTTTTACTTTAGTAGGTATACTGCAATGACTTAGCTGCTGAATGAGAATGGTTTTTAAAACATTTTTAAAATGATTAACTGATCTTAAAGTCGAATAAACCAATTTAATTACTTTTATTTTTATAAATAAACGTTTACACATCTCTGCACTAGGATTGGCTATGTCGCAGATCGTTTCGTTCATGTTTAATTCCATTGTATAATTCTCATTTATGGCGTTTACAACAGAAATATTATCTAAACTTTCATCTGATTATGTTCCGACTGGAAAAATGAGGGCGCCGGTGAAATTACAGATGCATGAGACGCTAAATCACCGTCTCGGGTGACGGGCGCAACAAATCGCGACCTGGGTTGTCTCATACTTGGCTCATAATTGGTTATTACGAGCGCAGTAAACCGGTGGACAGGTGGACCTTCAACTTCTTCAGTCACAGTAGCGTAAAAAGTACCTTTATAAAAGTCCTTGCTGCTAACTTTCTTCAGCAGCATCGGCTCGTGGTCTTCCCGTCGCCATGTGATCTTCGGCGGTGGATGTCCTGACGCTCTGCAGATTAGTGTTACGTTCTCCAACTCTTGCGCTGCCACGTCCGCAGATGTTTCTTCGTTGATTATATCGGGAGGTACTGTTGGAAAAAAACCCATGGATAGGCAATGTGGCTTCAAGCAGTAAGTTTCAACTCGTTTAATAATCTAACAGAAGGCTATTGTGAGGGTCCAGTTGCTCATGTCCGTAGATGAATACCAGCAGAATCCTTACACGAGCCCTCCGTGTGGCGCTATAGAAGCAACCAAAAGTAGCAGTAGAACTTATGTAAAGTTCGCCCGGAGAAGTACTGCCTCCACTCTAGGTAATCTGCCGTCTAGCAGTGGTGCACTCGCACTGCTGTGTTTCGGTGAAATCACATGCGCGTGAGACGTATCACCGTCTTGGGTGACGAGTGCAACGGGGTGTGACTTGGGTCTTCTATACTTCGGTCGGGGGGACCTATTGCCGTTGTTGTGGGCGGAAATAACCACTTAACATCAGGTGGGCCTTCAGCTCGTTCCGATACTTATGTAACATAAAAAAAATGCTATTAGTGGAATAATAGGAGTATGGGACGTTACATTTCTGTCTCAGTGTGATGGGCCAAATTTCTTTTTCAATATATTTAGATGTAAGGTAGGTACCTTACATCTAAATATATTGAAAAAGACATACATAAGGCGACAATAGTTTCTCCTTTGCAACTTACAATAATATTGGTACTCAGTAATTATTACTACACTATTTTTGCAGTGGGTTCTAAACTGTATCTTGGTAACCCTAGTGCCGCCACCACCATCTCCGCCATCACTGGCAATCGAGAAAAAATTCCCAGCCGCCACCAGTGGTGGCAATGGAGAAGTTTTTCGTTCTCGATTGCCACCAGTCGTGGCAATCAGGAAGTATTCCCGTCATCCTAGATAATTCTTTTACGAGGAAATGAACGTGCTGAACCACAGACGCAATGCAATTTAACTCAGGTTTTCTCATACGTTCAGTGTTGAACGATGTCTCTTGACTTGAAAAGGCGATTCCAATTTATATCCCAAATTACCAATTTAATCAACCGATGTTGGATAATTATGGAATAATCAGCAAGAGAATGAGCTGAACCAACGCTCGATCCACGATTGGCTGTTCGTTTGCTGACTCAATACGATTATTTTACGATGCACCAAATGTATCGATATTAAGATACAACAAATAGAAGCGAATTATCTTTCTCATTCGTATTCTTTATAGTTTTTAAGCCACTTTTCAAGGAAGTCCTCTAACTTATCGACTAGTATAGCCGTGCGCTCCGAAGCACGGAAGCACTTTCTTCAAAATTAATAAAGGTAATTTGAGTGCTATTTAGGTCTCACCCAGGAAAAAAAATTGTATGATGAAATGTTTGTTCTGTGTATGGGTATAAATTTATATTAAATGAATGTATTTACAAAAAAATGCTTATAAATTATTTTTTTCAGTAATCTGGTGTCCATAATAAAAAATATAAGCTTAGTTTAGGCTTACATGGCGCTGTGAGATATCATCATGAATATTCATAGTTCTATTTATAAAATATATTTTGACACCAGATAAAGAATGTTATATTGACGCGTTAGTATGAAAATAACTGTCAATATATACATCTAGGAAGCAACAACATTGAAACAGTTTTACGCACCGTTATTTCCCTTCTACAGATTTTGTGTCCTATTGTGTCGTCCCGGATCGCTGAAATCACTTTCCTATTTACATAAATGAGGTCTGACAGTGTGACTGGGTTTTATTGGCCTTTAACTTCGCCTGAATGTAGACCACTTATGCTACTGTTACGAACAGATGCGCATATTGTGAACAGGGTTTGGGTTCTGAGTCCATATAATGTACGTACACGTGCAACGACTAAAGTACGGCTTATTAATAGACACTTTTGTTTTTATTTTATGCAGTTCAGCTGGGTCCAGACGCTCACGTCCATAGGGAATGAGAACCCTTTGAATTTTAACATGTTCTGGCCGTGCTAAAGGAGCAACAAAAAGTAGCAGTAGAACTTCTGCAGAGCTCGCCCGGAGTACTGCCTCCACACCTGGTAATCTGCCGCCAAGCAGTGTTGCACTCGCATTGATGTGTTCCGGTACCCTCAGAGTCCCTATACGTCCCCCCGGATGGTGCGATTGTATCAACCCTACGTAGCAGTAGAACTTGTCCCAAATTCGTCCGTAGAAATACCTACTGCCACCTCATCTGTGAATCCGCCGTCAGGCAGTGGCGTAGTTGCGTTTCTATGTTCCGGTGGAAGGGTGTGGGTGCCGGTGAAATTACGCATCAGGCGCATGAGGCGTTACATTTCAGTCCCGTTCGAGGAAGGTAACAGTATGCAACATTATTCTCATTCTGGTCAGGAAAGACTTAACTTGTGTTGCCGTTAATATGGGCGGTGGTAACCATTTAACATCAAGTGAACTTGCTGCCGTAATTAGAATAATCATATGAAGGAAAAAGTTTTATTAATTTATGCACAGAAAATACACTACCATCAACGAAAAGAACACTAAAAAAGTTAAAACAAATAAAAGTATTTATTTGCTAATCTCATATCCTAAAGTTTTAGTTATACCCAGACGTTTGAGTTTGCAATAAAGAATTATACAATAAAATCTGTCATTCCACGCCAGCTTTACTTATTAAAATCGTCGTCATAAAAGTTACGAACTACCTCACCCTAGAGACACAGTAAAAATTCAATATTGAAATCCATACTTCAAAACTTCTGAATTGAAAAAAAAGAATAACTCGAACTAATTTGAGCGGCGAGCGATAAGGGGCTGAGCACATGAACGTTTTTAATCACAGCGACATTTTGTCGCTATAAAAAATTAAAAAGAAAAACGTTTCATCGCCGATGCGCATTATCTGAACACTGTATTGTAGCAGAAACCACTTAACATCAACTGGACTGGTAGGTGGTGCAGTCACTTTAACTACGTAAAAATGTGAAATATTTTTTAGTTGTACGTACCGTATATACTTTGTAATTAATTAATATTATAAAAAAGCTGTTATTATGAAATTACAAACTGATACTCCATTATTCATTTTTTTTTTCATTCTTATTATTTGAAACAAGCAATTTTCGTTTATTTATTTCACGTATTTCGAAAACGGCTGTAACGATTTGGATAAAATTTTGTGTTTAGATAGGGTTTTGCTGTTTAAGTTTACTTATAATATTAAATATATATAATTGTTTTTCTTGTCAAAATGCAACTACAAAACTACGTTTTACCCAAAAAGAACCTTGCCCAGGTAATTTTATATATTTGTGTAGATTTAAACCAGGAAAAGTCTACTTATCGAAACAAAATTGCCGATTCTAAACGTAAAAATCAAGCGTTAAACTTGTAATTCTTATTGCGCCATCTATCGATTTAAACCACAAAAAAATAGTCTGCCTACTTTGTTCTGAGTATCGCACAGTGCTTATCGCAGAAACCTTCTGGAATCTTCGAGCGATTTTTTGTAGTTGCGTGTGTTAAGACCCTAAGCCTGCCGAGCGATAAAAGTTGGCACCCACCTCCAGAGGAAAGTACGCCAACTTTCCTAAGGTGATTTATTTTTCTCAAGAAAATACTTTCCACTGAGACATTACATTGATATTGAGTTTTGTTCTTACTTCGACGTAAGTACTTTGAAATGTTTCGCTGAAAATTTGTCCCCTGTCCTTAATAAGCTAAATACTTCTTTTAAACTTATTAAGCTTAAGTAATTTTATTAGGTTAAAGTTTTGGGGGGTCCAGTTGCTCAAGTCAATTCAATTTCCTACTCGTACCCCCTGGGTGGTGCTAAACAAGCAACAAACTGTATCAGTAAAATTTGTGCAAAGTTCGCCCGGATAAATATTTCCTCCGCCCTGGTAATCTGCCGCCAAGCAGCGATGGAAGAGTGTGGATACCGGTGAAATTACAGGCGCATGAAACGTTATAAAACGAATATAACACGCAACGCGATACGACTTGGGTATTCTCATGCTTCAGTACGAGAAGACTGGAGTCCTAACGCTGTTATCTATGGGCGGCAGTAACCACTTATCAGGTGTGCTGTCAGCTAGCCCAAACACTAAAGTCACATAAAAAACTTTACATGGGTCATAATTCTATGGCTAATCTGACTTAAAAAAATGAGGTTATAAATTTGCTGTATATTTTTTTGTGTTGCTGACGCCTCAAATCTTAAACAATTTTGTTTATTTGATAAAATTTGCTCCGAGTAAAATAAGATCCGAATTATTCCCATAGAAATTAAATTTCATGGAATAGTTTCTACTGTAAGAGCGAAAAGAGGGAAGGAAAATATTTAAGAGGGCTTATTATTAAATCACCCACTTCTTTGAACCTCCTATTTTTTCCTTATTAGTTTCGAAGTTACGTTTATATAAATTATCTTATTACTTTAAACGAGCAATTGTATAATATATAATATTTATCTAATTCGCGTCGCGTAACGATTTGAATGAAATTTTGTGTTGAAATAGGGTTTTGCTGTGTAATTGTATTTGTAATCTAAACACGCAATTCTTTAAAAAAAGACAAATAAAAACTAAACGAAGCTCGTTCGCCCAAGTACTAGGCTTGAAACAGCAATGCCCTTTTGCATTCCACTGTAATTCAAGGTGACATGTAATGGTTTTACATAAATCATGCTTGCGTGTACGATTAATGGAAAGCCATACAAACTGTGATAATTCCAAGTCCCACCCGAAAGACATTAAAATTTTATAGACCTAAAATTTTTTCCTTTAATTGCATTTAGAAATTAATCACTGTGATATCACGTATCATACTTAAGGTATATAAAGCGGTTGTGGCAGTTCGATACAGCTCATCTTGACGGCTCCGTGGCTTAGTTGGGAGCCCTGCCTTTGAAGGGTTCGATTCCCGGCCGGGGCACACTTTAAGTGAGCATGAAGTTTATTCTCGGGTTTTGGGTGTTTGTCTTGTGTTTCTGTTTGTCAAAACTATAGGTTGTATTGAAGGTGATTTTTTTCGACTTTTTATTGTAAATGAGTCACATTTTTTTTAACTGTAATTTTTGTGGCTCTAGTTTGTCTTAGCCAGCTTCCACTGATGACAAAACACGGAAAAAACAATAAAGACGCATAGCTATTAATTTATTGAACGGCCTAAAAAACCAATTCCACAGAAACATTGAGCTTTGCGCTCTAAAAAATCCGAGAATTCTTATTTAGAAAGTTATTCAGTTTGTTGCTCTGTAATTTACTAAAGAACCGGCACCTTTTCAATATTGCGTGGAGGTGCCATTTTCCCTTTTAATTTGCACGACTTTCGACCATAATAAATACTAAACGTTTTTAATTAAAAACTCGAGTGTTTTTCATGGTGACAAGGGGTACTCTCCCCTTTCGATCGTATTTCGTTGAGGGTACGGGGCTGGAAATTTTGGTCACACTAATTAAGATAACCGTGAAATATAATTTTCTATTCGGGTTTAAAATTATAAGAGATGTATATGCGATGACGGCTCGGTTGGAAGTGACTTCGGCGTGTGAACATTGTCCGTGCGTTCGAAATTCAAAGTTTGAGCTTCCGGTGTGGAAAGTAGCAGCGAGAGGAAACCATAATTTTAATAATTAATAGGGGCTGACTTGACTTCCACTTGACTCAAGTTGAAAATATGATCCACGAGTAACAGCGTATTTTGTCAGCCTTTATTGATAGCCAAATTCCAATTCAGAGTTTAAATTCCCTACAATGTCACCAGACTAAGAGAATCTATTGAAAAGTTACATTTGGGGTTGCATTTGTCAGAGGACATAATTTTATTTTTCTTAAAACCGTGCCCAATTCAAAATACCTGTTTAAGAGCTACGATGCAACAGACAGACACACATAGCGGTCAAACTTATAACACCCCTCTTTTTGCGTCCGGGGTTAATAATAAAATTATTTTACTAAATTATTATTAGAATAATAATATTAATATATTAATATAATCAAAATCATCGAAGACTTTCAATGACTAGAGTATATACTATATACTCACTATAAACATCAATGCAGCCAATCTGCCACTTCATGTTGGGCTGCGTGTTGATCTGGCACATGTAGCACCCCCGGTCTTCTGCCCGGAGAGGACGGATCCTCAGCTGCCAAGTCCCGGAGTCCACGCTGATGGTGTACCGCGGACCTAGCACCACGTGCTCGTGAAGTGAGAGGACTGTTTGGTCTTCAGCTCTCAGCCAGCCAACCTATGAAAAAAATAAATTTTAAAACTATCATGGTTATGACCATTATTATTCGTGTTACCGAGATATTTATCATGATTTGTGAGTTTTGTTGACTCCTGATATTTCGACGCAGTTACATGCGTCATGGTCCCGGGCAAACTGAAGTCTTTGCGAAGTGGAGTTTACAAATCATTGGCAGACATATCGGTCTACATATTGGTGATATATAATAAAAATAAAATTAATAAAACACGCAAAAAAGAGGCTATAATGCTACAACACCCGCCCGCGCTTTATCGTTTGACAGAGCCAATGCCACTGACAAAGCTACTTTTTTTTAATGGTCTTAGTCAGTCCTTCCATTCTACCAGCTACATCAGTGCGTCCCTGAGCGCATTAAGTTCTAAATAGAGGACTTACTCTTTCGAGCTGCAGTAACGGTGCAGAATTTACATCTCATCGCGGCAAGAAGCAGCCGTCTTCTATTTAATTTACTTTACTGGGGACTGCAATGTGACACAGCTTGTTGAAAATATAGCTAGGTATTATCTGCAATAGGATCAAAGTTCACGTACATTTCTTCGTCTTAAATACTTTTGTGTACTGCCTACTTGGTATTTTTAGATTATCAATAATTTTAGATAAAACATACTTTATTGTATGCCAAATTACTTATTAAACAGAACATTATTAAACAAAGAAGTGCAATCGGCGGTCTTATCGCTAGTGAGCGATTTCTTCCAGACAACGAAATTGGCAAGAAAACATAGAAATCACATGGTGTAGGTTACACATACACACACAAACAAACCAAAATGTTTTTATGGATCATACCTGTCTGTATTTTAGATTATCATGCTTGTATCTAACATACCTATATCAAGCGTAATTAATTATCACCTTAAGTGGTAATCGACAAACTTGATTGTATTAGTATATTAAAGTACCTCTTTGCTTGTCTTTCGCTTGAGGACACAATACAACAACATTAGTACTTTAAGCTATAGAGTAATATATATTATAATCATCAGTGGTACAAAAAATATTGTTTTAGTGAATAATAAAATGTAATTAGTAAATAAGTTATGTTTAATTCTGTCTGAAGTATTGCCTGAAAGACCACATAAAACAGGACGGGACACAGGTTTTCACACACTAAAAAGAGGAGATACCAACACAAACTGTTTTTCACCTAGTAAGAAATGGATAAATATTAAAAAAAAATTAGATTTACTTTTCTAAACTATGTAAACTTTATAGACATAGGGGGTCCAGTTGCTCGCATCCGTAGGTGTGTACCCTTTGATTCCCTACACGTACCCTCTGGGTGGTGCTAAAGGAGCAACCAAAAGTAGCAGTAGAACTTGTGCCAAGTTCGTCCGGAGAGGTACTGCCACCACACCTGAAATCTGACGCCAAGCAGTAGTGGTTGCATTACTGTGTTCCGGTGGAAGGGTGTGGCTGCCGGTGAAGTCACACACGCATGAGACATATCATCACCGTCTCGAGTGATGGACGCAGCAGGATGAATGTGACTCAGTATAGATTTGAATCTCATACTGAGTCGCGCGCATTACTGTTGTCATGGGCGAGGGTTACCACTCACCATCAGGTGGCCCCTCAGCTCGTACCGTCACTAATTCACATTAAAAAAAAAGCTCAGTATCTTCAAAGCAGGTTACTACCGCAGCCATATCAAATAGCCTGGGATCGCGCCACAAGCTCTTTGAATTTAAAACAGCAAGGATTAACATGAACATTGAAAACTTAAATGTAACATGGAATAGCAACAAACTGGTACACTTAAAACGTTTGCATGTTAAACGCGAAATCAAATTACCTTGGTTTCTGAAATTAAATATAAATAATATACTTTGGAGACAGCTGAGGGTAAATAATTTTAGTACAGTAATAAACTGTGAATACGTTGGGGGTATAATTTGCACTAGCAAATCACTGCCTCCATAAAATACCAACCCAATACGATTTTATATGCTCACTGAGGATTCCGTGTCACCATTTGTATCTTTTGCTTGCCGCTTCGCTCGCGTTAATGTAGATTTTGTCAATCAAATTACTTCCGGATAAAAGATACTTTAAGTCCTTTACATGAAATTCTGTGCCGAAATATTTCTGTGTGAAATATTTAATTATGTGCCGAATTATCACATTATTTTCAAAATTTCAATTGGTAACCTATTAAGTATGCCTCAAAATATCTTTTGAGGAAAGATAGAAAGACAAACATTGCAGCTAATGGGAATCCATGTTTAACCATATTGAATAAAAGGAGGAGGATATCCATTCATCTGTATGTTTTTTTGTATGTTCGTAACGCGTCTTCGCCAATTGTGAACCAATTTGCATGATTCTTTTTAATTTGATAGGGTATGTCCAATGTAGTTCCATAGAAATATCATGAATAAATTCGACTGCTAAGAGCGTGAAATAGTGATTAAAGTTTTTTGGATTTCTTGGATTGGATTCGATTTATCAGATTTTAAATTAGTCAAATTATTACTTTTTCAAGACTGAAATCTAAAATAGTGATAATACTTCTATTTATTTAGCCTAAGGAGTTCTAAAATAATCTGGGTCAGATCACAGGTGTGTTTGGTCTAATGCACCGAAGTCCGAAGTGATTTGAACAACAAACAAATAAAATATGAATGAATGAATGAATGAAAACACTTTATTGTACACCATAACATATACATAATCACTACATAGTATAAAACAAAGTCGCTTTTTCTGTCCCTATATCCCTATGTATGCTCAAATCTTTAAAACTACGCAACGGATTTTGATGCGGTTTTTTTTAATAGATAGAGTGATTCAAGAGAGAGGTTTATATGTATAATACACTAGGAAGTCACCCCGGCTTCGCACGGGTAGTCTCTGATACGACACTGATGCTCTAACCGTGCGAAGCCGGGGCGGGTCGCTAGTATTCATATAAATCTACTTAGATGTAGTACAATGTAGTATAATATGATCAGTTTTTCTGAAATATCATTCTCGAACCTTTAACAGCATAATGAGTTGATAGTGGAAATAAACAACTAACGTTATGAGGCTACATGTACGCCCATTTCGTAATGAAAGCTTGCATTAGCGAACATATAGAACGATAATGATGTTATTCCAAGATTAATTTTGTAGTAAACACAAAGGGGATGTAATGGCATAGATTATTGTCTGAGTTTGTGTTGAAATATCTTTCCGTACATTACTATGTAATTGTCGCTGAACAAACGAAAAATATGTTTATTTTGTATGGGCTTTCAGGCGTAGGTAATATAATATAACGGCTGATGCATTTGATGTTATTCGGACATATTTGGAATGAGGCAAATTTGAGTCACCACAGGAGAATATTACGAAACTTGAAAAAAGAATAAGTTGTTTATTCAGCGGTAAAAGATTGGTAGTGTGGGCATAAATCATTTTTAATTCATACTCACTTAGATAATATCAAAGTGTAGGCCAAATCAGCGCTGAATTACGGTCAGCACATGCTGAGCCAACCCCTTTTTTAACACGTGACGCATAGGGACGCATATAATCCACCATATTGGAATTAGAATGACGTCACATAGCTAAGCATGCATTGTCATCCATAATAAGCGTGAATACCAAATTTCAGCTCAATCAGTTAAAGATAACGTTAAAGAAAAAAATATTTCTTTCTTTCTTTCTTACTATATCTGATTTAAAATTCAGTTGCAAGATTCCACCCGAACAAGCATACATACTTTGCAAGTTAAATAAATGCTTGTAATAACAGGTGGGTCCGTAACTTGCCTACATAAAAAGTGACCCAGCCGTACCCTAACCGAGCTATATCTCAGGAGACGGAAATGTTTTACGGTTCAACAGATAAGTAGTGAATGCTTTATTTTTTTTCGCCGGAACGCTGGGGAGGCAAAATGCTGTATTGATAATGTCAGGTATCTTACACAGGCTCTCTGTGGACCTGGTGGTACTTTGTGCTTTTGCATTTGCAAATTATTGTAAACTCGGGGCGTTGCATTTTTTTGTGAAAAATTCTGATCCATTAGAACTTCGTACCGACATTTTTATATATTTATGTTTATAATATTGTAAAAATTGTTAGATTTCGTCAGCATAGAGTAAATAACTAAAAAGTATGTGTGTATCTGTCATACGTTCAAAATATTTTATCTTTTGAACCATTATCTGTGGCGGGCTGGAGTTTTCATAAATACACGTACAAATGTACAAGGCGGATTACCTAAAAATAATATAATATCAAAAATGCATTTGGCACTACAAAATCGTTTATAGTCTATTCTATAGTTCTCTAGTATTCTATAGTTTAAAACTTTAGAAATAAGGTGTAGAAAATCATTGCCAAAACCAAATCAATACTTGAAATTTATACACACAAGAAAAATTATTTGAGAATATCTATCGCCTAATTGTTATATCTTAAGCCACACTGGCTTACAAATATTGTAATTGTATTAACTGTGCATAGATTACTATAGCAGCTACAACTATAAATACCATAACTTTTAGCAGTTATCTGCTAAAATTCCATACATTTTAGAAAAATAATAGAAAGAAAAGAAAGAAAGAAAAATATTTTATTTGTGCCACTAGGCCTACAATTAGACAGCACAATAATTATAGAAAAAAAACAAGAAAAAAAAATAAAGAGAAAAAGAAAAATACAAAAACTTAACCTAGCAGACACAAAAAGGACTCTGACTCAGCATAATGTTGATTGACTGGCAATCAACGCTGGTCTTCCGTCAGAGCCGTTTCAGTGGTGGACACGGAACGAGGACGAGGAACTAATCATAGTTGCTATGGCTAAAGAGAAACAGGCTATAATTCAGTCTGAATAAGAATACAGATCTTAAGAAAACTCAGAAAGCGCATCTTTTTAACCATAGTAATTAGGTAAATAGAGATAATAAAGTTTCTTAGTCCGTTAGTTATGAAACGTAAAAATACACATCTGCGTTTGCCAGTTTTATAACGCCTTCTCAAAATCCAGGTCAGTTTTAACCAAACTTCGTCTGTTAATTAATATTCTCCTAATTAGTTTGCTTCAAGAGTTGTATCACTTAAGAGTATCCGTTTTAATAAAAATTCCACCCAACATTGTTTAATGACCATTGTTTGTCATCATTAATTTTAACCTCTCAAGATCAGGACGTTAATTGATTGAGATTCATAACAACCCGTCTAATATTTATTAATACAAATTAATAACTATGTTTTTGAGATACAATTTTAGGTAGAATTTGGTACTTTGAAAATTAATGGATACTGCAAATTAAATTCTCGTTGAGCGGCGTCTTTTAGCTGTCCGCAATAATGTTTGATTTAATTTATCTTTGATAAAATACATGATATGAGAAATAGCCGAGATTTCGAGATGAGAATTTATAAGATCGAATCTTCAAAGGATAAATTCGTCAGCAGTTTTCGTGAAATTTTGCAAGGAACTGTCATAGCTTGATAAGTGCCATGTTTTTCAAAAATCAAAGACCATTTCACCGATATTTTTTTAAATACGAGTAAATTGACTGGCCTTAGCTCAGTCGGTAGTAGCTCTGCTTTCTGCGCTGGAGGGTTTGATTCCCACCCAGGACAAGTATTTTAACGCCAGCTCAACGCTCCGTGGCTTAGTTGGTGGTAGCCCTGCCTTCGAAGCGAGGGGTCCCGGGTTCGATTCCCGGCCGGGGCATACTTTGTGTGGTGAGCATGAAGTTTGTTCTCGGGTCTTGGGTGTTTGTCTTGTGTTTCTGTGTTTGTCCATGCCATCTGCGACACAGGGAATCCTAGTGCAGAGGTATGAGTGTGTAAACGTTTAAAAAAAAAAAATAAATAAATAAACTTATTTTTTAAATGAAGGTTGTGTCTTACTCTTTATAACCAGTAGTAATAGGTACACAAAATAATAATTTGATGTAGATAATATTGTTCTACTTACCTGTTGGGTACATAGAAAAAAAACGCTAAGCTACGCTGTGGCGAGCATGAAGTTTGCTCTCGAGCCTTGGATGTTTGTCTTGTGTTTCTGTGTTACAGGGAATCCTACCGTAAGGGTATAACTTTATATAATTATTAATCAACCAATATCAACAAACGGTGAAGGAAAACATCGTGTCATGTCTTCGTGAAATGTCTTCGAATTTTTTGTGACATCTACCAATCCGGATTGGGCTCCCGTATTAGATCAAAGCCTATTCACCCTTATTTATCGAGAGTAGGCCAGTGTCTCTGCAGTGGGAACACCAGAGGCTGATACGGATTATCAACAAAATTAAACCGAGGGCTACGAACGCATTTTCAAAGAAATAATTTATTATTAATTTTCATTAAATCTCGTTTTATTCTTTCGCAACTAACAAGACATACCTACGGGAAAATGAATCTTGTACCATAGATTTTATGGTACGTGTTCAGAGGTAACAAACCTCTGCGCCGCTGGTTATGGGAAGAATTAATGACGCTTGCCAAATGGAACTCGAGGGCATTGTGATGCCAAGTGACGTAATCAGTCATCAAGACTGACGACTGATGTGGCAAAGTGTATGGTGTATTGACAAGTTTACCAAGTGCAAATTTATCATTTTTATTGTCCCATTTTGACTATTTTTAAGATGTTTCTTTAACTAAAAAAGAAAGTGATATATAAAATGTCAAAAAATAAATAATAAATATTCAAGGATATTTCACAGCTTGCTAAGTTTAGTTTGGCTTAGTTATTTAGCGTATACGTACTTATAATTCAAAATAACAATAATAAATCTCTGTGTTTGTGTCATACAAATGTTTGTCCTGAGTGGGAATTGAAGCCACAATTGATTCCCACTCAGCGTAGAAAAGTCAGCCATAACTTTCTCATAGTGTATCTGTATGATCGCAGTGAAACTGTGTCTATCTAAGACATAGTTTTTTATACTTTAATTAGAAAAAGCTAGTTGAAACTAAAATTATTCTTACTGAGGTCATTAGCACTTGAAAGTATTTTTCTGCAGCCCAAGAAACAGAAAAGGAAGTAGTTCTGCACTGGAATGTCAAAATTGTAGCTTGTTGTCTTCTCTCACCCATGGTGTTATCCGTAGCAGGTTAATGTGGATGTAGGTCAACTCTTGTCAAGCGAGAGCAAATCGGCTTTAAACAACCATGAAGGCACAATCCATATTGGTAGATAGGATATGTTGTTTCTGCAGGATATGTTATCCTTTTGAGAATGAGAAACTACGTTCCAATTTTTTCAAGCGAAAATCTTATTAATGCTCTTTAAACCAGTGATCTAATAGATTTAAAGTCAGCCTTCATGCCAAACCTTTACATCACGCTCCAAAATAATAACAAGCCAGAATATCTGGTACACTATCCTTCAGCGGGGAGTTTCAGATATCGGAATAACATAATGATGCAAATAACACGCCCTGGGCCATGTTTTGCGAACCGTACCTAACCAAAATAATGCCGATAAGTTGCATAAGGGAAGCAAGCGTGAGTAATTCCTTCCCCCTTCCCGTAAATATGAATAAAACGTTTTGAATACATCGACCGCAACCTTCATAAATCCACAAGTTCAACAGAGCTACGAAGAATTTGAATCACGCGCCGTGCAAATTGATTTGGTGCTAGCAAACACAGCATTTATACTCTCGGTCACGTACAGTTTTATTGTGAGGCAAAAGTTACAATGCCCAGCGAGAATAGTAATCTCTCCGGGTAATGTTGTGTAATGCCCGAAAATTGCGAGTGAATTCGCTTTTGGGACTCCCATGCGGCAAAAGTGAATTGAGATAAGGATACCTTTGCTGATAGAGGGCCACTCTATGTGAACAATATCTCTGTTATTTGTATCGCGTAATTGAAACTGAAACGTGCTAGGTATTCCGAAGATATTTGAATTGATAAATATAATGGATTCTAGATGGAGTTGGGTTGATATTTCCGTTCCAACGCAGATTTGTACAGCGAAAAATACTCAAAACTGATTACAACCACTACTTCAAAGGCCGGCAAAGCATCGGCATTATCTCTAGTGTTAAAGATGTCTATGGGCGACGGTGAACACTTTCCATCAGGTGGCCTGTAGACTCGTCTGCCCATGCTTTATAAAAAAAAAGAAAAAGAAAAACAATTTTTATCAAATGTATATTAATCTCATTTATACCACCACGCCTTCTCCAACCTAATCCGCCTTGCAATAAAGCTGAAGTTTAGCCAACTGAACACCAAACAACATTATGCTAGACCTCATTAAAGCCATTGTTTTCCCTCAAAATGAAGCCTTGCGAGGCCACAGGGTCCTCTTTCAAAGATTATGCAAACTAGAAAACGCTTAAATTACTTTTCCCTTACTTTCTCTTGACATTTATGTTTTTAATTACATCAGGTTTTAATAAAGGCCCTGTGCAAACGTATAAAATTAACCCTACGTGTACAGGCAATTGGCGTAGCAGCTGGGCGACTACGATATCGATTACACGCATTTCAATAAAATACATATGCAGAAAGTAGATTCTTGAAATTGTTTAAGTTTCTTCACTTTCTTTTCTGGGTTACCTGTTCAATCTTTCAGAATTTAATTCATTTATAATACATAAACTCTATATCTTTATTTTCTAAAGGGTAGAATTTGAAAATTTTATTCGCTCTCATTTTGGAGGTTCACAATTATGCGATTTCTTTACAAATTGATAACCGATTTGGATAATTTGGATTTTTAATATTTTTATTTTTATCTCGTTGGGTGTATGGCGGATATGGCCCCATAGAAATTTCATGAAGGAATTACACACCAAAAGGCGTAAAGTAAATGAAAATATTTAAGTGTATTTATTCGATTTTTAAATCAATAAACTATTAACATACATTTAATATTTGTAATTTGTGGACTGCAACTAGGATAGAATTTAAAAAGCGTAACATTGTGGACAGAACCAGCTTCTTCCAGATTCACTACTCCCTAATGCCGGGTATAATAATCCGATGTTTGTATGGAATGATAACCATATTTCCGCCGGTATATTAAGGGTTATCACCCCATAAACATGTATAAGATGCGATGAGATACTTTATTAAATATTATTTACGTATCATCCAATTAATTTAGGCACAGATAATATATTAGGTTTAAGATTAGTTTCCGGATCATAAACGTAGATAATTAATTATTATTTTTCGCAAACATTTCACACGGCGTCATCTTGCCCCAAAGTAAGCATAGCTTGTACTATGGGAACTAGATAATTGAAATAATACGTATATTGAACTTTTTTAATTCGCACATAGGTACTCGTATAATACTTATTAACACCCAAACACAGATAAGCATCCAAATACTTGGCGTGGGTGAGAATCGAAACCAAAACCAATAGCGCAGAAGGCCTCTTAAGGTACTAATGGGCTGTGAGGCCAGTCAAGCTTTATTCATTAAATTTTTAGCATTTATTGGTAATTAATTGGAATAACTCGTTAATCAACATCTAAAGTTACACTTACATATCTAGTCGACTACAAATTAACATATAGTTAGAATTAGGTGTATGAAAAAAAATTAAAATGATTTTTATTCACATGTGAGACATAATCTTAATATTCATGAGATTATATAGACAGGGTAGGTAGAATTATATATTCTTCACATAATAAAGCTATGAATTGTAAAATAGTTAAAGAAACTTTTACTCACTAGAAACTCGTAAGCCCGATAATTAATACGTACGAAAAATGCAGAAAACATTGCTAAACTCATATTTACCACAAAAAATCTATCATTAATTAAAAAGAGAATCTCTCTCATCGTCGTAAAGAGTTTTCAAAGCTAATTATCAACAAGTCTTGAATTCAGACATAAAAACTTTCCTACCCCAGTGCCTCTTAATATTTATCCACTCATCCTAAGAAACTGGGCCATGCAGAGTCATAATTAAGAGACTATATGCAGTATACTTTACTCTTGAGTATTTTGCCTGCTCCTCTTGGGGTGGTTGAGACAGGTAGAAAGCCTTATTGGGGTGGAGGAGCTCCTTAACTTTAGAATTAGTGTCACTCACGGTGAAGATAGGAAAAATCCGAGAGGGGCCTTTCCAAGCCAAGTGGATACATCATTGTAAGTAGCGGTGCCGCAGCTGAGGCGTTAGTATCCTATGGTGGCACCGCAGCTGAGGGATAGGGACTGCAGCATTACGGTGATCTGTTCACCCTTCCACGGGCCACCTCCGAGCGATGGCAGGCGTGGTAGAGCCGCAGAGACCACATAGAGGACGAGGCGCCGTAGGCATAGACATATGACCCTAGACCAAAATTGAAATACCTATTATCTACACCTTGTTATATGATCCTGGCTCATTTCTCGCCCAAAGATTTGTTCGATCAATCAAGGTTTGTTTCAAAGAGCCGTTCAATGCGGGAATGCAGCCAGTTTTCTTGGCACTCATGATAAAAATAAAATGTTGTATGTTCATGACAGTTCTTTTTTGTATGATATATGTAGTTAAGAGAAGGCACTTGTCAAATATTTTATAACCCTTAAATAAATGAAACTAAACATTTATACGTTAAGAGTAACAAAAACGTTGACAAAAAAGAAAATATTATATTATCTGAATTAGTAGTAACTTTCGGCCTCGTATTTATATATTTCATTTTTTTGTTCATACCCATCTCATTACATTGCTATCATGATTGTTACTTCAACTACGAAACCTCTGAGGGTTTTTAAATTAATGATCTCTGTCAAAGTAGGGAATTTGCGGGGTAAATACACCATCATTCTTGTACTAACAATAGGACAATATATTACTGGGGAACAGTTTAGAAATATGAGTCTTGAGTAAATCTTGGAGATGTTCTGTACATTTTAGCGAGTGTAGATGAATACAGAGTCCCTCCACGTTTACCCTGGGTGCGATAGAACCACCAAAAAATAGTATTAGAACTAGTACCGTTTCGTCCGGAGAAGTCCTGCCACCACATCTGGTTATCCGCCGCCAAGCAGTGCAGTCGTGTTCCTGTACCCAGTGGAAGAGTGCGAGTGCCGGTGAAATTACAGGCACTTGAGGCGTTACATCCCTGAAACAGAGACGGGCGCAACGCGATGCGACTTGAGTCTTTTCATTCTTAAGAAAAATCTGAGTTGCATTGTTGTTATTAATAGGCAGCACATGACAATCAGATAAGCCGACAGCTAATTACTAGTACTTTAGTAGCATAAAAAAACCGGCCAAGTGCGAGTCGGCTCGCGCACCGAGGATTTTGAACTTGTAAAAAACGTCTAACTTGTAGGTTTTTTCATATATTATTTTGTTTGTGATGTAACTACAAATTTTCCGCTATCGTATTATCTTTACTTGTGCTACATGAAATTGCTCTTTACAAATTTCATGGTTCTAGAACCATGAAATTTGTAAAGAGCAATTTGAATGAAATTTTGAGCATGAAATTTGTAAAGGAAATCAAAACCTATACAGTTCCCGTTGACCTAGGTCAACGGGAACTGTATAGGTTTTGATTTCCTTGCGAGAGTCAAAATATGCGCCGAAAACGGAACATAAATGGCCGTATCTTTTGTTTCAAAAGTTTAATTTTTTCATTGATCTAAGGGATTGCTGATCTGATAGTATTTGGTATTACTCTCTCTGGTGATGGGCGCAGCATGATGAATGCGACTCAGTAAAGATTTGGATCTCATACTGAGTCGCACGCATTACTGTTGTTATGGGCGAGGGTCACCACTTACCACCAGGTGGGCCCTCAGCTCGTTCCGTCACACATTAACATAAAAAAAAAACTTTCAACTTGATACCTCCCCTCCACACCCTGCACGAGAATAAGGGTCCTGAAAGATGGACAACAAATTGATCCTCTAAGAGTTTCGTTTTTTACTTTTGAAGTACGGTACCCTAAAATAAAAGTACTAAGTATACGAATGGTAATACCAATAAACTTCTCCTCTTTCTAAACTTTACCAATATACTCATATCATATCATCAGTCTATAACTTTACCGGATTTCGCTTCTCTGTGGTCTATGAATATATTTTGATATCAAATTAAACAGAACGTTTGATTTGCTCAAAGTCTAATTAATTAGGTACAACGAAATGTTTGGATTGATACACAGGATGAGTATTTAAGTATGCATGAACTGTTAATATGCCAAATTTTATAATGTTATATGTACACGTGTATTTCACTGTCGTCGCACGCTCTCAACACGGTGCCACAGAATACCAGCGCTGTATCAGTCCACTGACGCAGCACATGCTATTTTGTTGTTACAAATTCTTCAATTTGTAATTTTGTTTTTAATTTTTAAGTGAGCCCTAATTATGTAACACAAAATAAAGTTTTTCTATTCTATTCTATTCTAAATTACTTTGTTTTTTTTTAATGGACCAATTGAATTAGATATTAACTTAAAAATAGGAGGTAGGGCCGTGAATTTGAAGTGTGTTCAAAACTGGAAAGTTCTCGGCCGGAGGAGACTTCGTGTGATGAGAAATTTGTAAATAATTTTTTTTGCCGGGTGTTGGATGTTTGTTTTGTTTTTGTGTTTGTTTCCATGCCACCTGCGACACAGGTAATCCTAGTGCAGAGACACGAATGTATAAACTTTACGTTTTCTCAGGAACACAGGTATTAAATTAACAATTAATCAGAGGTTGAAATTAATACCAAATAATTTCTACACCCTGTACGTATAAAATCCCTACCCACTTCCTGGTGATAATTTGCCTGGGGATTAATCTGGGAATTAATTATTAGGTACAGAACGTAAACACTTCCCAGTTATTTGTTAATGCGGTATCGGAAGGTTAGTTTAATATAAAATTTAGCTCGTTAGTGGTTCGGACGACAAATTTAATTGTCCATCAGTATTGATATACTTAATGGTGATTGGCTTCACAACACAGCTCTGCGTGGGTTCGATTCCCCCCCAGAACATCCGTACCAGCCTCTAATGTTCCCACTGCAGGGACACCGGCCTACTCTCGATAATTGAGAGTGAATGGGCTCTGATCTACCACGGGAGCCCAATCCGGATTGGTAGATGTCACATGTCGTCGAATTTTTGGTTCTAAGACATGCCGGTTTCCTCACGATGTTTTCCGTCACCGTTTTGAGAACGTGGTATTGCGCACATAATTTTTTTCAAGTGAAAAAACTCATTGGTGCACGTGTGGGTTTGAACCAGCAACCTTCAAATTGAAAGTCGGCGTCTATGCCCCTTGGCCACCACGCTCTCAGGAACAACTGGTTCCTGAGAACATACATGTGTGTGATTGATGAAATGATTGTAAATTGTGTGTGTATTTTTTGGATGTAAAAACTATGCTATGTAACTATTCTATCAGTAATCTAAGTAATTAGGTTGCTTGGGGGTAGAACTTGTGCAAAGTTCGCCCGGAAAACAGCCTACAACAGCCTGGTAATCTCACACATGGTAATCTGCCGCCAAGCAGTGATTCTTCGCCCGTTGTATACTGATTTGATTATTTCTTATTTAAAATGGTGGGGTGTACCCCTAAGGGTGAAAAATAAGAGATGAAAGAATTGTTTTTGTTTTTTTAGATTTTTATGACACATGTATAAACTCATATGTTTGAAAACGCATGATAAATTTGCGTTTTCACCACTGAACTCCATTTAAAGGCACATTACATGCACACAGATATGTCAAATTACAGTCAGTTTTCATGTTTAAGCTTATCTTATTTGTTAAGGTTACGTCTGTCTGGCTATAATGCTTTATTTTCGTTTTGAAATGTTACAAGTACAGGCACACCGGAAAGAAAGTAGCGGGAAAACCTATTTATCCCATTAAAATAAACTAATGTATTAATTTATTAATAGACAAACTTCTTGCTTAGGTACTTGATTTTGTTCAGAAGAAATAGTGCGTAATTGGGTATTTGTCTATGAAATTGCGGTTATGTTTTGGTCGTGTCAAAAGACAAGTATTTTCTTTTTTATTTTCAGTTATAATTATAACATGTTTTCAGAATAATAAATCTGCTATATCTGTAAACCGTCTATGAAAATGCAAGTAATTTTTATTTTTTTTTAAAAGAGTTATAACTGGGAAACGTTATGTCTCAAAGCGAAATACAACTTATACATCACTATTAATTAATGAACTGTGCGTTATTAATTCAATCACTAATGTTCGGAAATTGACCTAAATTAACTTTGTAGCCGCCCAAAAAGGGTTACTTAAAGCAATAGTAGGACCAATTAAAGAAAAGAACTGAGAGAGTATTAACTTTCCGTTAATTATGCCACCGCCTGAAGATTAAGATCAAAAACACAAAATTATTACGAATTTTAATATTAAGTACGCTTAAAATATAAAGATATTGTTGAAAAATTAGACCTAAAAACATATATGAATAACAAAAAATTTAAAAATAAATTGATTGTTTTAATAAATAGATTGATAAAGCATGTTTTTAAGGTAAGGTTATATTCCTGGTCGAGGCAAACTTTGTATCATGAGCATAACGTTTGACCTCTGGTCCTGGGTATGAATATCTAAATTAATTTGATTTTAATAACATTAAGCTCATCAAAATATCAAAGGAACTACTTGATGAAACTGCAATTTCATACGCAACGACTTAATACAAATAGCAATTTTCATATATATTTATTTTCTGGGAAACACAATTAGGGTGTTGTGTTTTAAAGGTTTTTACAGACTGAAGTCAATTAAGCTAAAGAACGTAGAGAAATTAATGAAGACTGGCCAGCCTCACAGCTCAGTAGTGGCTTCTGCTCTGTAGGTTGCGGGTTTGATTCCCACTCCAGACAAGAATTTGTGTGACAAAAAACCACTATATTGTTATATAATACAAAAAACCACTATAATAAGAATTTTATCAGTTATCTAGGTTCTCATAGTAAACGCTTTGCTTAGTTTAGGGGTCAACCATGAATTTTTTTTTTGTTCAAATATCAAATTATTTTTAAAACATAATTACGAAGCTAGTTTGTCGTACAATTTATGTTACTACAAATAGTTCCAGTAACATACGACTGTAATAATAGGGGTGTTGATAATAATATATACTTCTGTTTATGAAAAGGTAATTTTTAAGTTTTTACGACTTAGAAGTCACAGATAAAAACTGACTGTAATTTGACATATCTGTGTGCATGTAATGTGCTTGGGGAGTTCCTGTGACATGTTATATGCTCACGAATATGTGTACATGCATGTGTAAAATTTGACGTGTCCAAATGATACTTGAGATCTAAAGGAATAAATGAGTTTGACTTTTGACTTTTGGATTTCTGAATCAAGACAGGAAAACATCTGACTTATGTCATGAACATTGAAATACAGTGTAGCTAGGGACAACGATTTCTGTTAATGGAAATAATTTAAACAAAGAGGTTTAGGAATGCAGAAATATGTGTAACATAGAACACAAAATAATTACTTAAACAACTAACTAATAACTAACTTAGGTCATGAATAGCTTAAACTAATATAGGAAGAGAATGATCCCTGACGTGTGTTCATAGAATATTCAGTCGAATATTCAGTCTGTCTGCATCCTTACATCTAAGAGGTCTGAGAGGTTATGCGTTAATCTCAATCCCGACCCTTGCACCGTCTTTGGTCTCATTATAATGATTAACATTATAAGAGACTTGGGTTTCGTTGTATCTTCGTCAGCGGTGATGAAGTTTTCCTTTTTCTTCCTTTGGGATATGCTACGAGTATTTACCGTACCAGCCTCTAATCCCACTGCAGGGACACCGGCCTACTCTCGATAATTGAGAGTGAATGATAGATGATAGATAGCTTGCATAGATTTTCTTGACAGATCATATGAGTCAAGCAGCTTCCCATTCGGGATAAACATTTTTTGACGACCAAAGCTGTTTGTTAGTCGATAAGCTATGTTGGAAGCTATTGGAAACTCTGATATAGAAATTGGCCACTAACAAGAATAAGAATAGAGGAAGATGTCTTTACCTTATGTCTTCCCAAGTTGACCACGGAACATCCCAGCACAGCTTCTCTTCCGATGTGAAAGGTATGGTTGCCTATCGGATGATCAAACTCTGGCACGCTTGTCAGCTTCCGACTTATCACATGGGACTCTGAAAAGATAAAGATTACCCTCACAACAAGACTTATTTACTCCTTATCACCGTCAACGTGCCCAGTCTACTTGAGCCGACTCGTATTGCAAAAGACGACGGCAAGAGACCGGACGGTATGAGTTTGATTCCATGGAAAATAGGACGGGTCCCTTCCCATCTACATGGAACCAACAACAGAGCTGGTGGGGCTTGTGAGGCAGCTGAAAAAGCTAAAGCATGCAAATACAGGGGTCTAGTTGCCGAAAATTATTTTGTCCCATTCGGTGTCGAGACCCTTGGTCCGTGGGGTCCTAGCGCTATAAGGTTTTTTAATGAAATAGCAAATAGTTTAGTCGACATCACAGGAGACCGAAGAGCTGGCAGCTACTTCGGACAAAGAATTAGTCTAGGTATTCAAAGGGGGAACGCTGCCAGTATTTTGGGAACCTTGCCTAAAGGGACTCCTTTTAGTTCTTATATTTAAGATTTTTGTTTTAGATTTGTTACCATTCTATTTATAATATGTTGTTATAATATTATACGCTAATATTCTCAATTAATAAATATTAAATTACTCATAATTAATTAATATAAAATTTACTCCTTTAGTTCATAGTATTGTTTGGAAATGACAAAATCCACACATATGAACATATTCGTGCTCATATAACTGGTTGCACATATCTACACAGATATTATATTTGCTGCCAAACAGTACTTAGTATATTACTGTAGGTATTTAGTCGTACCGCGTTGTGCCCGTCAGTTTAAGATTGTAGATGTATCGTCTCATGCGCCTGTAATTTCATCGGCACACATACCAGAACAGAGCAACGTGATTGCACCACTGCTTGGCAGCGAACTAATAGTCAAGGCGGCAGTATTTCTCCGGACGAACTTGGCTCAAATCCTACTGCTACACCGAATCACCGATTTTTTTGTGGACAATAATTGGCATGTAGGGATATTGATGACTAGACGGTCCTAAAAGGTCCCATTTTAAAAATGGTAGTGTGTACCCCCTAATTGCGATAAATAAGGGATAGAAACATTGCATTCGGTTCTCTTTCGATTTTGAAATCAGTCGCTTGTGTTATTTTAACAATGCCAATTGACATTCTTACGCGGTAATATATACTCTTGTAATTCTACCAAAAACAAATAAAGGAATTGAATTGTGATTCACTAAACCCGTTTTTAGAATACATAGTTATTGAAACGAAGATATATTTTATCGGTGCAACATTAAATCAAGAAGCGAAATCACATGTTACCATTCAGAGAGCACATTCTACTGCTATTTCATTTAAAAATCCACACACAACTTACAAAATTTTCAGACTTATCATGGAAGCTCAAAACTTAAACAATACAAACAGTAACAGTTAAACTTTTAGTAGAAAACGTACCCACCTTAGCTATTATTATAATTTATTCTGTGCTATAGGCTTACAACCAAAAATACTGGTCTACATAGGCCGAGTGCGGTTTGCAGGCGTTTTTAAACTGACAGACATCGCATTCTCTCTAA
The DNA here is from genome assembly GCA_921293045.1 of Aplocera efformata. Classification (NCBI taxonomy): domain Eukaryota; kingdom Metazoa; phylum Arthropoda; class Insecta; order Lepidoptera; family Geometridae; genus Aplocera; species Aplocera efformata. The sequence continues at coordinate 2,236,430 of OV121054.1, read as the reverse complement.
GGATGAAATAGACAAAAGACTCTCTTAAAAGATAAAGATATATATAACAGGGAATAATACATCCGCTCCTTTTGATTAGTTAGGGTTGGAACAGACGATAAACTTTTTTTTTTTTTTTTTATTTGAATAAGTGACGTGCGACTCAGTATGAGATCCAAATCTTTACTGAGTCGCATTCATCCTGCTGCGTCCATCACCCGAGACGGGGATGATACGTCTCATGCGCATGTGATTTCACCGGCAGCTATTTAACTAGCTATAACATAAAAACTAACTGTTATTTGACCACCTCTGTGCATGTAAAGTTCTCCTCCTCCTCCTCCTGTGACACGTTATATCATCAGGAATATAGTAATTTGTATGTGTCCAAGCGATACTTGAAATCTAAAGGTATAAATAAGTTAAAATTTAAGACATTTCTGTAGTTCAAATAACACAAATATATACATTAAAAAAGTATATATCCTGCTTTAATGATAATTTTATAATCAATTTATTTATTCTATCTTCATTTTATCAATTACAGAAAGTAAAAAATAATAATAATAATAATAATATCTACCGGCCTGAAAGTCAGTTGAAAGTAGTGTCTATTCAGGACAAGCTTTCGTGTGACGAACATACATCTTTGTTCTATATTTGGGTTATTAAGTAGACATTATATTTATGTATATACTAAAAATTCTATACAAGTATTGAGGGTACGCGATGCTTAGTTCGGGACTAGATAATCCATAAATATTTTTGATGGTTACGGCATTCTAATTTCTCACGTGCTGTGTCGGTGAATGCAAATACTTCAGCTTATTCGGCAAAGTTTGAAACAATCGGCCGTGAACTTTGTCAGTGTGGCCGCAGCGTGTCATTTGTCGCAATATTCAGCCAGTTAAAGTTTTCATTTTCCAGGTTTCGCAATGTTCGTGCGAAGTAGACAATGAAGGTTTTTTTTATTTTTGTCTGGTGAACAATAAAGGTTTTCTATTTTTGGTAGACGGTGGATGGAGGTGGCTCAGGACCGTCTAACCTGGACAGCTGTGGGAAAGACCTATGTCCAACAGTGGACGTCTGCCGGCTGAAAAGATGGTGATGATGACTAGCGGTTGCCTGCTACTTGGTCCTTCGTTCTCGTGAAATATAACATTTTTTATAATAAAGAAAGAAATATTTTATTCTCGCAAACTGTATACGACCAATCACAATACATTAAAATTTCAATAATAATAAAATAAGACTTAAAAAAAGTCATGCCTGCGGATCGCTGCCGTATACAGAGCTTGCGAGAAAAGCTCTGTGCTCAACATGAGCTGGGTAAACAGGATACCCAGCGCTGATTTTCAGCACCAGCCTTTTTACCAATAAAGTGCTACATTTTACAAAGAAACTTATATAACATCTTTATTTACCAAATGAACCAAGTAAAACAGGTTCACATTATACATTCCTTCACAAATACCTCCATATCATCAAAGGGATTCGAAATGTTTTCATCAGAATGAGGGTGTCGTCCCCACATAATCATAAATCATGTCTCGTACAGAATAATTCACACTTCGATAAATATTATAGTAGCATTAATGAAAGTAAAGCCGGGCACAAATTATTGGGTATACATATGTAATACGCGACGCGACTTAAACGGTGAAATAGTTTTTTTTTTTATTTGTCGAGCTGACCGCCCACCTGATGCTAAGTGGTTACTGCCACCCATAAAACCCAAGTAATATCAACTGTTATAGAGACGGGGATGTAACGTCTCACGCGTTTTTAATTTCCCCAACATCCACACCCTTCCACCGGAACACAGCAGGGAGTGCACCACTGCGTGGCGGTGAATGACCAGGTGTGGTCTGCCGCCAAGCAGTAGTGCTCGCATTACTGTGTTCCAGTGGAAGGGTGTAGGTGCAGGTGAAATCACATGCGCATGAGACGTATCATCCCCGTCTCGAATGGACGCAGCAGGATGAATGCAACTCAGTATAAGATCCAAATCTTATACTGAGTCGCCTTACTGTTGTCATGGGCGGGGGTCGCCACTTACCACCCGATGGGCCCTCAGCTCGTATCATCACTTAACCAAATAAAAAAAACCTTTTATTGCAGTGGTATGTACAAACAGAAATGTAAGAAAAATACTCAAGAACCAAGAATAAATCATGCTCACCACACAATGTGTGCCCACTTTGAAGGCAGTATTACCAACTAAGCTATGGAGTCAAATATGAAAAGTCGCTTCTTAGTCGCATCCCATACAATTCAACACTGAATATTGAACAAACAAGAATGCAGCTTAGCTTCCTATTTAAGATATCGATCGGCTCTGTGACAATTGGAGTTAATGTTAGATTATACTCTCATGGAGAGCGTGGTGGCCCAGGGGCATAGACGCCGACTTTCAATCTGAAGTTTGCTGGTTCAAACCCACACGTGCAACAAATAGTTTTTTCACTTGAAAAAATTTATGTGCGCGATACCACGTTCTCAAAACGGTTACGGAAAACATCGTGAGGAAACCGGCATGTCTTAGAACCAAAAATTCGACGACATGTGATATCTACCAATCCAGATTGGGCTCCCGTGGTAGATCAGAGACCATTCACTCTCAATTATCGAGAGTAGGCCAGTGTCTATGCAGTGGGTACATTAGAGGCTAGTACGGTTACACTCTCATTTGTTTATTAAATACTCGTATAATAAGATATTACCATAGTATACAAAAAACATTTAATTGTTATAAGTATGTAATATAAGATATACCTCTCTATATATTTTATTTATCTTACAACGACATATAAATTACCCAAATCGGTCCAGCCGTTTATGAAATTTAACGAGGCTAACGAACAGCATTCGATTTTTATACATATAAAATTATATAGATACATAATCAATAACAATGTATGTAACTGTGATAACAATAAATTAATTTGTACAAGTAACAAGCGTTCAGAAGCAAAAGTTACAGACTGAAAGCTAGGAGGTCAAGGGGGGATAACAGAAATCAGGGGGTTAACCAAATTGTGCAAACTTTTGCACCATTAATCACGGCATTCGCAAGTACAAATGTTCAGATGGAAAATTTTAATTTACCGATTGGGTAAGAGAGTTTGCAAGTAATTATTATAAAAGCACGTTTGCCTTCACCTGAAGAACTTGTCTTAATTTTCGATCAAGTTGTGAAAACAGTAAGAGTGGTGGCACAGTTTTAATTAAATTAATTAGGTATTAGAAAATTAAAAATATGAAAAAAACACATACTTATTTAATTGCTTAAAGTTAAGGTAAATGAATTATTTATGTTATTAAAGCAATCATTTGTCAAATACATGGATTCCCTTTGTTGGAGTTATATAATCCGTACCAGCCTCTAATGTTCCCACTGCAGAGACACCGGCCTACTCTCGATAATTGAGAGTGAATGGGCTCTGATCAACCACGGGAGCCCAAACCAGATTAGTAGATGTCACATGTTGTTGAATTTTTGATTCTAAGACATGCCGGTTTACTCACGATGTTTTCGGTCACCGTTTCGAGAACGTGGTATTGCGCACATAAATTTTTCAAGTGAAAAACTAATTGGTTCACATGTGGGTTTGAATCAGCGACCTTTAGATTGCAAGACGGCGTCTGTGCCGCTTTGCCACGCTGTCAAGGTAGTATTCATAGCCTTTATAAATTAAAGTTACTTTCTTTAACAGTTTTACGATTACAAAGAAGCTTTATAGCAGGTCGTAGAAGTTGGTGACTGACACGATAGCTCAATTTGCCATTGTTCCCGATATGGCCGCCATTGTGATAAGGAATATTGAGTTATATGTCATTTTTCAACCACTTCCGGAGGTGGTCATGAAGTCAGTTGAACTTATTAAGTTTGTTATATTTATATTTGTTATATTTATAAACCAATTTGGAAAATTCTCTTTTTGTTTGAAAGGATATGCTATCAGGTTGGCCCCATAGAAATTATATCAAATCGGTTTTGTTAGTTTGGTTGTTAAATTAAATAACTCGATCATATATGTGATACAAGTAAACAAAATTGCGTATTTTGTTTTCCTGTGACTTTTTTCTGTTCGTCGTATACCGATTTGGATCTCTTTTTTGAACTACCAATTTCTGAGGGTGAGAAATACGGGATGAAAATATTCGTGAGCGGTTTTTTTTAGATTTTTTTAAAATCAGTCTCTAGTTATTAAGGTATGTCGCGGGCGACCCGGTATCGAGAAAAATACCTCTCGTTTTGACCCAATTTCGCCCATGTGCTTTTTATTAAACTAACGGACGTTGTTTTTGATTTAATTCAGTGGTTTCGGCGTGATGATCGGTCAAGATACAGACAGATAGACAGACAAAAATGAAAAACTTTAGAACTAAAAATTTACAAATTTTCTTCAATTTACACTAGTGAACCTATTACAGTTCTATTATAAGTATAAATATGTATTACAAAAAAAGTACTATTTAAGTACAGTTGCTTAGTTTGGGGCTTAGCTTAGAAAATCCAAGAATATTTATTTTATATTCATTTATTTAAGTGATATTATCTGTGCTCACTCTACTCTACCCTATCAGAATCACCTATCATCAATATCGTAGGATTAATCGGCAAACGCACACAACTGTCCTGCCGGGTGCTTATCTATAATCTGTTAGCCATCATAACAATGAGTTATATCCTGAGTTCCTAGCTCATATCAATTACAGCACGATCACTAAGTACTCTGCCCTAGGCGCTGTAGTATGTGGGTTCAAAAACCTCCCCTAAATTTTTGAATATACCTGTTCTGTACCTGGGTTATTATCTATCAGTTCCCATAGTACATGACCTGATTATTTTAGGCTATGGAACTGTGGCGTGCAGTGTTCGCGTAGTGATGGGGCAGAGGCTGTGAGAAGATCTCTAGTGAACTTTCATTTCAAGAGCCCAGGGATCTTTGAATGCGCAAAGTCAGCCATTGGTTTTAGTTCAAATAGGTGTATCTGTTTCTGAATAAAAAGTGCAGCGCATCATAAAAAAAAGTTGCGCTGTTTCCATGAATATTTATTAATAACAACATCGGAAGTGACTTTTAAAACTACGATGGTTATGAACTGATATACCCCGTTTTGATCCTCTATTTCGGTTCTTCCTATCCTTTGTCTCCTCGTCTCCCCTGGATCCCATGCCGGGTGATGATGGCACGTCTTTAAACTCTTTAGAATAGATGCGCAATAATGCGCCGATTATTCATAGGACGAAGACGTTGACTTGTGATGTGTAATTCATACCACCACCACTCGGATTTCTTTGTGCCGGTGGAAAAGTGAAGGTGCCGGTAAAATTACAGGCGCAGATGTCACAACCTTGTCTCAGAAGGAAAGCGCAACACAATGCGACTTGTTGCTTCTCATATTTGTTTAGAGGACCAGAGTCGTTTTGCTGTTGCTTATGGACGGCAGTAACCATTGAACAGGTTGGCGTCAGGTCCCATAACTATAATAATTTATGGCTCAAAGCATACTTTTTGAATGCGGCTTGAAAACTCCAACATCATATATGGCCACTTAATCACAAAAAAAGAACTAGCTTCTTTCCCCAGGCTGTGGTTGGTCCAATCTATGTTTAACTTCTGCTAATTGTTTGCCTCCGGGTCAACTCCATCACCAGTATAACACGGCCTCTCTCTTCACACCACAAACTTATACTCGATACAAAATAGGAGATAAGTGAAGTATGCGGAGGTCAAGTTAAAGTGGTCGGCCATCAACGCAATTTCGTGGGAACCGATGTAGCAAGTCAAACTTTTAACATGATCAATATTTAATTAGTTTACTCAATGTTAGAAGTGTTGTGGTTACATTTTGAAGAAATAACTTTGTTTCGCAACAATTGAAATGATAATGCAATGTTTTATTGATTAAGATAATACAAAGTTGCGAATTTGATTATTGATTTAATGAAAAACATTTCCTGGGTCTTTAACTTTGGAGCAATTCAAACTCAAACCCCGAGAATTATGTAGGATCTCACTCGATTTTATTTTTTGTTCGGATGTCCGTCTTATTCTGTAAAGATATTCAGTTTCAGTTCAGCAATAGTTTTTATTTATGGTACAAAAGAGACAAAAGATGGTAAACTCAATATTTGTCTACCCCGACTCACCAACCTAACCTCGAAACCCTTCTATATCTCTACAACTTCTTGGACAACGTCTTTAGAAGTAAACGAGATACGATTCACCTAAAAGAATGAGCGCGATTGTTACCACTGCAGACACCGGCCTACTCTCGATAATTGAGAGTGAATGGGCTTTGATCTACCACGGGAGCCCACGATGTTTTTCCTTCGCCGTTTCGAGAACGTGGTATTGCGCACATAAATTTTTCAAGTGAAAAACTCATTGGTTCACGTGTGAATTTGAACTAGCAACCTTCAGATTGAAATTCGGCGTTTATGGCCCTGGGCCACCACGCTTTCTTACCTACCTAACCTCAAAATCCTTCTACGGCTCTACAAGTTCTTGGGCAACATCTTTAGAAGACACGATTTACTAAAAATTTGTTCACCCGGACCAACCTAACCTCAAACTAATTCTCCATCTCGACAAGTTCTTAGGCTTACCCCAACATGTCAGTGCAGTGCTTAGTCACCCCTGGTCCCAGTGGCAGCCTTACAGGGTGGCAAGCAGGGCAACTGTCCAGGTACTTTTGTAGGGGCCTCGCACCCTTGTAGAACAACCCGATTTTTATTTTGATATGCTAGAGACTTCTAATTCACATCCCAAAGGGCCCAAAGGCATCACAAAGATATTTCATCCGGAGCCTCTCAATATGCATAGTGGCCCCTGTCTGGCTCCTTCCTAGAATTGCAATTGATTGGATGAGTAATTGGTAGATGAATTATGTGATTGAATGATCTGTTGCCTCATAGGATTTGATAGGATGGTTTGTGTTGTAATCGTTCCACTAGGTAGTTCAATAGCAAGGCCATTTAACACGGTAACGGCTAAGTTTGTGATCTTTAATATCATAATAACATAATTCAAGGTCACACACATAGTACCTATGCTATTCAAGGTCACAAAGTTTGCATACATATGCTACTTTTCATCCAAGTGGGCAAATGCTAGTTATTTTTAGCATTAGCAAGTTCATTATATAGTACCTATCTATCTACTAGGTTCATAAACCGATTAAATAATCAGCAACTGGTACTTTTCAAAGAAATAATGTCAATCCAAGTGAGATTTGCCTACAAAACTGAAATATATGAAACGAGAAATAAAACAAAAGCCCTCATCCAATAGAACCGAAGCGATCACTCGCCAATTACCTCTGAACAAACTTCCCAAATTGTTTTATCCGTTCCTCATCGGCGATATCCTCTCGAATGAGTGGCGTGAGTGCTGGCACGTGACACGTATTTTTATAGCCTTGGAAGAATTGAAAGGAACAGTAATTACCCGTCTATGATAGTGTACGATTATATGACGATTTTTTATAGCTATAGAAGAATTGAAAGGCACTGTAATTACTAGCTACTCGTATGATAGAGTATGATTATACGGTTTTATAGTGTTTGAATAATTGAAAGGTACTGCAAATACCCGTTTATGATCGTGTATAACCTTGAAACAGTCGAATATGACTGGAATTAGCTGACTATGATAGTACACGATTATGCGACGATTTTTATAGTGTTTGAAGAATTGAAAGGAACTGCAAATACCCGTTTATGATCGTGTATAACCTTGAAACAGTCGAATATGACTGGAATTAGCTGACTATGATAGTATACGATTATGCGACGATTTTTATAGTGTTTGGAGAATTGAAACGAACTGCTAATACTCGTTTATGATCGTGTATAACCTTGGAGCAGTCGAATATGACTGGAATTACCTGACTATGATAGTATATGATTATGCGACGATTTTTATAATGTTTAAAGAATTGAAACGAACTGCTAATACTCGTTTATGATCGTGTATAACCTTGGAACAGTCGAATATGACTGGAATTACCAAACTATGATAGTATAAGATTATGCGATTTTTTATAGATTTGGAAAAAATTAAATGAAACTACAACCCGTCTATGATAGTGTAAGGTTATGCGACGGTTTTTTATAACCTTGGACGAATTGAAATGGAGATTAATTACAAAGTGTGTACGATTATGAGGCAAATTTTTATAGCTTTGAAAGTATAAGAAGACCCAAGTCGTACCCGTGGCGTTGATAACTATTAAACATCCTATGGACCATCAGCGTGTTCCCTCACTACAGTCGCATATAAATTATTTTACTTATCGAAGCTATCGAAACGAAATGCTTCATAGATGCAATCAATATTAATCCAATTGTCTTTTCTTCGCCCATTGTAGACCGATTTTTATATTTCTTTTTGAAAATGGTAAGGGCGACCATTGTAGACCGATTTTTAAGTTTCTTTTTTAAAATGGTAAGGTGTACCCTAATGGCGAGAAATAAAGGATGAAAATACGTAAGACGGCTTTTCGATATTTTTAAATCAGTCAATTATTAATTTTCACTTGGTATTCGTATTCTACATCACTTGCATTCATCCATCGTCTCCAGGAAGAGAGTGCCAAAATGAGTGGCGTGAATGGTGAAACGTGCTCCGTATTCTAATTTGGGTCTTGAAAGAACTGAAAAGGGAACGTAATTGAAAAATCGTTTTGAACGTACCATTCAAGCGTTTGATGCATACGGATTATGAAATATTTCACGAATTGTATTATTAATTTTTCACAGTAAGATGGCTGGGCTTGGCTAGGCTTTTGATTAAAAAAAATATGTACAATGCCAGGCCATATAGCTCGAAGAACCGACAACCGCTGGGGAATAAAGGTTCTCGAGTGGCGACCACGAACCGGCAGACGTAGTGTTGGACGACCCCCCACCCGATGGACCGATGACATAAAAAAGGTCGCGGGTAGACGGTGGATGGAGGTGGCTCAGGACCGTCTAACCTGGAAAGCTATGGGGGAGGCCTATGTCCAACAGTGGACGTCTGTCGGCTGATGATGATGATGATGATGATAGTACAATTATTTTTAGTTTGGTTACAGAGTATCTGGTAATGACTTGACAGTTGAGTTAGCAGTAGCTTGCTTTCTGCGCTGTAGAGTTTGGTTTCAATTGCGATTCAGGACAAACATTTGTGTACGAATATAGATGTTAGCTCTGTTTCTCAGTGGCATTGTATCAATTATCTAGTCCCCATACCTATGCTTAGTTTGGAACTAGATGACGCTGTGTGATATGTTCATAATTCATAATTCTTTATTGTACACAAAAAAATAGAGATAATACAAACATGATGAAAGAAAGGTATGTACACAGGCGAACTTAACCCTAAAAAGAGTTTTCTTCCAGTAAACCTGGGGTGCTAGAGAGATGTGATAGAAAAGGTAGGAAAGTGTACATGACGAGGAGAAACGCTAAAAGATTAAATAACAGACAAGCGAAATAATAAAACAACATACAAAATCAACAAGAGTCAAAACATCATGCTGAGTCGCATTACTGTTGTCATCGTCGGGGGTCGCCCCTTGCCACCATGTGGGCCCTCAGCTCGTTCGAATTGGTTGTTCCTATGGTAGATTTTTATAATAATTATATCTCGGCTAGCAAGAGTGCACATCACTCTCAATTATCGAGAGTAGGCCGGTGTCCCTGCAGTGGGCATTAGAGGCTGGTACGGTAAGAGTGCACTTGCATTACTGCAGAGTGTACATCAAAGAAACTGGCACTATAAATATCTTTAGTTTTATTCAAACAACAGGTTGCTTAACTCCTGTAAATGTCGCAAGAAATAGGCTTTAAATGAGCTTTGAAATGCATTTTTATTCATTCATTTATTACGTACAAAAGGTACAATATAAAGCTTCAGAGAAGAATTGCAGTGGGCTCTCAATCTGTTCAACCTATGAATGACTTCACAAATAGTGAATGGAAAGTGAACGATTCATAAAGGCCACCCGATCAGGTACCAAACGTTTGCTGCAGTTACTATTTGGATGATTTCTACAAATGGTCACCGAAGGTCACTGCATTTCTTTTGTTTATACGAATTTTTCAACAATGCTAATTTGTCGTTATGTACCTAAAATATTGATGCAAATTCTTGGCTGATCAACCCTGTTGTCAGTAGTGTTGATATTATTTTATAAATTTAGGAATAAAACGAAAGGCGTTCGTGTTCATTCGCTACAAGTGATCACTTACAGCGCTGTTTCATTTCCTCAGTGGGCAAATAAAGGGTACTTTATACACCAAAACGTTGATGTAGAGGGAATGGATGAAAACTTTAATTAACAGAAAAGTTCTACTCAATGCCGTTGTCAGTTTTGGTTCTTTTTTATGTCAATAATGGTGTATTTGCGCTTAGCCAATTTCCGACAATAGTTCAGAATAATGTAGCTTGGCTTTGAAATGTGTCTGTATGTATGTTTGTTACTCCTCCACCCCTCAACGGCGGATTTGGACGAAACTTGTTTTTTTGTTTGTGATTTGCAATAAATACTAATTCTGTCACATTATCTCATCGTCGCAAGACGACATTTTTTTTTTTAATTACCTTTAATTACTTGTAATTTTATAAATGCAAAATTCCAAGTTTGTATCTCTGTAAATCAGCGTCATATATTGCTATAAAGCTTTTTTCTCTTTCATAATACAATTTTAAGAAAAAATATAACATATTTACATAATTAACTTGAAAGTTCTAGAAATATAGCGCCATCTCTTAGCACAAAGCTAGAAACTAAAGTGTGAAAATAAGAATATATAATATTTTCTTAAAAGTGAATTTCAGAAAAAGAAACGTTTCTTTTTGTAAAATAAGATGCCCTGTACTACGATGCTTTGTCACAAATGGCATGGACAAACACAAAAACACCAGACCAATACCCAAGACCCGGTAAAAAGTTTAAACCACGACATAAAGTGTGTCCCGGCCGGGAATCGACCTCGGAACCCCACGCTTAGAAGGCAGGGTTACTACCAACTAAGCCAGTGGTCAATAAATGTAACAAAATAATTAGCCTGAAACTTCTAGAAAAAGAGTGTCATCTCTTAGCACAAAGCTAAGAGATGACACTGAGAAGTAAGCGTTCTCATTGTATTAGAATATATAAATGTACCCTCACCAGTAGTTTTACGAATTTTGAAGCGGATTTATTATTTTTTTTTTATTGTTATTGATCACTTACTTTCTCGTCAACAACTATGCTAATCGGCACATACTTCTTATATTCGCTTGTTATTTCTCTATAAGCAACTTTGTGAATTTTTATGCGAAATATTTTAAACTAACGTTTTTCCTTAAGAATCTTCCCTCTCCAAGTCGGATAATACGGGTTCCCCGCCTAAATACCAGCAACCTTCAAAACGTAAGTCACGTAAATTGTTTTTGCCCAGCGTCACGTCTCACACGATCTCATACGCAGGCGTCCATAAACATAGATGCCTCCTTTATTGACTCTACATCCATGTACCGCTCATTCGATAGATATTATTGTTTGTTAGCGGGTGTCCATTAAGTTGGTTTACAGGGGGATAAAGGAATATGGTTTTGTTTCGTTGGTCCCAGGGGAAATACACTTTATGGTCATAGGAATGTATGATTTTTGTTGTGCCCTTATTGCGGGAAGAAAATCATTTTTTTTGGTACACAATTGTGGGCCGTAACTTTGAATGAGAAACCTTGGGCATATTGTAGTTTATTTTGATTTTTTTTTGTTATTAGGCAAACTGCTAACATAATGAGTATTAAAATAGAAAAATCCTACTCAAACCCATTTAAAAACTGAAACTTATTTGAGACCGCTTGAAAGATAAACATATATTAATGGACATTTCACATAGCGTCCTCTAGCCTAAAGAGCAAAGCAAACTATGGAAACCAGATCACTGATACAATACTTACGCAGTACTTTATTTTGTAAATACACACTCATAATACGTAATAAATGCTTGTCCTGAGTGGGAATCTAACCCATATCCTACAGCGCGGAAGGCAGACACACACACAAAAAATTATCTAGTTCTCATAGTACATGCTATGTTTAGTTTGAGGCTAGATGGCGCTATGTGAAAGATCTATGAATATATTTTATAATAACTATATATAATAAATATCGATTTTTTTTACTTTTATCAAGTGAAACCAAATAAACAGAGATTATGTTAAAAATCCTTAGTCTCGAGTATAGAAAACTTTGATGGTTTCGTATGAGTCTCTAATATTCCAACTGGACACCGATATTTGAGAATGAATGGTATTTGATTTGCCACAGGAGTCCAAACCGTATCGTAAATGCCACATGTCATCAAACTTTTAGTTATTGGAGATGCCGGTTTCCTCACGATGTTTTCCTTCACCATTTCAAGAACAACGCGCATATCAATTTCATACCTGCAAAACTCATTGTTACGCGTGTGGTTTTGAAACAACCTCCGGTCGGCGTCTGTACCCCTGAGCCACTCGCTCACGGTTCAATCAGAGATAAATTGTCAATCTATCGGTGATTGAGCAACGTCTTGCTTGGCTGGAAAGCGAAAGTTCTCAACATAGTGTAATATAATGAGAATATTATTTTCTAGTCATACCTTTCTAGTATTTTATAGTGTAGTAATTATTTAATTATTATTATTAGCCTACATCGTCCCACTGTAGGGCAAAGGTGGGCCCTCAGTTCGTTCCGTCACTAAATCACATTAAAAAAATATATAAGCATATTTACATATAAGTATATATTTACTACCAACTGAGCTACGGAGTCCTGTTCTAGAGAAATCTAATACCACTGATCCTAGTCTTATGCCTAGATACCAATTTCATAGGCACACGGGATTGCATCAGAGGATTGCCAATGAATAACTAAATTCCTGTCCCTGTGATAGACCAATTAATATACTGAGACAGTCAGTCATTCTAACCAATACCAGTCTACCTACACACACAAAACAGTCGAAGTTTCTCACTAACATTGTTTGCACTGTGACTCAATTTGAGTTGGTATTCACAAAGACAAGGTTTGGTTAAGTCGTTTCAGAACCAAATTACTGTTGTGAGAATGTGCCCTCGGCCGGAAAGATCAAATCAACGTTTTGACAATGCTAAGTTATTGTATTGAAGTGCGTGGACCTTTTGATGTTGTTAATTTGATTCAGAGATATTGGAGTGATGAAGGTATCGAAGGGTTCCGTACTTCAAAAGTGAAAAAAGGAACCCTTATAGGATTACTTCATTGTCGGTCTGTCCATATGTCAGGAACGCGTAGAGGTATCAAGTTGAGGGTCCCTTTTTACCCCTACGGAACCCTAAAAATACAGCCTCTTTTTACCCCTACGGAACCATAAAATACGGCCAAATTGATAATCTCCTCTGAAAGTAGGTTGAAAGAGCAATACGACCAAGCAATTCACCTAAGTAAGCGACTATGGCCCTAAACCAATTATTATAAGCGCTACATTTTAATATTCACCAAGATGAAAAATCTTTAGCTTTAAACCGTTTTTTCATCGATAACCTGTCAAACGTCGATTGAGGTGAGCACCAATTAACAGATATGAACGATCATAGTCCGAGTTGACACGGGATGGTGGAAACTGAATCGAGGATATCGCCTGAACAGACTCAAATATTTTGAGGTTGACATACCATATCTATGTCAAACTATGTCAATGTATTGTAAAACTAACGGCTTAATTGCGTATTTTTAAAACATGACAATACCCATATTTTGACGGCTCCGTGGCTTAGTTTGTAGTACCCTGCCTTCGAAGCGAGGGGCAGGACCCCTCGCTTCGAAGGCAGGGTTTGATTCCCAGCCGGGACATACTTTGTGTGGTGAGCATGAAGTTTGTTCTCGGGTCTTGGGTATTTGTCTTGTATTTCTGTATTTGTCCATGCTATCTGCGACACAGGGAATCCTAGTGCAGAGGTATGAATGTGTAAACGTTTATTATATACAGCACCAAATTAAAAATCAAATACAAATTACTTTATTTCTTAAAAATAGTGTATATGTATTATTATATAAAAATATGTGTATATATCACATATGTGTATTGTTCAATAAATATCTTGGCCAGAGATTGGGAATTTTGAAATTCGAGATCCAAACGAGTGTTTCTTTTAATTTTTTTCTTTACGCACTCACTACGATTTTGTGTCGCAGATGGCATGGATAAACACAAAAAAAGACCCAGAACAGTCATTTGTGTGACGAATATAGATATTTGTTCAATTTCTGTGTATTCTAGTATTTAAAAAATAAATTCTATCAGCAATCTGGTTGCCATTTTTGAAAGTGTTAATAATTCTCATCAGAAGTTTAGAATTTTAAACATTAGTTTTAAAAGCTAATCGTATAAACCATAGAAAACAATTGCTTTAAACAAACCTTTCAAAACTATCTTAATGGCCCTAAATTCCAAAGCTGCAAAATTCCTTGAAACTAAAATGCCCTTCTGTGGATAACAAGGATCCCAGGTGACTAACTAGGCAGGGATTGAACGGGCGACCCTTATAATGACTGGTAATTTTGGTCACACTCCGAACTAATTGTATGTGTAACTTATCTAGCATAGAGTAGTGATTAAGCGACCCTTAAACGTTTGTCCAAGCGTCAGTCAATTTATTAGGAACTTATTTTATATGTAACTTGTCTCGCATGGAGGCATGGAGCAGTGCTAAGGCGCCCCTTAAACGTTTGACCAAGCGTCAATCAATTCATCAGGAACTAATTGTATTCGTAATTTTTCTCGCATAGAGCAGTGATGGGTGCTGATAAAGGAAGAAGTACTGCCTCCGCATTGGGTTATCTGCTGCCAAGCAGTGGTGCACTCGCATTGCTGTGTTCCGGTGGAAGGATCTAGGTACCGTCACATGTGCATGAATTGTTGAGTCTTCTCATACTTTGATCGGGGAGGACCCAAGTCGTATTACTGTTGTCATACGCGAAGATAACCACACAACACCAGGTGGGTTTTCAGCTCGTACCGTCACTTTTGTTACATATAAAATGCCTCTTATATACACAATTACATAAGAACTCTCGAATGTAACATACACCACAAATATCTAAGACTGGAAATCCAAACGTTTATAAACCCTACACAAATATTGGTTTGGAAGTCGGCGGGGAGTCGAAGTCGCTCGCATTGGATTCTAGAAATGCCTCAGGCATGCCTACACAATCGATTCCTAATCTGAAAACAGTGGACCATCACTCTATGGAAATACGCCTCGATAATCGTGTAACAATCACGATACCCAACTGACATAATAACTTTGAAGTTGGTCTTATCGCCAGCGGAAGTTTCCGATTTACAAGCAAAATTGAACATTGGACTAGCTGAAAGAAAACAGCTGCTTCAATCTAACATATGTTGACTAAACGGGTGCTAAGCAATGTAAGGGTAGATCATACTCAAAGTGTGCATAAGGCTCTACGATAATGCTTGTCATTATCAAAAAAATACACCAAAGGAAAAAAGGTTCCAGAGAAAATTTGTTATATCTTAATCTTCTTAATATATATAAATCTCGTGTCACAATGTTTGTCTTCAATGGACTCCTAAACCACTTAACCGATTATAATAAAATTCGCACACCATGTGCAGTTCGATCCAACTTGAGAGATAGGATAGTTTAAATCTCAAATTATAGTCGCAATTTTAATTTATTGCTAATTATTTGTCTGTTATTATTTGACAGTCACAATTACAAAAACGTTAGTCACAGCAACGCGTGGCCGGGTCAGCTAGTTAATATATATAAATTACGTGTCACGATGTTTGTCCGCGATGGACTCCTAAACTCCTTAACCGATTTTAATCAAATTTGTACACCGTGTGCAGTTTGATCCAACTTAAAAGATAGGATAGCTCACATCTCAATTTATGATCGCAATATTATTTTATTGCAAATTAAAATATCATATGACAAAAACGTCAACGCGTCAGCCACAGCAACGCGTGGCCGGGTCCGCTAGTTTTTTTATAAATCAGTTGCTCGCGTCCTTAGATTACCATAACGTGGAGGCAGTACTTCTTAAGACCTTGATACAAGTTCAACTGCTATTTTTAGTTGCTCCTATGGCACCATCTTTACGTGTAGGGATACTAGATGCCTTCAGATGTGACCAACTGCACCCCAGCAATCGATTTTCGAATTGCACTGAACTTCTGCGGGATTCAGTGGGTTAGCTTTTTCCCAAGACTGTGACCTACTCCCCCTTACTTAACTGTTAGTAATTACTGGTCACAAGACTGGTCTCTAAAAGCCTTCGAAACTTTGGTGATTACGAGTGGGCGGTGCAGCTTTTGTCTGCAGATTTTCAACACTCTAAATAGGTTTAAACTGTTTATGAATTTAGTAGCTGCGACCCACTGTTACACGAGGTACTTTTTCGGGATAAAAAGTGAATGAATGATTAATCGTGGTGTTATCCGAAATCAATATGAGAGGATGGGAAACTGACAGAAGTTTTTTGCAAGTCATTAAAAATATTACGTCTTTTTTCGGGATAAAAAGTACCCTATGTGTAATCCAGGCTATGAGCTACCTTTATAACAGTTTTATTGTACGAAAATGTAAAAACCCCCGACGAAATCTTCATAAATTGTAGCTAAGAACCATCTCCATCACCTCAGCTTCAACAGAAAACACCGCATCAAAATTGGCCCATTCGTTCGGGAGCTCCGATGCTACAGACAGACACACAGATATACACTACAACCTTATAACATTATCCAAGAATAATTCAATTAAAAAAAGCTTAGATAAATAAACTTGACGTTCAATTATCAATTCAAAGTTCAGTCAAGTTTCAGTCAAGTTTTACAATTAGGCTAATTGACATTATTATAAAGGAATGGGGGCCAAACGTGAAATTCACCTACGGACGCGAGCAAAATATTCCCCCAAAAGTGTGGTAAGGGTAAATAAAAGATTCCAGTTATGTAAATATTAATAATATGAAATCATATCATTTCGTCAATTTTGTTTTAGCATTAATTTAATTTTTAATTTAATCAGCCTTTTCCTGGTTTTAAGTATAAAAAGGTAAGAACATGAATTAGCGGAAATATAATAGCTTTGCATATTTTTTACAGATAATTACGATGGCCACAGTCCCTAGTGAATTTAAGTCTTTTCGCCATTAAATTTACTGAAACTTTGCGAAATAAATAATTCAGATTTATTTTAAATTATGTATTTCCATTTTAATAAGCCTTAAAAATGTGTGCAGAACACAAAGGTTTAAGAGAACCTATAGTAGTATACGTACAATGTCTGTCTGTCTATTAAAGTTAAAAAATATAAAAGAATATGGCGGATTAATTAATCAAATAATTAAGAATATAAATATCAATTATTAAAGCCTTTTAGTTCTCATTTGTCGAAAGTAGAGTGGGAACGTTAGAGGCTGTTACGGACTACCTACCATTTATATAAAAACCTACTTTTGGAGATAGTTATATGCCGAGTAATCTCATCATGATCTAGGTTTACCAGAGGGTAAATCTAGATCTATTTTTGTAAACACGTCTGTATTTGGGACGCAGTCTTTGTAAAGGCTTTTTGCAGGCGAGATAAGCCAGTTCGTTTTTCTATCTAGAAGCAGATTGCGTAAGTAAGATCATAGAAGTCAGGGTACAAGTTTGCAGGACAGAGGGGGTGGGGAGGGAGGCCTCCATAAGAGGATTAAACACGGTAATAAGGTTTGCCCCACACTTAGGTAGGTCAAGCGGGACTTAGGCGTACTTTTCTTATAACGTAATGTCTCGTACAGCATAAGAACAAAATGGCCGTCTTTTGCGGTTTGAAATTATTTAGTCCCTCTTTTAAGTGACATTTTAGTTGGCAAAATGAGAAAATACGAGATGTAGGCAATAAAGATTAGAAAATTCTCGGAAAGGGCCCTAAAGGCCGGACTGGTTCAAAAATAAAACGTGTTCAATACTTTCGTCAAATTATATAACAACTCCGTAGTTTAGTTGGTAGTAGAACCTTCGGAGCGAAGGGTCCTGGGTTCGAGCCGGGGTCTCACTTTGGGCTTACATAAAAAAAAAGAATGACGCACCCTGGAAAAATCTCAGCCGAAGCCTTTTCCGTAATATTAAAGAAAAAATATACGCATGTTACGATATCGATTGCATGCAATCGGAGAAGACTTTGAGTGATGAGAGTAAAGTTTGTACTCGGGTCTTGGGTGTTTGTCTTGTGTATCTGTTTTTTCCTGCCACCTGCGATACAGAATCCTAATTTACGGGTATGAGTGTGTAAGCGTTCATTTATTATAATAAAGATTACTTCCTCCAAAACCCCTCTGAATTTAAGTCGCTAATATTGTACTATTATAATATATATATTGTCAATTCTAATAACATTTCATGTCAAAATACAAAACCTCGTAGCCAGAAAACTCATAAATATTTTCAGTAGCGACTGCAAATATTCGATATACATTTCATCGTATTATTACGTGGGGAAGTCGATCATCTTCGGCGCTGCGGCTTGGCCGGCGGTCAACTTGTTACGGGGCTTGAACGAGCTTCGAGCACAGTGCACCTACAATAGTGGAAAGAGTTTATTTTCAACATTTTTAACAGGACATTGTCACTTAATTAAAAAGTTCCATAAGTAGTTATAAAACTATACATATAAGGCCTAATAACTATTCTGCGAAACTACCGATTGCAACTATTCAATATACGAGTCGAGTAGGGTTTGAAAATTAGTATAATAATAAGAACGAGTGATCTTGAGGCATGTACCCATGTGTGTACCTTTTTTAAAAATTTATTGTCATATTAGGTATAAATTTTAATTACGTTACGTTTATTATTATGTTTACAAACTCATACGCCAGCAGTAATATTCAACACAAGACAAACACCCAAGGTCCGAGAACAAACTCTACGTTCATCCTCCTGTTTCGAAGGCAGGACAAGCTACGAAGCCGGTTGACTTTGTCTTTGACTTATAACAAATCAGAAACATCATGTTACCCTACGGTTTAAAATTTATACTGTGGTTTTCAGCGAGTTAGTGTGATGTAGGAGTCTGCATGTATACCTTAATGGTAGTGTCCGCTAGCTCATTCATTTGAGAGATTTATGTTCCACCAAAATGGCAACATTATGTTCTAGTCATAAGCAAGTACTTTTAATACTAAATTTTCAACTAAGTTCCAAAGAGAGGTTATCAATTCGGTTGTATTATTTTTTTGTTTATTACCTCTGAACCAACCAATTTTTATATTTTATATTTATTAAAAAAAAACACACTAATATGATATATGTGTGTATGTTTGTGACTCCTTCACGCTCAAACGGCTCAACAGATTTGGATGAAACTTGGTACCAAAATAGCTTATATCCTGGATTAACACATAGGCTACTTTTGATCCCGAATAACCGCGGGAAACACGCGGGGCACAGCTAGTTAAGTCATCAACAAATATTATTGAGTATTTATACGATACATTAATCAACCTCTATTGAGTAATTAGATACTTAACTTAAGTACTTCTACTTTACCTAGCTAGTTTCTCGTAGCTACATAGTTATGGAGAGACTGAGAATAGTTTTGAACTAGTTATGGTAATATCAACACAAACTCCATGAAAGTACTAGAACTATATTCTAGTATGGTTCCCCACGCAGTTCGTGCCTGGGATCGTAAAAATGATAAAATATTTATACAGGTGTCTCATAAGTAATGTCGGTTTTCATATGTGAAAATTCCTGTCGTAAAAACATGTCGTAACTTGTTAAGACTAGTCTCTAATTCTATGAAGAGTACAATTGCTTTACTATCTTTTAATCATTCTCTCTTTGTTTATTGACGACGCAGTGCGTTTTTTATATTAAAGAGTGTGGAAGCGAAAAATGTCTTCACAATACACTAATTTCATATTTATCGCTTTTGAGCAGTAGTGATCGCATTATTGTGTTCCGGTGGAACTGTGTGGGTGCCGGTGAAATTACGTGCGCAGACGTATCACTCCAGTCTCGGGTGATGGACGCAGCACAATGAATGCAACTCAGTCAAAAATCAAAATCTTATACTGAGTCGTATTACTGTTGTCATGGGCGGGGGTCGGCACTTACCACTAGGTGGGCCCTCTGCCTCGATCCGTCACTTCTTCACATAAGAAAAAATGTATTTAAGTATGGCGTTGTGTGAAATTTTATTATTATTTGACCTTATTAAATAAACAAGAGCTATAATAAAACTAAAGTTTTCGATTTATTTAATACTTCTTAGTTTGGCAACACAAAAATCGGTTTCCATCAGCCCCGAACGGTTACAAATGGGCATCAGGAGCGTTCGGAGACGTTTGGCTCGAACTCAACTCGTTATCAACCCTGGGAGACTGATATTTCTTATTGGCGATACTAACAGACCGGGAACTTATAATTTATACTTAGAAGAAATAAAATCAGGACTCGAATTACAGTACGAAGCTGAAGCGAAGTTAATAATTTTGGCAGCGAAGTTTTTCCGGTCGTTTTTGCAATTGTCAACAATGTTTACGGTGGTTCTTAATTGGATTGGTAACCATCAATGGTATACAATTATTAACACTTGGGTGTAATTTATGCAATTCGTAACTAATAATATTATAAACGTGAAAGTTTGTGTGTATGTATGGATATTTGTTACTCTTTCACGCAAAAACTGCTGTATTTTAAAGGAACTTTACAATAATATTGTATAACTAATACATCAGAATGACACATAGGCTATTCATAAAAATATTGTGTAAATTGGTCAAAATATAACGATATAAAATATAAAAAAAATCTGTCATCTTCGAGCTATTTTAGCGTGCTGTGCAAAAACGGCTTTTAAATTTATATATTACAATATATTATTAATATTAACAAGTTTCAAGGTTTTTGATTATTTAAAATTAAAAGCACAGGCACATTTCTTCACTTGTAATTTAAATAATTTAAATTTAAAGTGTATAAGCTTGATAATTATTAGTACTCTCATATTAAAGGAGTTTAAAATTTTGCGTTATTTCGAAGCGTGGTCTAATTAGCATTGTTAATTAACTAGAATACTACAAAGTTTGCGAGAATATTAAACTTTAAACTTTAGGTTTAATTATTTCGTATAAGGTTATGCACACGGCTTTGCTGCGTGGCATCGAGTGGTTATTTTCCTAGATATCATCCAGATCTCATCTGGTTTTTCCTCTATAGTTGTAACATGTAGTAATATCAGAAAATTTTAAACTTCATTCGTTCGGGGATGATAGAAACTCTTGCGACCTCTTTTAAAATCCTTTTAAATTCCACTGATTGGAGACCAACATTTTCGTAATGGCTTTATTTTAACGCGTGTCACTGATTTAACTAATAGGACACCCGATGTGAGTCATTGTGTATTTTTTACGTATCACGTGAAGAGCTGACAGCCCAATTGATGATAAGTGGCTATCGCCGCCCATAAACAACATAAATACAACTCACGTTGTATTTCCCACAAAAATTAGAGACGACCCATCGCGTTGCGCCCGTCACTCTAAGACGAGGATGTTACGCCTCAAGGGCCTCTTATTTCACCAGCACCCCATCCCCTTCCACAGGAACATAGCAACGCAAATGTACTGCTTGGAGACAGGTAACCTGGTGTGGAGGCAGTTCTTCTCCTGACGAACTGTCTCAAGTTCGACTGCTACTTTAGGTTGCTCCTTTCAAACCACCCATGTAGGGACTCTGAGAATAACTCTCGAGTACTTACGGAAGCGAGCAATAGGGCCTAAAAATTTTAGTGAATTAATTGGCTACCGCCGCCCAGATATAGTAGCTATTTTTCTCCAAAAATGTTCCTAGAGGGTACTTATGGATGCAAATATAGTGGGCCCAACAGAAGGCATTTATTTCGTCTCAGTATATGTTTCCATTGGGTTTCGAGCACATGTAATTTGACCCCGTTCATACAGAACTCAGATTCAGCAATAAAATGTGAAACAGGCTATTGAATCCAAAATTGCCCGAACAGTAAATAAATGGAACAATGCATCCAACCAGCGAAACAACGGCTGACGTTACGCGAACTATTTTGTGAATTAAAACATAAAAAAACGGTACTAACAAACGGCCAGTTTTGTTGATAACCTGTTTACTCCATTTATTTTTGGTGGCTGAATGGTTATTAAATTGTATATGGTACACTTGCATTGTAGTTTTGTTTTTATTATTGATGGTTGATGGCTACGTCATCACGAAATGATGTTAAGCAAATATTCAAAATTGTAGTAATAAAATATGTATTTTTTTATTTCAATATGTGGTTATCTACAAGTTCTTATTGCGAAGTTATATGAAGCTATTCTACGTCACGCGCATGCAAGCTTTTTTTTTAGTTTATGTCGGTTGAGAACCAGCGTGGTGGCCCAGGGACATAGACGCCCTTTCAATCTGAAGGTTGCTGGTTCAAACCCACACGTGCACCAATGAGTTTTTTCACTTGAAAAAATTTATGTGCGCAATACCATGTTCTCAAAACGGTGACGGAAAACATCGTGAGGAAACCGGCATGTCTTAGAACCAAAAATTCGACGACATGTGACATCTACCAATCCGGATTGGTCTCCCGTGGTAGATCAGAGCCCATTCACTCTCAATTATTGAGAGTAGGCCGGTGTCCCTGCAGTGGGAACATTAGAGGCTGGTACGGAGAGCCATTTGCTCTAATCTAAAGCCCGGGTAAAGTAGTCAAGGCCAGTCAAGACGTATGGTTAAATAAAAAAAGAAACAAGAACAAATTCTCTTTTGTACTAAACAAGCTGACTGGCTCGGCGGGATTACCAAGTGTGGCGGCAGTACTTCTCTGGATGAACTTGGCACAAGTTCTACTGCTACTTTAGGTTGCTCCTGCACTACCCAGGAGACACGTGTAATATTTATCACAAACCAATCCTCCATGGGGAAGAACAAGCAAGATTTTGTTTCGCGATTCCTAATCAATATAATGTCTTATGCATACGTACATAAACATCTTAATAATGAACATTACAAGTTATTTTGCATGTCGTGGAGCAGAGCAACAACAAGCCATGGCGTTTTACTATTACAGATAATATAACCATTTACAGTGTAGTGCGCGTTCTTAACCAAAATATTTTGATAGATTGGAATCTCCGGATTAATAATAATAATAATAATAATAGTTTATTTCCAAAAAGGTCTTAAATTATGTAGTTTCACACTATTATTTAAGGAAAAGTAACCAAAAGTAACAGAAAAAATATTATTAAATGTACTATGTACCTAGTAATATGTGCTCTTTATATATTGGGTATCGTGGTAAGACCTGTTTCCAGTTGTGCTTGGATTCCATGATCTAACTAAGTTTAAAACTTGTATGTAGATACGAGGGATCCCTGCTTCAGCTAGTATTAGGCAATTTACTTCTATACACAATAATGTTTTAAAAGGTGTTCCAGTTAATCGTCGTTCGACATACTAATAATAGTTTAGTAGACTAAATTACATTAACTTAAAAGGCATTTCTACACATGTAACTAAAAAACTAACTAACTAACCATGTAACTAAAAAATTCTAGATGTAAGTTATTAAATATTACTACTTATTGTGTGTGTATATCCGTAGGTGTGGTTGTGTGTGTGTGTGTGTGTGTGTGTGTGTGTGTGTGTGTGTGTGTATTCTGTAAAATGTGTGCTGTGCTAAAATATGATAGTAATACAGTATTGTTATAGTATGGTTGTGGGTGAGTGTTCATGTAAGTAGGTATGTTTTTGTGTGTAGTATAGTTTGCGCTTCAGCATTAAGGACATGTCATTCAGGTGTTTTAAGATTTTATGTAAAAAAGTTCTTCCGTCTGTGCATAATTTAAGTTTAATAAGTATTTGTATAATTTAGTTCTACATTCATTATGAGATAAGTCATGTATCGATATCATTTTATTTATTTTATTGTACAAGTAGGTCGCTAAAAAATAGTTATGTTTTTGAGCAAAGGAAGTTCTACAGTGAATTTCAGTAAAAATTTTGTGGCTACGTCTTTTTTTATTATGATCATCTTGGGGGGGCTGTATGCGTTGTTTTAATATCGCCTGCTGGATATAAATCTGCCTAACCGTTAGTACTCTGGTTTCACGGTAGAGTTCGTCAGTAGGGTACCTAAAGGGATGGGAATACGCAACCTTGAGGACAGCCCTCTGGGCTCTTTCTAGTGGAAGCAAGTTAGTCTTAGCAGCACCTCCCCAAGAAGTAGCACAATACATTAACAAAGACTGGCATAGCGCATAATATATAGTTTTTATTTGTGAGTCGTTAGCTGCATGCCTTATGGTTTTAAAGACATAGATGAGTTTTCTCACTCTAGAAGTTAAGAGATTAATATGAACCGAGTAAGTCATACGGTTATCTATAGTTATTCCCAGATATCTATATGTTTGACTGTTTTCTAATTGACTACATTGACAAGTTTGATAGCGTGGATTTTGGCAATCACTCGAGTGCGCAAACAAGCGGTAATCCCCTGTACTTGTTAGTCCGGTATTGCGAAGGGCAAATGTCAAAAACTTTGTCTTCCCAGCGTTTATCGTCAACATGTTTTGGTAGAGACAGGTAGAGACTTGGTTAAGGCCTGCCTGTGCCTTTTCGTATACATTTGCCCAATTTTTCCCTCGAAACAAAAGAACCGTGTCATCTGCGAATGCTATGAGTTTACCATTTTCTGGTTTGATACGACATATTTGGTCCATATAAACTAAAAATAATGTCGGGCCAAGAATGCTACCCTGTGGAATGCCATAAGAGGTAGTCGGGAGGTCTGGGCTTGTGAAATTACCAATTTTTACTGACTGCTTTCGATCACATAAATAGCTCTTCATTAACTCTAGCTGACCTCCGCGTATTCCCATGCCTTCTAGCTTCTCCAGAAGCATCGATATCGATACCGTATCGAATGCTTTTGCTAGATCTAGGAATACAGCTAGACATTTGTCACCTTGATCCAGCGATTCCGTAACAAAATTATCAAGTTCCGATACGGCATCTGCAGTCGATTTACCTCTCCTGAAACCAAACTGATTATCTGCAATTAATTTAAATTTTTCTAAGTATATCGTTAAACGATTATTAATAGCTCTTTCAAGGATTTTTGATAGTGTTGGCAAAATAGAAATTGGCCTGTAGTTCGTCATTGCCATTTTATCACCAGTCTTGAAAATAGGGAGGATGACAGATTTTTTAAAAGCGTCAGGGAAAACGGAAGTTCTTATGCTAATATTGATTATGTGAGTGAGCGGGACCACCAGGTGGATCTTATTTGACTTGATGATGCGTGATGATATGTTATCCCAACCAGTTGAGCAGTCCATTTTTAATGAATCAATTAGAGCCAAAATTTCGGTTTCATCCGTTTCCAGTAAGACAAAGGAACTCTGTTGGTCTCTGTCAAATGAATATTTTGGAGCAGTTTGTGCGTGAATGTTTTCCACTAGTGTTTTTCCAACATTAATAAAATATTCATTAACCGAGTGAACAACAGAAGACGGGTTAACGTTACCTTTAATTAGATCATCAGGTAGAGCTTTTTTAGGTTTATAATTAGTAATGTCACTTATAATTTGCCAAGTGTTTTTAATATTTTTGTCTGCCCTTTCAAGTAGTGTTTTTTCGTAATCTCTTTTTAGCCTGCGCAGAAGAGAGGTACAGAAATTTCTATACCTCTTATATATAAGTTTAATGTTATCATCATCTGGGTTATTTCGTACCTTTATGTGGAGTCTATCACGGTGGCGCATACAACGTAAGAGGCCAGTTGTTACCCACGGTTTTAATGGTGTTTTCCTACGAGATTGCTTTACGACCACAGTGTGTTTTGAGATAATTTCAGTTAAAGTTTCGACAAAGTAATTTGTAGCCAAATTGGCATCGTTTATGTTTAAGATGTCGACAAAAGAGGTAGTGGCTAATTCTTTGCTGATAGCATCATAATTAAGCCTACGCACTAATTGCTGCTTGTTTGTTTTGTGTGTGAAACTTTGTAGAAACAGCAAAACAGCATCATGATCGGTAACACTATTTCCAATAATCAGTGTTTGGGCTTGCCGATCCGTTTTAAGGATGACGTGGTCTAGGCAGTTTGATACTCTAGTGGGGAAAGTATGAGTAGGCAGAAGCCCGTGGTATGCTAATAGATCTAGATATTGTGACGAGTGTCGATCTATGGTGTCGCTTGCTATGTTTATGTTAATGTCTCCGGCTATTACAATAGTTTTAAATCTAGATAAAGTTACAAGCAATTCATCTAATGATTTTATAAATTTATCAGTATTATGATACGATGGCGATCTATATAGTGAGATTAATACAGTAGAATTCTCAACTTCAGTCACCAAGCAGTTCGCCTCTAAGAATGAGGGCTCATATGAGTTACTTTTCTGGCCAAATTTTACATAGACAACAATTCCATCATTTTGTAGAATGTTATTACTGGTTGAGTACACATCGTAGCCGTCCAGCATGGGTAAGGATCCATTTTTCAGTAACCAACATTCAGACAAAATGATGATGTGGGGTTGAACTTGCATGCGTTGTAGTAAAATTGAGAAGTCGTCAAAGTTGCGTGATATACTTCTGATATTTTGATGAATGATAGAAAGTTGATATTTTGATTTTGGTAAAAAAGATAAACAATTTTCAGGATTACATCTATATGACTCAGATACCTTTACATCATCTATATTACGACCAAGTTCTATTAGGCAACTACTCATTGGTGTTTTTTAATATATGTTGAGTGTCTAAAGCACTCTTTACAAGGTTTGTAGTTTCTAAAAGATGAATAGAAGATGCTGTGAGGTACCACTGCCAGTAACAATAGAAATGTAACCTGTTTCGTGATAGGGCAGACAATATATTATAAATATGAATAGTTAAAATATTGTTGGTGTGTCGTGTATTGTGTAGTGTGTAAGTGGTTTGATCAATAGTAGTAGAATATTTTAACGTAACAAATAATACATGTTTAAAGGTAATTATTTTGAAATATGCACAAAAAAGAAATGATAAAAGAAATATTTTGATACAATAATATAGGACACAAATTAGTCATGCGTCTAAAATGTTATCTTTTGTAAGTTGTTCTTCGCTTGTGACGCGGAAACTCTTTGATCCTTCCTTCTTGCGCAAATAAATCCATCCGCTGTTAATCCAGCAGTAGGCAAAACCGTTGTGTCTTGCGTACTCGCGGGCTTTGTAAAATAGCGTCTTTGCGTTATGTGTCAAGTGTTCGTTTATGTAAATAGTCTTTATTGGGCCCTCAATTTCTAGGTGAGATGTACTAAGAGTCTCGTTCAACGGGTTTTTGTTGAAGTTTCTATGCTCTTTCATCAGATTATTTTTTAGTGTAGTTGAGGTAAACTCTACAAGAATCGGCCTTGGTGTATTAGGCAGACTAGGCAATCTTCGTACCTCACGGATATCATTTGTTTGTGCCACAAACTTCAATGTATCAAAGACCTTATTTACCACCTGGAGCAGCTCTTCTTTCGACTCTCGGGGCTTGGAAGGAATATTTTTAATCTCAATTTTACACGCAGATGCTTGTCTGTTTAAATCTTCAATCTTATTTTCTAGTTGTCTGATTTTTAAACAGGTCACTTCATTACCTTTGGTGATCTCTCTCGTCTCCACTGACAGAGCCTCGTATTTTGACGAAAGTTGTTCAATTGTACTTTCTACAGCGCTGTAGCTTTTCTTGATATCCTTTACCTCTTGCCTTAGCTCGTTCATGTCGGTTTGTAATTGCATAAATTTTTCATCCTGGTTTATTTGGAAATCGATAAACAGCTTAGAGATGTGGTCGTTAATGTCGTTTTTAAACTCATGCAGTGTGGTAATAATGTCATGTCCGGGACTGCGTTTACGCTTGGGCACTCTATTTACAGTACTCGCATCAGAATCCTGATCCGTTTCAGAGCAGCTTGGTCTAGGCACGGGGCCATCTTTAGGCATTATTTTGTTCTTTTTAATATCTACTTGTCTTGGAGTAGATTTAGGGGTGCTGTAGGGGGTATTTGACATGCTACAGTGTGCTAATAAGCCAGACAAAAAAAAGTATCTTGTGTAAGCGTAGCGTACAAGCGAATGTGTTCGGCGCAAAAAAACTGCAGAGAGAAGTTGGGCAATGTGTCAGTATAATCCGTTGCTTTTAAAAACAGCTAGGCGCTTGCTTGCGCTAATTACTGCGAGTCTCTTTCTGTGACGTCAACGGCACGCTATTATAACTCGCGGTACATGCGACTGGTTAGTTGGTGGCGTGAGTTGCAATGAGTCATCCGCCGTACCTTGTTTAGATATTTTGGTCGCGGACAAACTTGTTCCGTCGCGGCTCGTTAATACAGCCGACTCTCGCGCAGGTGTTCGGAGACTGTGTGTTTAGCCAATAAAAGCAGTGTGACTCACGTGAACTGGTTACGCAGGCTCTGCAAATATATCTATCCCGCTTTCGGGGTGGAGCTTCGTCGTTTAAAGCTTTCAAGAGTAAGCGAGAATTTGAGCTAGCCAATCACAAGCAGTATAGCAAAAATAATTAGTACACGTCCACTTTGGTTGAGCTGCAGAAGCAGAGTGAATTGGATTGGAAGCATGTTAGCACTCTCCGCAAGTTTATTATAGAATCGTACACAATTCCTATTAAAATATTTCCCTATAAGCTCCTATTAAATGAGTAAATACTCAGCATTCGGGTAAATTTCGACTCAATGTTCTTGATGATGCCTCGTGGAGAAGGAAAACACGTGTCGATTCTATTATTGAGTATTTATTCATTTCTTAGAATTTCGGAAGTCAACAAAATATCTTCAGCTCATCTTATTGAGACAGTTCCATAAAAACCGTTTTTTTTACTTGAATAAGTTACTGAACGAACTGAGGGCCCATCTGGTGGTAAGTGGCGACCCCCGCCCATGACAACAGTAATGCGACTCCGTATAAGATTTGGATCTTACACTGAGTCGCATTCATCCTGCTGCGTCCGTGCTTCTTTAAAACCACCCAGGGGGTACGTGTAGGGAATCATAGGGTACGTACCTACGGACGCGTATGACGCATAACTGTTAAGATTTTCAGCATCCTATTTATATTCAGTTTTTCAAAATACTTTTTATGTTCGTTATATTTGTCCTCATCAACCAATTTAAGAAAGCCGTGTGTAAGTAAAACGATGACGCAAACAAATTGAGTTGTTCTGCAGGAAAATGGGAATCTTGATAGAATGTTTATCCCCTGGGGCACTATGTCGTCATCAGGAACAGAATCATATTTTCCTATAGATATTTCTCAGTTTATATCAAAATACAACCCGCAAAAATAATAAGAAAAGAACTTTCTTTTTCTTTTTGTAAACCAATTTGTTTTCAAAGGTTCCGTGCCCAAAAGATAAGAAAGCCCTATAGTGCTAAGCTATAATCCTACTAATATTATAAACGCGAAAGTTTGTATGGATATTTGTTACTCTTTCATACAAAAACTGCTGTATGTACAATATTTTAAAGAAACTTTACAATAACATAATTCATACATCAGAATGACACATAGGCTATAATTCATAAAGATATTGTGTAAATTGGTCAAAATATAAAGATAAGTGTTATATAATTCGGAAAAAAACTGTCATCTGCGAGCTATTATAGCGTGCTGTGGATGGATGTTTGTTACTCAATCACGCCAGAACGGCTGAATGGCAGATTAAACTTGGCACAAAGATAGATTATACTCGTAGTCTGGAATAGCACATAGGCTACTTTTTATCCCGGAAATTTGAACGGTTCCCGTAGGAAGTCCAAACGCGGGAAACACAGCGGGGCGCAGCTAGTAAACTTATACATCACCCTGTTTGTATTATAAAGTAGTACGTGGGCAACTGTATAGCTCGTTTTTTTTTTTAATCGTGTTTTATTTGTAACAGTTGATTACCAATCATTACCACAAAAAGTATTATAGATCTTCTCGAGTGCAGATTCTCGAGACCAGACTGTAAGTGGAACATGGTTTGTGAACAGACTAATCTTAGACGATAAGAAAAATATCATTAGCAAAATATCTCGAATGAAATGAGATACAAGCAATCTTGTAGGTACTCATGTATGTGACGTCACACGCGAGGTCTCAAGTTGCTATGGCACTCCAGCTAATAGCGACCCTTACCCGGCCCTCGTGATAATGTTCTGGAAACTATGACGCTTATATTCTACTTGCCGCATTAAACCATCGGAGAGCAAATATATACAATTTCATAAGAAAAACTCGGTGAAAATGTGCTACAGTAGATGGCTTACTTTCTAAATCAGAGCTTTAGGATAAATATATTTTTGGAGGACCAAAAAGCTGCTCGCGGGGGGCACCCGGGGGGACCCCCAGAGTCCCTACACGTATCCCTTGGGTGGCGAGAAATGAGCAATCCAAAACAGTAAAACTTGTGCCAAGTTCTAAAATTACCTCCACACCTGGAAATCCACCAAGGTATGGCGCACTGTTTTTGCTGAGTTCCGGTGGAAGGGTGTGGGTGCCGGTGTAACTACAGGCATTTAAGGCATAACATCCCCATCTCAGAGTGATGGATGCAATACTATGCGACTTGGGTCTCCTTATACTTTAGTATGGGAAGATCTCAGTCGTATTTTTGTTCTTTGTGGGCGGCAGTAAATACTTAACAGGGCCATTTGCTCGAAATGTAACTAGTTGATTAATAAATACTGGTATTCATAAATAAATATATCTGGTGGTACAGAAGCCTTGATGCGTGTTAGGTCTTAATTTTTAATCGGAAAAAAGAGCGTCCTTCAACAACGCAAATTATTTTTTTTTTCTTTTTTTTATTATGCTTATTATCAATACTATATGCTTATTAATTACTATGTTTGAGTTTTATGTTTAATGCGCTACACTAATTGCGCTATTTATGAAATTAAGTTCCTCTTGTTAGTGAAATGTTTATTTTCCTAAGAGAAATAAAGATTCGTTAAACCGAACTCTGAAAAGGTTCATGTAAGGTTTATATTTCTTCATGATGCGTCGTTGCGAAAAGAAAAGGATTGAGCTGTCCTGAGTTATTAGCTCTAAATACGGGGCAATAGACCGTCCAGGCAATCTAGATAAAAGCCATGCGGGTCGTATAGCACGGAATGCCTGCTTACTGCCAGACTTAAGGTGTATCATAGCTTCGGGAGGACATCCGGTTCAGTTCTAACTTACCTGACAGCTCACAGTGGCTTCAAAGTTTAGTTGATAATAAACGTGGGTCTTGGGTTCGATTCCAACAACAAACATTTGTGTAACGAACATAGATGTTTGTTCTCTGTCTGAATGTTATATGTCTATGTATTTAGCGTGGTGGCCCAGGGGCACAGACGCCGAATTTCAATCTGAAGGTCGCTGGTTCAAAACCACAGGTGCACCAATAAGTTTTTCACTTAAAACAATTATGTGCGCAATACTACGTTCTCGAACCGGTGAAAACATCGTGAGGAAACCGGCATGTCTTAGAACCAAAAATTCGACGATATGTGACATCTACCAATCCGGATTGGTCTCCCGTGGTAGATCATAGTCCATTCACTCTCAATTAACGAGAGTAGGCCGGTATCCCTGCAGTGAGAACGTTAGAGGCTGGTACTTATATACATGTATTTATGTGCAAATACGTACTATATAAAAATTATAATACTCATTGACCTAATTTGTAGAGTATTGTATATCGCTATCGTTGCGTTTCGGTATCGACATCCTCCGTTACAAAATAAAATTAATATTTATGTGGGGCTCCCACCATGATTTTTTTGCCGTTTTATTATGGATAATGGTACGGAACCCTTAGTGTGCGAGTCCGACTCGCACTTGGCTGTTTCAAATACCTATACAGAATACAAATACCACAGAAATGATATTAGCTTCTAAACTTAACTAGCTGTCACGTATATGATCTAAAAACGTAATATAAACTCACGTGCAATATAGATGTTTGGATTTAAGTTCTGCGTGGAGAAATTGCTGTTTAATATCAAGCAACAAGAGAGAGCAAGAGTTGATAAAATGAAGTACTATTAAAATTTAAAGATAATTAGTAGTGTTTTGTATGTATTGAAATAATGTATTGAAACCCAATTACAAATGTTTACACACCGATTTACACATCCTAATGGGTATGTAATGCATTAGGATATGATTTCCTTATTAATTTTGGTTGAAAGATAGACAATATATAATAGTTCTAGCTTGAGGCAGATATTTAAAATTCTGTACTGAAACAGCACACGATTTCCGAAATAGCTCAAATATAATTAAATGATAAATAACTACATGATTTTACAGAAACTAAAACGTGGCCGGGCGTGAATCGAACCCGGGACCCCTCGCTTCGTATGCAAGGCTAATATCGACTAAGAAACGGAGCCGCCCGAACCAAAAAAACTACTTTATTCAACAGTCCGTGGAAGAACTATTACCAAAGTAATAACGCTCCTTAAGTCGATACCCACAAACACACCTGTCTTACCCCTAAAACATACTCCGTACCCCGTCGGAGCAGATCCCAATCAATCTTCGTAACCAGCATTAGTCGGAGACACATCAAGCCGGCATCAATCACTTGGCAGATATTCGGAAAAACAGGTGAGAAAAAATCGCTTCTATGACGGGGTAATGCTCAATGTATAATACACTGGAGGTTTCGAGATCGTGCCATGTTTTTCTACTTTTTATTCAGGTCGGTATAGAAATAGAACAGAATATTTTGGGTAGAGAAAATTGCTGAGGTGGATAAGTCCAGTTCTCCATCAATTTTATTTTTCTTTCTTTCTCACTGAAACTCCACACATTTCTCACTCACATTCAACATATAATGTACGTTTATATTTATTTCCGTCTGGGCTAAGTCACAACCTGAAATTTTATCACTACATTCATAGTAAAATTGTACGGACTTATTCTTTTTCATAATGTATTGTATAATAAAAGTACGAGTACATAGGTATTTAGATTCACGACCCAAAGGGTAAGAATAAGCTCAACGTGAAACTTTTTACGTTGTAGACTGCATAATGAGAATGTATACATGAAAAAAGATCATCACTACCATTGCTCTGGACTCGTCTATCACTTTCCTTCAATAAAAATACTGTCATCCGAAGAATGGTTCCATAGATAGTTCACCAAATCAATCGAATTAAAACAGAATCTTCAGAACAGAATATCGAGTTATAAACATACAAAAAAACATACAGTCGAACTGTATGTTTTTTATGACAGTAAAGGTAGAGGAAGTAGAGTTTGATTGTTCAGTTTGAAGATGCTAAAGTTTGGTAAAAGTACAATATAATATTATATATTGCAGCAGTTGATATGTATACCTACTGAAAACTATAGCACGACTATTATTGAAACTGGTGATATATATATATTATATATATATATATATATAAATGGTTGATGAGTTCACGTGTACAAAGGCTCTGGTTTGCGAACTCTGAAGATATATTATGGCTAAATGGTGATTGAGATACCGTTGGCTTACAAAACAACTGGTTTCCGAACTTGAATATGAAGTAGATGGTAGAATGGTGGTGAGAAAGCGTGCGCCTTCGAGGCGGCTTGTGTTTGAACTCTGTTATGACATAGTTAAATGGTTTTCAGAACGCGTGCGCCTACGAGATGGCTGGTAAAACTGTTAAATTCCCCAGTCACAAACTGGGTAATAGAAATACCCCAGTCACAAACTGGGTAATAGAAATACCCCAGTCACAAACTTGGTAATAGAAATACCCCAGTCACAAACTGGGTAATACAAATACCCCAGACACAAATTTATGAGTTTTATCGAGCGTCGGCTAGATGATTTCACTACGGTGCAATATTGTCGTATAAGCAAATTGAACAATGACTAAACTGTTCTACTTCCAACTTCGTATCAGCAACTAATATTCCCACTGTAAAGACACCGGCCTACTCTCG
Organism: Aplocera efformata; assembly: GCA_921293045.1. Taxonomy (NCBI): domain Eukaryota; kingdom Metazoa; phylum Arthropoda; class Insecta; order Lepidoptera; family Geometridae; genus Aplocera; species Aplocera efformata. Next base: position 2,202,409 of record OV121054.1, on the reverse strand, counting down.
TTAATTAAGAGTGAATAGGCTAGATTTAGAATCCACAACGGAAACCCAATCCGCATTGGTAGATGTCGCAAGACTTCGAACTTTTTCTGAACACATGCCGTTTTCCTCACGATGTTTTCCTTCACTTTTCGAGAATGTGGCATTGCCCGCAAAATTTTTTCAAGTTAAAAACTCATTGGTGCTCGTGTGAATTTAAACAAGCGACCTTCAGATTGAAAGGTAGCGACTGTACACCTGTGTCACCACGCCTTCCACTACTTCCAACAAAGCTCAAAATTTTATTTACCTTTTTCAACTAAAATGGGGCTATTTATTATGTAAGTACTCGTAAATACATTACAAGAAATATTTTACATAGAATGTTTGCATGAAACCCCTATTTTTTACGTCAAGTTTTAGTGAAATAACTAACCATTAATCTCTATTATAGTATCAAAGTCGGTGCGGTCATTACGAATACGTCTTGTGTCTTGGTATTTTATTGATTGACACCATTAATTAAACTGATACGTTTCAAAGGAACTAAACTAAATAATTTAATAGTATGACAACTTGAGCTATATTTGTTAAAAGGAGAGTTGAATGTCAAATTACAGCACTCCAAATTGACACGTAACATAACTGGTGACAATGACCACAGTAATACGACTCAGTATAAGATTTGGATCTTACACTGAGTCGCATTCATCCTGCTGCGTCCATTACTCAAGACGGGGATGGTGCGTCTCATGCGCATGTGATTTCACTAAACCCAAGTAATGTGATCACTACTGTTTGGTTAGATTCCAGTTGTGGTGGCAGTACCTCTTCGGACGAACTTGGCACAGTTCTAATTCTACTTTTGGTTGCTCCTACACGGGGTACGTGTAGGAAGTCAAAGGGTACTTTCGTACGCGAGCAACTGGACCCCCTAAAATGCATAATAATCTTTCCTCTTACCTCAAAAGTTATGTATTAGGTTATAAATATGTATTAGTATATTTTAAGTATTTATTTGACTGGGTACACATCCCTACCTCTTTTATCACCTCTCTCTAGCCTCAAAGGTTTGCTGGAAGAGAACTCTTTTTAAGGTTAAGCTCGCCTTTGTACATACTTTTTGTTATTAGTTTATTTTTCCTTTGTGTACAATAAAGAATTACGAATTACGAAAAACGGCAATGCGGCAAAACCTATACAAAAGTTACTAAAAGTCATGACCTGAAATTCTATCACTACATTCATAGTAAATTGTACGGGCATTTTCTTTTTATAGTGTCTAATGAGGATACATAGGTATTTAGCTTCACGACTTTTTGCCCAAAGGGTAAGCAGAGTCTCTACGTACCATTTTTCACGTTGTGGGTTGCATTATTAGAATGTAGACATAAAAATTATAATAGTAAGATCATCACTACCATTGCCTTGCAGAACTTGTCTAACATTTTCCTTCAATAAAATTAATATTCCTTAATATGCCGGCATTCAGGGCAAAAGTTTGCCAACGATAAATACCATCAAGTCCGGCCGATAACAAAGATACAAATCATTATATTTCCATTTTCCCCAAACCCTGAAGTTCGAATTGCAACCATTTTTAATCTAAATTCGTGTGATTCCATTCCAAATGTAGCCATGAACCGACAATGCCGTGCCAATAATAAAATACGAATCGCTTTAGCCATAATGAAAGTAAATACAGAGCGATCGCAATAATGAATTCTACACGGTTTAATGGTACTATCGCCGGCTCAAATGGATTTTTCGTGTTCAAAGTCTGCCGGAAATGTGGAATATGTGACGAGTCAAGACGATCATAATATTATTGCAAAGTGACTGAAAGAAAATAATGGAGTTCAAGTCGTCGAGGGCAAATAAATAGAGTGGTATCGGAATTTTTGGGTAAAAACATTCGTGGAAACATTGTTATGTAAATGTGAATCTTAAGTGAACGTTTTGTATTTTTCCAAGGCTTCGTCGTTCTAACCAGCTGTCATCGAAAGACATGTTAGTAATTATTGGGTATTTTCGTTGGTATATTAATGAGGTTGGAGCAGACGTAAACTTAACAAATAAGACTAAAACATGACAGCTGACTGTATTCTGTGATATCTGTGAGCTACTGTGTGGGACAGGTTATATGCGCTTGCTATGCGGGTTACCTGTCTAATTGTATTTCATGTCTTTAACATATTTTTACAAAAAAAAAAACGTTTTAATAATGAACTATAAAGAAAATTTAATACAGGGCCATTTCGTCATAAATGAGTCAAAGTAAGGAATAAATGAGTTTGACTTTGACTTTGGTCAATTTTTGTGGTACTTGATGTAGGTACTAGGATAGTCAACCGAGGGTAACACTGTGGGGCGCAACTAGTGTAAATCAGATGCGCATAAAAATCAAATCCTAATATTAAAAAACACAAAAATTGTTTCTATCTTTGTCCATTATAGACTTTGAAACCACAGGTTTTTTAGAAAGGCAATGCGAAGATGGTTTTAGACCACTAAAACAATGCAGTAAGCACAAAATGTAATTCTCTTTTTAGCGTAGTAGCACACGCCGTGTATCCGCTAGTGTCTAATAAAAACATCCAAATTGAAACAATTGGCGAATCAAGATAAAACAAAGAAAATACTTAGCCGAATTAAGATCCTCCTCTTTGGTGTCGGTTAAAAACATAGTGAGATTTTGTAAGGTCCCCTAAACATGGCTCAATCTGTGTAGCCACGCCGGGCTTACTTCCGACTCCAATCTGCGGTTTCCTCGTTATTTGAGACTCGATCAATGCACGTAAACATCGCCGAATTTATGCCGCCATGTTTGCTAACGCTACACCGAAAACCGAGTGCATGCATTTTCTGAGTAAATTAATAAGGTATGTGGGTACTTCTTTATTCTTTCGTGTGTTTTTTATTCTTCGACATGGCTTAACGACTAGTAGAGCCGGGACCGATATTTTAACGAGCCTTCTGAATCACGGAAGCGCTCAGTTCAAATGCCACTAAACGGTCACCCATCCAATTTATGACCGGGCCGAAAGTTGCTTAACTGAAATGATCTGTAAAGAACAGCTAAGCAAGCTACGCCATGAACGCTTCTTGGTATGAGGTAGAAATGTTTTTTATTTAGACAATTCCAGAGTAAGTTATATACTAGTTGTTGTATATAATACGAGTAAGTTCTTTAGTTATTTTTTCCAAGCTGTGACTCCAATCAAATTACATCAAATATTTTTACTTATGAATTAATATTAAATTAATTAATTAATGTCCGATATGTGAATTTGATCAACTCCTTTTTATTGTTTATTTAATCTTGCTTAATCTTAATCGTAATCAATTGGAAACGTCTTTCTCTTTACAGAGTCAAATAATCAAATATCAATCAAGTCTTTTTCAAACAGTTGCATTTTCAGTACATTGGCCTGATGTTTATACACCCTTATATTGAAAACACCACTTAAATTGAGGCTGGCACGGTATGTACTAATGTTACCCAATTTTCACGAAGCATAAGCTTTCAAATGAAACAGCAATCAATACAATTTTCAACATTCCAAAATGTACACAAATCGTTAAACAATTACATGCTATCATTTTAAAACCACTAACGCCGGAATCTCATTTTCATAATATAATAAGTATACAATAATTATACGGTTCACACGAATTATTCAAATTGTGTTGGACAATTTGTGTAATTTTTGTTTTGATTTATTGAGACAGCTCAATTTGTACGCAGTGTGAGGTTATGAGCTGGTTCATATAAATACTTAATGCTACTTGCAATCATACCAATAGACATTTCACACAGACACATCTAGCCCCAAACTGAGCACATACCTTGTACTATGGGAATTGAATAACTGATTGAATACTTATTATATATATTAACACCCAGACACAGAAGCAACATTTATGTTCGTCACACAAATGCGTATCCTTGGTGAGAATTGAACCCACGAACATTGCATGATGATGAGATGAGAGAGAGTGTGGGTTCAAAATAAAATAAACTTTCTCATAATCATACACCTAAGATTCTCTGTATCGCAGGTAAGACTAACCTAAGACCCGAAAACAAATTGTATGGAATCGAACAAACAAATTGTATGGAATCAAAAGCACGGTTAATACCAACTAAGCCATCTGAATAAGACTGCAATACTGGCTACAGTCTGTTTCGACGCTCCTAGAGCACACTTTAAACTCAAACCTCTAGATCTCAAGTATCATTTGGACACGTCAAAATATACATGCATTATATAATGTGTATGTTATACATAGGCTTAAGGCATTTGACCAATTGTAATTGACAAATCCATAGATAAAATTTGTGTGCATATTATTAAAAGCAAACAGATATGTCAAATTAAAATTGTTAAGTTTTCAATTCCATAAAAGGTCCACCTAATCTGATTAACCCTTTGTTTGGCGACATTTTGTTTGCATTAATATTACTTCACTAAATAACATTGCACAACAAATTTTAAATTGAAATGAAATAAGATTTCTGTACAAATACAAACATACAGAGTGATAAAATAATATAGTGCGCTTTTGGGTAGTTTAAAAAACTTTTTTTTTCTCATGTATCATACATGTTAATTAATTTTAACTCACACTGAGCCAGCTGGTGTATATATTAGGTATGTACCTATGCTTTTGTAGCCGGGTGTTAGGTATTCATTAAACGAGTGCCAGAAGCTGAATTTATTAGAACATTCTGGTTTATTTTACTTTCGCTTCCTGGTTAGTTTCGGGTATTTCAGCACTGAACTAGATTTATGGTTTTTGTGTATATTATCTTAGAGTTAGATAGTTATAGTGCTTTGTTTTCACATAAGCTGTATTTTCGTATCAATTTAGTATTGCCAAAATTTATAAATGGAAGAGCAGATTCGCTTTTATAGTTCGTTAAATGTTAACGGAGCGAGGGGTCCCGGGTTCGATTCTTCCGGAGGCTTTGTGGGATGCCGAGTTTTCCCCGGGTCATGAGCGTTTGTGTTGTGGTTATGTGTTTTTTCATGCCACCTGTAAAACGTAGTGCAAGGGTATGAGTAAAAGTCATAAAAATATATTAATTCTTGTTTTTGGGATATTTCTCCGATTAACCAACGTTTAGCTAACGAAATCGCTAACATTCAAATTGTGAGCGAGGAATAACGTAATATTTATACTCTCATGAAATTTTATAGCTCTTCAATAACTTACGAAACTACACATCTGGTTTCTAAGATTTTTCATGTTCAATTCGATAGAAATATCCCACGTCTCAGCAGTCAATATCGCCATAAATTTAAACCTCGTTTCATATTTCAAAAGTTTCGTGTTGAATTTCTACGTCATTTGCAATAGCTTTATATAAATAGCAACAACTACAAGGGTAAAACAGAGTGCAACATAAAACAAAAAATATTAAAATGAGAACGCTACTCCTTTTTTTGGATACATAAAAACACACTTACTACTCTACTCGTAAATAGTATTGTTCAACTGTTTATATACTCTAAAAAAACATCTGAAATCATACAAAATAACATCACGTTGCGAAAATTGTTATAATTTATACTAAATTGGAAATTTAATCTCAAGACATACTTAACGATGCCATTAATTAAAGAAATTATAATGTAACATTACCAAAATGATTTCGAAATAAACGCTGAAACCGAAGCTTGTGAAATATGAAAACTGAAACATTCGTTTACGATTTCGACCTCCCCAACCTTCAGACTACAATCAGAATTTATACTGACACGTGTGAGTTGAATCATCCCACGTCTCATCTCGCAATATGACTGAGACAAATAGCTTATAAAAATGTCATAGAGTTCGGTGATAACTGAAAAATATTGAGACAAATTACAACCCTAGGGGGTAAACGCATAAAGCTACTACAAAAAATAATAATATCGCGATATTTGATGATAACGATAGGGACTCTGACGATATTTAACTACCCTGGACGGTACTAAAGCAACAATAAGATACTAGAAATTTTGGAATGTTAATCCGGAGAAGTACAGACCCCACACATGGTAATCTGCCGCCAAGCAGTGGTTGGTGGCATTTCTGTGTTCCGGTGGAAAAGTGTGCGCGCCGGTGAAGTCACATGCGCATGAGACGTAAAATCATATTTATCGTATTTACTCCTATTTTATTGTGGTATATTATTGACGCAGCGGATATAGAGTTGTCATTTTCATTCACACATAATACGTCGATATATTTTTTAATAAATTATAACATTTTGCTTTAGGTGTTTTTGATAATATTTTGTTTTAGGTTTTTGACGTAATTGCGCCGTGAGCAATATATCCAAAAAAAAAAAAAAAAAAAAAAAAAAAAAAACACTTTTGACTCTTACTTGACTGATCTTTATTTTGACTTATCTTTATTCAACCAAATTAACTGAAACATAAGAAGTCAAAGAAATAAGTCTTATTATAATCCTATACCGCGCCAATCCAATTGCGGGATCTTACTTCTAAATAAAGTACTCGTTTTGACACTTCTAGAGTTATTTTCATGTCAGATAATGCCTCAAGACAAATTGTCGAATAGAAACCGCTTAGGATCAGGGTTGCCCAAAGGACGGCTAAGACCATTGACGTAGGGAGATACGCATTGCTCTAATATTTACACAATTTCCATATTATATTCACATAATTATATTTATCTTTTATTAGTGCTTGGTTTTTGTAGACCCTTTATAATAATTTACTTTGTGAGTAGTAAATGTGTACTTATGAAATTAAATTTAATTAACGTGATGCCTCTTAATTGACGGCTCCAAATGAGATCATCGCTGGATGCCTCAACCAGTACGATTTGTGACATATACAACGTATTTTGTTATGTTTTCAAACTGTGTGTGTACTGTGTTTGTTGCAAATAAATAAATTCTTATTCAAAATATAATATTAAGTAACCAAAACTGCACTAGATATAAAAGTTAAACACAAAAAAAATCGTACTTTATACGCATCACCGATAAAGACAGAAAGAGGTATACACACACTTTAGCGCGAAAGAGATAACCAAATTTCTTCTGTTATGAATCGGGCTTGGACAGAAAATCTATTCGGCTTCAGGTATGATCGTATGATTTGTGCCTCGACGAAATGCAAATGGCATTTTGAAGTGCAAGAATTTTAATAAAATAGTTACTTTAATGAATTTGTTTTATTTTTTAACCAAAAAAAATAGTTACTAAAATAATGCTTAAAAACGTGATGAATTTCATGAACTCCAGTCCGAGGACTGAATGCTGATTATGTGCACGCACCTAATTTAAGGGGACCACATTCAAAGAGCTAGTAACCTATCTCTCAGCCTTGAAATAAATCAACGGCTAAGACGTAATATATTAACCGAAGCTTACAATCCGTTAGAAGAATTATTGGAAGGGTTTCCTAGAAACGTAAGGCATGGGATCTCAATTTTTTTATTGAGACCGCAATAAAACTATCGTTCTTTAAATGGTACTCCAAACATCGTGTAATACAAAATTGATGTAATTTATTAATCATTGATACATATTGGATATATTACATAGTATGTAGGTATTAAAGGTGTTACAAATTACTACTATATTATTATGAATATGTAAATTTAAGTTTTTTTTTTGTGTCTAGCACTAGAAACACAACTTCTGTCAGTTTCTTCCCATCGTCTCATGATATACCCGCTAATTAGCTTCTATTTAGCCCGACAATATTTTTCGGGCATATTTTTGGAGGGTCCATTTGTTCGCGTCCGTAGGTTCCCTCAGAGTGCCTTTACGTACCACCTGGGTGGTACTGAACCAACAAAAAAGACGCAATAGAACTTGCAATGTTAATCCGAAGAAGTACTGACTCCACACCTGGTAATTTACCGGCAAGTGGAAAAGTGGAAAAGTGTGCGTGCCGGTGAAATTACATGCGCATGAGACGTAACATTTCCGTCTCGGACGGGGGCAACGGGGTGCAACTTGGATCTTCTCATACTCCGATCGAGGAGTCTAACTCGCTAAGTTGTTATAGGTGGATGTAACCACTTAACATCAGGAGGGCCTTGAGCTAGTTCCATCACTTTCGTAACAAATAACAAACCCTTGATAACAAATTTCATCCAAATCCATTCAGCCGTTGAGGCATGAAAGGTAACAAGCATACATACATACAACAACACTCATACCACTGCACTAGGATTCCCTGTGTCAGAGATGGCATGGACAAACAGAAACACAAGAACACTCAAGACCGGATAACAAACTTCATGCCACCACACAATGCCCTGGCCGGGAATCGAACACGGGACCCCTCGCTTCGAAGGCAGGGCTACCAACTAAGCCACGAAACTTTACCATTTATAATATTAATATGATACCCACAACTCGTTAACAGTATTAAATAAAAATTATAAAATACAGTTGATAATTTAACGTGGCAAAAACGAAATACGGAAATAGCCGAGTGAGCAATAAGAACGACTTTTTAGAATTAATTTTCAATGCGGCATTGTATTGCAGTTGAAGCCATTCAAATGTAAATAGGGGCTGAAATACAGCCTTTTATTTCATGGCTTAGCACTTAAAAAGCAGAGTTCGTGTCGTGGCACTTAAAGAAAAATAATGTAGCACAATCATTCGGAATCAAAAATAAACCGGCCTAAGTTCCACAGTGCACTGTACTTTTAGGTTTAGCTAGATTTCATCTTGCGTTGGATTTTCGAGTGGCTAACTCTGTTGTCAAGTTATTCAACCCCGCGAAGGCCTCCAACATGACTTCCATATCAACCTTTTATGTTCCCACTACAGGGACATCGGCCAACTCTCGACGATTGAGAGTGAATGAGACCAATCCGGATTGCTATTCAAAGACATGTGACGTCTTCGATTTTTTTTTCTAAGACATGCCGTTTTCCTCGTGATGTTTTCCTTCACCGTTTGGAGAACGCGGCATTGCGCACAGACGTATAATCCGTGTCTCGGATGACGGACGCAGCACGATGAATGCGACTCAGTGTAAGATCCAAATCTTATACTGAGTCTACTGTTGTCAAGGGCGGGGGTTGCCACTTACCATCACTTGCCAAAGGTGGGCCCTCATCTCGTTCCGTCACTTATTCACATAAAAAAAATCTTTCACCAAGTTTATATAAAACACCCAAGCAAACCAACAAACTCTGACGGCTCAGTGGCTTAGTTGGTAGTAGCTCTGCCTTCGAAGCGAGGGGTCCCGGATTCGATTCCCGGCCGGGGCAAACTTTGTGCGGTGAGCAGTTTGTTCTCGGGTGTTTGTCTTGTTTCTGTGTTTGTCCATGCTATCTGAGACACAGGGAATCCTAGTGCAGAGGTATGAGCGTGTAAACGTTTATTTATTTATTAACTGCATAGGTGCCTAATTCACAATCAATACCGGGTACACTCGCGCGGGCAACACTCTCGGCATCCGGCAAAGTAAACAATGGTATTCCGGAATCCGGATCGGAACTTACGCGATCACGTTCACGGAAATGGAATTTTAAATCCGTGTACTTAACGCGCGCCTATGCTCATGGTGTTGGATTGGAGTTAGTCCGGCAGCACAACGAGAGAAAATTTATTATCAAACTAGCTGTGCCCCGCGGTTTTATATGCGGTTTTCTTGGATCAAAGTAGCTTATATGTTAATCCAGAATATAAGCTATCCTGGTACCAAATTTCATCCAAATCCCTGAAGCAGAAAGTTTGTATGAATGTGTTTTTGTATCTGCTGAGGATCTGAGTATAATTTGCCACCGTACGCATAATTCAACAATTTACCCCTCAGAACCACATGCCCAATAATTATTTAATAACCACTGGCATTTTTTTTTAATTATAAAAGATATGAAGAAGCGACGCCACTATAATAAATAATATAATAATAATCTTTATTAATTGACTTAGTGCTAAGATTAACATCTAATTAAAGGTAAGAATTCACTATGCCTGAACTAGGAAATCCTGTGTCTCAGGCAAAATAAGGCTGACTTATGAGTAAATGATCAAATAATAAAAACTTATTCAAATTAATAAAATAACAATCTGTAAACTTATAAGTTAAATCAACTTAACGCGATTTAATTCAAAACATTACTTTATTTTGTTACAGTTATAACTGACAGCTACATAAAAAAAATTTAATGACTGGATCATCGTCATCTCCAACAACGAAACACTAGTTTCTGAAAACCATCAGTTTTTATTTCACCCAGCTTCAAAATGCATCATTTTAATATGTGCATTACTCTGTGTAGCATAAAATTATACGAATTATAAAACAAGAAAATATATCTCGTTTTCCACTCTTGGGTAGAATTTGATAAATTGTGACGTAGATGTGCGTGGTGGCCCAGGGGCATAGACGCCGAGTTTCAATCCGAAGGTCGCTGGTTCAAACCCACACGTGCACCAATGAGTTTTTTCACTGGAAAAATTTATGTGCGCAATACTACGTTCTCGAAACGGTGACGGAAAACATCGTGAGGAAACCGGCATGTCTTAGAACCATAAATTCGACGACATGTGACATCTACCAATCCGGATTGGGCTCCCGTGGTAGATCAGAGCCCATTCACTCTCAATTATCGAGAGTAGGCCGGTGTCCCTGCAGTGGGGACATTAGAGGCTGGTACGGTACGGTGACGTAAGTGTGATAAACCAGCGCTGTGGCACGAAACAAGCTTTCGGATATTGGTCTCGGTGTACCGCGGACCTAAATGCTTTTCTGGCTTACGTATCATACGTGCACTCGCAAGCGCGACACATAAAACTGAACAATGAAAACGCGGCCGTGATCACAAACATTAGCCAGAAATATATTTACTATTGTCCAGAAATATATTTACTATTATCCAGAAATATATTTACTATTATCCAGAAATATATTTACTATTATCCAGAAATATATTTACTATTATCCAGAAATATATTTACTATTATGCAGAAATATATTTACTATTATCCAGAAATATATTTACTATTATCCAGAAATATACTTACTATTATCCAGAAATATATTTACTATTATCCAGAAATATATTTACTATTATCCAGAAATATATTTACTATTATGCAGAAATATATTTACTATTATCCAGAAATATAATTACTATTATCCAGTAATATATTTGACATACAATGCTATATAGTGTGGCATGAACGCGTTCAGCAATTCAACTATATTGTAGATCTCTGGCACTCACGATCCGATATCCTGAGAGTACCCACGTTTGACGGCTCCGTGGCTTAGTTGGTAGTAGCCCTGCCTTCGAAGCGAGGAGTCCCGGGTTCGATTCCCGGCCGGGGCACACTTTGTGTGGTGAGCATGAAGTTTGTTCTCGGGTTTTGGGTGTTTGTCTTGTGTTTCTGTGTTTGTCCATGCCATCTGCGGCACAGGGAATCCTAGTACAGAGGTATGAGTGTGTAAACGTTTACGTTTATTTGTAGCCTAACAATAACCTTATAACTGTATTCTGTAATTATGCATGTGTCTCATTACTAAACTAAAGTATTTGTAATAAGAAGTAAAGACTATCAATTTCCAATACCCTTGCACTCCACACTACTATTAGTGATGATCCTGATTGGAAATAATACTTAATCATTTATAAATAGTCATTTCGTGTGAGTAAGGTCGGAGTGGTCTAGCCGCCTGAAGACCGCTTACCGACTAGTATAACTGGGACCGACACCTAAACGTGCTTGCCGAGGTCGGAAGCGCTCAGTTCAAATGCCATCAAACGAGAACGTAGTATTGCGCACATAAATTATTTCAAGTGAAAAAACCCATTGGTGCACGTGTGGGTTTGAACCAGCAACCTGTGCCCCTGGGCTACCATGCTCATATAAACTGAATCCGTACCAGCCTCTAATGTTCCCACTGCAGGGACACCGGCCTACTATCGATAATTGAGAGTGAATGGGCTCTGATCTACCACGGGAGCCCAATCCGGATTGGTAGATGTCACATGTCGTCGAATTTTTGGTTCTAAGACATGCCGGTTTCCTCACGATGTTTTCCGTCACCGTTTTGAGAACGTGGCATTGCGCACATAAATTATTTCAAGTGAAAAAACTCATTGGTGCTCTTGTGGGTTTGAACCAGCAACCTTGAAGCAGCAGATTGAAAGTCGGCGTCTATGTTCCTGGGCCACCACGCTCTTTAGATAGTATAAACAGAATAAACAGGCACAACTATTTGTATTGTTTGTGAGCACGGTGTAATACAGAGTGTGGAAACACTCAACCACATCCGACGGCTCTGTTTTATTTATTATACTTTGCGACAGGTACCTCCGCGGTTTCAGGTTTGAGTATACGTTACATGCTTTTTTGATGCGCTTTCAAAAACTCACTGGCTTGGTATCGAATTGATAAAACTTAGGATTTTAACATTATTTAACATTTTATATAACATGTGTTACGAACTAAAGACCCACCTGATGTTAAGTGGTTACCTCCGCCCATAACAACAGAATTACGACTCGGATCCTCCCCAACCGAAGTATGAGAAAACTCAAGTCACATCTCGTTGCATCCGTCACCCAAGACGTACTTTTTCGGACGGACTTGGCACAAGTTCTGCTGCTACTTTTTGTTGCTCCTTTAGCACCACCCAGGGGGTACATGAAGGACTCAAAGGGTACCTACGGATGCGAGTAACTGGACCTCTGGACTACTTGGCGGTGGATTAAAATATCCATGAAGACACTCAAAGATATTTTAATCCACCGCCAAGTAAAGAGTTGATTTGAGTTACTTAGCGAGTTCCAATGTAAACATATTATATGCTATTATTTTGGAGAAAATGTGCAATTTTTTGTACCTTACTATATGGATATAGTTGGAACCGACTTAATTAACAAGTAAGACTAGCTAAAACATGAAAACTGACTGCAATTTAACATATCAGTGCGCATTTATATGTTAAATTACAGTCTTAAGAGCTCCTGTGACACGTTATAAGCGCATAATTTATTTGTGTGTTTAGATTTTAACGTGTCTAAACGATAGTTGCCTGGATACGATGACTGGAAGAAATAGCTTTAAGCGATAAGGCGATTTTTTTTAATATAAAACTGTCAAGTTCGTAATTTTACGTTTTTAATTTAAGATGTATAATAAAGAGTATATCTACCTATCTAAAGGAATAAGTAAGTTCGAATTTGATGGGCTAAAGTTTTTCATAGAAATACACCCCTCTACTTACGCATGAGAATTCAATACTATTAACTATATTGCAGTATTTTAAATTGGTTCATGAAAAGCATCAAACGTTTATCAAAGTGCTAAAATCCTACGTGTTATTGGTACAATAGCATAGTCCGCATTGATTCACAATATCGGCATTATACAGTAAAACAGGGTCGGAACAGACGTAAACTTAACAAATATACTATTTAAAACATGAATGTATGTGCATGTAATGTGCCTAAAGAGTTTCTGTGACACGTTATATGCTCACAAATCTGTTTACTTGTTTAAAATTTGACGTGTCTAAATGATACTTGAGATCTAAAGGAATAAATAAAGGTTTGAGTTTGAATAGTTCACCCTTGTATTCGCTGTGTGTAGTGTTAAAGGTGAAATCAACCATAAACTTATTTTAGAGCTTACAATAAAATATCGGGTATAAATATGATAATAAAGCTTGGAAATGAATTTGCTTTTTCCCACACCGCAAATATGTAATATTTTTATAAGGGGTTTTTCTCTGCTTCTTTCTATGCGGTAGGAAATTCTCTTGGTATTGTTGTTTACGGGCCGCGTTAACAACTTAACATCAGATGTGCTGTCAAATCATCCCGTTGAATAACCAAATTATTTATAATATTTGGAAACGTGAACATCTTAACAACAGATTTACCTTATTTATTTATATTTATAGATGTTATTATTTTTGTAGTTTAATTTCTGTAACTAAGGTTTTGGTAATATGTTGTAGGTTTTTCTTAAAATAAGTACTTATGTGTAAATGGATATAAAGTAGGCTAAACAAAGGATTCTACCAAGTAAATATAAAAATTTTGTTCAGTAAATATTAATCAGACCTTAATAATAACACTTATATTCTCCTTCAAAAAGCAGCGATTCTGAACACATGTAGAAATTTTTACAGATCAGTTCTTCGGATAACATACCTACCATTACAAGTAACACAAGTGAACCAGCTCGTGGGCACTTGGCTTAGGCCCGTGCACTACAAATGTTTACCGGCATTTTGAGCCGAGCAAAATAAGTTTTTTTTTTTTTTTATTCATTATAGGCCATCGTTTGACCGCTATCTCACCTGATGGTAAGTGATGATGCGGTCGAAGATGTAACACGCTGGCCTAGAAAATATTTACCTATATAAAGAATAAAGTATAAATAATAATAAATAATACTACGAGTAATTGACTGTAATTTGACAATGTTGTGCATCTAATATAAGGAGCTCCCATATCACATTTGCGAACAAACATGTGTCGTGCCCAAACGATATTTGAGGTCATAACATCAGATGTGCTGTAAATAATAGGCAATTAATAAGGTGAGTTTGTTCTTAAAAAAACACTTTCTGTTTCTATAAAAAAATCAACAATGAGATCAAAAACAACAGATAAAACATGAATAATTTGAACGAAGCCTTTGGCAAACCAGTCTGATTCTCTGTTTTTAGTCTGTTTTTTCTTAAACATTTTATTTTGAACCGCAATAAAGGTGGCCAGTATGGCTTTTCACACAATTTTCAAATTAATGAAAAATAAGGTACGTTTCCAACCATATTTGTATGAGTCCCAAGCACATAACCATTATATTCACAGGCTTATATTACACTAGCTGCGCCCCGCGGTGTGACCCGCAGTTTTCCGGGATCAAAAATAGCCTGTGTTAATTCAGGATATAAGCTATCCTGGCACTGAATTTCATCCAAATCCGTTGAGCCGTTTGAGCGTGAAGGTGGCACAAACATACAAACTTTCGACTTAATAATATAAGTAAGATAATATATATGCATAGTATTACTGAATTTTAGTTCTTATTGTGCCATAAAGCTTAGCAATGGGATTCATGCGTACGCAGCAATTCGTAGAGCGACGTGGCGCGCCGCGATATCCCTTCCTGACAATACAAAATAGTTACCAATGTTAACTGAATGAAGATAATTCGGTAGCTCTTCACGAACATAAAATTTTGGGGTGTCCAGTTGCTCGCGTCCGTAGGTGAAAACCCTCTTGTATCCCTACACGAATCCCCTGGATGGTGTCAAAGGATCAACAAAAAGTAGCAGTAGAACTTGTGCCAAGTTCGTACGGTAAAGTAATAATACCTCGGTATTTGGTAATCTGCTGCCAAGCAGAGATGTACTCTTGCCGGATGCCGCTGGAAGGGTGTGGGTGTCGGTGAAATCCAGGTGCATGATATGTAACATCTTCGGCTCGGGTGACTAATTTCTGTTGTTATGGATGGAGGTAACCACTTACCATCAGGTGGGCCTTCAGCTCGTCATGTCACTTTAAGTAGTATAATATAAAAAAGTAACAGTAGAACTTGTGCCAGCAAAAAAAGGATTCTCAACCAGCCAATATAAGAACAGAGTTCAGTAAATATCAACCAGAGCATAATGTGTTCACAGCTTTAATAAAAAATATCTCAAAGCTCACTTTAAGCTGGTTCCTGAAAAGTCCACGAGAATCGTTCAACGTCGCAAATCGACTTAAAAACGCTAAAAACGGCTGAAATTCTCAAATAAAAGTTCGTGAGCTTTTTTTGCAACTCTTTGTAATAAGTCAAATAAATGGCTTTGGGAATGAAGGAGAATCTATTTGTCTTTAGTAGATACTCAGTGAATTCTCACAAACAAAAAACTAAACACCTTTCATAGTTTTATTATTATTTATGTGAATGATTGACGGAACGAGCTGAGGGCCCACCTGATGGTAAGTGGTGACCCTCGCCCATCACAACAATAATGCGACTCAGTATGATATCCAAATCTTTACTGAGTCGCATTCATCCTGCTGCGTCCATCATTCGAATGAAACGTATGTTATGACTTATTCTGTACCCTTGACAAAATTAATAGAATAATTAGCGAAGACGTGAAAGCATAAAAACAAACAAAATATAAAATTCACATTAGAATTTACAATTAGCTAGGATTAGGAATAATTAGATAGTTGGATTTTTCAGTATTTCCAATGACCACACTCGTTTTCAGCAGTAGGGTAGTTGGGAATGCTAATTAGTATCCACTTATTGCATAGTGAGATTGTACAGAACTTGTCATTCCTACTATTTAAACACTCCATTGTACTTTAAGCTGGTAGTTCAATATAGAAGTATGACAAATAATTTTTTAATCGTTTACACAATTACTTTTACACGTATACACGCATCGCATATGGCGTGGACAAACACAGAACAACAACAAGGTAAATAATTAAATTAAAATAGCTTGTATACTTAAACTTAAAGTTAAACAAACAAAAGATAAACAAATGTTAACATTTTTTTACTAAAAAATTTACGGTACCTACCTAGGTATACAAGTTTGCTATGGAGAATTTCCGAGTTCAAATTCAATTTGTTTTATGTAATAATACAAACACTTTTCAAGTAACATTCACTCGTTTCAATTTACATCGAAAATTAATACCGAAAAAATGTAGCGAATAACTCAAACATTACTCGCTTACGTATGTACAAAAATCTTGTATTCCGACAAGGAACCCGGATAATAAATCACGCATCTCATTCTTCCCAACGCCATAAAATTCACATCAAAAATTCATGTACAGCCATAAAACTCAAAAATTCACTTGCTACAGCCATGGTATCACACAGGGCCCATATTTTTTATAACAAAAGGTTTACTTGTCTTGTATACTATATATACTATAAGTAAATATAAAAGGTCCAATTGCTCGCGTCCGTAGGTGTATATCCTTTGATTCCCTACACGTACCCCCTGGGTGGTGCTAAAGGAGCAACCAAAAGTAGCAGTAGAACTTGTGCCAAGTTCGTCCGGAGAGGTACTGCCACCACATCTGGAATCTGCCGCCAAGCAGTAGTGGTTGCATTACTGTGTTCCGGTGGAAGGGTATGGTTGCCGGTGAAATCACATGCGCATGAGACGTATCATCCCCGTCTCGGGTGATGGACGCAGCAGGATGAATGCGACTCAGTAAAGATTTGGATCTCATACTGAGTCGCGCGCATTACTCTTGTCATGGGCGAGGGTCGCCACTTACCATCAGGTGGGACCTCAGCTCGTTCCGTCAAGAATTCACATAAAAAAAAAAAAAAAAAAAAAAAAAAAAGGTGAACAAAACAACTTCACTGGCCTTATAGCTCAGTTGATCTACCTTCTACGCTGGGCCGTGGGTTCGATTCCCACCCAGGAGAAACATTTGTGTGGCATACATGTTTGTTCAATTTCTTGGTGTGAATACGTAGTATACGACACTAATATTATAAAAGCGAAAGTTTGTATGTATGTTACTCAACGACTCAATGGATTTGAATGAAGCATGGGTGCCGGTGAAATCACAGTTGCATTAAACGTTATACTCATATTTCCTTCTCGTGTGATGGTCGCAACGCGATGCAACTTGGGTCTTCTCATACTTACGTCGGGGAGGCCCTAAGATATTGTTGTCTATGAGCGGTAGTGACCACTTTACATCAGGCTGGCTGACAGCTGGTTCCATCACATACATCTCATAAAGAAAAATAAGAAGAAAAATGTATTGTTCTGTGGCATTACCTTACCAGATGTCGAGCGAGTAACTTCGGTGAATTATTCTGAGTTTATCACTAACTGACTAAATTCAAACCAGATATCGTATTATTGGGTTAACCAGTCGTATCAAATGCAAACTGGCAAGCGCCAGTGGTGGTCAAAAGGTGACTGACCACCACTAGACATTGGGGTGATTATAGAGGAGGATGGAGGCATCACGGAGAACCAGTGCCTTAATGCTTACAGACTACAGATTAACAATCAGTTATCAGTTTATCAGTACAGTGGGCCAGCCAACGCAATCATCAGTGAATGAAGCTTTGGCGTATCAGAACCTAAATGTGCATCTGCTCAGATCCTGTCTGATCTTCATACCAACCACACATTTTAAGTAATTGGTGATATGTAGCACTCTTACTCATATCGAGAGTAGGCCGGCGTCCTAGTGCTGGGAACAGAGGCTGATACGGAAACAATTATATATCGGCTATACAAAACAGAAACGGTAAAAATACAATAAAATTACGGAAGACTTTATAACACAATCAGCACAAACATCTCAACGTAAATTTGATAATCAGAAAAAACGTTGACGACAGAGATATTTTCATTTTACTTAGCATTATGAATACACCATAGAACGGGGAAGGAAACGAGCACAAGATTTATTAAAATCCAACAGAAATTCCGAGGTGTGGTTCTGTCATGAGAATGGAAATTATTTGATTCCCCAGGTGCTAATAGATTTCCATAATGTTTAACCTTTGAGGAGGAAAACGAGAATAACTGAGTTCCAATAAAAAATGTATTTAGAAAAGGTTGTTTGTAGGTACTGCGGTTGGAACAGACATCATCTTACTACTGTAATAAACGCTAAAGTTTTTAAATAAACGTTACTCAATCACGCGAGAACGGTTTAATGGATCTGAATGAAATTTAGCACAGAGATAGATTAAAGTATGGAATACCTCATAAGCTCCTTTTTTTCTATGAAAAATGTACGGTTCTCGTAGGTGGTTCTCACTGTGATTGGCCTACCTATGGCCGTACAAATAAGACCAAATATCTGACTGTATATATTATATGGATATATATATTATTATTCGTGTTACCGAGATATTTACCATGATTTGTGAGTTTTGTTGACTCCCGATATTTCGACGCAGTTACATGCGTCATGGTCCCGGGTAATCTCCCCGGGATATATGCGTGTTACGCGATATTTATAATTGAGAACATATTTAGATGATTCATTTTTTATATCAAAATTGTAACCTCTCCGAAAAAAGTTTTATGATAAAAACTCTACCCTAAGGGAAAACATTTGTCAATAAAGGTATTTTATATCAGTTATTCATTCGATCAGGCCGGTTAATTCGATTTTTAAATCTGTTATTTATTTTAACTACCGTTTCCAACCCTGGCTGTTGCCTTTGTCTACACGTTCCTTGATGTTAAGTGACTATGAAGCCAATCTCGTTCCGTGCCATCGCTAAAACGGCTCTGACGGAAGACCAGCGTAGATTGCTAGTCAATCAACATTATGCTGAGTCAGAGTCCTTTTTGTGCCTGCTGGGCTTAGCTTTTGTTTTTTTTTAATATATCAATTTTTTGTTATGTCAAATTGTAAATATGGTGTCACAAATAAAATATTTTTCTTTCATCTTTATTTTTTTGAATGGTGGCCACGCAACGCCTGAAATAAGGAGCTGGAATACAAGAATAAATTAATAAATATTCATGAACATTTTAACACATCGTTATCTTGTCCCAAAACTAAGAATAGTTCCCACGAACTAGATAACTAATAGGATACTTATTTAGTACTTTTCATATAAAAGGTCCAAACATCACAGGGCTATGCTGCTTTGCAAAAATGTTTGTCCTGGATAGACTAGAACCCACAACCTGCAGGGCAGAAGGCAGAATAATTAACAACATCTGTAAGGCCAGTCAAATTGAAGAAAAATGAGAGTGAAAAATCTACCAAGAGATTCGGATTGGTCGATGCCGGTTTCCTCACGAATTATTTTGACGCTTATACGAACAGATCCTGGAAATTATTTTAGGAATTGGTGTATTTAAATAACTCTACCAGGAAAGTGATGATGTGTTTGATATATCATAATGTAATGAACGTTACTGATCAGTGGAATAATTGGTAGCTATTCGTATACCATGTTGATGTTCCAAGAATCGCTTTGAGTTCAGCATGTTATTTGATGGTATAATTTGCTTACACAGAATAAGGTTATTACACAAATTTAATAATATAGCACTGAAATTAGGCTGCTTTGATATGTAGCCAAAGTTATTGAGATATTTTTGAGTTAATTGGAAAGTTTGGTATTGATTTAGGTATTTTATTTGACAGATAAAATACATAACCTAAAATATATACAATGTCATATTATAACATTGATAAATTGACAGACCTGAGAAGGCAGAGCTACTACCAATTGAGCCCATCACAGTTGGAAGTATTCAGCGGTTTAGGCGTGAAAGCGTAACAAACAAACAAATCCCCTTCTCGGATCACGGGCGCAATGATATACTAGCTGTGCCCCGCGGTTTTATCCGTGTAGTTCCCGTCCCCGTGGGAATACGGGGACAAGTATGCTAGTAAACTTTGTATGAAATAACCGGAATTGGTAGACAAAATCAACGTTAACGCTAGCGAAGCCGCGGGTTAAAGCTAGTTGCTAAATAAATGTTTTGATAATTTGGAACATGCTTGATATCTACACTAATATTATAAAGAGGAAAGATTTGTACCTATGTTTGTATGTTTGTAATGAATAGGCTCAAAAAGTACTGGGCCGATTTAAAAAATTCTTTCACCAATAGAATGCTACATTCTTCCAATTTGACATAGGCAACATTTCATTTTGAAAAAAATTAGGGATCCTTGGTAAAATTTGAACAATGTAACCGAAGGTGTAGAAAAATGAGTCTTAAAATGTCTTTCGTCGAATGCGCTGCCGAAACTATTAGCGATAGAACAAAATAATGTACAACAATATTGAAGAACATCATAATGTCTACAAAAAACTTCGGGGTAGCATATGTCCAACTATTGTAGTTATGTCACTACAACAACTTTTCCCGTGCGAAGCCGGAGCGGGCCGCTAGTTGGATATAATTTGATTATATCCAATATCAATCACATTTATTTGTGCACATTTTTATACCAAAAATATTTATTTTCTTATCATTTTTATACACAATTGTAGCAACAATATCGAATATTGTGTCGAAAATCGAACACAATTAAGTATCAGATTCGCGCCCCCAACCTAACACGCCGAAATCATGACCCGCTGAGCTTAATAGTGTCGCTTCTAAAATTAGCATACTTGAATTTTGATTAGCAGTAAAATACAGAGTTCAAACTTCACGTGAAACGGAATGTTAAACCCCCATTAAATATTCGTTAATGACACATTAATGGACAAAACCTTTGTAATTATGCGTGGTGAATTCCATAAATTCCACTGCTGACAGATTTAACGTTTCAATTTACGTAACTGTAAAATGAGTTGAATTTTTGGAGCGTTTTTTGTAAATTAACTTCTGTTTTTGTTCTGATAGATTTCGGAATGAGGCCAATCAAATTATTGAGGCCATTATTGCGGAAACGGCTGGATTGTATTAAATATTGTAAAATACAAGTGTTTTATCAAGTAAAATATAACAATAAAATTAAATAACTGTATATATAAAATTGCCATTGTGTAAAGACTTCCAACCGTTGGCCATTTTTATCGTCTTATTATAGGAAGGAAACAAGAACAAACCTCTTTGGTCAAAACTATCCAGAGAAAAATCACACTTTTGACAGGTTGGATATCAAAAGAAAAAACACGCGAAAACGGCGCACGCCCATGGACCTTTTTTGACCAAAATTTGATCAGAATGTGGTCCATGTCACACCTCCCTACACATATCTGTTCCCCAAGTAGTGTGAAAAAAGAATATAAATTAAAAAAAAGTCTTTCTCTTTTTCAGTTTTAGTGGCCAACTCTGATGTCGAAGTTTTCAAGCCGCCCGAAGCCCTCCGGCATGGCTTATCTGCTAGTATAGTCGGGACTGGCTAAACGTACCGTCCGAAGCAAGGACGCGCTCTGTTCAAATGCCACTAAACGGTCACCCATCCAATTTCTGACCGGGCCGGGAGTTGCTTAACTTAGATGATCTGAAAACAGCTTTGCCACGCCACGAGCGTAAGTGCACGTGTTACAATGATTTACGAGCTTCCGAAAATGGCTCTACTGGTTCAGAGCGGTATGTGTATTCCTCAATGAACGGATGATGACTCAGCAAGAGTAAACGAGCAGAACATCTCTGCTGGTCATCCATGGTATCGCGTTCTCTTTTTAGCTAACAGACTTCAAAAGAGGAGGATATCAATACGGCTTTATTTACTGTTCCGGTAGAAGGAAGGTGAATATAGATAAATAAATAGATGACACTTTATTGCACACCAAAAAGATAACAATAGTTTAAGCTTGCCTGGAAGAGATTGCTCTTAGCGATAAGGTCGCCCATTGTGCCACCAATTTTAAATAATATTTCTTATTTGTTTTTCCTGTACTGTCATTTCTGGTGTAAACAATCAAAAGTTTATTATATATTAAAAATATAAATTTAAATAATAAAACGTGACACAATGAGCGTTCTTATCGCTTTATCTATACAATTAAATGACATTGAAGTGTCTGTTTAGTGGCAGTAGAACTTGTGCAAAGTTCGCCCGTAGAAGTACTGTCTCCGCACCTCGTAATCTGCCGCCAAACAGTGGTGCACTCGCATTGTTGTTTTCCGGTGGAGGGGTGTGGATGCCGGTGAAATCATATGCACATGAGACGTAACAACCTCGTCTCGGGTGACGGGCGCAACGGGGTACGACTTGGGTCTTATCATACTTTGGTCGGGGAGGACCTAAGTATTGCAGTTGTTATGGGTGCCTGATGTTAAGTGGTTACTTACTTAACATCAGGTGAGCCTTCAGCTCATCTCTAAAATCTCTTTTTTGGCTTATCTCCGCGACGGCTAGACCGATTTGATTTTCACTGGCAGACAGTTGATGTTATACGCTCCTTTTTTCAGATTTCAGGAAAAAGAATATGATTCCGACCTAAAAAATTATTTAAATTCCACACGAACAAAATATCGGTTAACAGCTACACGTATTATAAATTTCTTTAATGGTTCATACGGTTATTATCGCAATAACTGTATAATTACTATATAACGATCAGAGCAAGGGGCTAGCTCACTGCGCATGAAACCAAACAAAGAATCGCGTGACGCAAGCCGCTGTAGGTCCAACACATATACACCCTATCCTATATCCTGGCTGCTTGTGGAATGAATTGCCAGTATCGATACGAAAAGCACAATCGCTCACTTGTCTCAATTTTGAAGTTTTAAAACAGATTTAAGCTGAGACGTGTCCCATTTTGACCGCCCGGATTATACAGAGGGTGTATTATAAGTAATGTCGGTTTTCATGTCTGAAAATTCCTACGCCTCAATTTAAACATGTCGTTACTTGTTAAGACATGTTTCTAATTCTATGAAGAGACTAGTCTTAAGCGGAACCCAGCGGTTTCACCCGCGTAGTTCCCGTTCCCGTGGGAATACGGGGATAAAATATAGCCTATGTTGTTCGCTGATAATGTCGGATTCCATCGGTGAACAATTTTTCAAAATCGTTTCAGCGGTTTAAGCGTGAAAGCTTAACAAACAAACAAACTCACTTTCACATTTAAATCTAATATGAATGAAAGTTAGTTCAATTTGGATATAGAGTCTTTATAGTTATGTGTGTGGTCTGGTGTTATCATGAAAGGACTTTTTTTCCCAATCGCACTCATGTGCATGTAATTTCACCGGCGCCTCCACTCTTCCATCGAAACAACAATGCGAGTGCACTTCTGGTTGGCAGCAGATTACCAGGTGTGGAGGCAGTATTTCTCCAGACGAACTTTGCACAAGTTCCACTGCTAGTTTTTGTAGATCATTTAGCACTACCCAGGGGGTACTTGTAGGGATTTAAAGGGTACTCATCTTCGGATGCGACATTTGGATGTTAGCAATTTCCACAAATATTACGTCATCTTCTTCTTTCTTGTGAGCAAGTTGACAGCTCTGGTGTTGAAGTTTTCTCCACCCGGAGGCCTTCGACATGGCTTAACAACTAGTATAGCCAGGACCGGCGTCTCAAGGTGCCGTTCGAAGCGTTCAATTCAAATACCACTAAATGGTCACCCATCCGACTTTTGACCGGGCCAAAAGTTGCTTAACTTAGACGTAAAGAACAGCTAAGCAAACTACGCCGCGAACGCTTCATTCATTACGTTATCTTGAATGTATTTTATTTTTGCGCAAAAACGACATGTTCCCCAGTCAGAACAGAAAAAGGCTAGGAAATTTAATCGGGTAGAATACCAGTCGAGCAAGTTCCAGAGATTGTTTCAGAACTGGCTCGAACCGGTTCATTTAGCTAAATGAGCTGCTTCTCGTTTCAAAACACTGCCAAATTACTCTGCACTTTATACATCGTGTCGTACGGTGGAAAGTTAAGGGCGAGAAGGGAAGTGAGGCAGGATTTTTGAATCTATACAACTTTTGTGGGTAAATTAGTTAAACGATTATAATTTTGGCGTTATGTGGCGCGAGTGCAGGATTTTTAATCTCGGCTGCTATGGCAGATTTTTAATGTAAGAAGTAATTATGTTATTACCGTTTTTATGGATGATAAGTGTGCCTGCAGCGTATTTGTGCTTATACGGTTTGTTATTTAAAGCGCTGTATCTACTGTATATTTATTATGAGATAAGAATGTACTACACTGGTAGAAAGCTAACATTTTCAGATATTTTGTGATATTATGATGGATATTCTAACACTTATAATTATACGATTTCAAGTCTTCCCCATTTTTTTGCACTTATAACCATTCTACACTACAAAGATTATATTATCAATGTAAGAATTAATTATGTAATTACTGTTTTAAAGGATAATAACTGTGCTTGCAGCGTATTTGTGCTTACAGTGTTTGTTATAAAGCGCTGTATCTACTGAAAATTACGTATGCAATTACGAGTATAAAGCTAATATTTTCATATATTTTGTGTCATTATGGATATTCTAAAACTTAAAATTAATTGAAAAAAAAAAAACTTTTTGCACTTATGCCCGTTCTACATTTCCACGAACACAAAGTGTGGAGCCATTTAACATTTGTCACGGCTTCGCGGATTGTTCCCAATTTGGTAGGTTTTTGGTGCCGCGTCTAAGGGACCGCGATGCGCGAATGTTTTCGCGAACATCAACACGTTTACCCTCCACACTAGCGCCTCAGTTCGTTGTTGTCAGCACCGGTGTCTGGTTGTGTCAATTCGAATAAGGTATTAATTTTTTTTTTTAATTTACATATGTTCATAATTGTTGTACGCTAATGCGCATAGCACGAAATGCACCGATAGATACTTAGACGTCCATCGCTTTCGAACGATGGATTTCGAATTTCGAACAATTCACGCTGTGTTCACGTCGCACCGTCGATTGGCAATTCGACATTTTAAACACGTTGTTTATTATAGGTATAATTATTCAGTATCTCTTAATTATAGATCTTGCAAAAATGTTTTTGTGTGGGAATCACTACCTGCGCCCCGCAATGTTACCCGCGGTTTCCGGGATCAAAATTAGCTTATATATTGATTGACTCAAGATATAAGCTATCCTGGTACCAAATTTCATGCAAATCCGTTGAGCCGTTTGAGCGTGAAGCAGTAACAAACACACATATATATACAAACTTTCGTCTATACAATATTAGTGTGATTTTACAACGTCTCATATTTGTAGATCTACGTTTAATCAACGTTTACGAACCACTACGCCGCTGAGTCATAAACAAGCCACCATTATCAATAATAGGCGCAATAAATATTAAAGTGTATTGCCATGCACATTGCACCGCGTGTGACTTTGGCGCATTGCCACTGACTTGTAACAGGCTCGTTCCATGTTTTCGATATTAGGTTTTATGACCCATCGTAACGACACTAAGAAACTGTGCTCAAATATTAAGATGTTTGCTTCAGAATATGTATTGCTTCTGTACAGACGGCTGCGTAGCTTAGCCAGCCCTGCCTTCGAAGCGAAGGGTTCGATTCCCAACCGGGGCACACTTTGGTAAGCATTAAGAAACAAGGACTTGGGTGTTTTTATATTGTGTTTCTGGGTTTTTTCATGCCATCTGCGATACAGGGAGTGCAGAGGTATGAGTGTGTAAACGTTAGCGTAAACACATGCGCACTTTGAACGTGATTCATATGTTCTTATGTATTGGAGGACCCAATTGCTCGCGATCGTAGCTGAGAACCCCATAGTCTCCTTACACGTACCCCTTGGGTGGTGCCAAAGGAGCAATTTAAAGTAGCAGTAGAACTTGCCAAATTTGTCCGGAAAAATTCTTTAATCTGCCACCAAGCAGTGATGCACTCGTATTGCTGTATTCCGTTGGAAGGGTGTGGGCGCATGTGAAGGTGAAATTACAGGTGTATTACATGAGACATAAAAACCCCGTCTTGGGTGACGGTCGCAAGTAACCACTTACCATCAGGTGGGCCTTCAGCTCGATCTGACACCTCAGTAGCATAAATAAAAATATATCTAATAGGTATAGTCAAAAAAACTGTCTCATGTAACACTAATTCGTTTGCATCGTTTTTTTTACTTGTTTTACGCCGTCAGGGATGAATTTTTTGCATGTAATTTCTATAGGACCACCTAGTAAGTAAGTAAGTACAATCTAATTAAAAAATAACTAATCGGTCCAGAATTGGCGGAGAAATCGCGGAGCAAACACACAAAAAATATATATTACGTAACTAAATTGACAGCCTACTCCTTTTTAAGCCTTTTAAAAGATTTAGCCACTGTCATACCGCATACTAATGCAGTAACAGTAAGTACTAACTTACTGTTATAATTTAATATTTTAATATTGTTTTTATTATATATTTTTTAGACTATTATATAATATATATAATATCATAATATAACCTCTAGACGAACACTACCAGCCTGGAATAATCAATATCATTGTATAATAGATTAAAAGCACGTGTGTACACTTTTAATTGAAAACTTTCATAACATTATTCATGAAATACTGGTATAATTATTTCTATTTTTGTTATTTGCAATGAAACAAACATTAGAATAATAATATTGTCAAGACAGCAATTAGGATTTTTTTAAGGAGCAAAATTTATCTTATGTAACAAAGAAAATTATGGAAGTCACAAATCGTGAAAACAATTTGGGAACACTGGAGATTTTAATTCTGTCTAAAGCTATATTTAGTGGAATTTGTTCAGACAAATGAGATTGAGGGAATTAAATTAATTATCTTGATTTGGGTTGTATAATCAGTATATCAATTATGGAAACAATGATCAAGTAGTGATCTTTTTTATACCATTATATTTATGAACGAGCTGCTTGCTCATTTGATGTTAAGTCGTTACCGCGGCCCAGAAAAAACCAGCAAAATGACTCGACTCGAGTTTTCATACTAAAGTATGTAAAAGTTATATAAATCGTCACGCAAAAAGGGCCCACTGGCGGCCTAGTTGCGGAAAACAGTCCGCTCTACAAGTTATATAAATTAGTTACGCCCGCCACTCTGTATTCTACCAGTTACGTTACCAGTATGATATGTATACATTAAAAATAGGGTGAAATTAAATAATATAATAATATCGTAATTTTTACTTACATTATAAAACAAAATTAATTTATTATGTAAAAAAAACACATAATGGCAGTTAATTTACAAATGAATAATGAAATATGTCATACATTCAGGCATGAAACTCCACCTACGTATATTAACATTTGGCTGATTCTATGAAAATCAATTGATTGAATAGAATAAACCAACATCAATACTTTCATCCCTAATATTTCTTCTTTAGAGATTTATGAAATAAAAATGGAATCATCCAAATCGTTTTTTGAGGTTGGTTAATGAATGTCTATCAAAATTAAAATTTAAATATTTTCTGCAATATATATCTTTCAGCTCACGTTGATATTGAGTGACATTTTCTCGAAACGAAACGAGAATAGACTAGCGTTGGATGGTTGCCAAACAAAAGGTTGATCCCTTTGATTGAATTTGTAAAAACCGTTTTGATATTATAATAGTAATTATTTGGTTGGCAGTTGGAAACACAGAGAAACGAGAAACGAACTAATATTATAATTGCAAAAGTTTGTTTGTTATACTTTCACCCATTAATTTTTCACGCATTTCATCATGAAATTTCGCATATACGTCAGGAAAACAGAAATAGACATAGGGTACTTTTAATCTCGTAAAAGTTTTAAGATTCTTACGGGATTATGGTCATTTTCGTTTAATGGCCCTCAGCTCGTTGCGTCACTAATTCACATAAAAATAAAAAAAATCTTTACATAATTTTCCCTAGATGGCGGTGTTGCAGGGAATGCACTATCTTTTATAACTTAGTTTGCAATTTGTCACTAGATGGCGCTATATCGGTGAATACATCTCAATGAAATTTGGTAAAACTATATTAACGTTAGCGAAGCCGCGGGCAAAAGCTAGTCAATTCATATCTCAAACTTCCACAACATGAAATAGATTATGACTTAACAACATGACATACTTTTCAAGACCAACAAGATTCAAAATCTAGGAATAATATACTAAAATCCTGATCAATTAAAAACATTTGTTAGCTCTTATTATACACAACCTCATAACACAATCATCCAAGACCAAAAAAAAACTACATGCTCAACACAAAAAGCCACATATATTCTTAATCCAAATACAGATTACATCCCCCTTAAAAGCTAAGCCTAGCACAGAGCCTAGCTTACAACTTATTGTTGTAAGTCTCCAATCTCATACCGAGCACAATCCATTACCACGACACGCCCAATACTCGCGGCCAACTTAATTTGAAAAATGAAAAACATGGCGTCTCCCCGTCCTAATCTCTAAAAATCTGCTTAAAATAAATTCCAAATGGGCCCGCTTCACACAAACTTTGTTTCCTTTATTTCTCTCGAAAAAAATAAAGACTTACGTCTTTAATTAATTAAGGAGGCCTTTTAAAATAAACAATCAAGTTTGTAATGAGAGTTGTTTTTCTCTTTTTGTGAGAAAATACTGGCTTTTTGGCACGACAAGGTTCTAATTGGAGAGACGGAGTGTTGATTATGCTGTAATTATTTGGTTTAGCCGGATAATTGCTTTTCTGGGCCATTAGCTCGTAAGATTTGTTGCGTAGCGGGGCTTTAGATAGTTATATAGGAAGGAGTGAATAGAGACGATGTCGTTTAGGTAATTCCCCGGGCAAACCATTGATTAATGAAAGTGAAACTTGTGAACATAGAAAACAGTAAACTGGTACATCTCCGCATAACTTTTTTTTTAGTATAGTGGTGTTATACTAAATATTATTGATTCCTTTACACAGATTTATTTCTTTATTTAATTAATACGATTAGCACCATATAGGTACACAAAATTAAAGACAGTTTTTTAAAAAAGCAGTATGTACAAGAATTCAACACAAATAATCAGATTAAAGACGTATTTAAACATTTTATGTAAAAAAAATCAAGTTATTTTAAAAATGTCAGCATTAATTGAATAATAATAAAACACACACAATCATCCACAAAAAGAATCATAAATTTCACTCAATATTTACTCAAAACACTTGTTAGATCATCTTCATCATCAAACAAGCGTTAGCGTGGTAGAACTTGAAGCCGTCAAAAAGCATAGTTCACATACAGATGGGTTACACGCAGAATGGTCACGTCACAAAAGGTCTACTAATAACAACCACCCTCTTCTCATAACACAGACAGTCACAGACCAAGTTGAGAATCTTCCAACGTAAAAGTTATAAAAATATAGTTGAAATGACGTCATCATTTGTCTGCGTCACCAAAGACTATTTCTCATGATGCGTGGTTCAACGTCTACGCTAACCACTCAAGCGTCCGGCCCGCGCAGCGACTATGTCTGCAACGTCCCGCTCCGCCGGCATCGTTTTTTTAATAACCGCGCGCGACCTTTTTTCACATAAACATTTACTACTGGACAACTACTGTACCTTCATTAGAATAAAAAATACCTACGGCAAGCTAAAAGAATCGAGAATTAGTTTAGTTCAAAGTAAATTACTCATATCAATCTGAAAGTATAAAAATAAAGCTTAAAAGTTGGTGATGTGAATAAAACTTTAAAATTTTTACTTTTACGTGTGGTTTACGTGAAAATTATAATAGTTTTATTAACTATTATATTATTTTGTAATAGTTTAGTATTTTCTCTTTAAAACGATACCAATATTTCAATATTGAATACGACGCTTTCTATCAAAATAAAAATTTGTAATCCAGGTCCTCCTCAAAAAAATATGAGCGGAAAAAATCAAAAAAATATTACAAAATGGCCGCCCATAATGCGCATTTACACGTTCTTTTTTTTTTCAGTGAAACACAAATGAATGTATTCTGCTTTAATACTATTATTATAGATACTAAATAATATATTGTACTTTATAATTTAATACTAAATAATAATAAAAAACGAACTAAAATATACAAAAAAATATATATTTACAAATTTAAATTTTACACTCCTGTACTAGGATTCCCTGTGTCCTGTGTTACAGGTGGCATGAACAAACAGAAACACAAGACAAACACACTAGACCTAAGAGAAAATTTCATGTTCACCACACAAACAGTGCCATGATTCTATTAAAGTCAAAGAGAATTCATTAATTCAATGAGAATTCATTGAATTCTTAAATTAATTACACTATTGTTATCAACTCTCAGCAGTTGCAGTCTTCCCTGTAGAACTCATTGGCCCCATCAGTTACTTTCAAATTGGTTCCTCCACCACCACATAGCCAGTCAAGATCTCCGCAGTGAAGGTCAAAATACTTTATTTCCATTGAATTCATAGTCAGTCGCATCTGAAACAAATAATAAGGCATAAGTTGTCAATCTTATTTTCTTAGTTTCTAGGGACTAATAGATTGTTCTATTAACTACTTACTAATAGAAGAGATCATGTAGGGCTTGGACTGGCTAGTGCTGGGCTGGTGAGGGGCTGGGTCTAAGGCAGTTGCTGGCTCCACCTCCACGAAGATCTGATGAATCCTCCTCCATGAAATCTGTAAAAAATAGAGAACTTGTGTATTAAAATACATCATACTTATTAACACTTAGTCATATCTAATGCCACCACACAAAGTATGCCCGGGCTGGGAATCGAACCCGGGACCCCTCACTTCGAAGGCAGGGCTACTACCAACTAAGCCAGAGAGCCTATAAAATGTTATATGTTATTATAATTGTTTTTTCTTTCTGGTGTGCAATAAAGTGTCTATCTATCTATCTCAAAACAATATTTTGAATGTATAATATTATATATTGTTGCAATACATATTTAATGTAGATGAAGCTGGCAAGCAGTAGTGCTTGCATTACTGTGTCCCAGTGAAGTCACATGCACATGAGATGTATCGCCCCTGTCTCGGGTGATGGACACAGCAGGATGAATGTGACTCAGTGTATGATCCAAATCTTATACCGAGTCGCAGCCAGTTAATACAATATACAAAATTAGTCTAAAAATTAGCCAGTTAGTAGAAAAATACAAAGTGTACTTACGGTTGTGTATTCATTATTTCCATTTGGTCACTGCAATATTAATGATGATGTTAGTACACATATTATATTAACCATAGATATAGTAAAAATAGCACAAAGTATTGCCAAAATCAATTTGTTTCAAACATATATCCAATTTTGATTGTTGATTTATTATAATTTATATTGAAAAACAAAACATATTCAATACATACCAATAGGTATATATACCAATAACTTCATATTGTCAAGTTTACATGCCACTAAGTTATTTATTGTAAAATGATACCCAGGTCCGTAATCCACCAATACATCACCACAAAACATGAACTGATCGCAAAACACAAAACGTGTAAATGTAGCATTAGACGTTTTCGATGGTATCTTGATCAAAAACCTGACTGCTAGTTGCAAGTTCAAGTTGCATATTACGATTTCCAGACACATCTCAACATATTTATTATTAAAATGTATATTAACGTGATACCAGTGAAGCATTATCTTATATTATGCCTTTGTTTTACATTATCAAGACCTTTTATATTATATATAACAACTCAAAGTCATCAAACGATGTTGGCGTCATGACACCATATCTTCTCAACTAGATTTAACATCATAAACGTTTTGGAATAGTCGTAATTTTACATATTTCGTAAAGAGATAATCCCCACAATCAATTTGATATATAATACTATTAGAAATAACTAGTAAAAACAGAAAACTTACCTCATGTTCGCAAGAGCTCCGTCCACAAAATTTATGGAATTCGAAATGGCCATTTAGAAATTTGATTATTTTTTTCTGAGTTTATTCTCGTTCTTTCCACAGATATAGGAATTGTAACAGATAACACATTTCATTGACTACCATCTAGTATCGAATAGCAGTATTAATAACAGCTGAATTTGCGTCTGTTGAAGCGTGAATAGGTCGATGACCGCGCGCGTTTTTCGGCCTCGATCGATACGTGGACTCCACAGCCATACCAAGTTTTTGTCAAATCGACACTTGGACGCCCAAGTGGCTAATGAAATATCACTGACCGTAGAAATCCTTAAGAATACAGTACGGAGTTACCTAAAGCCAACAACCCTTCAGTATCAATAAGTAGCCTTCACGTGTTCTCGAAATAGACAATGTTCGTGTTGGAAACGGACTATTTATGTACATTTAGTCACGAAAGAAAATTGATTATTATTGCAAACATGCGTAGCTTTCCGACGGAGTAGGTATATTGTAGCAAAAGCTTTTCTTCAACTTCAGCCGTTGATACAAGTAGTTTTAATTTAGAGTCAAAATACTTAAAATAACTCTTCAAAAGACATTTTGAATGTTTTATGAAGTTAAGTATGATCATTGATCAATAACGTTTCAGAGTTCGATACAAACCTTGTCTTGTTAATACCAAACACAACGAAAAAGAAATCCGTTCTAATTTGATGCTCCGTCGTAAATGTGGCTATTAATTATTATTTACAGCTCTTCCGGGAACAACTGAATGCCCTCCCAATGTTTAGTGGTTCCCTCCACCCATAACAACAGCAATACGAGTTAGGTCTTCCCGACCAAGGTATGACAAGACCAAGTCGCATCCCGTTGCGCCCGACCCGAGACAGGGGTCGTTTCATGCGCTATTTCACCCACACCCTTCCACTGGCATAGAGCAATACGTTTGCACCACTGCTTGGCGACAGATTACCAGATGTAAAGGCAGTACTTCTCAGATGAACCTGACTCAAATTTTACTGCTACTTTTATACAATTAATTTGTTTATTGAAAAGATTATTTCCATACCTCTCACAGCTATTGAAGGCAGCAGAATGAAACAATGGAGAAATCCCCAAAATATATTTCTGTACATCGTCATCG
The DNA here is from genome assembly GCA_921293045.1 of Aplocera efformata. Classification (NCBI taxonomy): domain Eukaryota; kingdom Metazoa; phylum Arthropoda; class Insecta; order Lepidoptera; family Geometridae; genus Aplocera; species Aplocera efformata. Next base: position 2,169,076 of record OV121054.1, on the reverse strand, counting down.
TACTTCGATTGTCTCATCAAACATTTTCTTTGTTCACTCCACTAAACACTGTTCAAGGGTGTTTGACATCTGAAACAAACAAAGTTAATATCATACACTTATATATCATAAACACGAACAAAAGTCTCGTTGCAGCACTATTTCTTTTTATATGACTAATCTGGCTTGATGATCTGATCAACCTGGTGAGTGGTTACTGAGCCCCATAAACAATAGCAATATCACTCCAGTCCTCCCATACCGAAGTCTGAGAAGACCCAGGTTGGTACGAGTTAGCCGCCAGCTCGTACAGATATCTCATGCTCTTGGAAATAACCTGAGTTCTCCGATAAGAGGGAAGATCTTCCACCGAGCGTGTGTTATGCTCGGGGGTCGCGGCCCGGCAGATGATATCAGGAGGTTCTGTATATGTTTGAACTGCCCAAACGCATCAGGGCGATGTAGGATTAATAGTGACGCAACGCCATCTTTTTATGTGATTAAAGACAGGACGAGCAGAGGGCCCACCTGATGGTGGTTACCGTCGCCCATAGACAACACAGGTCTTTCTTTACTAAGTATGAGAAGATCTAAGTCGTATGGCGTTGCGCGCGTCTCTCTAAGACGAAATGTTACGCCTAAAGTGCTTGTAATTTTACCACTACCCACACCCTTTCCCCGTAACACAGCAACGCGAGTTCACCACTGCTTGGAGGCGGACCCTTTTTTCAGGTTGCTCCTTTTACACAACCGGGGGACACGTATAAAGAGTTTGAGGGTATTCAATTACAGACGCGAGCAACATTGTCCCCTTTTATAGATTCCTGTTCTAATTTTGTTAGGAACCACCACACACAAATATATAACACTAGCGGATACCCGGCATACTACTACGCTAAAAAATAATATATTTTATGCCTAATGTATTGTTTTAGTGGTCTAAAACCATCATCGCATTATTGCCTTTCATTATTGTTTAATGAACGGTTGGATGGTTTCATAGTCTATAACGGACATAGGTAGAAACAATATTTGTGTTTTATATATTAAGATATACAAAACAAAACATCAATCTATACATATGTGTACGGAATGTCCCGTGGTACGACCGTCGGCGTCGGTTAGCCGCCTGCGACCCGCACGTGATAAATGCCTTCATCCAGGTGCCGGGCTACGTGGAGTTATGGATATTGGTAAAGTATTTCAGCTTAGAGCCAGCGCATACGAGCGCTTATTGTCGACCTGACAATCCTTATAAAACAATTGTTTCTATCTACATCCGTTATAGAGTTTGAAACCATCCAACCGATACGCCCCAAACCGATGCGAATAATGTGAAGATGGTTCCGGACAAAATCAATGCATTAGCACAAAATTTATTTCTTTTTTAGCGTAGTAGCACACTCTGGGTTACCGCTAGTAAAATATAAAAAATATTCATATATGAAACCGATTGTTTTGGAAACCTATGGGTGTGGCTTCTGTTCAACGGTGGATGTCTGTTAGCTGATAGATTATGATAAAATATACATAGACATTATACACAGCACCATCTAGAACCAAGCTAGTACTGTGACTACTTATATAGTACCTTTTATATAAATAAAAAAATTACATATTAACGCCCAAACACTGTCTGTCATACAAATTCTTGTCCTGGGTGGGAATCAATAGTCAATAGTCTGCAGAGATAGAACACGTTATTTTCAATCACTTCTCTGTTAAGCCTTTTTAGTGTGAAGGAGTAACAAACATACACAAACACATACATACATACATACTTTATAATATTAGTGTGACAATTTCTAATCATCAAAAACTAGATGTTTTTAATCGGTCGTCTGTGTGTGTCTTACTTGTTCTAGAACAATACAGCTGAAATATTTGCGGCGATACGCGGCTATTATAGAGAAAGGAGACAATTTGTGTCCAATATTGTGTATACCTTTTCAAAATACGTTGTTGGAAAATAATCGAGCCTTAACTCCACTCAGACGTAATTTGGCCATCGTACGAGAACCGTACATTTTTCAGGATAAAAAGTACCCTATGTGCTTTCCAAACTATAATCTATCACTGTGCCAAATTTTATCCAGAACCGTTCAGCCGTTCTGGCGTGATTGAGTAACAAGCATTCATTAATCCAAACTTTTGCGCTTAATATTAGTAAGATTAAGCGCATAATTATTCATATACACTTACTACCACACAAGCTCAATATCTCGAGAAGAAACTTGCCTGGTAGTTCTCTTTAGAACAAAACAACTCGCCCATATAACCAAAGCAACTCGCCCCTGTCAGTGGTTAGATGACGTTTAGTGGCATTTTAACTAAGCGCTACCGTTTTGGACAGCATTTTCAGATGTCAGTAAGGACTTTATGCAATAAGCCATGTTGAAGGCCTTGTAAACTCCGACACTGGAATTGGCGACTTAATCACAAACAGAGAAAGCATCGACATGTTGTCGGTGCCTTTATATTCTGTATGAGAATGAGAAACCAATTTCTATTTAGTTACAGTTGTTGCACACAAGTTGACGATTCGTAAATCGCTGATGTTAAGTCACCATCACCTTTTGAGCAAAAACGCGGTACCTTTCTTGGAAGACCTTTGCCACACCTGTTTTAAATTTTTCTACCTGATTTCATTCCACATCTTGCAGTTGCGTTGGAAAAGCGCACCGCTACGATTAACTTGGTGTCGTCGCCAAATTCATATTTTTACGGAGGTGACAAGCCGTGCACTAAGTTCCCGCGTAGGTGTTTTGTAATCCACGCTTGCAAAAACGTTATCCTGTCCTTTCACTGTGACTGCGAACCCCTTGCGAGCCAATTACGGACACGCGACCATTTGCACTAATCCACGTGATTATCCTTTTTGCCGACGTAATGATCGGTTCCACTGGCTCTGCTCCAATGATCTTTGACGAGGCCTGTTGCGTTAGTATATTCTCGTGTATTGATTTCATTGTCATTTAGAAATACGAACGGTAAAATATTTATTTTGTATTACCTATAGAACAGGTAGAATCAAAATTTTTTAATTTGGTTTGGTAACCGCTGTAAAGTTTACTGCATCAACGGTGTCGCTAATTCAGCGCTGGTTTTCTATGGCATTAGAGGGTAAGTGAATTAACAGACCATTATTATAATTTTAATTTTCTTTAGAAATTATTTATGTCAAGCAACTTTTAGTTAGTGGTCTGTAGTTGGACGGGAGAACGAATAAATGGCATTTGAAACGGGCGCTTCCTTGCTTCGGATGACACGTAAGGATGTCCGTACTTTGCCAGTCGATAAGCCATATTGGAAGCCCGTAAGCGGCTTGTAAGCTCCGACATCAGAGTTGGCCACTTACAAGAAAAAAGAAGCATACATTTAAACCGTATGTATGAATCTCTGGGCATAGTAAATTGAACTTTATTTTTGTGAAATCTAATTAATTTGACATATCCAAAGTTAACAATCCTTGTACACAGGCCCTAAAACTATCAAAAAAACCAAGACAAATTTCTTGAATTGGACATTATCTAAAAAATTTCTTTTTTTATGTTATATTTATCTACAATATTACGGTTTCTTACAACTAAATTTAGCGCGTGTTCAAACTCTATTCGACCCACCATGGGGACTTGGCTGGCGACGTTACCTCGCCGGATTCATTTTAATCCTCTGACTGAAAGCATTGGATGACGCAGACTGTCAGGTGCGTATCTACTTCTGTTATACCCTCGAACCAAGATTCCTGGATTACATCCTTCCTTTATTTTACACGAAACCCACTTTAAACTAAGGATAATAGCAATTTTAACGGAATCAGCGCAACCTCTTTATCAGGTCACTGAATTTCCGCAAAGGTATAACTAACACGATCGTTAGTGAGCATAGACACCCAGACACAAATCCTGCTATTTTACACGAAACTTTCCAACAACACGAATTAAACTTTGAAATAATTGTAATAGCGTTGAAATTTGTTCGGACTTGTTAATTTGATGTTTTGCCACACGCAAGGTTTTGTGGGCGTGATTTGTGCTCACAATAAGTTATAACGGAGACTGCTATATTATCTGTTGAACGATAATCTCACTTCTAAAAGCAATTTAATTAATTTCTAGTGACTTGCAATAATGCACTTTGTGCCGTTGTTGGGTGTTTCTATTTATATAACTATAATAGTATAATATTATATGATATATATACTATAGCATAATATATAGTATTTATATTTATAGCCTCAGTTCATAGTAAATGTGGTAATGTAGAAATGTAAATGTATTATAGTTTACCCTTTACGTACTCAGTTATTTTTATAATTTGACATTTTGCATTAAATTTTTATTTTATTCGTAGTTTTTTATGTTTTCCCTTTTTTGTATTATTTTTGAAGAAATTTCTTACTTGAACTATTTTTAATTGTATGTTGTTTTATTGTATTTGATACATGTTGACATTTTAAAGAGTAATTGTATGCCTACTAAATAAATGAGTTTTAAATTTAAATTTGTGTAATTAAAAAAAAAAAAAAAATCGTTTATCACAAAAAGAATCCGAGTGGAGCGGAGAAACGTATTTTGCAATATTATAAATATGTTCCCATAGGTTACACAGAGGCTCCACTGGTTTAGGGCTAGTTGGCGCTGTGTGATACATCCATGTATATTTTTTTTACTATTTATGATTGTGTTTGGTTTTTACCATTGTGTTTTTTTTTATGTAATGAAAAGAGACGAAGACCCAAATAGTATTGAGTGGTCACGTCACGAAACGTCTGCACGTGGAAAGGAAAACCTTCCACGTGCAGAAATTTCTAAAGAAAACCAATGTTTTCTTATGCAATATTTTTTCTACTTAACTATAATTATATAGTAACAAGTCGTTTAAGGATAAAGAATAACCAAAACACCCGGCTTTATCTTGCTTTCATATTTTGGAAGAAGATATATCACGTTAACGAGAATCTTTAATGAGAAGTAGTAATACCTACTTCTTTTACACGTATGAGCTCAATCTCGGGTGATTATGATTGACATATGACAACATGAATAGAGATATTATGTTCTACAAGAAATATTTTTGAACAACCATTGCTCAAAATTACCCTTTTTAAGGCGTAATGTACATCCATGTCCTCTGCGAGTCTGTGGTTTCATACTCAAAAGGCTTACAATGCTCTGCGAGTCCAATTCAATAATGCTTTCAGGACGCTGTTGCGGCTCCCGCGCTTTTATAGTGCTTCAGGTATGTTCGCCGATGCGCGCACAGACTTTTGTCTTTTGACGCCATCTAGCGGAAAAAACTGCCCATATCAAAATTTGCTAAATTTTTCGTATTTTTTGTTCCTATTGGCGCTCCCAGGCTATACTCACAAATTGACTTAAAGCCGAAAATCAGTACGATTTTAATGCCAAAAAGGTCACCCATCGTAACAGTTAGTATTTAATGCTTTGCCTAATCTATTGTAAATAACAACCAGGCAAGCTATACTCCGATCACTTGAAATGAACCCAACAATTTAACTATCTGTAAGCATATCCGTGTGAACATAATGCTAATAAATAGAATGGAATGTTAGATTTTAAGATAAAATCAAACGAGCGATTAAAATCGGTAACAGAGTATTTCTTTGATCAATTTTCGATATTCGATTTTACATCGATATAACTTTTAATATGCGGTCTGCGTCTTGCGCTTTGTCAAATACACATTTTTAATGCGAGCCGAATTTTTATTTTTTATTTTCAACTGTCATTATAATATCTGTTTTCCTCTATCATGCATCTGGGTGACTATAAAAACGATTCGCTACTCTTTCGGTGAGTGTTTGCCAAGGCCCTAAGTGCACTTGTCTCTTATTTTCTTTCTTCGTTCTACGGTAAATATCGTAAGGAGGTCAAAAGGTTTCCGTACTTCTACTAAAAGTTAAAAACAGAACCCTAATAGGATCACTTCCTTTTCCGTCTGTCTAGCTATCAAGACAATTTCTCTAAGGAACGTGTAGAGATATCAAGATGAAATTAATATCATATACTTGCTATCTCTAGGAGCAGTGAAAAATCAAACTTCAAGTCTACGCAATTAAAAGATACGACCATTTATGCTCTGTTTATGCCGCACATTTATAAGGATAACCTATAGGGTACTTCCCGTTGACTAGAACCATAAAATTTGGCAAGAAGCAATGACAAGAAGGAATAAATCCAAACACTACAGTAGTTTGTAGTTACATCACAAAAACAACATGAAAAAACCTTCACACATTTACAAGTTAGTGCGGAACCATTAGTGCGCGAGTCTGAACCGCACTTGGCTGGTTTTTATGAACGAGTTCTATGGAACCTCATGTAGAAGAACCTATAAAATATAGGACCTATCATGACCGACTATTGTTGGACCGACTAAAAGCGTTCGACTGTGCTGACTAACACAACTGTAAAAGCAAAATCTGAACAGAACTGGTAACATTGCCAACATAGGATTTCACGTTCGTTCCTTTCAAACACTTTGCCTCCGTGTCCATGCAGCCATTATACGAATGCCGGTACAAGCTTCTGCCCACGCGGCTGCGCAAAAATGGACTTATCAACGAAGGCTTTAGGTATAAAATGGTGGATAAATTAGGTTGCCTCGTTGCGCCAATCTATTTCTCGGGCAGGACAGCCAATTTAGACGCTGTCTGTGCGTTTACGTTGTGTAGATTATGGAGGGAAGGCACCTGGGTTTCTACGAAAATGCAATTGGATTAAGCTATTGTTTTTTTAGATATGGATAAATTCTTATATGACGAACCGAAAATATACTGGTGATGAAAACATCGTGAAGAAGGGCATAGTACCTGTCACTAATTGCATAGTACGCAATTACAAATAATATAAACATAATATATATTTTTATGTAAGCTAATAAATGTTTACTTCGAAATATTTGTATATAATATTTCGAAAATTACTACCTACTAATATATCATATAGTTTTACAAAGGTACTTAAAAACTCATTTATTCCTTTAGATCTCAAGTATCGTTTGGCACGTCAATCTTTACACACAGAAGTAAACATTTTCATGAGCATATAACGTGTCACAGGAGCTCCTTAGGCACATTACATACACCCAGATATGTCAAATTACAGTCAATTTCATATTTTAGGTAGGTTTACGTCTGTATCACCTCTAAACGATCTTAGAAAACATACAATAAAACCCTTGGAGAGAACATCACTTATTCGCGAATATGGTACTGTGTCGAGGGTTTAACATATTAATTCCCAAGCATTTTTGTCATCTCAGAAAGCTGATATTTATTGTAAGCTTAAGAAAAAAAATTGCGTTTGTGAAAAGAATGAAATAAATTTACGTTTGATAAAAGTTTTAAATTTATTTATTGCCAGTAATCGAATTTCGGGCGGGATTTTGTTAAAAAAGCATACACTTGACCTTATGGAGCCTAGCACATTATGATTGTCGCTTTTTGTGTGAAAATGCTAAATGTGTAGGCAAAAAAAACATAAACACACTCATACCTCTGCACTAGAATTCCTTGTGTCGCAGATGGCATGGACAAGCATAAGACAAACACCCAAGACCCGAGAACAAACTTCATGCTCACCACAAAGTGTGCCCCACCCGAGAATCAAACCCGGGAATCGCTTCGACGCCAGGGTTACTACCAACTAAGCCACGGAGCCGTCGGTACATAAAATCTATAAGCTAATGCTCTATACTCTACAAATAACTGCTATAAATGAAATTTTCTTCAGTTACAGTGGATTCCGGTCGCATCAAGACGTCTGGAAGCTTTTATATTCCAATACGTTCGCATCTATAAACAGAACACCTACAGAAATTGATAGAAATCGTACGATAGCAGCGTTTCGCAATAGTTGCGCAAAGAAATATAGAATCAATTTGTTTGTCCAATAGCGGGGCTGTTGCGGCATAAATCACGTATCACTATGAAATATTAGCGGAGCCGACCAAAACCCATAGGGCTGCTGGGAATCTGGGTTGTATGATTTGTCAAACATTTGATCGACTTTGTTTGGGTTATTACGTTACTCATACCTTTAGAATTCCCCAGGTGGCATGGGCAAACACAGACATGCAAGGTAAACACCGAAGATCCGAGAACAAACTTTACACTCCGCACACAAAGTTTGCCCGGCCGAGAATCTAACCCGGGACCTCTTGCTTCAAAGGCAAGGCCTTATAACCGGCGGAACTGACTTAAACTTGAAGACCAATTGTACTGTCATAATTAACTTCGATTTATTGTAAGCATGTCCGATATACACACAAATGAGGCGATACATCCCCGTCTCACTGCGACTTGGGTCATATAACAGTTTCCATGGGCGGCGGTAACCACTTAACATCATGGGACGTCGGCTCGTCTTATAACTGAAAGTTGAGTCGCATACAAGTGATTGATTTAAAAATCGAAAATAAACGACTTCATCCCCTATTTCTTGCCCTTAAGGGGTTACACCGTACAATTTTTAAAAAGAAACATCCAAATAGGTAAAAAAATTAGCGAAGAAAAAGTTACAGGAAAGCAAAATACGCAATTCCTAGTTATTTTGATTTAACAGCCAAACTATTGAACCGATTTTGATAAAAATTCTATTGGATCAATCTGAAAATTTATCCTTTCAAATAAAAAAAAAACTTTTATAAATCAATTACGGAAATGAGGTAAACATAAAGAAAATACAACCCAATTAATTACCTCCACGGGATGTCGGTTCAAAAAAGCAGGAATTACGTCTTAAGAGAGATAAAAGTCCAATAATCCGTCTCGCTTACACTTAAACTGTTTCGGCGCGAGCGACTGAATACAAAAATCCCAAATTATCACAAAATTTTCATTAAAAAAGTATTTATTCAAATACTTACTAAATACAACAGCGCAGAAGGTAGTGCTAACCAACCAGCTATGAGAAGCTATGAGAGACAAAAGCAATCATCATGAGCTCTTCAGTATTGTTACTTGTTTCTTGTTGTACAAGAGAGAGATTCTTTTATGGTGTAATGGGCTGATGATCTTGAAACGGCTGAACCGGTTTTGATTAAATGTTCTAAGAACAACCGCGAGAAAACCTCCTTTTAAATTAAAAACCCACACTCAAACTAGTTCATCGGTTTAGATCTACGGTGCCACAGACAGACACACATAGCGGTCAAGTTATAACACCCCTCTTTTCGCGTAGGGGGTTAAAAATAATAAACACATCAAGCACTAAAACCGAGTGCATATTTCCTACATCCGGTGCATCTGGCGTGGCTCTGTGCGTGACAAATATCACAATAGCACGGAATTGCATACATTCTCCCTCGCAACAAGCCTAGCGTACTGACGGACACTCCACCAATATTATAGCACCTATGTACACAAAATTAGATTTACACCGAAATAGAAATTAGGAACGGAGATCTAAATGTATGTATATATGATATAAGTAGTATTATGTATGCAATATGTATGTATAAATGCAATTTTGTTTTATTTTATAGTCTAACTGTGCACTACTTGTGAAATAACTTTTCCACAATACCCAAGTTCAACTGGAAGAGAATGCTTCCTAGCATTAAGTTCACCTGTGTACCTACTGACTGCCTGATGTTAAGAGGCTACAACAACTAACAAAAATATGCCGCCCATTAACAAAAATCCCACTCAGGTCTTCTCTTACTAAGGCATGAGAGTCGCATGGCGTTGCGCCTGTCGCTATGAGACGGGGATGTTACGACTCCAGTGCCTGTAATTACACCGGCTGCGGTGGCAGTATTTCTCCGGATGAACATTCCAAGTTCTACTGTTACTTTTGGTAGTTCCTTTGCACCACCCAGGGATCACGTATAGGGATTCTGAAGGTAATCACCTACGGACGCGAGTAAAATGGGCCTTCAAACCATGTGATAATATATGGGACAAATCCAAGATAAATAGAATAAAATTCATGAATGCATTTATGTTGATTTTCACTGCGTATTCTAGACTGAAACGCACTGCGCCATTGTAAACAATTCATCCAGATTTCAAATCACGATGCGCGCCGCTGATCAATTTAGCGTTTTATCTGAATGCATATTTTAGCGGAATTGTTCCACAGAATAAAACTAAATTGCAGCGGCGGACGTGTAAAAATAGGATGTTCAATACAGTTTTTAGTAAATTATGCGTTTCTATTACCCTCCTGCCAATTGACACCTGCTAATATAAAACTACAAGCCTACTTGGAAATTTATTCTGATGAACGAATTTTATTCTGATTAATCTACTAATATTATGTTTATTTAAAATACAAGAGGCCACTTTTTTGATAATAATAAACGTTTAATAAATAACCGTTTACAAGCTCATAACTCTGCACTAGGATTCCCTGTGTCGCAGATGGCATGGAGAAACATAGAAACACAAGACAAACATCAAAGAGAGAACAAACTTCATGCTCACCACACAAAGTACAATATGCCTCGGCCGAAAATCGGCTTCGATGGCAGGGCTACTACCAGCTAAGCCACGGAAACGTCATCATATTTTTTTTTATAATATCTGTTTATTGGCATTACCAACTTGATGCACAAACTGACCAAGAATAACACACAGACAAACATTTTAGGCTCGTTATTAGGGTTCCCCTTGAATACGGTATATTCTGTCAGAGGTTATAGTCGCGCAAAATTATCTACCAGATTTGCTTATTGTCTCAAGTTTTTATCTCAACCTTCACTGGCTGAACTTAAGTGATGGATTATGAAAATTCCTTTAATATCTGCTGGCGTCAAATACTCGAACTTTGAACTTCGCTATCGACTTGGTAAGGAAATGAAATTCACTTTGGCCTAATGAAAATTCTTTGTATAAGCCGAAATTTTGGACCTTTGCATATTTACGATTCTGTACTATTTGACTGATGAGATAAAGTTATAGCAATCATTTATTCATACAATTCAAGCAGCATCTGCTGTGGCCTTTTCCCAATTTTGATGTAAAGGTTACTAAAGTCATGTCAAGAACTTTTAGACTTGAAAAACACTTTCGTTATAAGTTAAATAATGTTCAAAGGAAATTAAATTGGGATTTTACCTCTTCGGAGTTACTTGAGAGTATTAATAAAACTATAGACTATACTGTTTCCAATTAGATTTCAATTAGAAATGTTTTACATTCAATTAGGCAATTTACCTAATATAATATACCTAATATTTTTACTAAAAATATTGTTTGTTTAACTTTGTACGCCGAAAACAAATTTATAACAAGCTTAACATGGGATTATAAGATAATATCTAGTTATTAATTAGGTAATAAGTTTTACTTAATTAAAAATTGTGCTAGTTAAGAAACAACCTGTTGGCAAGTAAACTTTATTAGTATGCTTAGTTAGTTGAATTTGGGGAACGTAGGTTAATATAATGACCTTGGAAACCGTGGAGCGAACCAGGTGCTTCGCTCCATAAATCTAAAGAGAGGTTCGCCCCGAACTGGTCAATCACACCGCCTTTTAGTATTCGTTTGCGAACTCTGGGTTAATTCAATACTGAATGTACTTCAGTAGTCAAAGATGGTGATAAATTTTTTAACATCTTTTTACATAGTGTAAAAAATACTAGGATACCCTATGTCGCAAGAACCGTGGACTAACATAGAAACAAAACACACACACGCCCACAAACAAACTGCGTTTATCACACATAGTTTGAGCAGCTGACAGCCCACGTGATGTAAGTGGTTACTGCCACACAACAGCGATATGACTCCGGTCCTCTCGTACCAAGTCGTATAGCGTTGCGCCTATCCCGTTGCACGCAGCAATGCGAGCGCACCATTACTTGGCGGTGGATTAAAAGGTGTGGTGGCAGTACTTCTCTGGACGAAGTCGGCGCAAGGTCTACTGATAAAACTTCATTTGTCAAAATTATGATACGTAGTTTAGAAGTTATGCGGGTATATATGAACCTCCAAACATACGGACTGAAATCATAACCATCCTTTTGGCTTCGCCGTAGTCGGGTTATACATTTAGATTCAAAGAACCTGCAGTAGGTTTCCGTATATCACGAAGGTAAAACACCAATTAGAAGAGAAACAGTCAACACACATGAAAAAAATAGCAAAGATAAATTTTTACTTATCACAAAAATGGGACTCCTTTTGCAGACAGGGTTGTAGCCCTACCTTCAAATCCTATTTGATAGCTTCGTTACAAAGTTGGTTATTAGCAGCATAGGTTATTATGTAACAATCAAGTAAGAATGAAGCAGTACAATGTTCATCATAACAAAGAAAAAAAAATAGCATTTTCAAGCCCATATTTATGTCTTTATTGCGGACTATTACGCGGCGTGCAGCAATGCTTCTTCATAAGGATGATATTCACGAACAATTTCCAGAATAAAGGAAGGAATTTGAGTGAAATCTGGAATTTTATGAGAAGCCTTCATTTTAAAGATTCACGTTTATGCTCTACAGAGAAATGTAAGGATGTAACATCTACCTATATCATAAATTCCAGAAGACGTATCTCCCCGTTTTATTTACAGAGACATTATAAACAATCGATTCTTATCCCTATACCCACGTAGTAAAATTTATTTCTGTACTTGCTTTGCTGTGCTCCATTGAGGGAAAAGAAATATTTTGCAAGCGAAATACCAGCCAGCGAAGTGGGCGAAAGTCGTAAACGTTTACAAAAGACTTGGTAAAATATTCATATTCAGAGAGCGACAACCCTAAGCGTAGGGTTGTCAACTATACTCCACAGGGATATTGTTTAACAGAACTTCAAGTTTGAATTTCTGTTAATTGAATTCCGTTCGCAAAAGCTGTCCTGTGATGTACTTCTAGCCGAAAGTTGTGCATTTTGTTTCGAGGACTTAGAATAATATATTGGGTAAGCTAAAGAGAATTTGAAATCCGATTTGCCATTTCAAGTCCGGTGAAATTTGTTTGAAATTGGTTTTCAAGTCCGTTTCTTGGAGAATGTTAAAATGTTGATTTGCGAAAGAAAGTTTGAGCATCGACTAGATATTACTGAATAACTATGGGGACTTATTGGGTGAATAGTTTTATTACTATAAACATGACCGAGAATAATGGTTTAAGATAATAATCTATACAAGTAAATAAAATTGATGTCTGTTTGTAATCACAAAATAACTTTTTAATTTTTTACTTAATGCATTTAAAAGTAGGTACCTATATATTTTGCCGTTTCCAAGTAATTTCAGAAAAAAAAAATTAAAACTTCCTCCTCTTTTAAATTTGTTTAAAATGTGCTATTTCATTGCTTAAGGTCATTAAGAAACATTTACTTCGGAGATATTGAATAGTTTGTGAACGCGATATCCGTGGTCGGTGACACCACACACAGTTCAGAAATCTAAACAAATTATTTCACATTTTTACCGCTATTAAATTTCCCGAACCATTATCTAAACGTAGTTGAAATAAACAGAAACCTCCCGTAACCACAGACTAGACTGCAGGAATTCCAATAAATTAGACTGGAATTATCTCAGTCACGCGAGCTTTTAGAAATCCAAAATGGTGCCCATTAAATAAAGAAGACTAGAAACGATTCGATGGCTCTCGAAGATTTTTGTGGGAGCTAGAAAACCTTTTATATCCAACTTCGAGAAAGATTAGGATTTTATCACAGTTGTCGTTTTTCTATAATAACGCGCAAGATGGCAGCTGTTCCTAGAAAAGTTTTAGTAGATTGAAATACATGCACAGACAAATCGACGATATATTTGTTATCTAATCCTAATATATAAAACACAAAAATTGTTTATACTTATGTCCGTTATAGACTTAGAAACCATTCAGCCGATGTACTGCAATCCGGTTTCATTAAAAAGGCAATAATGACAAGATAGCTATAGGCCACTAAAACAATGCATTAGGCTTATGCCTAATGTAAAATGTATTTCGTTTTTAGCGTATCAAATGCAAGGATATCCGCTAGTATATTATAAATACGTTTGTTTTTTTTATTTCGCTTTCCGGTCCCTTATCATCCGAGAGGAAACAGGGTAAAAATATTATTTGAAAATCAACTAAATGTGAGAAGATGCAAGTCCAATCCTGTTGCGTCCATCACTTGAGACGGGGATGTTACGTCTCATAGGGTGTGTGATTACGCCGGCCCACACACTTCCACCAGAACACAGCAATACGAGTAAATCACTGCTTGGTGGTAGATTACATAGGAGGCACTGTAATGCAAACTCAAGAAAGTTCAAGTTTAATTCCATAACGATGAATTCACCGTATAATTTCTTCGCTGCTTCCAATATACCCAATAAAAACTATCCCTGGAAATATGGCAAATCAAAATGGGAATAGATACATCTCAAACAATGGTGTTGCAAACCGTTTGACAGTCCAATTATGAAGTCGCAGATTGCGGTTTCTGGTCGAGACGTCTAGTATTTTTAACCAGGAACGATTTCCAGGGAAATGAGAAATGAGACCAGGGGAAATAATTGGTCTGAGTGAATGGATACGAATGAATGATATCGATACTTGTTTTTATTCTTTTTGAGCAGACAGAGCGAGTTTTTCCAGTTGAAATTTGTCATAGTCGGTGGAATAGAGAATGGTAACGATAAGGATTTTTTTTTTTATTTATGCACGTAGAAACCATCCGGGTGATGCAGTGGCCATGGCAGCGTAATAAATACTTTTTTGACATGGTAATCTTGTTTCTGATGGACGGAAGCATCGTCATATATATTTTTGGAGCCTCGTTTAAATAATACGATTATTAGTGGGATAGTTATAATTTTATATTATGAATACTCTATTGTGGACCACAAAATCATAAATTTCGTCTCGCTACAAGTTGAAACAAGCGTCTCTCTTCTCGCCCAATCATTGATCAATATGTCGATTCTGTGAGCAACTAACTAAACTAAAATCGACTTTGACAAAAAGAAAATAGCAGATTTGAAAACTTTTGAAGATGCTTAAAAATGTCAGGTGCGGTTTGACTCATTGAAAAATCATTTACTACGGAGATACCTAATGTTTTTTTTTTTATTTCCTTCTTAAGCGAGTTCAGTCTCTCTCAGTTTGTGAGAAAACAAGAGGAATAGAAACCTTTAATTTTAATTTTTGTTTACAATAACACTAAATCCACAGCTAAAAATGCCCAAGATTTTTTTTATTTATTTGGTTGGTGGTAAGTGGCGACCCCCGCCCATGACAACAGTAACGCGACTCAGTATAAGATTTGGATCTTACGCTGAGTCGCACTCATCCTGCTGCGTCCATCACCCGAGACGGGGATGATACGACACAAACGCATGTGATTTCACCGGCACCGACACCTTTCCACCGGAACACAGCAACTACTGCTTGGCGGCAGATTAGTCTCATCGTGCGTGTGCCTTATCACCCTATCTTTGACATTGTCATCTCAGCGAATCATAGAACGCGCCAACGCACAACACACAAATCTAACCGAACATTCAATCGCGACGTGGCAAATGTATGCGCATACATTCAGCCTCGTTAGAGCCCCACTCTCAATAGCGCGGATGTGGATTAGCTGGATGTGGCGTGGGAGCAGAGGGATTTTGGTGGAATCAGACCTTATTTCGGTAAATAAACCAAAGACGGCGTCAGTCTATCGCAAACTACAACTGGCGGCTAATGATATCCTTTTCTACTATTTTTGGGTTACAAAGAGTAAATTTTAATATAGTTTATAGTTCATGGATTCGTCACGTACTTTATTATTACTCAAGTCAAATATTTTATGTATCTTATCTTATTTAGCTCTCCCTTCAAAGCGAGGAGTCCCGGGTTCGAAGTTTGTTCTCGGGTCTCGGTTGTTTGTCTTGTGTTTCTGTGTTTGTCCATGCCATGTAGGAAAACCTAGTGCTAAACAATTTTTTTAAAAATAGCAGTATAGCTTTACCAAGTTCGTCCAGAGAGGTACTGCCTCCACACCTGGAATCTGCTGCCAAGTAGCGCTCGCATTACTGTGTTCACAGACACATGATACTGAACATCACCGTCCCGGAACAGAATAAATACAACTCAGTCTAAGATTGCAGTTATCATGGGCGTGGGTAACCACTTACCACGGTGGGCTTTCAGCTCGTTCCGCCACTAAGTCGCATAAAAAACTTGGTTTTTAGACACAGGATTATAAACTATTTTGGCCAATAAAACTGGTTTAAAGCGCCTAATATTATTCTAAAGATTTTGAGGCGCACCGACAGCTGCTCAGTTGAATTTTGTAGGAGTAGAGTAATATTTTTACAATTTTATTTATTTATACTCCGACGAAAAAGAAGGGTGTTATAAGTTCGTAGTTTGTATCTGTGCGTCTGTCTGTGGCATTGTAGCTCCCGAACGAATAGATCAATTTTGGTTTGATACGGTTTTTTCTGTTTGAAAGCTGACGTGATCGAGATGGTTTTTAGCTATGATTTATTTAGATTTGTTCAGGCGTTTGAAGATCAGATTTAACTCATTACCAATACACCAAACGTATATGGCGTCCTTTGTGCAAACCATAAGGTCATCCAACGTGCAGGTGTAAGGGCAGGATGGATGATTAATCGAAACACTTCCAGCGGCCATAGCTCTCGATTCAGATTATTCCGAAGAATATCGGGAATTTATATTCTAACGATGGCCAGTAATTGGAATTTTATATCGAACCCGGATCGAGTCCCATCCAACATAATTACGGGGACATAGACTTCAATAAATACGATCCAATTCATGTGGACCGGGAAATGGGTTCCTGGTGAAAGTATATATCTGGTTCATCATAATATGATTATACGTTTTATGTACCCATTATTGTGTTCAGATTTGTATTAATTGTCGTTGGTTCTGATTGTGCATTCACGATATGCTGTTTTGTTTATGCAAACTGGATTTTATATCCAGTTGCCGTACGTTTACAAAGTTACAGAAAATGGTGGACTTCATAGATAAAAATAGTGTTGATTTATCTATTTCTCAGTATTTATTTATCAGAAAAAATATTTCCATTGTAAGAGAAAATATTTTAAGTACTTAATGCAGTGGTAATGACGTGTACGAATATGAGTATAATAATATTTTAAAACTGTTTCTCTCGCAATAAATACTTCGCATTGTTGTTTTATTTTAGCATTCTGTGGCATTATATGAGTATGAGTACCCAAAGGGTACGGGAACAATATTTATCTGTTTGTCCTTTCTTGCACATCTTTTCAAATAAAAAAGAATTTTCAAAATAGGTTTTTAATTGAGAACATAACAAACATAAAAAATAATAAAAAAAAACAACATGATATTATAATTTTCTGTAGAAGTCGGTTGAAAAGACATTAAATTAACCTATATGCCTTTAAAATTGTTGAGGCTAATGACACAAAAATATGTCTAAATATAGGCGAAATAATAAAATAAATGCAACTAAATGCAAAAATCATTTCTAAAATTCATATTTAGATCGAAAATAAATACCAACTGGGTTGAACAAAATATTTCGATTGAATTAAAATGCAAAAAGGTATTCTCTCCGGCCGGGAATCGAACCCGGGTCTCCCGCGTGACAGGCGGGGATACTTACCACTATACTACCGAAGACTTACAAATGAGCTTGAAATTGGCGATCGTAAGCTAGAATACTATTGAAGATAATAATTATTACCTATTGTTCACAGAGAACAAAATTAATGATACTCAATTTTTCAATTTTAATTGGTTTTATTTTTTTACATCTTCGGTCATAACTTTACTATTTTTACGTATTATATAGCCTATCAGAGATATAAGTAGTATCATCATGATATAATTAATTATCATTCTGTTTTTCTTAGACTAATTACCGCAAAATAAAAAATAAACATCAATAAGCATTGCAATATGTTCTTACTAATGTACTAAGACAAAATATGTATAGTTTTAAACTACAATGATTATAGACCGGCATATACCGGCAGGTACACCGGCCTACTCTCGATAATTGAGAGTGAATGGGCTTTGATCTACCACGGCAGCTCAATCCGGATTGGTAGATGTCACGTCTTCGAATTTATGGTTCTAAGACATGCCGGTTTCCTCACGATGTTTTCCTTCACCGTTTCTAGAACGTGGTATTGCGCACATAATTTTTTTCAAGTGAAAAAACTCATTGGTGCACGTATGGGTTTGAATCACCTTCAGATTGAAAGTCGGACTCTGGGCCACCACGCTCAATCAATTTACCTAGCTGGACCTTAAATAAATATTAAAAAGACATTTCACCTTAAGTCATCCCATAAAATTCATATCTAAAACAGAAAAACAAATATGATAACTCAAATATATTTATGTAAACAAACTGGATTATAACCGTTCGCTCAGCGTTCGCATGAAAATTTTATCAGCGGTACCAAAGGGAGGCAAGTAAATTATTTATTTCAGTAACGTTTAATACTTGCATTTTTATGGCATTTCCGCTGTTTTCGGTTTAGGGGTTTTATTTGAATTGGATTCTGGTTTAGGGGTGGTTTTAATTAAATGATTTATTTTAATAATCTGACGGCTTCGTAGCTAAGTCGGTAGTTGCCTTCGGAGCGAGGGCTTCTATCCCCTACTAACTTTGATGAACATAAATTTTGCTCTCGGATCTTTGGTGTTTGTGTTGAGTACGATAGTTTTTATGTCCGCTCCGACACATTACGACGATAGACATGTTAGCGACTGTCTTGTTTAGAATTATACTTACGAGAATTTTTGGAGTTGCTAACTAAATATGGAGGTGACAATGGCCGATTTAACAAGAAAAAGAAAAACGCCGAACTTCTGCAGGAATATGAATTTAATTAATTATTTCGTAACAACTAAGTTATAAGTTTTTCAGAGAAGATACGAGTAAGTTACTACAGATATAGCTTCAAAACTTGCTGCGTAATATTGCCCTCAAGCGAGAAAACGAAATGTTTACGCCATTGTGATGAAAGAAATTCATTTTAAACAATTTAATATTTTAAATTATATTTACGACAAGCCTCGCGACTTAGTCCGTGTGGAATTTAATATTTTTTTTTGCGTTGAAACGTAATAAAAAATGTTCTAAGGTAAAAGTAAGTTACTCCTTTTAACATCAGCATCTGCCGGTGAAAGTCTCATCAAAATCAGTCCAGCCGTTTCGGAGATTAGCCGGAACAAACACAGAGACCAAAAATTTTTAAATGTATCATAATTCATATGAAGCCCAGGCACATAACATAATTGTTGTATTACTTATTATTTAGTTATATTTTACTTGAAAAAATAAACGTATTATATTTTTTTTTATTAATGTATAGCCAAGTGTTTGGCCGCCATCTCACCTGATGAAAAGTGAAGATGCGGCCGACGATGGAGCATGCTTGTCTAGGAGAAACCTATATAATAACTAGCTGACCGGGCCACGCGTTGCTGTGGCTAACGTTTTTGTCATATGATATTATAATTTGCAATAAATTAAAATTGCGACTATAATTTGAGATTTAAACTATCCTATCTCTCAAGTTGGATCGAACTGCACATGGTGTGCGAATTTTATAATATTATAATCGGTTAAGTGGTTTAGGAGTCCATTGAGGACAAACATTGTGACACGAGATTTATATATATTAAGATAATATAATAATAATAAGAGTAGAGTATTCTATTATTATTATATTAATATATGTATTATTATATTATTGTCTGTATGGATCACAGCCCAATTAATGAAGCAAAATTATAACAGTCGTATTTAAGTTTACGTCTGTTCTAAGCCTAACCAAATTTATACCTACAGTTAGGGATTAAAAATTAGAAACATAACGAAAAAATTCATAACTAGTTTTTCCGCTTATAAATTTTATACGTACCTACTACCTTCATTAATAAAAACTGTGACCCGCACCAAGTGAGCATTTTTCGTTGAATAAAAGCCTATCTTCCGGCAAAGATGAATCGTTCCTACGTGATGCGACAAAATTCAGCAACTGAAAAATCGCTTCATAATAAATTGGAATTATGTAATGGAGTGGGTTTCGATATTTTTTCACGACGCAATCGATTATTTTGCTGCATGAAAATAATAAAAAAGTTTCAGCCACATTTATCAGAGGCTTTAGAGGCCCCGGTA
This sequence comes from Aplocera efformata, assembly GCA_921293045.1. Taxonomy (NCBI): domain Eukaryota; kingdom Metazoa; phylum Arthropoda; class Insecta; order Lepidoptera; family Geometridae; genus Aplocera; species Aplocera efformata. The sequence continues at coordinate 2,148,977 of OV121054.1, read as the reverse complement.
CTTGCGTCCGCAGGTGAATCCTTTGAATCCCTACACGTACTCCCGGGTGGTAAACGAGCAACAAAAAGTAGCAGCAGAACTTGTGCAAAGTTCGCCTAGAGATATACTGCATCCTCACCAGGTAAACTGCCGCTAAGCAGTAGTGCACTCGCATTGCTGTGTTGGAAGGTTTTGTGTGCCGGTTAAATCACATGCGCATGAGACGTAAGATTTTTCGGGGGGCGTAACGGGATACGACTCGGGTCTTCAAATGCTTCGGTCGTAGGACCTAGGTCGTATTGCTGTTGTTACGGGCAGAGGAAACCTTTCCTTCTTTAAACTTCCCCAATCTTGTGCCATCGTTGGTAATTTTATTATATACGAGTTCCTCACGCCATTTTCGTATCAGATGCCGCGATGTCGTCTTGATGCACATTTTTAGAAAATATATTTAACCTTACACATTACCGTTACTACAAGCTTTGGAGAGCACGTTAATATGTCTGTACCGGCTATACTAGTCGATAAACCATGTCGGCGCGGCTTGAAAACTTCGACATCAGAGCTGGCCACTAACTCACACAAAATAATAAGAAGACTGTTACTTGTCTTTTAATGTTATATAATTTTTCTAATCTATCACCCGGGAAAACAACTAAGAAAAAAAATAAAGTATTTAGTTTTTTTTGCATATTTTGAACGATATACATTCTTCAATCTCGCATTTCCAGTAATAAGAATCGCGTCAAAGTGGATATCAGTGAAATACCGCGAGAGTTTCGCGATTGAATATTATACAAAGAGGATTTGGCTCGGTTAATCGTGGATTAAGCCGTTGATTGAAGCTAAACTTTCCGCTAGCCAAGTTCCGAGCGAGTAGGGCTACTAATTGTCCGGCATTTTGTCCGACATTTTTGTCGGGCAATTTCGTCCGGCATTTTTGTCCGGCTTCTACAAGCAGCAAATGTTCGAATAGCTTGAAAATGAAGGGACGAGCTGAAGGCCCACCTGATGTTAAGTTATTTCCGCCCACAGCAGCAATACGACTTAGCTTAACCCCGACTGAAGTATGAGAAGACTAAAGTCACACTCCGTTGCACCCACCACTCGAGATGTTACATCTGTTATGGTAGAATCAGATGCATGCGCATGTGTTTGCATTCTCACGTACTCCCTTGCAACAGAACACAGAAATACGAATGCAATATATGGCGGCAGATAACCAGATATGGAGGCTATTACCTTCTACTGTTACTTTCTGTTGAGTACGTTCTGTTTGAGTACGGGTAGGGAATATATTCTATTAAATTAAAAACTTTCGAATTACTATTTTTTTTCCCTGACTTTCGAAAGGAATGTTTGCATGTCTCTTATACAATTAAATAATACCATCTTTTACTAAACAGTCGGTATAAATTTTCACGGAATCAAAAACCGTGATTACTGTTCATTACTTCTCAAAAATAAAATCCGTCTTTTTCAACATTCAGTGACATCACTTTTCTCAACAGATTATGGAATAACTGCAGTAGGTAAGTGGAGTTTCAGTTTGCGTTATGTATTTGGGAAGGGTATTGGAATTTTGTATGAGTTGCATTTTCAATAAGTTATTAGATCGATGCATCGCTGCAATCAGTAATATTACCATTCGGACAAGCCATTTCTTCTAAATGCTCGCGTCTGTAGGTAAGAACCTTCTAGTATCCCGTACCCCCTGGGTGGTGCCAAAGGAGCAACTAAAATAAGCAGTAGAACATGTGCCAAATTTTTTCGGAGAAGTACTGCCTCCACACTCCCGCCAAGCACTCCCTGCTGATATTGCTGTGTTCCGGTGAAAGGGTGTGGGCGCCGGTGAAATCACAAGTGCATGAGACGTAACATCCCCGCCTCGGGTGACGGGCGCAATGGGATGCGACTTGAGTAGGAGCACCCAGGTTGAATTTATGTTGTTACGGGCGGAGGTAACCACTTACCATCAGGTATTCAACTGGTCCCGTTTTATACATAGGTAGATTAAAAAAAAGTGAAAAAAAATAATGCGACATTTTTATATATTGTTTTTGTTATTAATTTTGTATAGTAGGTTTTTGTTTTGTTTATAACTTTTCTATATGTGTTTTATGTCACATTATAAGCCTATTGTAACAAATAAGATATACTTCTCTCTTTCATTAATTATGCCTCAACTTCGGCATAAATTTACTCCTAATTTTCCGTTTCAACAACCAGGTGAAACGGAACGAAACACAATGGCAATATTCCACATACCTAACCACAAACCATAATTATTAGACCCAAAACAGTAATATAACTAAAATTATCTAGTTTGTATTGAGTCTACAAAGTTTTCTTCTAATTTGAACAGAATCGTTAACACTTACACCGTAAAATATTTTCAAATTCCTAACTTTATTGTCACGGGTAGCGTGGACTGTGAAATATAAAACCCAATCTGCTCAGATATCAGCTTCGTAGAACTTCATCTTTAATGTAACAATATCGTAGTATTTCAATCAGTTTCATCTAAAACAAATAAGCACAATGGTTTCCTAGGAAACCTATTAGCAGTACAACCTATTGCTGCTACCGATTGGGATTGGTTCATAAAATAATTTGCGCTCAGGGACCATTAAGCAACATTATTTATTAATAGACAGTCACGTTTAGGCTGTGTACAACGGTGATGCGAATTCGGATAGTTAATTTGCATTAAACTCACTTTAGCCCGTAGCTTTGACTGCGACATACGGGCAATAAAGAACTTGTGTTCATATTTACGTAATCACTACTCTGTGGCTTAGTTGGTAGTAGCCCTGCTTTCGAAGCGACGGGTCCCGGGTCCGATTCCTGGCTGGGGCTTTGTGGTGAGCATGGAGTTTGATCTCAGGTCTTGGGTGTTTGTCTTGTGTTTTTGTGTTTGTCCATGCCATCTGCGACACAGAGAATCCTAGTGCAGATGTATGAGTGTGTAAACGTTTTTTGTTTATCTACGTAACATTTTTTTATCAAAATCGGTGGTGATTTATAATGGGAATTCATTAGTTATAATAATGAAAAATACAAAATATTTAACGACTATTTTAGACTTGAAACCAAACAGCAGAATATGACTTGGCTATGATAAATAGTTATTCAAGAAATACAAGAATGTATTACAATCAATCAATGTGTATCAATATGAAAGACTCAAAACGACAACACGCGTAATTGCGTGTAAAATGGAACTGTACGGAACCCTCGATGGATAAAGAAGACTTAACCAGTTTACTTCCATCGCATCAAAACGCTCTTAACTCAATCTTTGTAAGTATATTATCTCCGTTTCAGAGAATTTCAAGTAAACCTCTTTTACAAAACCGATTTATTTAATGATGTTTGCTAAGCGCGAAATGGGAACTCTAAGGCTGAAGTCACATAGACAGGAGAATTGCCTGTTGCCAGATTTCCTCGTTCCAGTCAGTATTGGGATGGGTTACCGTTTAGTGGCATTTTGAACTGAGCGCTTCCGAGCTTAGAAGCGCACGTTTAGATGTCGGTCCCGGCTATATTAGTCAATAAACAAGAGGTTTTCGGGCGGTTTAAAAACTCCAACACCAGAGATAACCTCTGGCCTCTTATTTTAGATAAAAAAATCGGTCAAGTGCGAGTAGGACTCGCGCACCGAGCGTTCTTAACGAACTTGTAAATAGCAGCTTTAGTTACAAGTTCAACTTGAGGGATATTTTTTTTGTGATAAAACTGCCTATTTGTGCTATAAGACATTGTTTTTTGCCAAATTTCATGGTTCTAGATTTTGATTCTCTTACGCGGGTCAAAATACGGCATAAACGGAGAATAAACAGCAATATCTTTTGATTGCGTTGTTGATTTGATTTTTACACTGCTCCTAGAGATTGCAGATTTGAGTATTTGGTATTAATTTCAACTTGATACCTCCACGCGTTCCTGAGTCTTGACCGACAGACGCCCTATTTGTGACCCTGTTGTTCTCTTGACAGGCAGACGGTGAACGAAGTGATTTTATAAAAAGGGTTCCGGTTTTTACTTTTGAGGTACGGAACTACGGAAAATATTTTGCAATGTGACTATTTGAAAAATATGAATTTTATCTGGTAAATTATTCATGCACTTATGACTTGATACTTCTTTGTTGGTGTTTACAGTAGCGATTTACTCCTTGCTCCTATAAGAGGATATTTTCTACTGAATGTTGGCGAATATGTATAATAATAGTTTTTTTTTTTTGTTTTTTTTTTGTTTTCTGTTTTTGGACGTGAAAACCTTGAAAAAATTGGCTAAATGTTTTCTGTTTTTATATATTAGCAAAGTAAGTTTTTGGTTTTTCTATTAAACAAATCCTACTAATATTATAAACGCGAAAGTTTGTCTCTCAATCACGCCAGAATGGCGGATTGAGTATGATGATGGATCTTGGATGAAATTTGGCACAACGATAGATTATAGTCTGGAATAGCACATAGGCTACTTTTTATCCCGGAAAAATTTACGGTTCCCAAAATTACGGTTAGTAAGTCCAAACGCGGGTAACACCTAATAAATAATAAATAAATACAGTCAAAATAGTAGTGTACCTCAAACTGCAGTGTAGCTGCTAAACTATATGTTCGTGAACACGCCATAGATGCGATACGAATATTCAATCTGAAACCCACTACGTGACTAATTGGCCTCAGAGTATCAGTGAGGTAGTTAGCATCGGTATGACTTTTTCAACAATAAAACCACAAAACACCATATTTTTAGTGTAAAACCATGAGTTAGTTTGTTGTTCTTACTTGGTACTAAAGAGCTCTGCTGCATAGGTCTTTACTACCCTTTTTTTTTTCCTGGAATAATGCACTCGCTTTCCGCCTTGCCAAGGAGAGACAGAGCGGTTGTGGGACTAGACCCACTAACACCCCTCGGTGTCCTCTACCGCTTAGCGGTGGAAACACGGGAACGTTTCCGGGAACAAGACAAAGACTCAAGACCCGAGAACAAACTTCATGCTCACCACACAAAGTGCCCCGGCCGGGAATCGAACCCGGGACCCCTCGCTTCGAAGGCAGGGAACCACTGAGCCAAGGAATTTAAAGGAATTTATACCTATACAAGCGGTAAATCAAATCAGCTCGAAAAATCCGTCACTAGGATTGGCTACTAACCCTTACCACAGAAAGAAAAAACGGTGAAAAGGTTTTCAGCATTTGCAGGAAAATACTGTGAAAATCCGGCCCACCCTTTTCTACTAAATAAAAATATTTATACCCTTATTGGCACACCTTCAGCCATTCACAGCCCTTTTATTACCTGTAGCAGGATCGAAACTCTGACCCATTCTGGGCCATGTCCGAGCTAAAAGGACCTTTCAACCCTATACAGTAATTACAAAGGGGGTTTTACGGAAAAAACCTAATTTCTACATTGAAAAAGGATCCACCTAAGTAAACATTTTTTAATCAAATCGCTATATTCCACTGGTTTATTTGTGTTGAACGAAAATGAATTTGTCTTTTTTGCCATTACTTTGTGAATGTTTATTTAACAAAATTCTAAGAATCCTGTTAACCTTCGGCAAGAATGGAATAATAAACTAACCAACCTAGGTAAGTGATTGATAGACATTCGAGACCTAAGGTTTTTTAGTTCAGACGGGTCTAAGGTCCTAATCAATTGTATAAAAAAGAAACGCAGTAATACCCCCCAATAGCGTTTTTTCATCACCGTTTTGAGAGCGTGGTGGCCCAGGGACATAGACGCCGACTTTCAATCTGAAGGTTGCTGGTTCAAACCCACACGTGCACCAATGAGTTTTTTCACTTGAAAAAAATTATGTGCGCAATACCACGTTCTCAAAACGGTGACGGAAAACATCGTGAGGAAACCGGCATGTCTTAGAACCAAAAATTCGACGACATGTGACATCTACCAATCCGGATTGGGCTCCCGTGGTAGATCAGATCCCTGCAGTGGGAACATTAAAGGCTGGTACGGGATTAATATTTATTCTTAGAGAAACAGGGCAAAGAGACCCCGTCTAAAAAAAAATGATGGTATCATTCATCGTTTCAATTTAATTTAATTTTTGATACAGTACGGGAATCGAACACACGATCCAAATTTTCTCCTCGCTACTTTGCCCTACATAATATACCTATGGCCCATGGGCTTACCTATAGTAATTAAACGATTGTGTCAAGTAACTTCTCAGACAGGAGTATTGAATTCTGAATAAAAACATGGCATCGTAGCTACCCCTCGCTTTAAAGGGAAAATTAGTAACTTTGCCTTTAAAGCGAGGGGTCACGAGTTCAATTCGCTAATGGGAAATATTTTGTGTAATCAGCACTGGTTTCGAGTCTTGCGTATTTTTGTGTGTCCATGCCATCTGAGGTACAGGGAATCCATAAGCATATGTTCATAACTAACTTAACAAGCTAACGCGTTAGCTTGTTGATTACTATATCAAAACCTCCGCTAATCAGTTTTAATTTGCGTAATTACGTACGGAATTAGATCAGATAAAAATAATATTCCAAACGAGAATCCTGTTGAATGAAATCCACGTGGGTCTATAGCAATTATACTGAAGGATCCTAATCAAACAACCCACATTCGGACAAAGAGCAAATGTGAAATCGTTTAATAAAACTACCTTTGAAAATACAAAACTTACCTCATAACAGACGTCAATATTTTCCTTCCGCATAAATCATGTACCCGGAAATTGTTCGGCACTATTTGCATCTCACAATTATACACTACAGCAACTCACTACACTACTCTACTTTTGATCTGAACAATTTAAATTGTCGCAACATTGTTCCTAATCCGTTTTATTTGAGAGTTTGTTAAATTTACCGGTGTTTTCATCGCTGGCCGGGGCGACGTAGAGGTACTGTAGAGCCGTTCAAACACTACGACGGCTCGTAGCGAACTGCTGGCTACGAGATAAAACCTGTCTTTATGTATTATTACCTAGTTCACTTTAGGAAAATGATTCATCATCAATCAAAGAACTTACTGTTCCTTTTTACTTTATAAGTTAAGGTTGAGATTGGAATTGTATCCTTAATAAATAAGTTTTGCTACAAGTAACGCCATCTATTAACGCGCAAGGAAAACACTTTGTTCTACATTTTTGCAGGAAAGATTCAGCTGTGCATTGTAAGGTGTAAATTCGATTAAAGTAAATGAGTGAACGTTGTCGCTTGTCAAAGTTGTTGCAAACATTTTAGAATGTATATAAATAAAAATCAATTGCCGAATGTATGTAAGTGCAACACAAGAGAAAACTGTTTGAAGAAGGTAGGATACCTTCGTCAACAAAAAAAAAAATTGTACAATAGATTAAAATTATGTTTATCAATAAAACGACCATTTAAAGTCAAAGTCAAGTCAAAGTCAAATTCATTTATTCCTTTAGATCTCAAGTATCATTTGGACACGTCAAATTTTACACATGCATGTACACATATTCGTGAGCATATAACGTGTCACAGGTATGATTTTTTTTTTAAAGGGATGATTTTTTAAGAGGCCAGCGCTTTGGACAGTATGCCTAATGCTACCTAGCTATGCTTTTACACATAATTAAAATGCATTTTATATGTTGCATGTTAATAAAAATATATTTATTTTTTGTGTTTCGGTGGAAGGGTATGGGTGCCGGTGTAATCTCAGGTGCACGAGACGTAACAACCTGTCAATAAAAAAAAACAGTGTCTCGAGTCAGAATGCAACGACATGCGACTACGGTTTACCACTTACCGTCTTCTCATTAGTGTTTTATATTATTTTATATACATTTTAAGGTACCTATAATCCGTTTTTATACAATATATGCACATTACTGTATTTCCTAAAATAATTGAGCAAATCAAATAAAAAAAAAATTAAAAGTGTTAATATGTAACACCGGCCTGAAATCGTAATCTGTCTTAGTTTTAACTCAATTAATATTGCTTTAAGCATTTTCATTGGAATGAATTAGTTCTCTTGTCTAACGAAATTAAGTAACGAAGCAACCGCTAAGCTTCAAACAGCGTATTCTGGAATTATATTCCGTTTTAAGCCAGTTCCAGAGATTATTAACACTAGCCTCACAGCTTAGTTTTTAGTACCTAGCTCTGCCTTCTGCGCCGAAAGTCTGCAAAGATTACTTACATAATTATTTAATTTAAAGAATATTTAATTTAATCATGACATTGTGCTACCATACCAGACGTATAACCCAAGCTGAAAAATGAGACGTAAAAAGATTATCGCTAAAGCAAAACCAAGCTAAAAACATCACGGCAAATAAACTCATAAGAGCCGCTCCGTTTACGGCAAATAGGGTCTTGTATTTCCTAAATTCATGGCGAGCAGGTGTAACAAAGAGGTTCGTTAGCGGGCCGGGTTTGTCACCATTTTTCTCGCCATTTTCAGTATGTGAAATACTCGAGTCAGCTGTCCAAGAATTTCTGCTGAGTGGGTTTTTGAAACATACTTCGAATTTTGTGTCAGATTTTGGAAATAAATGACCTGGGAACTAATAGGCAACTAAATTATAAGTGACTCTTAATCAAATTTATGCTTCAAAGGTAGAAAATGTTATGGAAGGATTATAAATGACCGACTCTTCAGACTTAGTGCCTTACAATTTGAATATGTATCTACAGAAACGCGTTGCTATTTGTAAATTGGCAGGCGTTTCATTTATCAATATTTATTTTCTGTTGAAAGTTCTTTCACACATTTAATCCTGAAATTTGCGTCTGTGTGCCAATAACAAGTATAATAACTTACAGCATTATCTATGTATTTACACCTGAAAACCAATAGGTTATACCAATGTAACATACAACATTAGTATTATCAAATTCGTAGCTATACATAGGTAGGTACTCAACGACGTGATAAAATCGAAATGTCCCAGAACCAGCACATCCAAAGCAAATGGGTCATCTGCTAATCCGGGTTGGGCTCCCATGGTAGATTATAGCCCATTCACACTCGTTAGGCTCTTGCCCCAGAATTATTTAGAAGGTTCGTACATACAAATTTTCGTTCCATAGCATTTATCTTCGAACTATAGGTACTATAGGTATTGGTGTCTCGTGGTCTGATCTAAACGACGTCTAAAAGATTTAGAGGCGTCACGTATTCCGTCGGGAGCGCCTTGTCTAAGAGACCACTCTTTAACTTCTTGACGATGCGATGCACCTACCATTTGCTTCCATTTCAGCTTCAAATTTCACAGCGCAAAGATCGCATCTCTTCAAGTGAGAATAAATTAACAAGCTAGTATTTGAAATATAATCCTGTAGATACGAAATAGTAATATTAGGTACCTACCACTGATGTCAAGCAATATCCCTTGCCCCTAAAGTATAGGAAGATCCAACTCGAAAAATATTATGCAATATCTCAAGTGCCTGTAATTCCAGCGAAACGGCAATTAATGCTTTTTTATATGTGATAAAAATGGCGGGACGATCTGAAGGCCTACATAATGTTGAGTGGTTACCTGAGCTCATGGCAATATGACTTAGGTCCACCTCGACCGAAGTATAAGAAGACCTAAGTCGCACCCCATACCGTCACCGAAACGGGGATGTTACGTAAATTGCGTATGTAATTTCCCCAACACCCAAACCCTTCCACCGGAACACAGCAGTGCGAGTTCACCACTGCTTCACGGCAGATTACCAAGCGTGAAGGCTGTATTTCTCCGGGCAAACTTTGCACAAGTTCTACTGCTACTTTTTATTGTTCCTTTAGCACCACCCAGGGGGTAAGTGTAACTCTAAGGGTATTCCCCTACGCCGCAAGAAACTGGACCCCGGCTGAGCTTAGCGATAGATAAAGGTTTGCAAATACTTTTCCAGAACATTGGATAAACAGTTCAAATACTGATGAAAGATTATTTCGTTTCATTCAATTGATCCCGGGAACGGAACTTGGTTCCAGTAGTAGGTGCAAACGGCAAACTCTGGAACTCGTTCAACTAACTTCTCAGAATAAATGTACCAGAAACGTTTGAAGGTTTAATCGAAATTCGCGCGTTTGGACCGGTTGGGGAGATAAAACAAAACTTGTATCAAGTACCTCAATAATCATATTGTAACGTTCTTGAAGACTGGTGAAATCTCGCAGACACTATTTTTTTAATGTTATGTGACTGAACGAGCGGAAAACCCACCGGATGTTAAGTGGTCACCTCCGCCCATAATATTAGTAATACGGTTAAAATCCTCCCTAATGAGAAAAAGATCTTAATCAATAGCGATTAAAAAAATAATGATTACTAGGACTTTAACTAAGTCTCATTAGAGATATGAGAGTTTTTAAATAAAATGACATTATAAAAAATATAAATCAACTATTATAATAAATTGAGAAATCAAAGATAATTTGAAATTTCTAGAATCTCATTAATTTTCGATATTTGTTGTGGGTTCGTTTCCCACCCAGGGACAAGCAATTCTGTGACGAACGTAGATGTTTGTTCTGTGTCTGTGTCTGAGTATTCTATCAGTTGTCTGGTACCCATAGTACAAGCTGTGCTTAGTTTGGGGCTAGATGGCGCTGTGTGTAACGCGATTTTGAACAATTTATTATTTAATTCTATTTTTTTATAATGCTATTAATTATTATTATTACGGTATGAACATATTGTTTAGAATATCTGAATAAAGAATATTACCACTGATCACAACTTATGTTGTTATATATGTTGGGGGGGTCCAGTTGCTCGCGTCCGTAGGTGTGTACCCTTTGATTCCCTATACGTACCCCCAGGTGCTAAAGGAGCAACCAAAAGTAGCAGTAGAACTTGTGCCATGTTCGTCCGGAGAGGTACTGCCACCACACCTGGAATCTGCCGCTAAGCAGTAGTGCTCGCATTAGTCTGTTCCGGTGGAGGGGTTTGGCTGCCAGTGAAATCACATGCGCATGAGACATTTCATACCCGTCTCAGGTGATGCACGCAGCAGGATGAGTGCGGTTCAGTATAAGATTTGAATCGCATTGCTGTTGTCATGGGCGGGGGTCACCACTTACCACGGGCCCTCAGCTCGTTTCGTGACTTACTCATATAAAAAACAAATGTAATATGGAGAACTAACACTGAAATGTCAGTCAATTCCATCCAATCTAAAATTTATAAGCGCCAATTTAGTTAATTACTTTTTCACGTTTCGTTTGAGGCAGAGATATTTTTCGATGCGATCCGATTCCTCGATTCAAAAATTCTTCAATTTATTTGAGTGGCATCAATTAACGAAGATTGATATTTCGATATTCGGTACGCAAATGTAGCAGAGAAATTATTTGTCTCGAACGGCGAAACGAAAATTACGGGATATTTTTGTTGATTGAAATTATTTTGACTCCTGGACTTTATGATTAATCCCTAATGAGAGTGTAAACTTTATTTTTATGAAATACTAGCGACCCGCCCCGGCTTCGCACGGTTAGTAAAGCATCAGTGTCGAATCAGAAACTACCCGTGCGAAGCCGGGGTGACTTGCTAGTGTATTATACATATAAACCTTCCTCTTGAATCACTCTATCTATTAAAAAAAACCGCATCAAAATCCGTTGCATAGTTTTAAAGATTTAAGCATACATAGGGATATAGGGACAGAGAAAGCGACTTTGTTTTATACTATGTAGTGATTTCCAATATTTCTTTTAATGAACCGATGACGCCAAGGTTGTGGGTGGTAGGGGGATGCATTTATTCAATATCGTTTCTTAGGAATACCTATGTGGAAGGCTAGATTACAGATACAGTGGACTTCTACCGTATATCAAGAAGACGCTATCTATTTTTTTAATGTGATTAAAGTGACGGGATGATGTATAAATAAGTACGTAGACATAAGGAATATTAGATTGTTCGTGAACAGGTTCGTTCGCGAAAAGAGAATAATCCTTTCATAAGGGATTTCATGCTTGTTATTCCCCATGGAAGGTCGGATAGGGTTTGAAGTGCTAAAGTTAGTATAAAGAACGCATGATCTTTTAGGATACTTAAATAATTAAAAAAAAGTGTCGTTTCCAAGTAATTTGTAAAGAATTCAATGGGAATAAAGTATTTTTGACTTTGACTTTGACAGCCCATCTGATCAAGTGGTTACTGCCGTCCATAGACACGACTCAGACGGTCCTCTCGTACTGAAGTATGATAAAACCCAAGTAGTATCGCGTGCGCCACGTGGAGATTTGATAAAATATCTCATGCACTTGTAATTCACCAGCACAAGTTCTACTGCTCCTCGTGTTACTACTCGCGTTACAGTAACGCGTGCACCACTGTTCGGCGGTAGATTATCAAGGGTAGTGCAGATCTGGACGAACTTTGCATAAATTCTACTGCTTTGGGGTTGCACCTTCGCACCACCCGGGGGACACCTGAGAGTACTCACCTACGGAAGCGAGCGAACATGTTTTCAAAAATCTACCAAGCTTACCACGCCAGCGAACACTTGTTGACCCTACTATCCATCACTATAACTGATTATGTTTGTGATTCAAATTACCGGTATTTTTAAGACTAACACTCATAACTCAGTTAGTAGGGTAGGTTGTGGGTTAGATTCCCATCCAGGACAAACATTTTTGTGACGAACATAAATGTTTTCCTGCGTTATATTTACAAAGAAAGTGCTGTATTAATTTCTAGTGATAAATAGTTTTTACTGATAGAGTAAACTCCCATAGCACAAACTAGTTAGCTTGGGGCTTAATGCCACTGTGTAAATTATTCGTGAATATTTTATATTGTATTTTTTCAACTTGCTGAATATATTTTTTGTCAATTCAGTATCTACCGTCAGGCACGTATGGAGGTCGGTCGCGTTGGTGAATTCAAATATAAAAACCATGCAAATTGTGAGGTTAGAGGAAAATGTGAGGTTATCCAGTTTCATATTTCTGCTGATGTCACTGAATTTTTTTTTTAATGTGAATATGTGATTGAACGAGCTGAAGGCCAACTGGAGGTAAGTGGCGACCGCCGCCCATGACAACAGTAATACGACTTACAAGATTTGGATCTTACACTGAGTCGCATTCATCTTGCTGCGTCCATCACCCGGGGATGATACGTCTCATGCGCATGTGATTTCACCAAACCCAACTAATGCGAGCTCTACTGTTTGGCGTTAGATTCCAGGTGTGATGACAGTACCACTCCAGCAGAACTTGGCATAAGTTCTACTGCTAAATGAAGAAGTGATTAAAGTAGGTTGTAGGTTTATTCAATTTTAAATCAGCAATTAATACTAATATTTTAAATGCGAAGCTTTGGTTGTATGTATATTTGTCGCACCTTTAAGCCTCACCGGCTTGAAGAATTTAAATAAATTTTGTTATGGTGGTAGCTCAAAGTGCCCAAGTGGGTCAATCGTACCGTACCGTACCAGCCTCTAATGTTCCCACTGCAAGGACACCGGCCTTCTCTCTATAATTGAGAGTGAATGGGCTCTGATCTACCACGGGAGCCCAACCTGGAATGTTAGATGTCACATGTCGTCGAATTTTTGGTTATAAGACTTTTATTTTTATTTTTTATTAATCATTGTAATATTAATATGTCACATCAGAAGTAGAACAGGGCCTCTGACCAAACTTACACAAGAAACTCCGTATTCCGTATTTCCAAGAATTATCATACATATATTCGGGAAACTGGCCTCATAGCTAAGTTGGTAGTAGCTCTGCCTTCTGCGCTGTAGGTCATGAGTTCGATTCCCACCCAGGACTGTGTCTGGGTGTTAATATATATTATATGTATGTATTCACAAAAAAAAAAAAATTTAAGTATTCTATCAGTTATCTAGTTCCCATATTACAAGCTATGCTTAGTTTGGGGCTAGATGGCGCTATGTGAAATAGGTCCATGAATATATTGTTCACTAATATAGCCTAAAATCAGCCTCACACTCCAATTCATCTCAAAAGATCTGAATGGTCAATGGACCGCTCTAGCTCTTCCATTCATGAGGATACACGTATTGTCTGGACCTACTAGGAATACGAATAGCTAATAATACAATACGAATACTAGGAAAACAATATATCAGTAAATAGCTTTGTAAATATTCGAATTTCCAATGATTTTGATTATTAAGTTTTTTTTCGTAGCTTCTTTCGTGTAAATTGCCAACTCTCGTGTCTGACTTTTTAAGCCTTACTTAACGACTAGTATAACCGAGATTGACATCATACCCTCGAAGCACGGTAACGCTCAGTTCAAATGCCACTAAATGTTCATCCAACTTCCGACCGGGCTGAAAGTTGCTTAACTTAGATGTTCTGTAAAGAACCGCTAAGCAAGCTACACATACCGTGCATATACGCATATACTTCATGTGAGGCATATACCGTCGGGAGATCGGGGAGGATCTAAGTCGTTGCAATTGCTATGGGCGGAGGTGACCACTTAACATCAGGTGGGTCTTTAGCTCGATCCGTCAAAATAGTTGCATATTCTTTTTATAAATGTTTATTTATACTTTTCAAGGTTTTTAGGTCAGTCACAACATAACCTTAAAACGTTAAACAATAGATAACGGTGGGTCATCTCATCTACGCCGGACCTTGTCGATTCTTTTGCCGCGACATTAATTTATCGAATTGATCGATAGCACTCGCCGAAGGCAAGAATATGCCCAATAAAGCAAATTGTGCGTGAAATTAACCTACCATCTGTGAGGGATCGCCTGTTCGGTGCAAATGACGCACAATTATGGTTATTACTAATTCCGATACTACCTTGCAGGATTTATAGGAAATTGCGGCCATTTTTATGAGATATTGCCTATTATTTCTTTCATAAACGAATTCGTGATCCATACCAGCCTCTAAGCTCGCAAGCTTCTTAGCGGTAAGGCCGCCCATTGTAGGTGTACAATAAAGTATTTTTTTATTGTATTGTATAAACGCAAGCTACTCTTGAGAAGTGAGAGTGAATGAATAATTTAAGAACACCACGAAATTGCATAAGACGAAACAAAAACGAAGTGAGTTTTTTCCATGAAGCACATACGCTATTTCCAAGATGTTTGATTCTTGGAAATTGTGCTCCATTTTTGCTATCGTGACGGCGACTTTACTACCAACTTTGTGTCTATCGACGTCGAAACGGAAGCAAGAGAGCTTTCCATTCCAACTATCCAAAGTTGGAATGAAAAACGCTCATTCCTTGCGTTCGAACATCAAACATGATTAGTACCTATAGAATGCAGGCGACTGAAACCGCGGGGTTACTAGTGCTAGAGTTAGTGTTAAAATACACAAAGCTTACTATATTGACGATGTATTTTTTTAAATGTTTATTAAAATCTTTTGTGATTATGTCGCTCTGTTCAATCATCAAGTAACACTAATTCTAGGTAAACATTAGTACTGGTCAACGATGTAACTTATCGTTACAATAGCCTAGTTCATCGTTAACGACAATCACCCCACCACAACTAATTACGCCATGGGCAACTTGCCCAACTATTAAAACAATGGCACGTAATTAGTTCCAATTGATTAGCATCTCGCCAACGTAATTAAACATTAGCCGTCACGTGTAACGATGGGTCCTCAGCAAGCTGCAAGCTGTTGCGAAAAAGTAAGGCTCTGTAGATCCTAGGGAAAACCAATAAGTTCGACTTGATCTAAGAAGGGAACATGGACGGTCTGAGAGGTTTGAACAGGCGCTGAACTTATTAATAAGAACGCATGGTTTTGTAGGAACATTTATTTTAAGCTGAAGTGACGTATTCAAGTATTTTTTTAATAATTCATGTAGTTATTCATGTAGTATTTTTGAATTTAACTTTGACTCAAGGTCCTTGGAAGAGTGTACCTGTTTCGTTTTTGTACGGAGCCAATTAATTAATGAATTAACTCTTACTCTTTATTGTACAACGATAGAAACATACCTAATTAAAAGAACATACTCGTACATAATAAAGTTAACTAAGCAAGTACAATACAAAAAAGACAGGTTACAATGGGTGATCTGATTGCTAATAGACAAGATTTGGTTGAAGAGATATTAAAGAAAATTTTGGTGTCAAGTCAAATATTAAGTAAAGTTACTTGCTTATAATTTAAGCAAAAACTAAGTAAGCATTTACAAATATAAACTACATATATTTTTTTTATTTTACACTATAAAAGTGGCGTGCCGGTCTTGACATCGGCTGGGTTTTCACCAGCATGATGTCAAGTATGATCACGTTGCACCCACCTCCTCAGATAAAAACCAGGGTAGGTAAAGTTGTCCATTTAAAAAAACCTCCCGATACGGCGATGTACCTTTAATTCCACTGGAACCCACACCTTTCCACCGGAATACAGCAATTCATCACTGCTTGGCCTTCATATCACGAGACATACATACAGAAAAACTCACGCATGTATAACATTACTACGATTTACTCAAATTCATACGATTTTTTAAGATTTCCACCAGAAATTTGAGTATTAGAAGTGACGGCGGTGGTCCAACCATTAAATGGTGGTAGCCAGCCTGAATTCTACAATATGAGAATGTCTTATTATCTCCGCGACAAACCGCATAATGCTGCTATTGATATTGGAAGCACAAAGCAGTTAATCACAGGAAGCCGTTATCGGAGACCAGCACGCGTCAGCGATAGGACCACAGATTCAATACGACATATGTACTTGCCGATAATGCATAATTGGCATCCATGCATCCATTTCAGGCCATGCCTGGTTTGCAGCAATTGAATGTGGCTATATACGATTCAGCTCAGTCGGTAGTAGCTCTGCTTATCGGTACTGTTGGTCATGGGTTCGATTCCCGCCCAGAAAAATCATTTGTGCATTGTTCAAAGAAAACTCGAGAGCGTGGTGGCCCAGGGGCACAGACGCCGACTTTCTGCAATCTGAAGGTCGCTGGTTTAAACCCACACTTGCACCAATGAGTTTTTCACTTGAAAAATTTATGTGCGCAATAGCACGTTCTCAAAACGTTGACGGAAAACATCGTTAGGAAACCGGCATGTCTTAGAACCAAAAATTCGACGAACTGTGACATTTACCAATCCGGATTGGGCTCCCGTGGTAGATCAGAGCCCATTCACTCTCAATTATCGAGAGTAGGTCGGTGTTCCTGCAGTGGGAACATTAGAGGCTGGTACGGTAAAGAAAATTCAAAATATGCCTTTTATAAGAGTGGGGGTGTACAGAAAATTATTATTATCTCTGAAATTCCCTAACACAACGTGTGCCTCACAAGAAATTAACCTTTTAGATTTATAATAATCTTTTTAGATTTACATTACATTTTTCTATAATCTTTAAACAAAATCTCGTCACGGCATTTTTAAACGCTAAAGATGCTGTTAAGAAAAATTCCATCTCAAATCTGGGCTGGGAAAAATTGAGTTTTCTTTCGCTTTGAAATTGGCCGCTATCTCAATTCTTATCATAAAATTCGTGGTTTGTTCATACTATAAAAATATAGATCGCTCATTATTTTACACAGGGTAAAGATTTTTCAGTGCCTTTTGTTTCGCTAATATTATAACATTTGCAGTGAACTAACAACCAAAAAATATTGCACAATACTTTACTATATTTTAATCTTAATTTACGCATGAAGTTGAAGCTCCATAGATGCATCTCGTTAAAAATTGATTTTTTCATGTAAATAAAATAAATAAATATTTACAAACTCATACCTCTGTACTAGGATTTCCTATGTGCCCCGGCCGGGAATTTAACCCGGGAACCCTCGCTTCGAAGGCAGGGCTACTACCAACTAAGCCACGGAGCTGTATGGTTCGATGGTCCAGCTTCCGAGGCTTTAAAAAAAATATACTAAAGGCAAGATTTATTTAAAACATATATTCTATTATTTTTATCCTGTGGCTTTGATTATAGCTAACAAGCTAGAGTAACAAGCACGTTTGTTCATAAAAATACTCAGCAGTATCGTATTATACTTAAGATATAGTCTTCTATTTACCTTTAGTACGAGTTCCTTATTATTTTTTATTTTATATCATTCGATACACCGAAAGATCGTAAATTAAAAAAATCATTATTGATAGAAATGTGTTTTTGTTAGTCTTGTTAGTCTGTTATCTATCAACCATATTTTTTAATCGCTCAAATTCCTTTTGATTTAGATAAAACCGATTTAATTGTGTTACAGCTATTTAGGTCACGGGTTTAATACGAATATTATTATAATCATTAAAATAGGTAATTATTAATATTTCGCTATTTTAATGATTAATTTTCGCTTCGTATTTCTTCTACACTTACCTTCTTCACTCATAATTCATTATCTCATTAATTTTCTATTAACCTTAACTAGTTATAATAAGTCATTAGAACGTTATCTTCTAAAAGAGTTTTCTAAAAACATTCGCTAGTACTGGGCATAATGTCTTCTGTAGTTCTTCCAACGGATACTAGATGGCGTTAGGTTGGCGAAAAACAGTTTAATCGAATGGTGACGTCCTTGTCATTCCTATGCGTAACGTATCTGCTGTCGCGCAGTGCACAAAAATTTATACGTTATTTTACATTACTCAGGCAACATTTGTATTTGATAAATTATTTAGAACCATTACAAATACAAATTATAGCTAAATAAGTTTTATTTGAGGCTGTAAACGCAAATTTAAGGCAGAGTTCTAGATCGCGCAAACGGAATCTCCCAACCATTTGTATTGTATTGAAATGCAGTGCGCCATTTATCGGGGAGTCCGTTTCTACACAGTAAAGTAGTGCAATGGACCGGGAGCTATTCTAAATCCTGGTCCCTCGGATGACGCAATTTTGGGGTGGTTGCAGATTTCATTCCGACGAAGACTCAGCGCAAACGATGCCTGACTTCACTTGGCCAATACGGTCACAATCCTTACGGTTCGCCTGACGCCTTATCAAGGTGAAGCGACCGTGTATCCATGCGATGCGTACCTCGAGGTCTCCGTGCAACCTCACTATGCAGAGCAACATACAAGTCTCTATACATTTAGACACAAGCGCAAGCAAGGGCAACGCGTCCTCACCCCCACTGCTGTAGAAGATTCGACTTCCCTTTTGTTATTTTTAAACCTCGAAGATATTATATTATATCTGTGGCATAATAGCACCCAAAAGAATGGATCGATTCCAAAGCAGTTCTTTCTGTTTAAAAGCTCGAGGTTTAAATGATCGAGGTCGTTCTTACCTTTATTTTATGAATATCAGTCGTTCGATCATTACACCAAGTAAAGGGTAGTTAAATTTCTGTAAAAACTTGGAATAGGAAGCTAAAAAGTTATTTAGTCTTGAATGTTTCCTTGTAACAATTGCGATCCAATTTTGTTAATTCATTTTTATGTTCGGAGGTAGTGCCATCCAATTTTTTTTTTGTATAATAGATATTTCATTTTCAATCGTTTTAAATAAGAGATGAAAGTAAAATTAATAATATCGATCGGTTCGATCGATCGATATTATTAATTATATATCAAGTAACAAGTCACATACATACCTAAATATTCATGTACATTTCACATGGCAACCAGTGTAGGTATACCTACTGATAGATTAATTAGTACCTGGGCGATTTTGCTTTTTTATAAAAAAATGCGTTTTTACAAGAAATATAATTATACAGGTAAACTTATAAAGCAATACCATATCTAAACACTAAATTTAATCCAAATCGTTAGACCCGTTTCCAAGATACGCGAAATTATATACTCGTATGCATAATGCTCGTTTAAAGTAATAAGATATAGTACTGTTTTTTGAAAATATATACATCAAATTTGTATTAACACCCAAACACAGAACAGACATCTATGTTCGTTACATGCTGGTTATGGATGGGAATCGAGCCTGCAATCTACATACAGCTTACAAGGCAGACAAACAACTAAACTGTGAGAAGTCGATAAAAAATGGTCTGTTCTTGTATGATATTAAAGTTTAGCCAGTGGAGCGAGATGAAACACTGCAAGCCCCAGTTGACTCCACACCAAGTATCGGACAAAGGGGATTATCTGCCGCGCACAATGGCGACAGACCTCCAGATAAGGCAGGTTACCTGAGGCCCGTCTAATCGCGATCGTGTGGAGACTTGAATAACTCGTTGTTAATTAAAATCTAATGTCTTTTCGTATGCCAAAGTCTACAGTCTGTAGGTAGGTAGGACGCTTTATCACGTAAATTTTATTTAAGGATTCCATAGTTTAAAATTATGAATTTGGCAGTAACATTGAGTATTTAAATTATTTGTCAAAAATGCAGGAGACTTTTTGACAGAACCTCTGTTGGTTCTTTAAAGGATCTAGGTTTATATATATATAAACTGGTATATATATATATATATATATATATATATATATATATATATATATATATATATATATATTATATATATATACAACTGGCTTTGTTCTAGCTGATGACTCTTCGTACTAAATTGTCCAAAATATGTTTTCACTCAAATTAAAAAAAAAACATATCTAAATTTATGTACCTATATAAGTATTTGTTTAAACATTTAGGGGAGATTTACTATAGCTGTGTTTTACTCTAGCAAAATCTGATTCCTATTTTGTTGACTTTGCCAAACCTGTTCTACCCGATGACTTTCTTCGTAATTCGTTCTTCAATCTTCGTAAAAAATAAATTTATATTGCGTATAGATTCACAGGCACATTTTAAAGTCTGTCTGCCTTTCATTTTAGCTTTAATGTTCCACTTCAGTTAAACTCTCAATAATTGAGAGCAAATGGGCTTTACCCACCACTATAGTAGGTATATAGTACAATATATACATAGAATGTTGGACTTAGCAATATTGTAGTATTTGGTTACACGTGTGCATTATTTGGGCCGTGCAAACACTTGATGGGGGGTATGCAAATCGGGAATTGATTATGATGACTAAGCAAACATTGGGGAACTTCAACATTATGGGAAAACTTGGCAACAGGGTATTCCGACAATAGCTGAGTAATTAACATTAAAAAGAGCCTAACCTGTAGGTTCAGACCCTTTTTTTTTTTCGTGGGGAAATGCACTCGCATACCGCCCTGCCACGGGGAGACAGAGCGGTTATTATGTATCTAAAACCCCACGGTGTCCTCCTCTGCCGCTTAGTGGCGGGAACACGGGAACGTTTAAACACACATCCGCGAACCCGCCGCGGCTGTCCGTTTCCGGACCCCTCTCTATTTGGCATCGAGTGCCACGCCCTGATTAGCGACACGCCAGAACACATAGCGTGTCGCAACCACCTCGGGGACCTGGCCAGCGAAAGGGCGTTAGATGACCCCGAATCTAAACGCCCTAGATCCCCATGTGACGGGTCAGATTTGTGGCCCCGTCACCTGCCACTACGGCCGTAGGGGATAGGGAGAGTGGCGCCTCTCAATACCAACACTCCTCTTCCCCTGCGGCCCCACCGCGTCCGCCATCTAGCGGTGGCGACCCCGCCGTGGCCGCGGAAGGTAGGGAGAGCGGCGCACCGCTATACCGGCACTCCTCTCCCGCCGCGGCCCCTAACCCTCAGCTGCGGTGCCGCCCATACGACACCGCAGCCCTCCTCAGTTGCGGTGCCCCCCATAAGGCACCGCCA
Source organism: Aplocera efformata (assembly GCA_921293045.1). Classification (NCBI taxonomy): domain Eukaryota; kingdom Metazoa; phylum Arthropoda; class Insecta; order Lepidoptera; family Geometridae; genus Aplocera; species Aplocera efformata. Next base: position 2,127,394 of record OV121054.1, on the reverse strand, counting down.
CCTACTGTGGCCGCTCCTAGTCTGCTTGGAGGCAAAGCCTAAAGGAGCAGCTCCTCCTGGGTTCCTCTTGGCTTCACCGTGGGCAGCCAAACCACGGTTACTAAGCCCCCCGCCCCAACAAGGCGGGAACCCGCGGGGGGGTAGGTTCAGACCCTAACGTTACAAGATCAAGATCCACTTGAAATAGCACCAAATCTTATCGCTTAAAAAATCCTGAAAAAATCGGTTCTAAATTGGGGGTTGAGTTTCAAATGTCCCGCTGCCATACTGTGGTACCAGGGCGAATGGGAAAAAGCTCTATCTGCCCCGTTGTCTTGACCACGTGGGATGGAAACCAATGGAACTGTTTTAGTGTCATTTGCCCCGGCACCTGACACTCGTCAGATTGTGGCTCCGTTTTGGGGAGGTTGGGAAATTGGTATCATCGTCTCCAGTAATCAAGGTAATTAACGTGGTTTAAGAAATCATTTCTCATATCTATGTTATAACTAACTAGCTGTCGTGTTACCTCACTTCCGATGGAATAATAAAAAGTCCGTAAGCCCTGGCTAGGAAAAAAGTTTCATCTAACCCACTTTTTGTCCCATCTGCCTTGTTGGTGCTAATGTCAGACCAGGTAGAACTCAACCAAAACTGTTGAAAACCCAACCAAAATTTATAAACCGTACGGGTTATAAATTAAATTATTTGTTACTGGTAACACTATTATAACAACAATACACGCTTACTTTTTTTTAGGATATTTTACATACTAATTCATCTCAGGGTCAACTAGTTATCATAACTACCTATCGGTTATAATTATTAACAATCTGTGAGTAATATTTGTACAAATTAATGAAGTCAAATTGAACAAAGTCGGTTATTAAATCAAATAATTATCTATAATTTAATTTGCAGCACTATTCATGTGCGTAATGTAATCACAAATTCAATATTTTCACGCGTTCACGTCACGCGATTCATCACACGATGTTTTATTTGCATCCCTATCGCGCTCATGTGAACCATAACAGTGTAAATACTTCCCTCTCTGTCACTTAAGACCAACTGTGTTCCAATGGGCCAGACTTGCTTGTTTATTTTTGTGTCCCGCGCAAACGAGTGTAGACGTTGTGGAAACCGTCCTTTTATTTAAAACTTTAAGATGCAAAAAATTCATCACAAAAGTTTCGCTAGCGCTAGTGCGCATGCGTAGCAAATGTCAAAGTTGACAAATTTGCGACAGCAGATAGCGTGATTTTATTTTTTAACCTTTTATTTTGTAAGTGTTTTGTGAAGACTGAATATATTAAAATGTCTAAGGAAGCGCCGGTTGTGGGTTTAGATGTGATACTACAGCAGTTAGGTTCGTTCGGGAGATACAACATAGTGAATTATGCTCTACTTTTATTCCCGGTTTATTTGGCCGGAATGTATGGATCGGTGTTTGTGTTCGAAGCCGCGGATGTTGACTACAGGTATGCACTTTTCACATAATTGATATCACTTTAAATCTTTTAAAGTATCTGCGATTTTTCAAAGACCTGGATATAGGGTGTGCCTCCTGCAACCGGTTTGTTTACTTCAAAACCAGTTCGCATCAGTCGTTTTCTCTAATGCATACCGTGCATCAAATTGGTGTGCAGTAATCACGCCACACTCATCCCCACTGCGCATGCGAAAACTTTAAAAAAGGGTGAGGGTCTCAAGGGGGAGCGCATTTTGCCCGGTAACCTTGAATGTATACTTAAGTAGGGCAGAGAGTCGTAACCTGTTTCATAACTAAAAATACGCGTGAAACTGCCAGACTCTACTCATTGGCTATTGGAAGGTATTAATTTATAATCAGTTTCTTTGATTATAGGAGTAAATATTCAAATAAACACATACCTATAGTAACTAATATTATAAATGCGAATTTATTTGTTTGTTACGATTTCTCGAAAAATCACCGATTTAAAATCAATTAAAAAGATTATTTCATCTATGGAATGCTACATTATCAGCGAGTAATATTGGGTCAATGTTATCCTCGTATTCCGACGGGAACGGTAACTACGCGAGTGAAACCGCGCGGCGCCGCTAGTAAATAAATAAAAATGATTGCGCACACAAAAAATCTAGAAAGCCTTGATTGAATCTGCATGATTTTTTTTTCAATTATTCGTTTATACCGAAGAAGGTTATTTAAGAAGAGAAAAAAAAACATAATAACGTAAATTCTTATTTTTCCTGCCTGTACGTTTAAGATATATTAATGGAAGATTCAATTTTTTGGGATCGCAAAGATCGATTTGAGCAATGAATCGATTAAAACTATAAAACACAACTTCAGTCAGTTTTCCCATCGTCTCATGTTGACTTTTTGGCCGCGGGTAACACCGCAGGACGCAACTAGAATGTATTAATTTATTCAACTACGTATTGAGTGTGCTAACTTACATCCTTGTGTTTTTTATTACTAACGCAACACGAACTATTTTGCATACGACTCTACTCTGCATACAAAAATTTATTGGTTCCGTACCAGCCTCTAAGGTTCTCACTGCAGGGACACCGGCATACTCTCGATAATTGAGAGTGAATGGGCTCTGATCTACCACGGGAGCCCAATCCGGATTGGTAGATGTCACATGTGGTCGAATTTTTGGTTCTAAGACAGGTTTCCTCACGATGTTTTCCGTCACCGTTTCGAGAACGCACATAAAGTTTTTCAAGTGAAAAATCTCAGATTGAAAGTCGGCGTCTGTGCCCCTGGGCCACCACGCTCTCTATTACAAAAATTTATTACAAGCATCAACTCAAATCTTCTAGTGGTTTTTGGATATCATTTTAATTGGTTATTGTTTAGTATGTGCAAAAAAAACGTGATTCTATTCTTGCTCTGCAGATTTTCAAAATGTCTTCACATCCTTGCGCAATTAAGGTGTGGAGATTGAGTCTCACACACCTCAAAAGCGAAAAAATACAAAAAGCGTATTAATTTATTCTAATACAGAATTTCTCTTAGAATAATTATTCGGTTTCCTCTTGGTTTTGTACTACAATCAAATAAATCCGTCACTCCTTCGAACGCGAATTTAAAACATACCTTTCTAAATTTCAAGTTTCAAAGAACCAGTTTAAGCCAGTCTTGTCATAAAAACAAATCTTGAAATCTTGATGATTTTATTACTCCGCATTAACAACTTCTATAATAACTTTATAATAAATGATACTATGAATAAGCTGAGACAAACAATTATTAGGAATTTCTTTGCTCAATCTAAACATCATTGAAATGCGCGTTATCTCAAGATGATTACAACTTAATATCCATCATAAACTGCACGGCTTTCGTTGATATAATTACATCCAATATCCAAACACCCGTAAAAAATCCATTTGGCTCCAGCACTGGATTTTCTGGCCTTATTTTCTGAAAAGCGTGCTTAACCGAGGCACCGTGAGTGATGCGAAGGTCAGTTCATAAACGCACACGCGCTTTGTTGTTACGCATCAGGAATGTATAAGTAAAGAAAAACTTTAATAATCAGACGAAGAAATGTTATCATTTAGGTTCTCCAGCAGAACTTTGTACTTAATCTCACAGCGCGGTTTGTACTCCTGAGTATAGTAAGCCTGCTGAGTGTGTTGTCCTTTGAGGTGACTGTTGCAACAAGCGTAACTTCCGGACCTGTAGTACTGGAAAGCTGACATAGCAACGACATGCAAATCTATGTAAATGCGAGGGAATTGGCGCGAGATGGTTTTCAATCCTACTACAGCGTAATATCTCAAACTGTACAACCCAGGTTACAATTACTGAGATTAGAGCGGGACAGAAAATCAGTTTATGCCCCTAAAAATTTTCTACCAATAAACTCAATTGATTGAACAAGTCAAAAGTAAATGAACAGGAACTGTTGTGCGAATTGAATGAGTATGAACTTGGCAAGTAAACCATAGCGTGGTCACTGATATTATAATACTATACGCGTAGAAGCCTAAGTTCTAAATCTGACCCATCGTACGGCGTGTTACGGGAGCCAGTATCCAATCCAGGTGTTGCGTGGTGTCTTCACCGCAAACAAAGTCGAACACAGAGGCATAAAGTCTAACGCAGAACTCTAATTAGTCAATAACAGGCTATGTCGACTTAGAAAACCTCTAACCCAGTTTGGGAAACTTTGCGTCATAGTATTGTATTATATGATGCAGTCATAGCAAGTGTAGCTCGATCTGCGCCCGCTTTGAGGATCAGTTGATGTCGTTTGAATTGGAGATACCTGAACAGGCTTTTCGTTGTCAGGATTAGGTGGGACTTGAGTTGTATGTGTGCGAGGTCCACATTGAACTGGGTTCCCTGGAATGTTCCTATTTCTGGTTAGTTTGCTATCATTGAAATGTAATTGATTGTGAACAGAAAAGATGTACTGAATGTGCAACCACACATACTAATTGGAAAGGCGTAGGTTTATAGTTTTTGCAATTTGGAGTACTACCTATTATATTTACGTTCTATATAGATTTGAAAGAGGCTTTGTATATTTCTCGTAATTATATAAATCAGAATGTAAGGCTTATCTCAATAACATCGGTAAGAAAAAAACTGTCTAAGCGCGATTCCGTCTCGCGTACCACAGTGTATTTTTAACCTACGTAGAAACCTACGTACAGATACACATTTTGCATAAATTAACTTGTTTCATGCGTCGTACACTTCAAGTTTAAATGATACCCACAGCTCTATAAAGGCAGGAAAGACACTTTGAAGGGTTTTCTTTACCCGTTGGGAACTCTTAAAATGTGTCTACTGGGACCGTTCTTAGTTCAGCAGATGTGGTACTTATGTGGTAGATAGTGTTGTTCTGGCTATAGTCGATGATTAACGAAATAATCTCCTAAGCATCTATTTAGTTCAAAATGCTAAACAAATGAACGTACTCATTAACCTCATTTAACCTTTGTTTTCCTCATAAAGGCACTGTACTTCTAACCTCGACAGTTCATCCTTGTTATATATAGCGCGCAAACATAATGTTGATTTACGTTTCCTCGGTCTCTGAAACCTTAAAACATTTTTTTTTATCCGCCAACGCAAAAATAGGGGTGTTATAAGTTGGACCGCTATGTGTGTGTGTGTGTCTGTCTGTGTCTCTTAATCGGGTTAACCGATTTGGATGCGATTCTTTTTATTTTAAAGCAGGTTTCCTCGCGGTGGTTCTTAGACATGTTTATATAATATCAAAATCAGTTCAGCCTTTACAAGGTCATCAGGTCATTTCCATTACATCGAGTCGGAGATTTAACATTTTCATAAAATGAACTTTTTTTTGTGTTTTCACCTTCTACGCTACGTAGAGTAGAGGGTTCAATTCCCACCCAGGCATTCTAGGTCTTATTAGGTACTAGCGACCCGCCCCGGCTTCGCACGGTTAGTAAAGCATTAGTGTCGTATCAGAAACTACCCGTGCGAAGCCGGGGTGACTTGCTAGTGTATTATACATATAAACCTTCCTCTTGAATCACTCTATCTATTAAAAAAAACCGCATCAAAATCCGTTGCGTAGTTTTAAAGATTTAAGCATACATAGGGATATAGGGACAGAGAAAGCGACTTTGTTTTATACTATGTAGTGATTACATGTATGTGTTTACAATACACGAGTGCCCTAATACCTTGAGTTAGAATTTCCAGTCTTAATTTTGGCCTCAGGTCTGCGAAAAGACCTTGGCTTCACAAGTTCGACGAAAAACTGTCGCGTAGTTCCTGCTTGCTTTTTCGTTAATGAAGAGTTTTCAGAAGGAAAAAAAATTTGCGCATTGATGACAAACGGAATCTAATCGAATCATGACACTGAGAGGATTCTGGACGAAAATTATCTAGGATTTTAAAGTCAATGTGAAAAATCTTTGTTGTGTTTTATTACTAAGCTAAGTGCTTGTTTAAACCCTATACAATTTGAATAACAAGAACGAAACTTTAATTATGTAAATACTTAAATCTAAATTACATTTTCGTTATTATTTAGTTTGTACACTAGTATAATTTTTTTTTATGTTTAACAAAATATTTTTTACTAGCCTCAAGGCTCACAGCTCTGCCTTCTGCGCCGTAGTCATGGGTTCTATTCCAACCCAGGACAAGCATTTTTGTGACACATTATGTTTGACACAAAAAAAATACTAAATAAGTATTATATTAGTAACTAGCGACCCGCCCCGGCTTCGCACGGTTTGTAAAGCATCAGTGTCGTATCAGAAACTACCCGTGCGAAGCCCGGGTGATATGCTAGTGTATTATACATATAAACCTTCCTCTTGAATCACTCTATCTATTAAAAAAAACCGCATCAAAATCCGTTGCGTAGTTTTAAAGATTTAAGCATACATAGGGATATAGGGACAGAGAAAGCGACTTTGTTTTATACTGTGTAGTCATTTAGTCTTCAAAGTACAAGCTTAGCTTAGTTTGGGGCCAGATGGCGCTATTTTTTTCTAAATACTTATTTAAAATACAAACACAGAACAAGCGTCCGTTTTCGTCACTAAAATGCTTTGTCTGTGTGGGAATCAAACCCACGACCTAGCTCATAAGACAGAACTATTTACTACTAACTAAGCTATGATTCCTGTTAAAATACTAAAAGTCGACTCTTCCATACAAGATTAAATTTAATTCTCAGAATTAATCACTCCCCGCAATCATCCTACGTAATTACCTATTGGACAACTCTCGTTGAATTATTGAAAGGAACATTTTGCTCCGCTAATTACATTTTCCATATCGCATTCAAATAAATCTGACGACGTGCCAGTAATGTAATATACTCTGTCTGCTCTAAGGGTTTCCAACCGATATTATTTCAAATGTCGTTATATATAATACATGTGACTGAATTAAAAACAGACTTCTATTATTTCAGATACAGATACAGATTCTTTATTGGTAAATAGTTATTTACAAGTCACTACATATTCTCATACAAAAGTAAAAATAAAAATACGATTCAGTTTTTCATTTTAATCACTATTTGTGTACACTTTTACTTCGTTATTTTTCGCCCTTGGGGGTGTAATTATAAAAAAGAAACATCCAAATCAGTATACAACGGGCGAAGAAAAAGCAAGAGGAAAGCAAAATATGCAATTTTGTTTATTTTGATTTAACGACTATTTGAACAATTTTTATGAAACATTAATGGGACCAGTCTGAAAGCATATCCTTTCTAATTGAAAAAGAATTTTCAAAATCGGTTCATAAATGAAGGAAAACTGAGGTAACATCTACCAATCCGGATTGGGCTTCCGTGATAGATCAGAGCCATTCACTCTCAATTAACGAGAGTAGGCCGGTGTAGTGGGAACATAAGTTAGTACGTACGGACTTAAAACTAAGCCATCACTTGACAGTAGCGTGCCATACCATCATTTGCACGCTACCTTATATATCTTTATAAATATAATATTATCTTTAGCTAGTAAGCAAATAGCTGAAGATAATATTTTTGTCCGATTATACGCTATGTCACATATCACGCGACTGATAGTGGACGCACACGATAATGCGCGTGTAGACGTGATCTTAATGGCACTCGGTTATCAACTATAATATATTATCGGCTTTTAGTGCAATGCCTTGTCTAGCGACAAATTTGATCTCGATCCTCCTGTTTCTATGACTACTAAATGTTCTAGTATTCTCTGTATTATCAACTCTATACCTAATTATCGGCTTTTAGTGCAATGCCTTGTCTAGCGACAAATTTGATCTCGATCCTCCTGTTTCTATGACTACTAAATGTTCTAGTATTCTCTGTATTATCAACTCTATACCTAATTATCGGCTTTTAGTGCAATGCCTTGTCTAACGACAAATTTGATCTCGATCCTCCTGTTTCTATGACTACTAAATGTTTTAGTATTCTCTGTATTATCAACTCTATAATTATCGGCTTGTTGTGCAATGCGTGCTCTAAAATAAAAATGCTTATAAATTATGCCTTGTCTAGCGACAAATTTGATCTCGATCTCTTGTTTCTATGACTACTAAATGTTCTAGTATTCTCTGTATTATCAACTCTATAATTATCGGCTTTAAGTGCAATGCCTTGTCTGCTCTAAAATAATAAATGCTTATAAATTATGTTAAATTTAGCGACAAATTTTATCTCGATCCTCTTGTTTCTATGACTACTAAATGTTCTAGTATTCTCTGTATTATCAACTCTATAATTATCGACTTGTTGTGCAATGCCTTGTCTGCTCTAAAATAATAAATGCTTATAAATTATGTTAATTCTAGCGACAATTTTGATACTGATCCTCCTGTTTCTATGACTACTAAATGTTCTAGTATTCTCTGTATTATCAACTCTATAATTTTATCGGCTTCTTGTGCAATGCCTTGTTTAAAATGCTTTTAAAAAACATGTTGAGTGATTTCTTTCGGAAAATCTTACATTTTTCGTTCATGTGATCTTCCTGTTTCTATGACTACCAAATCGTCTAGTTTTCCCTAATAAGGAAATTTCAATTGAAACAAGTCTAGTCGTTGCGAGTCCAATTAGGATCGGAACTTAGGGTTCCGCACAACTAATTGTATTGTTTATGGCTATCGTTAGTGCCTGCATAATTTAATAAAAAGCTGTAATAATTACAAGTAGAAATAACGTGAATACCTTTTTAATTTGTGGCTTAAGCAATATATCTATCATAAATATATCAGATCCAACAAAGTGATAAGATACCCCACACGATTTGTTTATTATACCTTTTTATGGGTATAATATCCAATAATATACAATGTTATACGTACCTAAACATATATTATACAGCCAAATGTTAAATTCAGTTTGCCCAAAAACCCATGTTTAAGACGGACGAAGACGGGATCTTATAAAAGGTATAAAACCTCCAATCAAAAGTGTTCAGCATTACAAATAACTCCAAAATTGAAACTAAATAAGGCGCTAATAGTTATATCAGAACATACGTCTAACCTCCTTATCACAGCCTATTACAAAATTTTGTGTGTGATAACGCTGCCGGTTGAGTCAAAGTCTAAAGATAGATTATCTGTAGTTAAATGTATAATTAGTCCACAGACTGGCCGCGTCACATCGCGTGAGGTGCAAATGTGGGTCAGCCTTAAAATGAGTTTTTAAAATATCTTATCAATGGGCTGTTTCGGTTACGCCACCATAGGGAGTGACGCGCTAAAAGAAGCACTGTTGGGGTCCCTATATTTGAGGACCGACGCCGCTGGGGCCGCGGAAGAACCCAGCTCAAAATCGCTCAGAGTATCTTTCAAGAGACTTGTCCATGATCCATATTTGAAATCTAGCATCATCTAACTCCCTTTTTTTTCCTTATTCAACTATTTAAAATACATACATTAGTAATTTATATATAAAACGTTAAACAAACGTTTACACATTCATACCTCTGTACAAGGATTCCCTGCGTCGCAGATAGCATGGAGAAACACAGAAACACAAGACAAACACCCAAGACCCGAGAAGAAACTTCATGCTCACCACAAAAAGTGTGCCCCGGCCGGGAATGGAACCCGGGGACCCTCGCTTCCATGCCAGGGCTACTACCACTAAGCCTAGGAGCCGTCAAATATGTATTTAATATTACAATAGATTACATTAAAAATTGTTTTAGTTTATTTTATACTAGCTGCGCCCCGTGGTTACCAGCATGTTAATATATAAGCTATCTTGGTACCGAATTTCATCTAAATCCGTTGAGCGTGAAGGTGGAACAAACATACACACACACACACGCCAGCCACAATTTCTACCTTGAAAGGGTTACTGGTAGAAAAAGCTTTTAGCTTTAAGTTGTTCTTTTGTACAATAATTTAAGTTTTTGTGTAATAAAGAATTAAACAAAAAATAAATAATGATGACTCCGTACCCGCAGACAAATGCGCAGTGTAGGAACACCAAAGGGGTTTTAATATGTATTCCCCCAGCACTGCTATTTATTATTAATGTTGGGGGTGAGTCACACAATCCCACGCCTCCCCAAAGCGTGGGCTATAGGCAAAGTATTTCCCCCTTGTCGGAAAAAGCATTAATTCCGTCTAGACATTGCGTTATAACCCAGCTAGAGATCAGATTGTGTTTGCAAATAAAAAAAAAGGATGGTCGATCACGACTGTTCGTCAAGAGCACAATTAAGCACAATTATTAATAAATATAGGAGACAGTATGTAGATAAGGGCTTGGTTTTAGACACAGAGCTGTATACAGAATCTACACTAAGTCATAAAGACTTGTGTCGTAAATCCTGTATTCCTTCCAGAGTACGTACGAGCGCGAGCACGAGTACGAGCGTAACGACGAAGAAGAAGTGGCAGTGAGAGACATTTGATCTCACTCATAGCATGACTCATTTTGTTCGTTCCTAGTTCTCTCCAGAATAGTGATCGTGGAAATCCAGAAATCACCATTGTCCAGACTCCCGGATTCCTAATAACAGTCACGTAGGCACCAGATATAGCCTAAGACACAGACTTATATATCCAAGCACGCAATTCAGAGCAAAATCTCTATCAAAACACGAATTCGAGTCACGTAAGTTACACCACGGTAACAGGAAGTTCACTTGTATTCGAACTCTTTCCTTAATGTTATCTGTGACAATACCTACAGTGGATATTGTATTCAAGTTAAATATCAGTCGTGAATTCAATAGCGAAGCAATCTATCACCTTATTTATATAACAATACCACATTTATTTTTAAAAAATACGCTTCCTTGTAATTTTTTAAGAGGTAACTGAAAATAATGATCTTGTCCCGACGATGGTTCACAGCTGATTAGCTCATAACCGAGTTGCAGCTCACGAGCTGAAACTCCGTGTGAAAATACTCAGTACTGAATTGCCGGTCGAGTATTTCAGTACATAGTTAGTCTATGCCTAAACTGGATTACTGCTCAAGCGTCTAATGCCAGGATTATACAATGGCGGTGTTTGAGCTAACTGGTAAATGCGATAGTTAGATAAATAGATAGATAGTAGCTCTGCCGTAGCTAGGCTGGCTGTAGGTCGTGGGTTCGGTTCCCATCTAGAACAAACATTTGTGTACAGCAAGATTGTAGTGAAAATTGAGTAGTCAGGACGCGACTACTCAATTTTCATTACGATCTTGTTCAAGGCTTCCAAAAGGGCCAAAATTTTTAAAAATATATTTTTTATTAACTTTGAATTTGAATTTATAATTCAAGCCCTTTCTTATAATACCCCACTTGACTTATTTGATTATTTTTTTTTACTTTCCGCCATTATGGTTAATTTCCAAAAACTCATAACGTACGGCTAATGAACGATCAAGGAGCTTCTAACGATCCTCATAATTACTTCAAACTAGCTGTACCCTGCCACGATTCGCGGTGGCACATAGCTGTGTTCTCGAAATTCTAATACCTCAGAATATTATATACGTACTTTTCAACTAATTACGATTTTGTCAACCAGTTCCGGTGGTTTTATACAAAGTTTACCCCTCCCCTCATCCTAACCCCTATAAGTTTTTAGTGAGAAAAAGTAAGGCTTATCCATCTCCAGGGTTCCTCTATCTATCTATTATCAAAATTCATCACAACCGATTGAGTGGTTTAGACGCGAAATCGTAACAAACAGACAAGAGTTTGCTTGCGTCCCAGCAGTGGGAAAGAGTTGTGTAATTCTATCGTATTTGCAGGTGTAAAATCAACCCATGTGAGGATACAAACGAGAGCCTATGGACACATTTCGCGCTACCCCAAGACGAGAAAGATAACACACAGCATTCAAAATGCCTTCGGCATCAGTACATAGCGAATATAACTGTAGACAACAACACGGAATGCAGTTCAGATATATTTACTAGAAAAACTGAGGCTTGCACTTCGTTTGTGTATGCTAATCAAGATTCAGCCGTTATAGATGTGAGTATTCCATCGTATATTATTTTGTAAAATCACTAAACAGTCCGTGTAGGGATTTAAATTCATTGAAAGTGTTGTTATAACTTTTCATGTCGTACAACCATTTTATTTTATTAAGTTTTTTTATTAGGTACCATAAGAGAGCGTTCCGTATCAAAGTTAAAGTCTAGGTAAACAATCTTTATTTCCGTTGAATTCTTAAAAATTATTTTGAAAGGACATTTTCTTTTTTTAAATAAATAAGTATCAGCCTTTAAGTTCCCATTGCAGGGACATCAAGTGATTGTGAGTGGAGTACGAGTGAACTATTACGGAGGATTTAGATTGGATTGACATTGTTTTCGAATTTGGTTTTAGGACCGGTTTCCTCACGAAGTTTTGCTACGGTGTTTCTAGAAAATGGTTGCGAGAAAATTAGCTAGCGTAACGAAATTTTCCGTTTCTATTTGGATGTGAACTTTTGAATTGAAACTTGAAAGTCGGCGTCTGTACCTTGTTTAGCATTTGACGTATTATATTCGCGTTGGGAAGGGGCGCCATATCTTTATGCAAAGCCAGTCATTTATTTACAAAGGTTGTCGTTGCAACATCAACAAACATAAAACACCCTTCGTTTTAATTCTGCATAAACACGCCGAAAAACGTTGAAATGGTGTAAAACAACAGCCGCGTCGGGAAATAATTCACCAAAAAAAACATCTCTATTATTCGACGCGCGTTTTGAGCACACCCAGCAAATGCTCATTGAGATTGCGACTCATCGAGATTAACATAGTAAAGGCCTAACTAAACCACTTATTACGTAGGAACTAGTTTAGTCAATCCCTCGGTCTCGTGTCGAAGTACTCGTAGCTAAGCTAAGCTTGCCTAGATGTTCTTTACATATCAATTAAGTTAATCTACTTTCCACATGGTCTAGTTGCACGTGTGTGCGTTTTGGTTGCGTCCATGTTTTCGAAGGCACGATCTTCGTTTTAAAACTACATCACCAGAATGCAACACCTATTCGAACGAAGAAGTCGATTTCTTGAAAGCCCACTTGAAAGCTGGTGGTCTAGGAAATTAACTTTTGGATCATACTGACGTTTGGTGCTACGTTGCATAGTGTATCTAGGAGGAAACGGGCAACGTGTTTGCTAGGACTTGGTTCAGCCAGCTACGTTTCTCAAGCGAGCCACTGGTTTGCCACCGGTTAGATCTTAATTACAATAGATTTTCTACCGGGAAATTACTGACACGATCATGTTAGATCAGTGTTTCCCTGAAGTGAAATATTAGAGGCTATTTGTCGTAGACCGGTCCTTGCAATGAGAACATTAGACGCTGATACACATTAGTTATTCTGTGTCAATTGTATACTTCAAATAGTAGAGAATGTGTTAGAACCGATGTATTCTTGACTATGTACAGTGGCGAGTTTGACTTTCATTTAACATTATTTTATGGATCAAATGTAATTTACAATGTAATCTAAATTAACTTGGTTACACTGAATTTACTTCTCTTACTCGTATCAACTATAGTATTGTTATATACACTGCGATTTCGTTTACATTACTGAAAATTTAGTTTACGCTTAATGAACATCAATCTTATTACATTAAGCTAAAGACTAAATACTTTAAGGAAATAAGAAAATGTTTCCAAAAATTACAAGTTCATTTTACGAAAATTGTGAAATCCTCCGACTTGGTGCAATGGTAATAAGCTGATGATCTTCAAATGCCTGAACAAATCTTCATGAATTATAGCTAAAAACCACCTCAATCAGGTCATGTTTCAAACAGAAAAACTCAAATTGGTCCATTCGATCAGGAGCTACGATGCCACAGACAGACACACACTATAAATGTATTAGAAATGAGAAGGGGCATTGTTGCAATAGTATGATTTAATATAGATGCACCTATGCCCCTTCTCATTTCTAATATTTCTTGTCCATCCAAAGGTTGTCTGTAAGAGATCGCTTTATAGCGATAAGACCGCCCATTGTGTCACCTTTTTATTCTAACACTCCTCTTTTTGTCGAGGGTTATAAATAATTGGAATCCCAAAGATATTTAAATTATGTTCTATCTTAGTTGAAACACCATAATCAACTGCAATAATTTGAAATATTCCTCTATGCACGCAGTGCAGTACTCATCAAAGGTTTTTTAATCTATCTATACAAATAAATAGTCAAAGTCAAAATTTCCTAAATTCATTTGAAAGTGTATACGGTAATTTAAATAAATAACAATTTTATAAATTTTTGTCTGTCTATATGTCTCTGTGTTTCGGTTAATCTCTGAAACGGCTGGATCGATTTTGATAATTGTTCCAGTTTGACTTAGGCTGCCAAAACGGGAAGCGGACACTAATCGGCACTTTCCACAATGCGGGCCTGTTCCTCTCCCTTCCACTCACGGGCTTTATCTCCGACAGGTTCGGAAGAAAGGTAAGCTTCTGTAAGAAAAGCACAATATAAAAGTACTACAGTAGCATAGTAGCAGAGAACAGCGCAGTCACTGGAATGGCGATAACACTCTAACTGAACAAGCAGCAGTAGCAGTAGAACTTGTGCAAAGTTCGCCCGGAGAAGGGAGAAGTGTTGCCACCACACCTGGTAATTTTGCCGTCAAGCAGTGGTGCACTCGCATGGCCGTGTTCCGGTGGAAAAGTGTGGATGCCGGTGAAATCACATGCATATGAGACGTAACATCTTGGGGTGCGTCTTGGGTCTTCTCATAATTTGGTTGGGGTTGTATTGCGGTTGTATTGTTTATGGGCGGTAACCACTTAACATCATTTGTACCTTCAGCTTGTACCTTCACTTTTAAAAGAAGTGAATGATGCAGTGGATTAGTTCATATCATGATAATGGTCCTAGATTGCCAGAACAGAAGATAATCCTTGTTATTATACTCAACATTACACACTAATTGAACAATTTTATCGTGTCATCCAGAGTTTCCAGTCCTTTGTGATTCATCCTTTGATTCTATTTTCACCGTTTTGTTCCATTTATAATCAATATTTTCTATATCCAGGTGGCCCTTTCGGTAGCGTCTCTCATGAACTGCATTTTTGGTTTCCTAAGATCCTTCTCTATCAACTACTATATGATGGTAACCTTTGAGTTCTTGGAAGCTGGCATCGGAGCTGGCGCGTATAGTACAGCTTTCGTTTTAGGTAAGAATAAAAAGTCGAATAGTAGAATAATAGTTTTAGATTATAATATATCTAGTAAACATCATAATCTAAAGCACAATCATAGTGATATTCAATAATAACAATAATACATATTCACGGAAATTACATACAGTGCCATTAAATTCCAAACTAGGTATTTTGTTCGCTAAGAACCAGATTAATGATATATTGTAATATTTATATTACTTTTAGTACACCAATATTATTATTATAATATATTTAGACACCCAGACACAGAATAAACATTTTTGTTCGTGACTCAAAAGCTTGTCAATGCTTATTACTAAGACAATTCTAAAGAAAAGATAAAGAAGACGATAAAGCGAATAGTGTATAAAGTATAATGTACAAAGCACATTAATCCATTGCCCTTTTTCTTGCAGCCATGGAATTAGTAGGCCCCAAAGGAAGAGTGTTCGGCAATACACTTATTAATGTGGTATATGTATTTGGCCTCATGTCACTGGCTGGCTTATCATGGGTATTACAAGACTGGAGGAAACTTCTCAGAATCATTTATGCACCAGGATGCCTTGTATTTACCTATCTCTGGATTCTAAATGAAAGCGTCAGGTGGCTACTCAGTAAAGGACGTATTGACGAGGCCGTTACAATTCTGGAGAAAGCAGCAAAAATGAATGATGTCACTTTAACGGAGTTTGACTTAACACCGTTGAAAGATCATGCCACAGATAAAAATGAAAAGGAAGAAGGCTTAGATACTAAAGAAGAACCCCAACATAAACAGAAACCCCCAGTGTTTATGCAAGTTATAAAATCGAGTATCATAAGGAAAAGACTGATCGTTTGTTCATTTTTGTGGATCACGTGCACATTCGTATATTACGGCCTCTCGATAAATTCTGTGTCATTAGCCGGGAACAAATACATCAACTTTATGTTGGTGGCTTTTATTGAGATACCTGCAAACTTTGCATGTCTGGCTGTGCTGGACAGATTCGGAAGGAAAAAGGTTTTGATAACAACCTATATTTTAAGTGCCATTCTATGTATCAGCTTATCGTTTCTTCCAAAGGGTGAGTCTACAATACAATTTAAACACATCTTTGACCTAAAGTTATTCTAATTTCATATGTCTTTATCACACTTATATTATAAAGGCGAATATATGTGTATTTTTGTTAAATCTTCACGCTCAAACAGCAACCATTGTTGCAACCATGGTTGAAATTTGGTACCAGGATAACTAATCCAGGATGTATTAACATAGGCTACTTTTGATCCCGGAAAACTGGGTAATACCGCGCGGTATTACCCACAATTGTTGGCGTAGGCGTAGCTAGTAATATAAATATTTTATGCGACGAAATTGACGGGACGAGTTGAAAACCCACCTAAGTCGCAGCCCGTTGGGCCCGTCACGCGAGGTGTAATTTCACTGACACCCTCACCCTTCCGGAACACAGCAACGCGAGTGTTCCATTAGCGCGTGTGGTTCGTGCTATGTGGTAGCAGTACTCTGGACAAATTTCGCGCAATTCCTGCTGCTACTCTGGGTTGCTTATTTAGCACCACCCGAGGGATACATGTAGAGATTTCTGAAGGTATTCATTCACCTATGAGCAACATAATTCCCCGCACAAATGCAATAAGGCGTGTAGATAAAATAAATCGTTACAAATCTTAGTTTACATAGAACGTGATTGATAAGTGTTTCGTCAAACATAATAAACTTGCTTACGTATTTGCCGCAACGTTTATGAATACGCAAACAGTTACAATTCGCAACCCAAACGAAACAATTTATCAAACTTTGTTCAGAATAACGTCTGCGAAATCTCGAAACCAAACATAATTTGTCGATACAAAAGATGAGTCGGATTATCCCAAGTTACCGTCGATATTTCTTGAAATTGCGAAGCCGCTGTTTATTTAGTAATCACTGTTTAAATAACAGACTAAATTAATGAAATATTCAAGTTAATTCGACGCAGGAGCACTCTCGTTTGAATAGATAAAACATAAATAATTTTGCGGCTTCAGTAAAATTTGAATCGGGGTGTCCCCGTTTCAAGACTTTCTTAGTAAACATTGGATGAATAAATGAATGAAGTTCGTGTAAACGCTGGATGGGATTTGATTTGCGATAATAGGAATGTTGGATTATCGCCTTGTGATTTTAAATTGAGCTTATTTGACGAGTAAAAGGCTTTTGCAAAGCGAGCTTTAAATTAGCATTTATCGAAGCGAGCGAAACACTTTAAGACGACTAGACTTAATTATTTTTCCGTGAAAACGCAGCGGCAATTTTCCTGGAGTGATTTAATTTCTTTTGAAGTTTATTCTATTTAGAATTTATGTTACAAATATATTCTTTTGAACTAAAATGTTACAGCGACTGGTGTACCACGATATGAGGCGAATAGTTGTTTAAACCGTAGGTAACATCTTAACATCACAATGGCTTTCGACTCGATCCGTCACATGATACATAGCAAATCAAGCTAACGGCCCTTCTATTTTTAAGTGGCTACCAACGCTCGTAACTGAGAGTTTTACGTCTCAGGTCCTTCCCTACCGAAGCACTACCTACACAATAATTATTATACATCGTACAAATTCGTCATTTTTTTCATTACTTTTTTTGTTAAATTTCCAACCGCATAACTTTTACCGTTAAATAGATGGAGACACTCTTTATAGGTGTATAAATAGATACACGCTACAGGCTTACAGCCAGTTCCCATATTTTACAGTCACCTGAAATCTATCTTCAAATATTTGCCATTACAGCATTAAATATAGTTTAAAATAGTGTGCGACAGCTGAAACTTAATGTCTTAATTTATTAATAGGGTTTCATGACTTTTTCGTTGAAGAACCATTAAAAACCACATGCCCTCTTTTCACTCAGGCTATCCGTGGTGGTCCCTCGTCATCTACCTCTCCGGCAAGTTCTCCATCACAGTGGCTTACAGTTCTGTCTACATCTACGTGTCTGAAGTCTTTCCTACCAATGTTAGGCAGTCCCTATTGGCTGTCTGCTCGTCTACTGGAAGAATTGGCTCAACATTGGCTCCTCTAACGCCGTTATTAGTAAGTTTTTTCTTTTTATGTTTCACAGCATTACAGTTTACAATGACGTCTACATTTACATGTCCGAAGTCTTTCCTACGAGTGTGAGGCAGTCTTTATTGGCTGTCTGCTCGTCTACTGGAAGGATTGGCTCCACATTGGCTCCTCTGCCGTTGTTGGTATTTGTTTTGCTTTTTACATGGTCTTGGCTTTACAGTTTACAGTGATAATATCTACTCATCTAGATCTCCACTTAGACCACTAGAACAATGCATTTGGCACAAAATGTATTTCTTTTTAGCGTAATAGCGGATATCCGCTAGTATAAGTATTGTATATGAACAAATAATGTGTTTTTCAGGCATTGTACTACGATAACCTGCCTTCTATATTCTTCGGCACCCTGGCGGTCATAGCTGGCTGCCTGGTCTTCACTCTGCCGGAGACCATAAACGTGCCCCTCCCAGACACAGTGGAAGAAGCCGAGATGCTCTCAAAAAGAAGAAAGAACGAGCAACCTTCATTGTGATAATCTAAGGCTCAAACTTGTTTCTAAACCTTTTTGTCGTTATCAACGCATTTTGATATCTTAGTTTGATGAAAAAGTAATTTTTAAATGTTTTTTTTTTTATATATGTACAATAATCAGTTTATAGTTCAATCTGTGTTCTCTCAGTTTTTATATGACTATTCATCTGACTCGAATTATGTGCCGTATATGCATCCATTCTAGTCAAAATAACAGAAATTATTAAAAAAAAAAACATAAAGATATTCTTCAAGGATATGTGACATTCTGTAAGAGTTAAGTTTATGACAAAAAAGATATTTTTGTAAAAAAATTGACCAAATTACATTTTGAATGTATGGTTACATGTAATCTTGGGTTACATTACCTATAACTCAAACTACTTATTCTCTAGTTTATGGCAAGCTACATTGGTTTAACAATGTATTAGCTATCTGTAAACTTTTTCATATATTCATAATTGTATATGTAAATAAAATAAATGAGTAAATATATATCTGCAATGTATAAGATACCAGTAAGTATTTTTCTAAACCATACCAACCATTTTCATAAAAAAGTCATAATATAAAAATACTTATCCATCACAATTTTACATATATAAATAACGCCTCAAATTATTTTATGTAGGTTTTTCATTGAAAGATATACCGAATTCTGTATTGTGATTTCTATGCCAATAAATTAACTATCGTTTGCAAAGCCTAACTCATTTTAGCTGACTTTAAAAGGAGGTTATCATTCAGTTGAGTTTTTTTGTACGTTTATAACGCGGATTCTACGTCAATTGTGAATTTGGAGATTCGATGAGTAAAGGGTAAAGGGTGTACTTCCTGGCTCCACGAATTTCATGAAGAAATTTCACTCCTAATGGTGGGAAATAAAAATGTATTAAAGTTGGTTGTTCCGATTTTTAATTCAGTCACTTGTAAAATTAATGCTCCTAAAACCTTTTCCATAGTTATTGCTCAATTAAATGTTCACAAATCCACTCGTGCCACATGAAGTTCTGACAAGTCGTCTACTTTACTGCCATTCGGTTCGTAAAAAGGGCTTATTCCCGACTGCCTCCAATAATTTGGCCCAACCGAGGTGGACTGGAATTTCCTAGCTGCCAATAAGCAGAGACAATAATAACATGATCTATCCGGCTCCGTGGCTTAGTTGGTAGTATCCCTACCTTCAAGCGTGGGGTCCCGGGTTCGATTCCCGGCCGGGCACGCTTTGTGTGGTGAACATGAAGTTCGTTCTCGGGTCTTGGGTGTTTGTCTTGTGTTTCTGTGTTTGACCATGCCATCTGCGACACAGGGAATCCTAGTGCGGAGGTATGAGTGTGTAAACTTTTTTTTTTATTTTTTTTAATAATAATGATATTAATAAAGAGGGCCTTGATGATCTGTTACATGAAAATTTTGTTAATGAATAAACGATGTACATAACGGTTTACGTTCTTCTTGTACCTATTCTCTCTTGACAAGTATTCACACTTATGAGAGGGCTACATATCATAGGTTATATACATCACTGGGGTACATGTATTTTCACCGTAGTACAGTTTTATTAGTTTCACAAAATTACAGTATTAGCCAACTAGCAGACGCAAATGCGTGTTGCTATATAATTTTACAAAGGCGCTTTATTTATTCAGAATAGATTTGAGAAGAGAATAGATTATTGCTACTACGTTGAAAGGCGTACGTGGTTGCAAGTAAATACTTATAAAGAAAAATCTGATATTAGGTAAGAACCCCCTTGATTCTCAAATAAAAGTCTTCAAAATAAGCCTGCGTACGCTAGGTATTGCTCTTTTATAGTTCCTTAGCCAAATTACAAAAACTTCATCATTAACCTTTCGTCTGGCTGTCCGTATGTCACAGCCCTTTTACTCGACTACATACATGGAAGTTGTATTCTATGGGCTGGTAGTATTGTGTAATGTTACTAGTATTATAAATACGAAAGATGACATGTTTGTTACTCCTTTACGCCTAAACGGCTGAATGGATTTGGATGAAATTTGTTATAAAGGTAGCTAATACCCCGGTAATCCGGGGTATTAGCTACACAGGTTTTTTTATCCCCAAAAAGTGAAATAACTTTTTAGTGACTGGCAAAAAAAAAATAGTTCTGTTAGTTTTTTTCCCATTATCTCATGTTGACATTTTAACCGCGGGGCGCAGCTAGTGTATTTATAAAAATAAGGATAAATATCACGAAATTTGTGGTGTTTATTTTTAAATTTATTTAATTTTTTTGTTATATTGTTTCATACAACTAGTCTTATATAATACATTTAAATGTAATAGACGAGATGTATGAAACAAAATTTTGGTTAATACTAAAACTATGACTCCCTCCCTCCTGACTTTTCTTTCTGAAAGGGGATTTCTAAAAAATTAAGGACTTAAATAAAATCCGTAACTTTTTTTTTTAATTCAAATTCTTACTGAAATTATGCTATTGTTAATTTTGATACCCATAATGACAACTGTCGAGTAAGCTTAATTGTTATTAATTAAAATCGAGAATGAACTCTAGTTTTGCTGACCTATCACAATGACTCACTGAATGATTCATCAAATAAATTCAACGGGTAGTTTAGTTTTTTTTCTAAATAACGCTTAGACACTCATATCCGTATTACACTACGATGGACGGACCAACGCAAAACACAAGACAAGACCAAGACCGTGGACCGTGACTCCTTGACTTAGTTGATAGCTGCCCTGCTTCCGAAGAGAGGGGTCCCGAGTTCTATTGCTGGCCGGGGCAAACTTTGTGGTCTCGGGTCCTTGGTGTCTGTCTTGTGTTTCTGTGTTTGGCCATTTCACCTGTGACAGATAATCCTAGTGCAGTGGCATGAGTGTGTATACGCTAATGTTGCCAAACATGTCTTATAAAAAAAAAACTATCAACGAAAATCGGTTATTGTTTGAGATTCTTGGCAAATAAGACCACTCTTGATGGCTTGATTGATTTATCATTGAGAATATTTCCAATTGGTACCACATGTCTCGATAAGTTGACAGTGGAAGACGGAAGACATTTCCACACAAACGTTACATCTCTGCGTCGCTCTGAGTGGGAAGTATGTTTTGCTGTGGTCTTTATTAGTGGAGGCAATCACTTAACCTCAGGTGGGGCTGTCGACTCGTCCCTTTTTAGTTATTTACATAAAAAATCCGAATTTTGTTACATAAAAAATCAGAAGTAGGTTAGTCATCATATTTAGGTTCTGCTAGCTTATTAACTTATCAAAACTCGTTTTTATCTTATCAGTAAAATGCTTTACAAATTCGAATACCAGCATTTGATTGATAGGTTCGTCAAAATAATTCATTCATCAAAATCTAGGTTACTCGGTTTACAATCATATAAGTAGGTAGTTAGGTACATTTATAGAACACCTTAATTGCCTACAGTTTTACAACCAAATATACAAACTATTAAGGTTAATGTTTTAACACCACATAATCACTCATTAGATTATTGTATGTCATCGATTCCTAGTAAATAAACAATTTGTTCAATAGATTATCTCAAACAGATACGCATACAAATCGTCTAAGCGCATTCTCCAAACGGCATCACTCTGTGAACTTACGGTTAGTCGTCAATTTCAAAGGCATCATCCACTGCTGTGTCAATAGCACTGTGTGACGATAGCATCGGGGGCAACAAGTAATGTAATATGTCTGTGAAAATGTTTCGCATCGCAATGAGTATCGGCGTAAGCGCGTGGCGCGATAAATATGACGTTGTCGATGTATGTAGCGACGACGCGGCCAGTCTTCTAATGCGGTCACACCGTACGATACTCCGCGCATTGCACACGTGATTCGCCGGCCGGTTTCATCAATATAAAATACCTTTACAAAAAACAACAGCATCACATATTTTCGAAGAGGAACAGTGAACTCGTGTGATCTTTGAGGTTATAAAGGAGCTGGAAACGGAGTATCATGAAATAGGTCATGGTATTTTGCAACGCTGTAAGTATTTGTCTTAAATTTAATTAGGCACTTAGTTGTTTAGTTAATTTACAATTCTGATGAAGTTAGTTAATGCTTTCGGTATTGATTTCGGATATTATCAGTTAACTTAATAAGTAAACGTATTAGCTTAAATTGTAGACGTTTAAAAACAACAAAAAAGTTATGAAATTACCACGTAGCAACCATATTTTGTATGGTTTATTATTTGCATCAATAATTGATCATTTGTTATGAGTATTGTTCATTGTGTATCTTCCAATAAACTGTTTTGTTGAACAACACGGAAGTGTTCATGGTTCAACCATACCTTTTTATATGACACGTTGTCCATACTAATATTTTTATAAACCACACGCCATAATAATCACTACATAGTATAAAACAAAGTCGCTTTCTCTGTCCCTATATCCCTATGTATGCTTAAATCTTTAAAACTACGCAACGGATTTTGATGCAGTTTTTTTTTAAGAGATAGAGTGATTCAAGAGGAAGGTTTATAGGTATAATACACTAGCAAGTCACCCCGGCTTCGCACGGGTAGTTTCTGATACGATACTGATGCTTTACTAACCGTGCGAAGCCGGGGCGGGTCGCTAGTACAATCTAAATACACTTCATACAATATTTTGGTTATCATCGTCAAACGAATAACCAACTTAAAAATCGTTGAACCAATTTAAACTCTTTACTTTCACCATCAAGACTCAAGCATAGTCAAGCAACCCTGTCAAAAAATGCCAAATGTCTGAGAAATAGGAAACTTAACATTCTGTATTATCTGTATCGGCGAAGACTTTAGTGAAAGTCAGTGTTAACTTAAAAATATGACTGGACGCTTGTTATTCCGCAAAAAATGTATCATGGTATATACATAAATATGGATTGACTTACTCAATCGACAAGAAGTAGTATCAACCGATATCGAAAAATATGGTTCGTAGCGGTCTCATTTGTCAGCCTAGCGGGCAGATCGTTATGTCGGCAGCTGCCGGTTAATGAACCGCGAAATATCGGAGAGTTACTCTATAAATACACGATACCCATCCCATTGTCATAGTCTTTACCTGCGCCCGTCAACTCTGTTGCAATGCAAGTCTCAACTTCATTATTATTATTATATTATACCTGATATTCGTTGATGACTGTATGTAAATCTTCTTTTGATGCTTTCTTTAGTTGTTATGCATTTTACTGATTCGTCAGTTCACAATTAATATGCGCTTCTTCACATGAAACTCAATTTATTCATGCTTTAAATACTAGGTATATTCCATTTATTAGTCTGACCTGCGCTAAATAGGAATGTCGATAGATAAAAGGAAGGCTTGAAAAGGAATGGAGTAAGTACAGTAGGTACTATTCAATAAGTCAATCACGATATAAAACTGGTAGAATTTTTATCGTGTAATACTTTTCCTAATAATACAGAATATTAAGAGATTTTTATACATTATCTAAGCTGATGTCGAGATAGTGTTTACACAAATTAATTTCCCTGGAAGACAGTGTCTAGTCGTTCTAAATCGAAACATTAGTAAAGTAATTGAAAATGCTTAGTAAAATAATACGACAAATAATTAACAAGTTAACACTCCAACTATAAATATAATCGTGCATTATTAAACTAGTTATAATTTATTTATTTAACTAATTGTTTAAATGGATTAGGTCTACAATAACCAAAAACAACAGTACGATTGACATAGCACTGAAAAATGTAATCCAAACCCAAATGAGCTTCATCAAACCATGATGCAATCGATTCGGGATTTCCAGCATGGTAAATGAAGAATCGATTGAATCGAATGCCTTTTGATACAGTTTTAATGCAATTGTTTAGTAGTTTTTGTTGTTATTCAAGCTGAGGTACACAGTAAGTCAGGTATAATTAGAATAAAATGTATTCAAGTATTGGGAAATCATATTTGTCTTCCTCGCAAGCGAAACTCTGCTTTACCAAAAAAGTGTATGTTTTTATTATACTGAATGTATGCGTGTTTCCAACTTGATTGATTACGTGACGACAGTTCTATTTGGTCATGTAACGTAAATATTACATACTAAATATAGCGTCATTGCAAGACAAAAGCTTCGTGCTCGTGATGTAGTAATTAGAACGCCAAAAGAGCGTTGCTAGCGAGATCACAAGATCTTGCAATGTTTGCACTCAGAATTATTAACCTCTGTGTAAAAGACCTATCTCAAAATGTTTCACGAAAAATTTTAATAACGTTCAAACATAAACTCACGTATTCTTATAGATCTCAAGTAACAATTTTACACACACAAGTAAACATTCGTGAGCATATAACATATCACGTGTTGATTCCAACGGATAAAGTTATTTTTTATTACCGAGTTAAAAGCAAGAAAGTAACCCATTCAAACTTGGTAAGTAACAGATAAACCGTAGTTTTTTAAAGTACTGCTCGTAAATATGTTCGTTAAAATTTTACGAATCATAAAAAGTCATGTTTAAGGCAAATGTCATGACACTATTTTTGTAGCAAAACCTTGACTAAGGCAAATAGAGTGAAGAAGGATATAGCAGATAACATTTACTCATCACTTAGTTAATAATATAAAGATAGAAAGCGAGCAAAACGCTTAATTAAAGATTCTAATCTTCTATAGATACTTAGAATAACGAATGGTTACTATTGTACTATATATGGTGAATACTACATCTACTTAAAAAGATAAACTCGCTTTATAAATACAAGGTTTTTTCATCTCCATACCGAGGTTGGTTGTATACCGAACTCTTTATCTTCTTTATACTTTTCGAAAAGAAAACTTTTATCATTTACAAAAAAAATATGTCGCAATGTATGATATCTTTGTGATTAATTAGTTTCATTGAAGAAGTGGAAAAATAATGTTTTATTGATAAGAGCTGTGGCTAGTCCTTGGTTTGATCATTCATTTATTGTCGCTAAATTCCTTTATTTATTATGTACTGAAATACCCTGATAAACAAAACCTTTATACACCAATCACAAAAGCTTATTCAAATGAACTTGCTCGTTATAAACTCTAATAATAAATTCATTGTATTAATCAATGATTTACTCTCGACGTCTATTAAACTGTCAAGATTGTTCACTTGTCTCTGCGTTTAAATTTTTTCGTGTACTTGAATGAGTTCTCTGTTGTTCATTGATTTGACCCTATTCACTGCTTTAATAACAACATGCAACGGGATCTGAAAACAGATTCGTATAAGATTAATAATTTACTTAATACCAACGTAATGTAAACATCAAAAGAAACTTTTTTTTTTCACCCCTATATGGATTGTATACTCTTTATCTATATGCTATATTGTACGTAAATATTTAGATATTTTTATAGGTGTCAGAAACAGGTTCTAATGTTTTGTCTTTGTGAATTTAATTCATGGCCAGTTCCTTTATTGAACTAACGGACGTCCGTTGAAAGATAAGCATAATAACAATGTTAATTTCTCAAAAATATTTGTTTTAAAATTGTTATCAGACTTTAGTGTTGCTATTGTGAAATTAATTTTCAATGAAATCTGCTTTATTGAAGACCAAAAAAACATCTGCATCAGTTTCACACGCATCTTACTCACGAACTATTAAATTAAATGCCAGATATATTATATTTTTAGATGTATATCAGGTTATTCCTTATTTCTCTATATTTGTAACGTTAGGTATTGAGTTTACCTAACAAGTAAGTTTGATTGGACTCATTGTGTTTACCCACATCAGTCTTTAATAGTCCCACTGCAAAGACATCGCCCTCTTCTAGATAAATGGAAGTGAATAGGGTTTGATCTACCACGAGATCTACCAATCCAGATTGGTAGATCTCACATGTCTTCGATTTTTAAATCATTGGACATGCCGGTTTCCTCACGTTTTCATGTGAAATATTCCTTGGTGCACTAGCGGGTTTGAATCAGCGACCTTCAGATTGAAAGATGACGTCTGTATTCCTCCTATACGCTCTTTCTTGGTCATCACGCTCTTATCGCACTTGTGTTTATGTAACAACAACCAGAATTATTGTTGCTGTGACTAAAGCTACTTGCTTCCAACGGCCACTTGATGAATTAAACAAAATGCTTGCTTGCAAAATTTAAAGGACATTACGGTGAGAAAGCATTTTGTTTAATATTTGATTGAGTTTTGATTATCATCATCATCAGCCTATACATGTCCACTGCTGGACATAGGCCTCTCCTAGTAAGCGCCACTGATCCCGATCTTCAGCTCTCCTTGTTGATCCTTGATTAACATGATGCTTATACTGCGAGTTTTGATTGACGATAATAAATATGTGTATGTGTATGCTTCTACCATACTCTTGTGAATAAATGAATTCTAATTGTAGCTGTTAGTAACAAGAACGTGATCAATTATCTTACAAAGTTTAAAGGAAGTATCTTAAGTACAATTCTAGTTCTTCTCATTTTTCTCAAGGTGTGATGCCACTGTTGCGGTAGGACGATTGACAGATGCTGTAGGCTTAACAATAGTGTCCTATGATTTGGGAATTAAACCCTTACAAAAAATACCTACTACACCTACACACATCCCACTAGGATTTTCTCTATAATGGCAATGCGTGTCGAAATTAAAATATTAAATGATGTGATTGCGAAAAGTGGTTACGTCAATGGCCTTATTGAGATTATCCCACATACAGGTATTCATTCAAACTCATTCAACCTTTGAGGCGTTACAGAGTAACACACATACATACCGCCAAACGTTCACATATACAATATTAGTATGATTAAGCAAAGGGGCAATTAACACGAGCTAAAGTAACCGTTACGCACACATTTGTCATTCACTGTTCGTTATTAAATTAGACTTTGTACATCTATTACAATTGGCTCTTTCATTCCCATGGTGACAAGATGATTCATAGAGGCTATTCTGAAGTATTCGTATCGTATGGGCATGTAGCGTCGTATGGCTCATGTCAGCCAGTATGTCAAGCAGTAAGCAGTAGGTGCCTTATGATTTTGCGAATACTACACCACAATCTAGCAGATGCTTACTAGCTTCTCGGTAATGGTCCGCCTAAATTAGCTACATGCACACAATTTGCATTCAGTCATAATTGAACTTGAGTCTATAAAGCACGCCCATTAACAGGGATAATAATTATAATATCTTTCGCGCCAAAATCCTACTACTATTATAAAGGCGAAAGTTTGTAAGAATGGATGTATGGATGTATGGATGTTTGTTACTCTTTCACGTAAAAACTACTGAATGGATTTGAATGAAACTTTACCACAATATAGCTTATACATCAGAATAACATATAGGCTACAATTTTTGAGGTTTCTATAAAATCTATATATATAAAAGAAAGTCGTGTTTGTTACAACACTTATAACTCGAGAACGGCTGGACCGATTGCCATGGTTTTTGATTTGTTGGATTTGTTTCCGTCCCGAATAGCAGAATAACTATTAAAACATTGGAAAATTAACGAAAAAAATAAAATCAATTTATCCCCGTATTATACGGGGCGCAGCTAGTATTCTTATATTTCTGTCTTTATCGATACATATAACTGTTGTGCGGTGTTGTTGCGGGTTTTTATTAAGGTAATTTAAAATAAGTTTATCTTCCTCCTATTTATATTAATGGCGTATATACTTTCGTAATCTATCACGATTCACGACGTGTGAATACATTTGTAGGAGTTGAATATTTGTTTGACATAATCTCATTCCACGTGGCGGCACCAGGCGGACGCGTGTAAGCCATGAAGATGAGATTATTTTGTAGAATTTCATACCCAAAGGGTACGAAACCCTTTTTTTTTTTTTTTTTTTTTTTTTTTATGTTGGGAAATCCTCATGGATACTCTCTCGTTGCGGGGGCAGCGAGAGAGTTATGCCGAGGGTACGAAACCCTTTGCTAACCCTACGTCGGTCTGTTCTACCTTTACAGGACTTATCTGTGGAACCTTAAGCCCTAGCGAACTAGAAGTTATTACAGAATATGTGTTATTAAATATTATTATACCAGATATTCCTATCAT
This sequence comes from Aplocera efformata, assembly GCA_921293045.1. Taxonomy (NCBI): domain Eukaryota; kingdom Metazoa; phylum Arthropoda; class Insecta; order Lepidoptera; family Geometridae; genus Aplocera; species Aplocera efformata. The sequence goes on along the minus strand of OV121054.1, from coordinate 2,098,693 downwards.
GACTATCATGAATCATGAGTCATAATAAGAACGCATGGTCTTGTAGGTATACAGATATAATTAACAACGTGACATTTTCAAATAACTTTTTAAAGAACTCAATGGAAATAAAGTATTTTTGACTTTGACTGTGACTTTGAGTATAAAACAAATGATTGATTTAAACAATCGAAGAAAAACCGGCTTCCATACCCTTTCATTTTATATTATTTCTCGGACATTTTAAAAGAAACATCCAAATCGGTATACGACGGACTAAGTGAAAGCAAAATACGCAATTTGTTTACTTGAAAGACATATTTTTCCAGTTATATTGATTGAACAACACAAGTAAAGAAACAATTTGAAAAAAAAAATTATGGAACCAATCTGAAAGGATATCCATTATTTTTTTTTTATCCTTACATGTTCATGGCACAAGCTGAGTTCACCTGTAATCGGTTCACATACTAGAAATAAACTTATCTAAGCATAAGTAATTGTTGTACCTTTATTAAATAAATATATAAATCGAGCTCATCTCCACCTCGAATTCAAGGTCTGCCCCGACGAAGCTTAGCGTTTTATGGGATCCAGTCGGTGGTTGCTTTTGGCCCAAAGTTCATCCGACAACCGTGGCTAAACGAACCCACTTCGCATTTCAAAATCATCTCTTGCTTATATTGATAAAACAAATGGCACAAGTTCAGTAACTCGTGAAATGCACAATGGCAATTGAAATGTATCAAATCAATTGATCACGTATCATGCGAGTGTTTGATGATGGGTAGTCGGTACTATCGGTAACAGAATCCTTAATCGACAATTTTTTATATAAATTTATCATTAGGAACTTAATGGGCATATTATAAATTAATCTTTAAGGTGATCTGATAAGGGGATAATATTTAGTACCTACTCCTCTGCTAAACTTCTAACAAATGAGTTTGTCAAAAACACAGCCCTTTGCACTTGTCATGTAAGATCTGGATGGTAGGGCACGAACTATTCACTGGTGAAGTTCCTTTTGGAGAGCCCAGAGACCCTCGAATGCGCAGAGGTCGGACACCGGAGGGGTTTAGTTCGGGTAAGAGTCCCACATAACTCGGTTGTGTCCCCCAGGGAAACCGATGTATCTGTTGAAGATTCCACTTCGTTAAAAAAAAGGACATGAACTATTAATGAAATGAAAATACTCAACAATAGAATCGCCACGACGAAGCTTTGTAAGATCATCTTAACACGGACCCGTTTATTACAAATTTAGAGACAGGCACAGCCTATGTTCTTTCTCTGGATACAATCTCCTTGCCAAGTTCCTCATATAAACGTTCATCATATCACCTCTTTCATTCATCTATCTCTAAATCAAAATTCATCAAAATTGATTCAGCAGTTTAGGCGTGATAACGTAACAGAGTTGCTTTCGCATTTATAAATATTAGTTTGAATGAATCCTTTAATTTACCATCACTTTTAAACAACAGCCAAACGCAATATGGACTCGCCCGTCAAGGTCGGGAGAAACGATGAGTCACAATCATACGAGTAGGTACATATTTTTTCTGTGTCTGGGAGTTAATTATAAAAAAGGACTATAATTATCAGTAATCGAGTCAACATAGTACAAGCTACGATTAATCTTTTGGCAGGCTGTGTGAAATATCCATGAATATTTATTTGTCATAAACTTCAGTGTGGTCATTGCAATAGTTAAACCATTATTGTAATATTTCCGTTGGCGTACTGGCGTAGCTCTAAGCCGCAGGCAAATCCCTAGAATATAATGATGCCTCGGACAACAGAAAGCCAGGACAGATCCACTCAACGAATTATTTCCCAAAGCAATTCCGAAAGCCGAAATAAAATGTTGCACAACCTTTATTTCTGACTGTACGTAATCGCAATTCGAGGTCAAGGACCCTGGTAGAAATTCATAAAATGGAAAACACTTGTTTTGCCAGTTTTGGAATGTGGGTCATATCTACCATCTGCTGATTTCCAGACTCATAAAGGTACAAATAAATAAAATTGATGTGTCTGTTTGTGATGTCAAAATAACAAAAAAAAAAACTTTACACACTCATACCTCTGCACTAGGATTCCCTGTGTCGCAGATGGCATGGACAAACACAGAAACACAAGACAAACACCCAAGACCCGAGAACAAGCTTCATGCTCACCACACAAAGTGTGCCCCGGCCGGGAATCGAACCTGGGACCCCTCGCTTTGAAGGCAGGGCTACTACCAACTAAGCCACGGAGCCGACCAAATTAATGTATTTAAAAGTATATACGCTCTTCTCATTTTCATCATTAGTTTATTGCACCCTTGAGAAGCCTGGGCATCTAGCTAGTAAATAATATATATTGCTGATAGAATACTTATATATGTACTATGTAAGTATTTTTTCAAATAAATAGTAACACCCAGACAGAATAAACATGTATGCTCGTGAATTCTTGTCCTGCGTGGGATTCGAACACTCGACAATGAAAAGGCAGAGTTAGTACCAACTGTGCTATTAGGCTATTGATGTTTCTAGCAAATGAGAACTTTATTTAAAATTATTTTATTTTAATAGTATGTTTGTTTGTTTGTGACGCTTTAAAGCACAAACTGCTGAACCGATTTTAAAAATTCTTTCATTAATGGAAAGCCACATTATCACCGAATAATAAAGGCTGTATTTTATCCCCGCATTCCCACAGGAACGGGAACTACGTGGGTGAAACTGCGGGGCGGCTGCCAGTACTTATATAAATTAGAAAGATAGTATAAAAATATAGTATGGCACATTTTAATTGATAGACAATTTTGCCAGAAAAGAGGTATAGTTTATTTGATCCCGATCCTACTCAATCCGCTACATCTGCCAACCTATCCACGCAGATTGCTTAATGATCTTACTTACCCGTCATTGAGATACCTTATCAGTCGACCGTTCATTCACACGAACTTGACACTGTTGCAACAATATCAGGGAAATTAATTTTCAATTAAAATATATGCCACAACACGGGTAACATAAACGATGATTTATTTTTGCTAATGGACTCCGTAGCTGAGTTTTTAGTAATCCAGCCTTCGTGGCTGACCGGGTTCGATTTGTAGCTCGGGAAGACATTACATAATCTTACTATCTACTATTGTATATGCGAAAAATTTTGATGGATGGATGTTTGTAACTTAATCACGACAGAACGGCTGAACGGACCTGGATGACATTTGGCACAGAGATAGTTTATAGTGTGGAATAGCCCATTGGCTGCTTTTTGTCCCGAAATAATTTACGGTTCCCGTAGGATGGCCAACCTCGGGCTACATCGCGGGGCGCAGCTAGTAATCCTAACTGATATTAAAATGCGAAAGTGAGTTTGTTTGTTTATCTGTTACGCTTTCACGCCTAAAACTAAACTGCTTTTAAAAATTCTATCACCAATGGAAAGCTACATTATCAGCGAGAAACATAGGCTATATTTTATCCCCGTATTCCCACGCGTACGGGAACTACACGGGTGAAACCGCGGGGCGGTAACTAGTATAATAATAACTAAATACGTTTACACACCCATACCCCTGTACTAGAATTCGCTGTGTTACGCTAGGACAAACAGAATAAACGCAACATTATGTTCGCCCAAGCAAAAACCAAGAAAAAAAACGTAATTTTCATCTCACTTAGTACCATAGACGCCCACTAGGTGTAGGTAAGTGAATCACTTGATAACTGTTAATGGTACCCAATCATTTTCATTAACTTTGTGCAGCACAGTCTATACAGATAAAAGCTGATTTGGTTTTTACCCGACTACGCCAGAAGGGTTATGTTTTTTGAGTGTATGTTTGCATGTATGTATATTTCTTTGGCAACCTCTGCAGCCTAAATGGCTTGAGAGATTTTAGCTTGAGAGGTCTCATTGGAACCGTCTTAATTGTAAACGTGGTACTAGTTACATCAATATATAAAAAATTTAATGGCCGATTTTTGGCGCCATATTATATGCATCCAAATGTTTTTTCGTCAAGACCCATAGGGTGTTGTATCAAAATAAAGGGTTTACAGAAATAACAACTTATAATTATGTTTAAATGTAATTTGTTTATTGACGCAATTGGTTTTTTTTCAATACTTTATGGTATCCTATGCGCTTACAATGTAAAATGTATTCGCATAACTTTACTAGGCCTTGTCTTCAACCCAAGCGCTTACTGACGTGTAATTTTCAACTCAGGTTGAAAATGTGTAACTATGATTCAAATCTAAAGAGTGGTGGTAACAGTAACAATGTCTTGCTGTAAGTTTGACAAACATTTCTGTGGTCAACATAAATATGTATATTCTAATGTTCTTGTATTCTTCAAAAATGCAAAATATATGTATCATATCTACATTTTAAGTAACCTATGTCCATATTACAAGCTATGCTTAGTTTCGGACCAGATGACGCTGTGTAAAATATTCACGAATATTCATGTATGATCATGAATAAAATATTTATGTTGATTTAATACCTTTAATAAATAGAAAAGAAATCTAAAAATTCACAACAGGTACCTAATTTCGCAAGACCCTGTAAATTCGACGCTAATTCGTGCATTACTGTGTAACCAAGGACATGACTGTCAAACTGTGTCGATAAGAATGAAACCACTCCGCGCCGCATGCGCACGCGGCGTGAAAACGGCGATGTTAATCCGAGCATTGTCTCGTTACATTTTTTTTATAGTAACAATATTTTTATGGACCAATGCTCTATGGGACCAATCAAAACGCATATCCTTTCAAACAAAAAAATATTTTTCCTAATCTATTGATACAAACTTAAAAAAATTCACCCATATTGATAACCTCTTCTGAAAGTCGGTTCAAAACATACAAGTGGATATTAATGCCTTATCCGACTGTTTAAAGTATGACAGGAATCTTCCTAAATGATGTGTCAAATGGGGTCATTATCCCCACTTCAGGCTAATTATAATAATAATGAGTGTTCGAGTTCAAAGAGTTGATGACGCAGGATTGTAATCTCAGCTCATGGCTAAGTTTAGCATTGTGGGCCAGACGCGATTTGAACCGAGTTTTAAACGTAATAAGGGTAGGTAACATATCGGTATCGACTGACATGTTTATCCATCAGAACATCAGAAGCGCTCGTGGGGAAACTTGCTTAGGTGTTCTTTATAGATCATCTAAGTTAAGCAACTCTCGGCCCGGACAGAAGTTTTATGGGTGACCGTTTAGTGGCATTTGAACGATCGGAGTTCCATGCTAGTCGATGTCGGAGGCCTTCGGGCGGCTTGAAACCTCCGACACCAGAGTTGGCCACTTGCTCAAACGAAAGAAGAAAATCAGAACGTCGAAGCTTAAATTGTTAATCATAAGCATAATTTTTACTGTGACAACAAGATAACTGATATACAATATACCTATAAAGTACTTGAGTAAGTAAGTTATTTCAATGAATTGTATGTAAAAACTATTGGCTGCTTACATTGCCAATGCTGGCTAAACCATACGAGATAGATCAAAATGATTTACTACGGAATTGTATTACGACCTATCAGTCAGACACTGTACATCCGTACGAAGCCGTACGTTCTAGTACTGTAATAAAGTACACGTTTTCGCTTATCAAAAAACTCAGCGAAATCGAGACAAATCCTTTTGAACAATTTGTAAACATATGCACGTGACGAGTTAAGGAGAGCGTGGTGGCCCAGGGGCATAGACGCCGACTTTCAAACTGAAGGTTGCTGGTTCAAACCAAACGTGCACCAATGAGTTTTTTCACTAGAAAAAATTTATGTGCGCAATACCACGTTCTCGAAACGGTGAAGGAAAACATCGTGAGGAAACCGGCATGTGTTAGAACCAAAAATTCGACGACATGTGATATCTACCAATCCGGATTGGGCTCCCGTGATGGATCAGAGCCCATTCACTCTCAATTATCGAGAGTAGGCCGGTGTCCCTGCAGTGGGAACATTAGAGGCTGGTACGGGAGTTAAGGTTAAAAATAACTAAAATTTCCCTCACACATGTATATTTTTTGACATTGAACATATTTCAAAGTCAAAAACACAGTTATGCATATGGAAAATGTGTATGAACATGGCGTAGGCAAACATTTGTGTATAGGAACAAACCTCATGATCAATGTTGGTTTTCGGGTCTTGGATGTATGTTGAATGCTTAAGGTTAATGTCATCTGTGATTCAAGGAATCCTGGTGCTGGATAAGCAGTCAAGATATATTTTTTTTTATTCTTTATAAGCCATCGTTTGACCGCTATCTCACCTGATGGTAAGTGATGATGCGGTCGAAGATGTAACAATTAAAAAAAATCGTACCTACAAATCAGGTTAATATTTTGATAACAACTGAGAATTTTTAGGGGTTCATGTTGCTCGCGTCCGTAGATAAGTAGGTACCGTCAGAGACACGTTTCCCTCGGTTATTAGAAAAGGAACAACCCAAATCATTAGTGGAACTTGCCAAGTTCGTCCGAAGTACTGCCACCACACCACCTGCAAGACACTCGCTTTGCTGTGGTCCGGTAGAAGGGTGTGCCGGTGAAATCACAGGCGTGTGAGACGTTACAACCCCTTCTCGGGTGGCGGGCGCAACAGCAGTAATATGAGACGATCCAAGTCAGCAATATGAGACTATCCAAGTCAATACAATAGTAACTTGGATCTTCTCATATTGCTGCTGTTTATGGGCGGCAAGTACGGCCAGAAAAAAAAAACTTTATAAAAAACAAAAGTCTTTGTTCCAATTTAGCCTTTTTGAAGTCGGTCTGTCAACCGTTTAGCAAAATAACGCGAACAATTCCGAAATTACCCAGCTGTTTCCTGATACCTTTAAGATTAAGTACCATTATAAGATTAAGAGGTCGAATTGATTAACCGTACTAATGTGCGCTAATAGAAGTACCTACTTTTAATTTACTCAATAATAGCTAAGAGGATTGCCTCCGTTTAGCTTGGCAATTAATATAATTGGTAGTCGGTTGTCCAATTATTACAATGCTGGGAAACCATATATAATTTATTGATATTTTGTCTCGTTGATATTTTATCTTGATATAATAATAAAATAAAAATTTCATTGAAATTTCACTTCTGCCATCTAGCTCTAAAACCAAGGCTTAGCATATGAAAACCAGATAAGTAATGAAACAAAACAAAAAGTATATACTTATACTTTTAACGTTGTCAAGGTCTGCGGTCAACAACATATGGTCCACTCAAAGTGAAAAAACTACTCAGTTGGTTGTATCTCCGCCTTCTGTGCTGAAGGTCGTTAATTCCATTCTCACCACCACAAGCTTTTGTGCGATGAACATATTTGTTCTGCGTCTGGATTTTAATATGGAGTATACGTAAGCATTTACAAAAAAAAAGTACTATTCTATCAGTTGCCTGGTACATGTTTCCCATAGTACAAACTGGGCTTAGTTTAGGGCTAGATAGCGCATAGTCAAATTGACTTCTATTTATTTGACTACCTATAAAACAGGATAATGTAGGTGTGTTTGTGTAGTGGGTATGACAAAAAAGCCGCGAATGATTCGACCTAAAAAATCTGACTTGCCCCCCCCCCCCCCCAGGCCAGAAGCTGGGTAAGCCCATGGATAAACATTTATTTATTCATATTTAAATACTCCAATCTGAAACTTCATAATCTCGATCTTTTGCGTTGACTGTACTCAATAATGATTTGATTATGTTTATTGTATGAGGACCTCATTAACTTGTATTTATTCTGGGCCTCATTAGAATACAACGGAAGTCACCGAGGACTTATAAACAGACTCGGTTTATAAGTATAACGATACAATTCACTTGTAAAACAATAATGACTAACGAGGAAAACCTATCTTACAATTAATTGATCTACGCGTAATTAATTACTAAAGGCTTTAGGTACGGTTTACCGTTAAGCCTCATTATTGCTACTAGATGTGCCCATTTTCCTGGATTAAAACTAGCCTATGTGTTAATCCAGGATATAAGCTATCCTGGTACCGAAAAAGCTATCGAAAAAGAAAGCGTTGCTACTCCAAGAAACGGCCTCACTCAAAGATATTTGTATAAAATATCATTGGCCTCACTCCCGTACCGCGTCACTATATGTTTCACATCAAAAATCAAGAGCATCAATATATCTTGAAATATTATTACCAATATTAACTCAGGAGTGGTTCTGGAGTGAAATTTCCCCACAATTAAAACTACAATCTACCTAAATATTTTATCTGTGGTTCAAACTGTCAAAATAATCTCGCCGACTACCCGTGATCCACTACCAAAATTGAACTTTTCAATCCATTTCAGAACTAAAGGAGTGGCCGCGAACTTAGCCGTTGTCCGAAACCTTTGAGGATGGAAGAGAGCAAGAAAGAAATCAATTTGGACTCTGTGCTGGAGTCGTTGGGCCCGCATGGCAGATACAACATATTAAATTTCGTGCTACTCCTATACCCGATATTTCTGAGCAGTTTCTTCGAATGTGGATTCATTTTTGAAGCACAGGAACAAGCGTACAGGTGTGTATTTGTGTGATTTATTTTTAACAACAGGTTCTAACCTCGAAAAGGCTGGCAGAGCCTTAAAAAGGCTACATTTCATCGTTCCTTTCTTGTTAATAATTATAATTAGCAGAGATACATTAAGATTTTTTAATTCATATACATTGATATAATTCTGCAATTTATAGAAAGACTCAGTTAATAATAGATTTACCTTCTGCCATGTAGATCGTGTGTTCGATTTCCACGCAGGAAAAGTATTGGTGTGCCAGAAATATATTTGTTCTGTCTGTTTTTAATATGTATTAGGAAAAATAACTATAATAGTATTGTATCAGTGTGGTTCCTACAGTACAAGCTATACTTCGTTTGTAATTATCTCTTGTCAGAAATTAACCAAAGTTTAACAACGGGATTCAACCAACACATCAAAGCAAAAAAAAAACGATTTCTGTTTTATTGTGCAGCGACGCATACTATTATAGTAATATTATTATGTTCGTTAGCTAAGAAATTCCAAGCGGAAGTGGTTTTATTCAATGAATAAAATGTCATTGATGTATGCAGTTAGGAATTAGCATTGGATGCAGCGATATATTGTGAAACTACGAAGGCCATTAATGCTGGATGCTTCCGTACATCTGTTTTCTGAATAAATATAAAAAATGGAAAAAACAATCAATAACAAGCAAAAATTTGGTAGGTACAGGTGACAATCAACCTTGCTTTAAAAACAGTACTATAAATAAAAACATCATAAACTTATTAAATTAAATTCAAATATTTATTGAAAAGTCAATATTACAAATCTTAATATTCAGCAGGCATCATCGTTTTTCTAAACTTTTTGTAATCCATTGTTACTTTATTCCTCAATAAACTATATTTGATAAAATATTTAACACAAAACCAAAAAAAAAAACAGTTTGTATACTTTGTAAAAATACAGTCAAATTGTGAAGTCATTAGCAAATGCTTCGATGCTTCGAGTAATCAAGTTTTAATTTTAACATTATCCTTATTGTCACTCTATTAATACATACAATAAGCCTTTGCCAGCGAGACAAAGTTCCCATGAGTCCATTCAACCTGGTTTTGAATCCACGCCTGTTGAATGAAAGGTTTCCCGCTGCAGTAATCATTATGTATGAAGTAAAGAGACGCTAACGGAAATCAGATGGCTTTGTACTAATGTAACCGAGCGAGCCATAACTAATGCATGAATATAACAATAGACTATTTTGACGCCTCCGTAGCATGTTAATAGGAATTCGGCTTCTGAATCAGGAGTCCTGGTTTCGATTTCGGTTTTAAAGGGACCATATTGTTTGCGACCATGTTGCATAATGCATCCTCAGAGTCTCTACAAGAGTCCAAAGTAGCAGTAGAACAATTTTTTTTTCGTGTTTTCACTTTCATAACATAAAAAAATCTCCCCTTTCTGCTCCTGCTATTCTTGCTACGTGGTTAATCCGGCACTGCCACCCGCATTAATCCACCATTATCTCACCCCGCTCATTCATTTCAATTAAATTCACATATATTTATTTTATTCACTAGGAAAAGTCAATATAACAAAATAATTAACACAAAAGAAAACAGTATACAAAGCTTTGTAAAAATACAGTTTGACTGTATTTTTTACAACGCTTTGTATACTGTTTTTTTTTTGACTGTACTTTGCAAATACAAATGCTTCGAACTTGTTAGCCAGCGATCAACAGTGAGATAATATTCATACTAATGAATTGCAATGTTATCGGTTATCTGCCGCTATCACACGTTATCTTTCATCACAGATGGATCAATATTTTGACGGCGCCTAGGGCCTTACCCTCGTATCAATGAGTCACCACATGAATTGATGTTCGTATAGTGTTTTATGGTCTTTCTTTGTACGTATTTACGTACTAAAACCAGCGTTGGTTGATAGTCAATTAATATTATGCCGAGTCAGTCCTTTTTGTGACAGGTGTTCTTATTTTTAACAGACTTCACGAAAAGGAGGGTTTTCAATTTGAAGTTCGCCTTTTTTACCAAAATATCCTACTACTAATATTATAAATGCAAAAGTTTCTAAGTATGGATGGATGTTTGTTACTCAATCACGGCAGAACGGCTGCACGGAACTGTAAGAAATTTGGCACAGAGACAGATTATAGTCTGGAATAGCACATAGGCTACTTTTTATCCCGGAAAAATGCTTAGATTGGAAGCAAAGCATCACTTTCCGAAAAGTTTATTCTAAAAAGGTATACAGTTATACTAATATGAAAAATACCAAAGTTTGTCGGTATGTTTGTTACTCCGTTACGCCTTAACGGTTGAACGAATTTGAATGAAATTTGTTGAAATTTGTCATACCCTGGATTAACACATAAGCTACATTTTATCCCTAAAAAGTGAAGTATTATTTTAGTGTCTTGCAAAAACACAGCTTTTGTTAGATTTTTTCGCATCGACACATTTTGACTTTTTAACCGTAGGTAATTGAATTTCTGAAACTGGATAGGTAGATCCTTAGGTGTAATTATCCCGAGAAAGTAACTACTACCATTTTTCATTGTCAAACAGTAATAACCCTCGTTACTATTATAGTTCCGGTTTAAAACGTGTGGGTGCCGGTAAAATTATAGTTTGTGGCGTCCCCTCTCCATTACTTCGAGTGAAGGGCGCAACATGGAGCGACATGGATTTCCCGTACGTAACGACTTAAAACTTTGTACTTTGAGATACGGAGTAGGCTTGTAGCGGCACGCTACAGAATATAGAGTAGTCAGATGTAAATGGAAATGGACTATCACTTTTTTGTATCTACAAACTACATAAAACCTGCAGGCCTATTCAGGCAGGGCAGGGCAGGGCTATTCTGCGTCTGGTGTGATACATTAAGAATGCGAAGCCAGCTCATCAAGACCGATTTCGTGGTTCACACAAAGTCCAATAGATACTGAGGGCGCGTGAGCAGGACAAAGATAAGCTAAAAAATGTAAAAAAAAAACTAAAAAATCAATTTTGTTATTTTCAATATTTATTTACTTTTAACCACAAAATACTTTAATAAATAGATTCGTTCCTGCTCAGACCGTCTTATGAAAATCAATATGGCTTTTGTTATTATCCGATTTTATTTGTTTGTCCCAAAATTTACATATTTCATGCGACGTTCATAACTCTGGAAATTTCCCAATCTTGCTCAGTAGTTGGATGACATCACGCTTGAGACTCTCGTTTCCATTTTCACATACCTTAGACCAGTGTTTTTCAATCTGTGGGTCGCGATTCTTAGGGGGGTCGTGAAGCCTTTCTTGGGGGGTCGCTGGCAAAAGGAAAAAAGCAAAAACACTACAATAAAAACATAATTTCAGCCAGCTCTGGATATTTTTGTGTCCTCGCAGCTTCTTGCAGAGTGTAGGTAGAAAATCATAAACTTAGTTTCTTCAGTTACTAACTTTGTTGGTCTATGGTCCAAGGGGGTTGCCAGAATTTTTCTACTTGTAAAGGGGTCGCGTATTCATAGAGATTGAAAAACACTGCCTTAGACGATCGCGCTTGGTGCCAGGCTTCACTCCCTATCGGAATGGGAGGTCATGGAATTGGAATCAGCAAAATTTCAAATATTTATACGCCGCCTTGTTATCGTCTATATTTTTAAATTGTCTTCTGCCGTATGAGACATGGAAAAAGCATGCCATCGACATAACCTGCCCAAAGATCCTTCCTCTAAGAGATAGTGGGATGAGTTGCTCTGCGAGCTGGAACGGCAGAAGCTTATCAAAAAGTCTGGTAGCTCGCCAGAGCGCGCTCGTTTTCTCGCTGTCTTGGATTGGAAATCCGTACATTGGATTCACGCACTCCCACCAAAAAAGCTAGGTACAATTTTAGACAATAATACTTTTTGTGTAGACACTTCGGTTCGTTTATGTGCTCCATGCTAAGTATCTTTGCCGGTGCGGGAATAGGGCTGACCAGTTCCCCGCCATAACGCCATCAATGACAATTCGTCGGGCTTTTTCCAGCACCACCTTTTCTGCTACATTAGAGCCATGCACGATGATGGAAAAAGAGCTGGCGGTATGACATTCATCAAGTGTAGGCTTAGTTGTATAAACAGATACTGTTATTTAAGTTATTACAAAAACTAATTTTGAATATTATTATTCGTGTTACCGAGATATTTACCATGATTTGTGAGTTTTGTTGACTCCCGATATTTCGACGCAGTTACATGCGTCATGGTTCCGGGCAAACTGAAGTCTTTGCGAAGTGGAGTGTGTAATTCATGGTAAATATCTCAGTAACACGAATAATAATGTTCATAACCATGATAGTTTTAAAATTTATAATTTTGAATATACTGATTATATATAAAAAAATCCTTTACGAGACACATCTAAAACTTAACAAGTGACAAATTAAAAAATAATATCACAATTTAATATATTATAGGCATAAAGAATTTTTGTGTTTTATATAATATATTAGGATATGCAATCATTATTAAGCAGAGTGATGCAGACAATCTTATCACTCTGTGCCACAAAACCCGGAGACGGCCTTTTTATCTCTAATATTAATACAATCAACCCAGACTGTACCAAAGTCGAGGTTTTTTTATCTCGAACGAAATTAGCAGTAGGTATAAAAGATATACAAAAATAAATTTATATTCGTAGACATTTTACACAGCGTCATGTAACTCTAAACTAAGCATTCGTTTTGGGGTTAGATGACGTTTTGAAAAATGTTCATGCATTTATTATTGTTACGATGATTCTATATGTTTTTGACTCGGCTCAATGATAGAAAGAAACTCGGAGAAGAAACTGATGTCCTACCCAGGCATAAGCCAAGTGCACACCAGATCTACGTCTGATTGTCAATAGCACTGCAAATTTGTAAGAGCTTGCGGACGATCTGACATGTGTTTAATATGGCCTTTTTTATTTGTATTATATTAATGAAACTTATTTCATTGTAGATGCGAGGTAGCCGGCTGTGAGCAAAGATTCAACGACACCTCCTGGCTCAACTACGCTATACCCTATGACCCGAAGAAAGATGCACCATCATCTTGCAAGCAATACGCACCAATAAGCACTGTAGACCAGTGTATTGCGTCCGAGTTTAGCAATAAGACCGTTGAGTGTGACAGCTATGTGTATGAATTGGACCAATCGTTGGTCAAAGAAGTGAGTTCCTTTGTATGAGTATATATATTTATTTATTTCGCGTATACCTCGGAAACGCCTCTACCGATTTGGATGAAAAAATTTGTTTTGATAGAGTTTTGCTGTTTAAGTTTACCTGTTTAATTGTATTTCTTGTAAAAATATTCGATTAAAAAAAAATTAATTATGCTGAAAATTTAATTAAGCGCTATCTCGTAAATTTTTGTTGTGTTAACTCTGTGGACCATGGTTTTATTTTTTATTTGTAAATGAGACTTTTATCAAAACATATCAAACTTTTACACTTGTTCATGAAAAAAAATTGTATAGGTAAAGAAAAAATATAGTTCAGAATTAAATATAATCTGCGTGCATGAAGAGATTGTTATAAAATGTTTACTTGTGCATGTAAATTGACGTGACTTAACAATACTTGTAATCTTAAAGAAAAATGGGAAATCAAACACCGCACTGTACCTCTAATGTTTCCACTACAGGGACGCAAATTCAACTATCAAAATTCAACACCATATTAAAACATTTTTTTTTTCCAGTTTGACCTCGGCTGCCAAGAATGGAAGCGTGCCCTGGTCGGCACGATCCACAACTCAGGAATGTTTATGGCAATGCTGTTCACTGGCGCCATCTCTGATCGGTTTGGTAGAAAGTGGGCCGTTGGGTTCGCGTCTGCGGCCAGCTTCATATTCGGATTTTCGAGAGCCTTCGCACCGGATTATATAACATACGTTTTAATGCACTTCTTGGAGGCCGGTTTCGGAGGGGGGCTCTATCCTTCCGCCTATGTTTTCAGTAAGTATACTTGTTGCTTAGCTTAAGCCGATGAGTATTAATTGCCAAGCAAAGAACAAAAAAGATCGAAAAAACTATAACAATATCCCGAATTTCCCTATTAAATTTCAATGAAACCAGGTTTACCCCATCGAAGAAAAAAGAATCATCTAAAGAAATATAGCCGAAAACTTAAAAACTTATTATAGGTAACTTATATTATTATCTTAACTAACATACCGTTAAACTCACAATTAATCATCCAATTGAAATAAACAAGCTAAATATAAATGTCACCCAAAAAGTGAGATGCAATACAAATAGCGTAGTTGATACCCGGAGCTACGTTTCCGTACAGAGCAACAGATACCATTTATTGTTAAGTATATTCTTGGCATTAAATAAAATAAAGATTTTACTTTGAGACCACAAACTACAAAAAGTATCGGCCTTGTTCTTTATTGATAGCGCTTCATCACGATCCACAATTTTTATATCTTTACTATTGGAGTTGTCATTTCGAATAAAATACTCAGGTAAACTGTATATAATCCTTTTGACGCTAAAAAGTGGGTCATGGTAAAAATGTCATCTGTCGTCATATCATATATCTACATACAATTGACTGTCTCACAATGTACTATGACTAGAATATTTGTAACTAACAAAGCTGATCAATGTCAATAGAAGTAATTATTTTATTCTAGTCTCTACAAACATTACCAAATATGTACAAGTCAATTTATATTGTGAGCCTTATACATATTGACCTTTGTTGGATTTTTATACCCTTAGGATCTATTTATACTTTATTGAAAGAACATTCTAGAGTCAGCACATGTTATATTTGTTGAGAAAATATTTTAGGAAAATAATTTGATAAAATGTGGCTAGACATAATCTCATACGTGATTTCATCTTATACTCGTGAAAACCTAATTTAATGCGATAAATTATTCTTAACAGGAAGAGACTCGAAGTAGAGATAATCGAGTGGCGCTAAAGTTAAAAAAAGTAACGTATCCAAAGTTATTTTTAAGAACTCTACGGATTTTTTTTTCTACTTTGAGACTGCTCTTAATAACGGTGTGATGCTCTATTCACTGGCCTTTAATTTTAGAATGATCAAAGTACAGTAAATAATACAGTTTTGCTCTAATTCAAATCTAAACTAGGTTTTTCCATCATCACCATATAGGCTTTGTAATGGGGTTTTCTTATGGGGATCCCCCCCTCCATAAGAACGTCTGTCTACAACGTCTGTCTGTCGAACCATCTAAGGGTTACCTTATGAACCATAAGCCGTAGCGGGCTGAAACTTACAGAATATGTGTTATTATGGCGCGGATATCTTGATAAAAATAAAATCCTCGTTATGGTAGTTTGGGTTGCAACGGAGTTTTCTATATGTGGCTTCGTTTCAGCCTATCTATTCTACCGTATAGCTCTAGAATACTAATAAGCTTTATCTTTGTTTTAGTTGTCGAGCTGGTCGGCCTCAAACAACGAGTCATCGTCTCCGCCATGTGCAACATGACCTTCGTCATCGGCGTAGTCATCATCGCCCTCCTCGCCTGGTTCGTTGAGAACTGGAGAACCTACATCCTCATCCTCTACTGCCCGGCCACCATCGTCGTTGCTTACGTCTGGTTCATGAACGAAAGCGCCCGCTGGCTCCTAAGCAAAGGCCGACGAGAGGAAGCAATCACTGTCCTCAAAAGAGCTGCCAAGATCAACAACCTTGATCCTAGAGTATTAGACTTGGACGCTTTGGGAGATCCTCTGTTGAAACCGGAGAACCAGACGACTGATAAGAAATCACAACTGTACAAAGCGATTCGTTCCTCAATCATTTGGAAACGGCTGATGGTATGCTCTTTCCTGTGGATGACGTGCTCTCTAGTATACTACGGACTATCGATCAATGCTGTTTCTTTGAGCAGTAATAAATATGTTAGCTTTATGCTGGTGACTTTGGTTGAGATTCCGGCGTACATTGTGGTGGTGATCGTTTTGGACAAGTATGGGAGGAAAAAGACATTAGTGGCGACTTATGTGACTTGTGCGGTGATGCTTTCACTGTTCGCGTTCTTGCCGAGATGTGAGTATTATTTTGCTTACCTCATTAATTAGCCTCGCATCGTCATAATTACTCATACTCATCTAGCCCCCAACTAAGCGTAGCTTGTGCTATAGAAACTAGATAATACTTATACTACATTTTTTTATTTCACCTTTAATACTTATAAACATCCAGACACAGAACAAACATCTATGTTCGTCACACAAATACCTGTCCTGAATGGGAATCGAACCCAAGACCCCATTCAGAAGGCAGAACGTACGTAGTCGTACTGCCAACTGAGCCGCGAGGCCAGTAGTTAGTTGCTCTGCTACATATTGCCTAGATTGTTCTTGAGAAACAAATTTATAAAGTACAAGGCAAATGACATCTTGGATACATTGGCCAGGAATTAGTTTACCAAGCCGGGAACAAAAAACTTTACTAAATATTGAAACTAACAAGAAATTTTTCAAAAAGTTAAAACCTTTATCTCCTGTAATTTGATCTAAGCTCTTGTTTAAGAGTAAAGTTTTAAGCTGGAATAAGTCTTGAAATTCTTTTAAAAATTCTCAATATATTCAGAGCTAAAGAAACAGCTCCACCGATTTCCACCAAGCATAGCTAAGACGCATGTCCCATTACCAGCTTAATTTAAAAAACCGCTTTAAAATTAGACTTATTACTAAACTTATCACTGTGTTTAGTATTAAGAACTATAAACTTACTAGATATACGCAGCATGAGTTGCAATCCCACGTAATGTTGCTTTTATATTTAGATTTTTTGGGCCAGAAATCTTCGCGGGCTTCCCCAGAAAACCGTACTAAATTGTTATCACAATCTGATCAATGGTTTCGGGACGCATAGAGAACAAACATACAAACATTGATTTTATTTATGTTACTTCCATTAGGAGGAAAATATTTGTCATTCGTGTAAAGGAATTTTCCACGAGAACACAGACAGACAAACACAAACGTATAAACCCTCTTTCAAATCAAGGGTAAAAATAGGCTTTTAGGCGCAAATAACAAGATATACAATATATTATGTCTTCGCTTTAATAATATTATATTATAATAATACCTATTATTAGTCTATTACAAATATTTATCACCACGTGAGTTATTAATATAAATCACGCGGTGATAAATATTTGCAAAGGGTTCAATGAAAGATCAAGAGCGTAGCTATAAAAGTGGTTATTTTTGCCTCATATATTGAATATTAGCTCAGATAATCTACATAAATAATTTTAATTACAATAGCCTAATAATAGATATTATTATTATTATAGTAAAGTCATAATATCTTGTATAAAATAACCTTCATTGACGAGTAATGTCACTTCACTCATATGAAAACCGCACAACTTGATCCTAGAACGTAATAAAATATAGTCGCTTTACAGAACTATACTTCTACGGATATATTTAGTTACAGCTACATACATAATGCCAACATTATGCTCTTGGGACGCAATAATAAATTATGTCGAATTATGAACTGTCCAATGCAAATTGCAAGGTTGAAAATACAATGGTACAATGATGATTTATGGGTAATGTAACTACATGTGTTTACTAATAGGGAGGCACAGAGATTTGTGTGTGCTGTGTGAATACACAACACCATTTTAATTAAGCAAAGTTTGCACTATGGGAACTAGATAACTGATAAAATACTTTAATAGATATATGTATTTTGAAGTGAAACAGGCAGTGGGATCCTGTAGGTTTTTAATTGAACTAATATTGACTTTGACAAATCTATAACAAAACTCTCATTTAGTGGATTTGGTAGAAGGAAATTAATAGTAGAATTAGCACCATGATAGAGACTTCAAAATTTGTTCGGGCATTTTTTTAGTAAAATGTATGTCAACTCACTTCATAACTCCATTCGACTCGGAATTGATTATAGCCTCATTATACTGAGATACGATTATTGATTTCGAAAACACTCGGATGTAAATAATTATTTCAAGGCAACTGTGAAGTGATTTTGGGCAGTGGAAATTTTATGGTGTATTTTAATTGATCACGGCTTGATTTAGTTGTTTTAAAGAGGCGCGTTTAGTAGTGGCGCCCGTAAGGTTTTAATCACCGCGTTGAGATTGGCTGTCCCTAATCGACCTACCAATCGCATAGCGTTAATTGTTATCCGGTGATTGTCGGATGATGCTGCTGAACGCCGGCATTAAGTAATTAGAGAGATAACTATGGGTACTTATTGCTTGGCTTTTCTTATGTAATTTCAAAACCACACAGCAAATAGTGATACTTGCCGTAGCTTGAACGAATGTATAATTCATATCGAAAACGAATCCGTACTTTAAAGTAGCTACAAATAGCATTGCAAATCCAAACAGACATTCTAATACAGCTTATAAAGTATATTATATACATTATTAACCATTATCTCACTTCAATTAAAGTGATTTACTTCTACTAGCTTATTTCTTGTTTACACGCATTTTTATAACATCATTGGAATCTTAAAATTAGTTTAGGTAGGTATTGCAGCTTGCTAAAATTTTAATTATTTATCTAAAACACGATATAAATAAGAAATTTTAAGAGTAAATTGGTTGCTCTTGATTTATATAAAAATATAATTTAACTATGCAATCCAGAGCATCCTTACATCACTTACTATGATAACAATTTTGTATGAACGTGTTTCGATTAAAAATAAATTATTATTAAGTCCAATGTTTACACGTATACCTATAATTATTAATCACAAGGCCAATATGTGAATGACCAAGTTCTTATTACGTTGTTTTACTATAAAATATAAATGTGGTATTAGCATTTCCAATTATAGCTCTTGAAAACAATTATTAATAATATTTACAGCAGTACAAAGTAAGTAAAGCGTGATGGCTAAGTAGTGCAGACGCTGACTTGAAATCTGAAGGTTGTTGCTAAAAATTCAACACAAAAATAAGTTTTTCACTTGAAATGTTTATGTACGCAACACCTTGTTCTCTTAGGGACCGGTAGATACTAGAATCAAAAATTAGGAGATTTGTGACATCGAATCTATATTGGGCTACCGTGGTAGATGAAACTGCAGCCAACGGTCTACATACATTAGCAGCTGGTGCGGTAAACAGGATAAGATTATTGCTTCTAAGTGGGAGATACTTCTTTATAACTAAAAAATTAATTGCTAAGACAACCACATACTAAATTCTTACTATTAGATGACTATAGTTTGACCGAAACCGCTGTACCACGCCTACGGTATGTGCGCGGCGAGACGGGAGGGCAGTGCAAACTTGTCTGTCAGCCGCAATCCGGAGATGGATTGTGCGATATCTCGTGATATCAAGGGCTTCACTTCAGTAGCCGAAGTTTTTATGTTAATAAAAGCAGACAAAGAAATAATAACTATGAAACATAAAATATTGAAATTAAATTTTCAACTTTAATCAAATGTGCCCAGTCATCTATTTCACATAATATTTTCTGATAATATTTTATATTTCTGATACGAAGATATCTTATCTTATATCTTATTTCGGAGATATAAGAAGAAGCTGTAAAATATTCTAAACTGATATCGTGAGAGATGTCTGACAATATCGATCACATGTGAACTTATACTCTTTCCTTCCCTCCCCCCGCTACCCCGCGCCTTCCGAAGGCGCGGTACAGCGGATTCGGTCACACAATAATAATAATCTACCAAGTTATATTTAGATTAGCATTCAATACCTCATCTCTCAAAGTAAACAAATTAAATGTTGTCGCTTAGTGAACACTAGTGCGTTACGTCACACCTTCGACCTACATTGTATATCAATGACACAAGAACCACGTGTATCGACAAATTCATATAAGTCACGTTTCTCATCAGTTTTACTAACGAAAGTGATTTGGCGTTTAGATCTGATAGATATATTGAAATAATAAGATGTACATTTTTATCTGATAAGCTTATATCAGAAGTTACGTCTCTCGACGTACGCAACGCGATGCGATTTACTTCTTCTCATACATCGATTAGGTTAGAGTTGTTTATGGGCGGCAGTAACCACTTAACATCAGGCGCGCTCATCCCGTCGCTTTAGACGCGTTGGTATCCGTAGGTCCCTCAGAATCCCTACAAGTGTGGTGCCAAAGGAGCAACCCAAAGTAGCAGTAGAACTTGCCAAGTTCGTCCGGAGTAGTAATGCCACCGCACCTGGTAATCCACCGCCAAGCAGGGTGCACTCGCATTGCTGTTTTCCCCTGGAAATGTGTGAGTGCTGGTGAAATCACATGCGCATGAAACGTTATATCCCCGTCTCGGGTGACGGGCGCAACGCGATGTTATTTGGGTCTTTTCATAGTTACTACGAGGAGGAATAGCTAACGGTTCGTTCCGTAACATTTATAGCATCAAAAAAAAACTCCTAAAGCCATAGAAAACACGTATAACTAAAGTTGTATGTGTGGGGATGCCAATAACCTGGCTAGCTCCCACTCAAAGAGTTAATAGCCACTCTTGTTCGCGAGATCACATTCCAGACGTATTATTTATGCTTAATATGGCTATTAATCAATATCAGACTAGGCAGTGCGCTTTGCCGCGCTTTAAGAGATGATAAAATAAATTCAAAATCTACCGCGATTCATGTTGTGGAATTGAAAATTAAAGTAATAAAAACAATAATATTTTATTCACATATGAGTATAAACATATAAACAATACAAAACACCTAAAATGTTGGAAAGAAACTCGTACTCTATGCAAAACCATTACATAAGCAGTAAAAACTACTTAAGATTAAAGCGATTAAAAATAGTTTGAAACATTTTAGAAAAACAGTTTGGTCATGTGAAATTTAAAGATAAAACTAAAATTTTAAAATGTAACAATTCAGTTTGCTAAGAATCCAAACACCAGTTTTAATGCAAAAATAACAACAGACCTACAACATTTTATCGAACCTCTTTCACAAAATACATATTATTTTATATTTTATTTGAGAAACATACAGACCTACAACAGATTACAAATTACTATGTTATAAAATAATACGCAATCCAGTCCGATTGCAACTAGTTAAAATTTTTTGAAACGATCCTTTTGGTCCTTACAACAGACTACTGGTCCACGAATCGAACTATCACTTTTGAAGATGAAGCCACAAATTTAACGAAAGATACAAAATTCATAACAAACCTCCTTTACAAAAAAATAAACAAATTCAAGCACAGAATTCGTTTGATCGTCACAGTTGTCTGCTGTCCACAAATTGAACTATAATATAACTTTTAAATACTTGACTCTGACAAATGCACAAGCCGTGCAAAGCCAAAAGAAGAGAAAAAAAAAAAGAAACTGTCACTTTTGGAGATATGAAGTAACAAACTAACCACAGACATACAAAATTATAACAAACCTCTTTCACAAAAAACAAATTCTAGAACAGAATCCGTTTGATCCTCACAGCTGACTACTGGTCCATTCCTTTGTACCTGGTGGGGAAATGGAGCGTGACGCTGGCCTATTCCTCGGTCTACATCTACGTGTCGGAGGTCTTCCCGACGAACATGCGCCAGACTCTGATCAGCTTCTGCTCTACGGCCGGCAGGATCGGGTCTTTGATTGCACCAGTGACTCCTTTGTTGGTAAGTTTTATATCATGGAAAACTTCATGTCTCTTTGTGACATAAATACAACACCCTTCAAACCGGAAAACGCCAATTCGAATGCGCTACTGTTAATCCAGAATGGATATCAGCTATGCTTCTCCAGACTAGCTTTACTTTTATAGATTCTTCTAGTGCTAGTAACCTTTAAACTCAAACCCATTCAATCTTTTAGATCTCAAGCATCGTTTGAACCTATCAGATTTTACACGCATTAGTAAACAGATTCGTGAGCATGTAACGTATCACAAGAGCTCCTTAGGCACATTACATACACACAGATAATCAACACTGTACACACAGCTAGTTCTACGGCTTTACTTGTCGATACAAACAACGTCGTTTCTTCCAGTCGCAGTACCACAAATCGATGCCAACGGTGATATTCGGAGCCATGTGCATAGTATCCAGCATGCTGGTCATGATGCTGCCGGAGACGAGAAACGTGCGTCTCCCGGACACCATCGAGGAAGCGGAGAAGCTCTCCCG
This sequence comes from Aplocera efformata, assembly GCA_921293045.1. Taxonomy (NCBI): domain Eukaryota; kingdom Metazoa; phylum Arthropoda; class Insecta; order Lepidoptera; family Geometridae; genus Aplocera; species Aplocera efformata. The sequence goes on along the minus strand of OV121054.1, from coordinate 2,076,014 downwards.
CATGAGGTGCAAAACCGAAACACCGAACTAGATTAGACTAGTTACATCTGAAAATATTTTCATAAATGCTCGTCGGTTTCACTACGCTCTCGTTTCAAAGTCGTCGAAGTAAGCTATGTATTAGTGACGAGATGTCTTAGAGGCGAGAGCAGACACACGTTTTTTTTTAATTCGATGTTGTTTATCACTCTAGCTTCATGCCATCGTTTCACTAGATGGAGAAAGCTTGCCTTTATGTGTGTCCCCATTGCCTCTAGAGATAGATCTGTAGTGAGATTTTTCTGCTCGTCTGAATATTTTAGCCATTTTTAGCCATTCTTTATGAAAATATTTTATGATGCTATATTTAGGTATTATTCTATACAAGTGATGCTAAAAATCATCAAGACATTTCAATTTCAGTGGATGATTGATTATTCAATTTATTGATTTGCTATCAAAATCATATTTGTTTAGTATGCTTTAATATTTAAAGCGATAACTTAATTCATACTTAACTACTTAATCCTTATTTATTTTTGTAAACCAACATTAGTAAGTAATTTAAGTCGAGGTAATTATCAATGCACATTATCGCTAACATTCGAGTAGGTACATTTAATCACAAAAAAATTAAAAACACTTTTATTTCATCGTAGATTCTACAGAAATATACGAATTAAATGTTGTCAACATAAATTTTGTGATAAAGTAGCAAATACGAAATAATTGTGGATATAATCAGCTGTATTTTCCTTTAAATCCTGTAAAAAACCCATAAATTTGAGATCAATTCTGTGTTGCATACATTTTAGTGCTTGTAAGCTTTAACTAGCAACATTTCTATTGTAACAACATTGTTAGGTTTTATTCGACGACATTGTACGTATCAAATAAGTTGTGAGTATTGCTTTAATGTCAAGCTATGACTTTAAGAATTTTGTTGTGTGTCTGAACAACCAAATAAATAATCTATTAGCTCCTTTAGCTAAGTTGATTCTTGAGTTAAGTTGCTGACTGCTGAAGATTTCTGATTCGATCCCAAGCCGGGTAGTTTTCGCCCAGAATGTTTGTTCTCGGGTGATTGTGCCACCTACGACACAGTAAATTATAATGAAGGTATTAAGTAAGCGTCCACTTGTCTAAATTTCATAATCAGTTTTTACTGTTTTAATATCCATTCCTACAATAGCAGGTATTTATTGTTTCATTAAATCCTCATTTATCTGCCGCCTTGGTTATTTGCCAAAACGCATTATTTTGTTTATTGACAAAAGGTCTTCACCTAAATTTATATACATACGCTCGAATATTTAAGTTAACCTTTTTTTAAGTAATTAAGTTTAATTTATGTGAATTCTCGTGAACCTTTAATCATATCAAAAACAAGTTTGTAAAATTTATTTACGTTAAGCAATTAAAATGTTACGAACTTGATGTACTTACAAAGTTTAAGCTTTGCACTGTAAATCGCTTATCTACTGTAAGTATGTTATTACTTTACACCAAAATCCTACTTTAAATACAATATATACTTACAATTAGTGTTAGGGACATAACTGTAGATACCTTCCGAGACATTTACGTAGCCAGTATTTTAGTTTAATTATTTATACATTTCCTTTGTGTATCCTTGTAAAATATTTATTGTTGGTCATTGAATAACTACCATCGAACGTGGGTTAGTGAATCTGAAGATTTCTTATCTCAAAACTCAAATATTTAATTTATATTTATTTCTTAGTACTCATACATTGTTTAAAGACCATTGCACACGCACATTACCCTTATATAAATTTGTACATGTGATTCGACAATATACGCATTTTGACATCCATAATCAAGGGTTCCACAATATAATAAACAATGCTGATTAGATTTGTCGACAAAATTCAAAAAATTAACAAGTCTTTTCAGTAAAAACTCAAATGTTTGTTCGTCCACCTCAATTATTACTGATACTTAAATTAATAATTCACTTAAAATAAAACTAAAAAGGTGCTTATTCTACCCTTAAGCAACAGCTTAAAACAAAAAAAAAAAAATGGTTGATATTTGATGAAACAAAAGAAGGCAACATCAGTTTGGTGAGTTCTCGACAAGAGTAGATTTTATTATTTAGAGAAACATTTCATTAAGACCTTTGAATTTTGAGATAGGGAAATCCAGACACTTTTTAAACGTTTCTTTTTGCGGAAATTATTTTATATCTCATTATGTCCAAAAATTTCAGAAAATCTATTCCCACTTTTAGTGTTTATGAAAATAGCAAAAGATAATAATTAACAAGAACACCAAATTTAATTAAATTTATGACCAACGAGTAATCTTGTTATGTCTTCTGTGAAATATTAATTATACGTATAAGTTTAGTATGGGACCAAAAACAAGAATTTATGTCCGACACACCAATTTTAAAATTAACTTAAAAATTGCTTATAAATGCATCACACGCTTAGAGTATATGACAAGCACTTAGTAGTAGATACTACATAACTACAAGTATGCAATTGATAAACATATATTTCAGCTGTGGAAAAACTTCCAAAATACTTACATAACCATGCATACAATCATGCACGGTGATAGTTATAAGTACCTATGCATTTGCACAGATTTACAAAATGCCCTATTGTTTTTTTTGTCGTGGCAAATGTTGATTATGCATTCGCAATACACGCACCAAACTTTGCATTTAGATAAGTTTCTAAAATATTTCTTCCCCGTAATGCAAGGTTATGTATTCCTCTATTTTACTTTTGTATTGTATTTTAACAAGCGCAGGTATTGTTATATTCAGTTTTTTTTAATAAACTTTTTATAATCTGGTAGTTTCTTGTTTTATATTGTACATTTACCCTGTTCCTTTTCCTTTGATATGTTGGTGTTTTTTTTTTTGAAAACGTTTGCCTTTTTGCATTATTAAACAATTTGTTTGCTGGATGAAAGTGTTAACTGAGTTATTCGTGTGAAAACAAATATCAGGTGCAACCATCAGGTGGATGAGGCTCGAGGCTCTACCTGACCCTTCGGGGTAAAAGATGTGATGATATAGATCATTGTAAATATTACATGAATCTATATAATCTTATTCATATTGTTGTTGCCTGTTTTACTAATATCTGTACAAATATATTATTTATACCTACCCATATTATTCAATAGACAATATTTATGCCTATTCGGACAAATACGATATAATTTGAATGCTAGGAAAATAATGGATCAATTTCTTTTCGATGAGACCGAATTAAAATGAATGTTAAGGTTAAACCAAAAATCTTTTTCCCTTTGAATTCTCAAAAACTTCTTGGAAACGTAATATATTTAAATAAATGTTATTGCAGCTTTCAAGAAGTTTCTCTCATTTTCGATATCCATGAATATAAGATAAAAGTATAATAAAGAATACTAACTGTCTCGACTTTATTAAGACGTCGTACCAGACAGAGACACGAATTATGGTGTCTGATTTCAATATCGATCCTAATATTTCCCAAATATATTAGTTTTTACTAACCGTCTCCTGAATTGAAACACAACAAACAATAATTATTGAAATACATGCACTCTAAAGTGATGCGCTTGCATTCACTCGGCAACTGTTTTTTAATGATTAATTGTCAAACTGTGTATACAAAGATCTTATAATAATTTATGCACAACAGTTTGCCCTCTTGAACATACAATACATCAAAGGGGTAATTAAGTATGTGCTGAGTATATTATATTACATTTCTCTTAGCTAGACATGCTTATGTCAAACGAAAATGCTCAGTAGATCAAGTTCCAGATGAGCCTTATCAAGAAACTTAGTCCTGTTGTGTTCCCAAGTTGAAGTTTAGCAATTAATCATTGGGGACCATCAACGTCACTCCGCGCTTACTTAACCAATTACTTGAGCTTGGTTAAATATTTAAAGTAAGTAAGTTTTGGTGGGAACCGCTCCGAAAACTTAAATGAGGCGTACCGACGCGGCATACAGACTATACCTACATAGATAGAGTTGTTTAAGTTCATTAAGGCAGTTCTCGAACGTACCAACCTCGAAACCATTAGATAATAGCACTGGCACCCACACCAGTAGGTTCGGGTGCATTATTATTTAAAATTTGTACATATTTTAACGTCTCGTGCCTGAAACTTCACATTCCTGTCTCACGTGACTCATCAATGGAAAGTCAAAAAGACCTTTGCTTTTGTCGAAAAAACAATTGTTTCCGTTACAGATACAATCACAACCCAAAGTCCTGTGGTTGCTTTCACACAGGGATTCAGAGATTCTCTCGACATGCAAAATTAAAAGAGTAATCTGCCACGAGAACCCAATCTAAGGCTCCGAGTTTTCGATTCAAGAACTTGCCGTCTTGCCAGGTTTTCCTGCATCGTTTGGATAACGTAGAATTACAATATTTAATGAAATGTTACCAAATATTCGTAGACGTGTGACATCAACCAATCCGGATGGGGCTCCCGTGGTAGATCAAAGCCCATTCACTCTTAATTCTCGAGAGTACAGTATCCCTGCAGTGGCAACATTAGAGGCTGATACAGGCATCTTCATGGTGAGGTTTCATGGAAAAAATCCTAATGTGACATTTTTTTGTTACTCATCTTTGAGTCGGCCAGCTCGAAACGAGAACCATGTATCTACCTATTCGTTCTTAAATACCGCATCATAGTTTCCACACGATGTGCGGACGTACCCAACAAGTTTCCAACCGGCGCTCTCATTCGTACAAAGTTCAACGTGTATTGCAGGGCTGCCTGCGGTTTTCATTCGTTAAAAACTTTTTGGAAAAGTTTTCAAAGGAGTTCCCGATGAGGGTTTTCGCTGACAGTAAAAAACACAAGCTCCACAGATTATTCACTACTATATTCGTCGAATTCACCTCGATGGATGACGCAAACTCACATAGAAGGCCAAACCCTACAGGCAACAACAAATGACTGGAGATTTTTTTAACTATTTACAATGTTGCAATGCAATGCAGTAATCTTTATGGATATTATAAGGATTGGCCGTTAGAAGAGAAATAAGCATATAGTCATTATTATTCCTACTGAAATCACATGCGCATGAGACTTATCATCCCCGTCTCGGGTGATGGACGCAGCAGGATGAATGCAACTCAGTGTAAGATACAAATCTTATCGCAATACTGTTCCATTACTCGCATTCCTACACTTAAAAAAAACCATGGAAGGCTTTACTTCAAGACTTTACTTTACGTGTGCAAAGATCCTTGTGGTATGCCTAACACCCATAACCATGACACTTTTTTAACCCACTTTTTAAACAGGAATACAGTATTCCTCTAAGTAAGAAATTTGTATGGTGGTAGAAATTCACGAACTGATTATAGCTGTTCTGAGGACGAAACGCCACTTCGCCTCAAATGTACTTACTTTTTTCTGCCACTTACTTTTTTCTGATGAAACCTTGAATAGGGTCTATTCATGAATTTTACGCTTTTTAAATCTTTTACTACAAAAGTTACACACAAGATAAGCATAATTTATATTTAATCTGTGTTTAAAGTACCAACCCTGAACCGTTGATACACATGCGGTAAAATACTTTATCCAGAACTTATCCAGTGGTTACTCTGGTTTGCCAGTTATTGAGAGAGATCCTGTTTGAAATCCCAGTATATGTACTGGAGTGTTTGTTCTACTGGTTGTTAGCATTTATGTTTGAATCGAGAAATTATTGCGGTATTGTGTTCAGAATTCATTTAGATATTTTAAGCCATCTTTCGGCTATACTTAACTAGCTACAGTCCGCAGAGTTACCTGCCCTACATTTTTAAATAAGAAGGCTATAAAAAGTAGCCTATGTATGTCTGTGCCTAATTTCATCCAGATTCGTTCAGTAGTTCTGGCGTGATTGAGTAATAAACATCCATCCAAACTTTTGCATTTATAATAGTTGTAGGATGAAACAAACGCTAACACTCATGCCATTGCATTTCAATTATTTGTACCGTAGATTGCTTGCACACACACAATCACCAGAACCAAAGGACAAAACCAAAGGATAAAAATACTGATCACACAAATGATTGCCTCGCGATACGTGCCAGGTTTGCTCCATCAGGCTTCGAAGGCACCAAGCAAACTGCAGACCTAATAATATTTTCTAAGAAATATTAATATTAGTATCTACAAGCGAGGTCGATACTCATAATAAAGAAGCGTTGAAACATGTTGAGCAGTTCTAAACCTTTGGCGTTCATATTAAAAGCGAGAAAGCAAAGCGTTTTGTTCATATATAATAGTGGTATTTTAAATTATATATGAACGAATATCGGCGCACGAAATAGTTCTAAAGTGGCCTTTTACCTATCACTAAAATATATGAAAGACAGGGAAGTATGCCATGGTCTTATAATTCAGAACAAAGTAGGCAGACTATTTTTTTATGGTCTAGATCGATGAATGTTCTACTTTTCCAACTACAATAATATGAAATTGTAGCTGTAAAAATTGTTTATGTCGAAGATTGCTGTGTTCCGATGGAAGGGTGTGTGAAATAAATTAAAATATATATTCCAGGGTAATATTATAACAATATAAAAAACTATATTAATGTGGTTTTGTCAATCTGTCAGTAATTTTGTGTCGGGGATTATCTGTGGTCAAAATGGCGGCGCGTTGTTGTATCTGTTAAATATTTTTTTCCTCGGCCTGTTTCTGTTTCTTTTCTTGAGATTGAATGGATATCTATACTAATCTATCTTGCTGCTTATTGAACAGGGTTCAAAAAGGAATTGTATACGAATATGAACGCATGCATAGGAAAAATTGCGGCACTGAGCACTAGATGTCGCTACATACACAAATCTTTGAATGACGTCTCTAAAAGTGGCTCTCTCAGTTATAATAAGTACTACTTGAAGTGTCCCTTTAAGTGAGATGTTATTGGATACATATTCTATGCAACTTGTTAACTGCATAGTTTGGTTCCCCACAATGAAGTTCTTACAGACCGCTGCAATACTTCATTAAAATTCTTCATTATTGTGTAATGCACGCGTCTGGTGTTCAGACGAGCGATTTTCGGAGCAATAACCAACAACAATTGCCAATATTTTTGATTTTAGTTGCCAAATGAATAGTAACTGGCTGAAATGTTGCTACAGTTTATTTTTTAATGCTATGTTCCGATGGAATGCTGGGCGGTGAAAACTCAGTCGCACGTGACTTCTCATAATTTAGTAGCGAAGGGCCTAATTGATATTACTGTTGTTTACGCGCAATGGAAACCCAACGTTCAGTGAAATTAGCCAAATAAAATATCTAGTGTTTTATCGAATATTACCCACCTGGTAATTTGCCAAGCAGTGGTGCATTCGCACTGCTGTGTTCCGGTACGTGCCGGCGAAATCACATGCGCATGAGGCGTAAGATCCCCGTCTCGGTTGACGCGCAACGGGTGCGACTTGGGTCTTCTCATGCTTCAGTCGGAAAGGACCTAAGTCATATTGTTGTTGTTTGGGTAGAGGTAACCACTAACCATTAGATGGACCTTCAGCTCATTGAATCACATTAAAAAAAGTAGAGGCTATCAATTCGGCTTCGTCAATTTGTTTGTATGTTTATAACGCGTTCTTCGATCGATCGCTAATTGTGAGCCAAGCTAAAAGATTATTTTTTTCTATTTACAATCCACGTTGTCCCATATTAATGCAGCAACATGTACTCCAAGATGGTAGGTACTTATTTTTTCGTGCTACAACTACTAGAACCGATTTGAATTATAATAATACAAGTTTTTCAATACAAGTAGATGATGAGTTGGACTAAAACAGCGAGCAAAGCCGCGGGCACAAGCAAACTAGTACCAATCATACCAATATTATACATGCGAAAGTTTGTCTGTATGTTTGTTTCTCCTTCATACCTCAACGGCTGATAGTTTAATGGAAATTTTTCATCGCTAAAGATGAGAAATAGCGAATCATCATCATCAGCCTTTATTGGTCCACTGCTAGACATAGGTGTCTCCTAATAAGCCACTGGACCTGATCTTCGGCTAAATAAGGAATGAATTGGAATCGGTATTATAGTTTTTTTTTATCGATAGCTTTTAATTGCCAGTACGTATCATGGTTCATTCATTGTTATGCGAGGTTATTTAAGACCTAAACTTTATGGTGCAATAAGCTTTGAATGACAACACCAAAATCCACTTATTTTTAGTTTATGAAGGAATTGCATCGGCTATTATTGTTACCAACAATGTTGCTTACACAACAAGCGATGAAATTCGTATGGCTACACGGAATTTTCAGGTTCTCCAAATAGAAATAATTTAACCTGGGATCAACACATTGCTATATGGGTTCATACATTATATGAAAGGCATGAAAAATTTCTTTCCACAATCAGCGAGGCTAATACTGATAAACTGGTTACTACGTCCTTATCTAGACTATACAGATTTGTACTATATAGACGTTACAGAGGAATAGTAGAATATAGTAGAATCTATACAAAACCTTTGTCCGTGACGGTTTCGTGGCTTAGTTGGTAGTGTGGTGAGCATGAAGTTTGTTCTCGGGTCTTGGGTGTTTGTCTTGTGTTTCTGTGTTTATCCATGCCATCTGCGACACAGGGAATCCTAGTGCAGAGGTATGAGTGTGTTAACGTTGTTGTTGTATACAAAACCTTTGCATTCGATAAGTGTATAGCTTGAGGAAGTATGATGATGTATCAGCTTTCCGGGTAGAGCTCAAATGCCTAGACTTGTCAGGTATTGTCATGAGGTTCATATTATTCCTCTATAAGATACTCCACAACTCACAGTCCCTTAACTATCTTAAAGAAAGGTTTAACCACCCTTTCATGTCTGATCGCCTGGTACGTTTTTCTCAAATCCTAATGAATGACTCCTCAACATAAATCCCAATGTTACAATTACAATTTCTGCAATCAGACTCTGGAATCGCATTCTCACGAAATGCAGAGAGCCATCCTCTATCTGACAACATTTCGTCGGAAGCTTCAGCTTTCAGACTCAAGGTATATAACTATTAACTCTGAAACGTGTTGCTATAAGTTGGGTAAGTACTTTTAACCATCTTGTTTACAAATTGTTATTTGTACTCCTAATATAATTATGTTACTTTGTTGTATCGTACAACAAAGTAACATAAATATTTTTTTCACATTTACGTCACTACCGAGGCATGTTTCCGTGGTTGGCATGTCTCCGTGGCTTAGTTGGTAGTAGCCCTGCCTTCGAAGCGAGGGGTCCCGGGTTCGATTCCCGGCCGGGGCGCACTTTGTGTGGTGAGCATGAAGTTTGTTCTCGGGTCTTGGGTGTTTGTCTTGTGTTTCTGTGTTTGTCCATGCCATCTGCGACACAGGGAATCCTAGTGCAGAGGTATGAGTGTGTTAACGTTGTTTGTTTAAACAAATGAAAATAAAATGCGCATAAAATATATATTCATTCAAGATCGTGTCCTGAGACGAATAATCGGGCCGCTTGTCTAGTCGAGATACAATTTATCCGGAACACTGGCCTCACCTCTAAGAGGGTGGATTCGCATATATTCGGAGCTACTTTGTGGATAACAATCCCTCAGAGTCAAAAAGTTTCAATCCCACAAAGAGCTCTCGTTGAGAACAGAGCAGCTGTAGAGTTGGGAAATGTTGGATATGTCGATAGTACCTGATTTCTTTTTAAATGTTGGCGGTTTTTACTACTTTTTTGAAGGTAGGGCTTGCAAAATTCCTACTTGTCAGGACATACCGACGCCCAATTTGAGAAGATACATTAAATTCAATTTAAACCAACTCAAAACGCTTCGTGTAAGGACGTGATAATATGGAGAGCGTCCTTTAGTTATAAATTACTTTATTTTAAGATAATACTAATTAGAAGGAAGTTGAAACTATTATAATATAACAATAGCGACCCGCCCCGGCTTCGCACGGTTGTATAGTGTGTTTGACGGTGGCCGTAATACAATGTCGTAGTACATCATTTTGATCTATTTCGTAACGTTAAGCCAGCATTAACAAAGTAAGCCCATTGTCAATTTCGACAAAATATTTTTTTAAACTGAAATTTCCGGCTTTTTCTCTACTATAACAAGCATGTATTACATTATATAAATCTCCCATGAAAAATTATATAAATGGCTGCGACCAATGCCATTTGGTAGGCTATTCTACGCACGATATGAAAAAACAATTTAAGTCAACTTGCAACGTTTCTTGTAAAACTAAGAACATGAAAAGATATAGCTTCCTTCACTAATATGTGTGTAACATTTTTTGTGCGGGGTCCATGTGGTTTTGCTTACGTACTTACATTCGGGGCTAAAGGAGTTCATCCGGAGTAGTACTGTCATAGGTGCATAGCATTGCTATGTTATGATATGAGTCACATATGTGCATGAGATGTTATAGCCCCATCTCCGAGTGACGGGCGCAACGTGATGCGACTTGGGTCTTCTCATAATTGGGTAGGGAGGACTTATTGCTTTTGTTTATGGGCGGCCAGGTGGACAGACTAGATTCAGATTCAGATTCAGATTCAGATTATTTATTAATAACAATAAGTTATTACAGACAGCTCGGTCCCTCCATTAAGTGCATAAAAAACGCGTCATGTAAAAAACTCTTTCTGTTTTATGGCTAATAGAAACTCAGTACCAAATCTAAACCCAATAATTGCCCGCTGTAAACATACCCAACCAAATCATCATTATCGCATGAAGCTATCAAGCTCTGATCGAATATTGCAACACAAAAACACATCTCACGTATCACCATAATTTTGAGCTACCGAATGAAATATCGATAAAAGATCCACGATATGATTATCGATAAGTCTCGATCGATAAGTGGCGATTCCCTAGCACGTTCTGAGGAAGTGCAATATCGGATATCTGGGTGTGCACGTCAACGGAATAAAACACGGAAATCTCTACACAAGTCGCGTGGTGGGGAATGAAAATATCACCCATTGTGTGCCGTAGGAATTACTGCCCCGCAATATGTCGATAGCGGGACGGCGACGTTTTGTCGATAAACGAATACATTGTGAAAAATATCGATATCCATCTATACAAATAAATAAAAATATGTCTGTTTGTAACGTCAAAAGAACAGCTTTTTACTAAATACCGTACCAGCCTCTAATGTTCCCACTGCAGGGACACCGGCCTACTCTCCATAATTGAGAGTGAATGGGCTCTGATCTACCACGGGAGCCCAATCCGGATTGGGAGGTGTCACGTGTCGTCGAATTTTTGGTTCTAAGACATGCCGGTTTCCTCACGATGTTTTCCGTCACCGTTTTGAGAACGTGGTATTGTGCACATATATTTTTTCAAGTGAAAAATTCATTGGAGCACGTTTGGGTTTGAACCCGCAACCTTCAGATTGCCCCTGGGGGCATAGACACCGACTTTCAATCGATCTCTTTTACTAAATACATTTGAAAGTAAATAAGGCACTAATAACAAAAGACGATCTTGTCTCTCAATGTATCTGTATGTTCGGTTAGGGTTGGAACAGACGTAAACTTAATAAAATAAGATTAGTTTAAACATAAAACTGACTGTAATTTGACATATCTGTGTGCATGTAAAATGCCTAAGGAGCTCCTGTGACGTTCTAGGCTCATGAATATGTTTACTTGTGTGTGTAAAATTTGACGTGTCCAAACGCTACTTGAGATCTAAAGGAATAAATGAGTTTGAGTTTGAGTTTGTTACGAGTAATCTCCGAAACGGCTGGACTGATTTTGGCGAGACTTGCACTGGGAGATAGTTGATATATCAAGGAGTAACATAAGATACTTTTAATAAAAAAACACTGATTACGTTGTTGCGAACATCTCTAACACTATAAACTGGCGACTCACCCCTTCGCAGGGGTGCAATTTACTAATGAAGAAAATGAAGTGCGCTCAGTAAACAATGTATAAGTAGGTATGTTATATCTTTCAAACACACCTTTTCTGACCCGGTCTTTTAATGACTGATAGACAATTGACGGCTCCGTGGCTTAGTGACGGCTCCATGGCTTAGTTGTTAGTAGCCCTGCCTTTGAAGCGAGGGGTCCCGGGTTCAATTCCCGGCCGGGGCACACTTTGTGTGGTGAGCATGAAGTTTGTTCTCGGGTCTTGGGTGTTTGTCTTGTGTTTCTGTGTTTGTCCATGCCATCTGCGACACAGAGAATCTTATTGCAGAGGTATGAGTGTGTAAACGTTTAAAAAAAATCAAGACTTGAGTATTTTCAGAGTGTATACCTGAAGAAAAAGTGGAGTAGGAAAGGATTTTTCAGGATATCGTCCTGTAAGTTATTCAAAAACCATTCTATTCGACACATGAAATTTTATGTTATGAATGGAATCTCATCTAATGGAACATAATCAACAAAATATTAAGTGAAGCATTTTTGTATTTTGTATGGCTCATGAAGGCGTAATATTGCATTAAACCAATGAAATGTTTATTTTGCGTCGGTTGGAAAATTTTCTACGCATGACGGATTTTTTTATACTGTTGAATACTAAGTCATTTCAAGATTTGAGTGTCAAAATTTTACGTCAAAATCGACTTCCGTTAGTTTAAAAATTAAAAACTCAAAACTTAAACGCATTTTTTCGTTTAGATCTTAAGTATCATTTGGACACAATTTTACACACATGAGTAAACTAAGCGCGAGCATATATAGTGTCACAGAACTAAACTTTAACTTTAATTAATTAAATAATAAACAAATTTCATATTCAAAAATCTAACTAAAAGATCGTATTTCGATTAAAAACTAAACCTTATGCTTATAAAGGTGTGTTAATCTGCAACACCGGAAAGAGATACGAACTTGTAAATTAGATGAATATAGGAAAAGGGCGTAATTACGAAACTTCATTGATTAATTACGTATGTGGCATTGATTGGGTGTGTGGCACCAAACCAATGCCACAGACCAAAAAAACCAAACATCAACACCAAAAAAATCAAACATTGACATAGGCATCTGTTAGGTGTGTTGTTGTGATTGGATTTTTTGATTGTATTATATAGGCCCAAGGCCCTTCTATTTACAATTATTCGAAGGCTGTTAAATGCGTATTTGAAAGCATGTGTTCAACCTTCATTGCGTAAACAGGACCATATAAACGACTGTGCATAATATCCTCTCAAAGCATACAACTTATATTAGTACATTTTAAGCAATTAAGCATTTTCTTTAATAAACATCTATTTACTTTAAACTAGCAATTCTTGTATATATATTTATAAATTTATATATTTCGCTTGTCTTGGACGGGGCTCTGATTTGGATGAAATTTTGAGTAGATAGGGTTTTGTTTTATAGGATGTTAGGTGGTTACCTCTGCCTATAAAAACATCAATACGACTAAGGTCTTCCTCGACCGAGGTATAAGAAGGCCCAAGTCCCCACCCCGTTGCGCCCGTCACCCAAGACGGGGATGTTACGTCAGAAAAGGGCTGCATAGGATTGCAGTCCTTTTCTGAAACTTTTCTTTATGCAAATACAAAATGTAAACGTACAGTTTATTTTCAAACCAAAACACAAGCCTTCATAAATCCGTGTCATTCATAAAATTGATATCAAGTAAGTAAATCTATTTTAGATACGCTGTGGCAGTTTGAGCTAAGCGCAGACTTTGCCTTAAGTTGTCTCGTGAAATTGCAGTTTGCACATACGCTACTCGCTAAAGTAGAACAGCGTCGAGAGATAATGTACAAATATTAAGTAGGTAACATCTCTGATGTTAGATAAAGAGTAAATTTTCAAACGAAATACTTACTTTTACTTGAAGAGCGTGGTAGACCAGTGAATAAAGAAATTTTCATTTGAAAAATTTACGTTCATATACGCGTAAAGGGAACTGGTATGTTTTCGGACCAAAAATTCGAATACACGTAACATCAACTAATACTAACTGGGCTCTCATCTTCTTTGGTATGAGTGGCCAACTCTAGTGTGGAAGTTTTCAAGCCACCCGTAGGCCTCCGACATGGCTTATCGACCAACATCTTATCGTGCCCTACGAAACATGGAAGCGCTCAGTTCAAATGCTACGAAAACGTCACCCATCTTTATGATCTGTAAAGAAGGGCTAAGAATACTACGCTATGAGCGTTTTATCCCTTAAGGAGGTAAAATTAAGTATTTACTCCGAAGTTGATAACAAGTGAATGATTTAATAATCGAAAAAAAACCAACTTCAATACTTTCAATATACTATTTATCGCCCTTAGAGGGTACATCGTACCATTCTTGGCTGAATTTTGGCCCCAAAGTAGCTTCTATGAAACTATGCGTTTCGGCTTGATTGTTAATCAAACTATTGAAAAATTAAAATCAATATAACCGAATTGATAATCCTTTGGAAATTTATTGAAAATATGAATCTGTACCTATACTAATTTTCAAAATTTTGTAGTAAAGATCGCCTACAATTTCAGGGTAGTTTCGTACATTATGCTACATACTGAGATGATAGGCTCACCTTTCTCGTTCCAATCATACAAAGAGCCTTTATGCATGAGAGTTCAACTAGTAGTGTGGGGAAAACTATCGATATCGATTGTGTGACTATCGATTAAAAAAATCGACTGGAGCTGGCGAACAAATCTAGACTTGACACACGATTTTATTACTAGCTGTCCCCGCGACTTCGTCGGCGTGGAATCGAACTATATTATTGAGCGGAACCCTAATTCATTTTCTAAAATAGGTAGTAGTATATACAGCTCCGTGGCTTTGTTTGTCCTGCCTGCGAAGCCAGGGATTCCGGGTTCGATTCCCGGCCGGGGCACACTTTGTGTGGTCTTGGGTAGTTGTCTTGCGTTTCTGTGTTTGTCCATGCCATCTGCAACACAGAATCCTAGTGCAGAGGTATGAGTGTGTAAACGTTTATACTCGTATTTTCAAGTTTAAATTTTTAGGCACACGTAACGAAACACAATCTATTCAACAATCAAATTAAAATCTAGCTAAGAGCTAGGTATTCCAAAGTATGTTTACACAGAAAGGTAATTAAAATAAACAATATATCTGTTTCAAGACTTCACAGTTGATTATTTATTGATACTTCACTAACATATAACTAACTTACAACTAATTTTCAAGCTTTCACGAAAATGTGGGAAGAGTTTCTAATAGCTTAGAGTTTACATTTACAGCCTACTATTTGCAAAGAGTGGCTTAAACTAATCTGTATATATAAAAAAAACTTTAAAAGAGATGCTTTGGCAGATTGCTGTACAGGGCATACATATGCTGTGTTCAGCATATGTATGCTATGTAAACCGTTATTACCAATAAGTTCAGACGAGTAATTCCGTATTCCATCAGCCTTTTAATGTTCCCACTGCAACACCGGCCTGCTCTCGATAATTGAGAGTCAATGGGCTTTGATCTACCACGGAGTTCCAATCCGAATTGGCAGATGTCACATGTATTCGAATATTTGGTTGTAAGACATGCCGATTACCTCATGATATTTTCCTTCACTGTTTCGAGAGCATACAAAAACTTTTTTTTCAAGTGAAAACCTCATTGGTGCGTTGGGTTTGAAGCAGCGATCTTCAGATTGAAAGTTAATTTCCGTGCTTGGCCACCACGCTCTCTATATATATCTTATTGAAATAAATAAAATTAAATATCTAATATCCGCAAAGGTACGACACAAGCCGTTGTCTGTACTGTAAATAATAATGCAGAAACTGATAGGTGCCTGATGATTGTCTAACCATTGCCTATTATGGTTACAACATCACCTTTGGCATATTGCCATCTAACTTGTAATAATGCAAAAGCTGCGGCGTCGTAATTATTCTTGTGGGAACCGAGATACGAGAGATATTTGAGTAATGATATTAAACAAAACATTGCTTTTTTAACTATCATGGTTATGTACATTATTATTCGTGTTGCATACTCCACTTCGCAAAGACAGTTTGCTTGAGACCAGGGGGCCTATTATGAACTCTTAATTCCAGGCAATTTACGCCGTATTCTGAACTGCCCGTCATTTTTGTACTATAAACATGTTATTCCAGCCAGTCAGCGGTCACGTGACACTTGGCCGACTTCTGAACGATTATTGGCTGGAAATACCGTACTATGAGCGTTCCTTTGACATTTGAAACTATGTTTCATCTGTCAAATTTGTAACTATAAAACCATTCAGTCCAGTCGCGTTTCAGAACGATACATACAAAACTTGAATACCGGCCATAGACAACGAATCCATAGCAAGCCAGCTTGAAGTCGGCCAGCGTTAGGCATCTCATAGTACGAAATAGAACAAGGCAGTTTAAGGCCGTAAATTGAATTGCATGGAACTTGGATGGTTTTTAAAAAGTTCATAATAGGCCTCCAGGACGCATGTAACTGCGTCAAAATATCGGGAGTCAACAAAACTCACAAATCATGGTTAATATCTCGGTAACAAAACTGTTTAAACGCAAATTCATTTATTCATTTACTTTCTGTTTTTTTATACTGCTCAAGTGACAGGACGAGAGGCTGATAACAACGTGAATTGAACGTACGTCTTCCTTCGAAGACCTAGGTTGGACTTCGTCCGCGTCGATTTAAACTTTTTTTTGCGTGGATGTCTAATTATTTTTTCTGTTTCTAAAATAAAAAGATCCTAAGTTATTTAATATTTCAGTCGATAAAATCCCAACCCTAGACGATTTAGGGAAGTGCAATATTTTCGGGGTCGCGCGACGAGTGTCCGGAACAAAGGAGCGAGTGCGGCGGAACCGCAGCTTTGTATCTAGATAAGTACTGCCTTGGACCCCTGCGTGATAATATTTGGATATGAATCTAAACAAGGGGATGATCTAAAAATTGAAAAAAAAAAACTTTCATCCCTTATGTCTCGGCCTTAGGGGGTACACCGTATAATTTTCAATTTTCAAAAGAAAAATCATAATTGGTATACAACGGGCGGAGAAAAAAGTCACATGAAAATGCAATTTCGTTTAAAACTATTAAATCGATTTTAATAAAATGTCTATGGGACCATGCAGAAAGCATATCCTTTCGAATAAAATTTTTCCATATCAGTTGATTTGCAGTTGGTAACAAACATTAAGAAAAATAATCCTTCGGAAATCGGTTGAAAATGACGCATTATACACATTATTTTTTTAAATATTTACATCTGATTCCAAATATATATTTTGTTTTTACAATAGTGACTGGACGAGCCAACGGCCTGATGATATTAAGTGATTGCCGCCGCCCAGGAATTGCTTCACCAAGTATTAAGAGCCGTCTTCAAGATATTTGTAACAAATGTAAAAGCACTAGATATTGCTATTGCTATACTTGCTTGACTTTCAACATCAAGGTCGCTTGTTCAAACCCAAATCAATGAGTTTGAAAAAAGTTTTAGTTGAAATATTTATGTGTGCAATACCTCGTTCTCGAAACGATGAAGGGAAACCGGCATGTCTTAGAACAAAAAATACGAAGATATGTGATATATACCAATCCGGATTGGGCTACGTTCTCAATCAAAGAGTAGTAAAATAAACGTTTTCACACTCATACTTCTGCACTAGGGTTCCCTGTGTCGCAGATGACATGGACGAACACAGAAACACGAGACAAACACCCAAGACCCGAGAACAAATTTCATGCTAGCCACGCAACGTGCGTCCCGGCTTCGGAGGCAGGGCTACTACTAACTAAGGCACGGAGCCGTTGTAATGTACGGAGGTGTTCCAACAGTAGGAACATTAGAGGCTGATGCGGACAATTGCCGTATCCAGTTTTGAGCATAGATTACGTATCACACCAACTTTACAGTACGCGTACTGAAGGCCGTTTTCGCACTCCAAAAAATCCAGTTTGTAAAATGAGAAACTTGGAATGTAGGGAAATGGCTGGTGTTTGTACTTTTTTTTAACACCAGCCATTTTTTTGTTTGTGTTTTTTTGTAATTACACTTGGTGTTATTTTTTCAATGGTCTTCCAGAGGCAGTTAATAAAGCTGTATTTTTTTATGTTTTTTAACTTAGTTCTCCGTCGTTTCAGAATCCATTTTTAAAATTATCTTTCAGATTACCCGCATAATTTTTTTACAAAAAATTTATTAAATAGTTTGGTATTTTATCGTTTCATACCATATCACTGCACTGAGAACCCAAGGAATGCACAGGGAATCTTAGACAACCTTTTTCGTCAAGGATTAAAAATGTTGCCAGCCGTTTACCGCTTCGATATCACAAGTCCACAATAGTCACAAGTTACGCGTTACTACATCTGTAACAAGTAAACATGCTACGTAAATATTTTCAAAACGATCGCTAGATATTTACACTATGAGAATAATTTGACTGATATTACCAGCAGTGCCAGGAGGATTATGTTTTTCGAGTGTATTATTTATTTTTTGGCACCCTCTGTATCCGTAACGGCTCGATGGATTTTAGCTTGACAGGTGTCGATAAGTCTTAATTGTGACAGTGACACGGGCTATATCAAAATTACAAAAATTAAAATGGCCGGTTTTGGCGCCATATTTTACGTCTTCAAATATTATTTTTTTCCACGAAATATATTGAGTGGAGTATCAAAGTACAGGGTTTTATATATGGCTTACAAAAATATATACAACGTATATGTTTTAATGTAATTTAAACATATAAGTTTTCACGCAGTCGGTTTTTTTTTCAATACTTTCTTCTTTTGTACCACCTGACGTTACGTTTCCTCCGCCAATATCAACAGCAATTCGAGTTGGGTTCTCCCCGACCGAAGTATGAGAACCCATATCGCACCCCGTTGCGCTCGTCACCCGAGATGGGGGTGTAAAAAGAGGGGTGAGGATACCGGTTAAATCTTGCACATGAGGTGGTCTGCCTTCAAGACTCACCATGATGGGACGCTATGCGATGCAATATGGGCACCCCATACTTTGGAATAATCAAAATTGAAAGTTGGTAGCATTGAAATAATAGACATGTAATCAAGGCTTTTGCATGTCTTTCCGCCAGATCAGTATTTGGATGGGTGACCGTTTATTTGAAATAAAAAAAAAAAAAAAGCGATCCCTTGCTTTGGAGGACACGTTTAGATGTCAATCCTGGCTCTCCTAGACTATCTACTGCACTGAAAACTACGCTACTGGACCACGTATATGAAAGAAGAAGAGAGAGAAAAAGAGAGATCACATAAAAAGATCAGAGAATAATTTTAATATTTTTTACGGTTTTGTGGTATAAAGATGTTTGCTTAGATCTATCATTGATATTGTTGTTATATTTCGATATAAACTGCCAGAATATCTTTACCTTAACAAGGTAAGAGTAAAATATTGTATAACTTACTTTCAATTCCTTTTTTATCATAAACTAACTCAATTGATTTAACTTCAACGATAAAAGCCAAAAGTCGTCAGTTCTCAGTGCACTATCGGTCGGCTGACCGATGTCGCGCACGCGTATTCGATCTTCATTCGATATTTAAAATTACAGTTCGTAATTTGAAAATAGTCTCGTCACAATTTGCGCGGTGCGTTCGAAAATGAATCCAGAAAAAAAGCAAAGTGACGAAGTGACCGTAGACGACATTTTGAAAATATTAGGGCCGTTCGGAAAGTTTAATGTGTTCAGTTATATTTTAATTTTGTTCCCGGTGTTTTTATCTGGAATGTACTCATCCGTTTTCAATTTTGAGACTATGGATTTAAAATACAGGTGCGTGTATATTTATTAACCATTTATTTCATGCAACTTCTTTCTTACAGTATAAAAATAAAACTCAATGGACCATAGCGAAATTCTAGTTTATTATCAATTTAGCGGAGACCCTTTAAAATTGAAATACACGTATGAAATACATATTGTAGATTGAAACAATGTAAGCCTGAGTAAATTGGTTATTGTACGGTAAAAGTTAAATTAAAACAATTTTTTTGAATATTGCAGACATGGAAGGCAGCCAAATCATTTAATGATTTATGTTTTTAATTACATGATTACACTTAGTCGCTTCCACAGATTGCTATATAAGTATATTTCATCGATAATATGAAAATACCAGCTGTGCCCACGGTGTAAACTGCGATTGGCCATATAAAGGGAACACTGCATTTTTCCGGGATCAAAAGTAGCCCATCCTGGGTCCTGGTACCATCCAAATTCGTTGAATTGTTTGAGCATAAAAGAGTAACAAATATACATATACATACATAAACAGGTATATACTAACTTTTGCTTTTCTAAGTATTTACAAAATAAAATACTAACGATTGTTGTATCGGTAATCTGGTTCCCATAGTACGAGCTATATTAAGCGTATATTTTAGCATATATCACACAGCGCTATATATCCAGAAATATTTATTTATTCTATTATTTTAAAACTAGATATTACCCTTAGTTATTTTTTTTAGTTGGTTTTTGTCTTAGTATCTCTGTGATTATTTCACCATCTCTATGGTAACTTACTAGGGTTACCAAGATACAGGCTTCACCTAGTTTGGAACCCACTGCGAAAACGGTGTAGTGATATTTACTGAGCACCAATATTATTGTATGTCGGAAAGGACTAACCGTTGTCACCATAACTATCTAAAATAAATTTAGTATACGGAACACTCCATTTCCCGAGTTTGATACGCTTGACAGCCAATGATTGTTTTTTTTTTAACGCTAACCTTGTCTCATGGTCATCTTGTATACTTCCACCACTTTTACTTACAGTTCAAACCATTTCAAACATTCTATTTATTTACTCTAGGAAGTATACACAAATAGGTTCTAATCAAGTTCTAATAGATAACGCGTATATCCATCAAGATAAATTCATTACTATGGTGTATCTAAATAGTTTTGAACACGATTGCCGTAAAAAAACCGGCCTTAGAAACTATTCGTTTATTACTTGGAGTTATCTGGAATTCATTTAGAGAGATACGAGTTTTTATCTAGTTTCAATATCTGTCTCAGTTCGTCTTCTTTCATAAAAAAATTTAACCTGTACATACTTTCTAAGTAATAGATACATTTCTATAATTATCAGTGGCTCAATTAAGACTGATCTTTTTGAACCAACGACACCAAACTGGGTGTTTGTTGTCGATACAGACACACAATATACACACATTAATTTTATATTAATATTAATTTTATATTTATATTAATGTGTGTATATTGTGTGTCTGTATCGATTACTTACGATGCCACACATCGTATGAAATCGATCGAAATAGTTCTGAGCTACAACTATGAAGATCTTTTACGTGTTTGAAGATCATCTGCATTAAACACCAAGTAAAAGGTTTCTACGTTCTCTTAAAATAATGACTTGTTAATTGAAATATTTGGAAGTGATTATTAATTTCAGAGAAAAATAGCTTACTTTAATCACTCTCGTCCAGCAAAACGTAAAACATAAGGTATATTCATATATTCCACCTCAAACAAAATAAACACATGTTTGCGCAATCGTAACATTCCCAACTAATGTGCACGTCTGTTTGTATGTAAACGTATGTTACGGCCAACAAGATTGAGTGCCGAGCTAGTTGTTGTTTACCCTCTCCTAGGTCAGTTGCAACTGTTTGCTACTTTAAAACAAAATCCATATCGTTCTAACATTGACAGGGCACAGGTCGTAATCTCGATAAACGAGGTGCCCTACAAGTGGAAACTTGTAATATTATTTATTAGGATGCTTAACGCCATCGTGAATGTCATCTTCAGTATGATTGTCAATGTCATTGGTAGCATATCATTATCTGTGGTCTTGTTTTTGGCGCCAATTTAGTGATAATAATTTGACTTAAGCGAACGATTATTTGCCCGGTAACCTCATAATCATAGTCATTTATTGGTAATCATTATTACAGATCATAAAACATATACATCCTTGTATCAATTAACACTCATTAAAAATAATTAATTATATAAGTAAAAAAAATACAAAATAATACAAAATCACAAAAAATGACAAAAATATAAATATTCGTTCGTGGCAGAGCCGCAAGGTTGTGACGGTTCCGTGTACCACTTGAACATATTGCAGTGCTTAACATATGTATCAGGATTAAGCCTCACAAAGACTGCCACCTGACAAATTAGTATGCAGGACAATGTGAGGATGCCCTGACTCATGAAGTGTGGTCTCGCTGACTCATCACTAGGTATTCTAACAATCGCACGTATGGCCCTTTTCTGCATCCGAAACGCGCGCGCCCATAGCTCGGTGATCACTCTGAAATATAGTATCTATGTGAAAAACCGGGTCGGGTTTTCAGTCTAATATTAGTGAGAAGTTCAATAACACCGAAGTTGATTGTTCTGTTTTATTTTACCACCACCATCGGCTACCTAATCACATAATTGTCTCAAATCAGTTGGTAGTTCTGCCTTCTGCGCTGTAGTTCGATTGTTCGATTCTCACCAAAAAAAAATGTTTGACTCCATGCAACTTAGTGACATAAAAAAATCATTCAGCCAATAACAAATCCAGAGACAAAAAGATTGAAAACTTTTTTAATCTGAACCGCGCCGCGTCCTCTTCCACATCATGCCCAGACCGCGCCTAGACTTAGGTAGCAGTAAGCGATGCGTGTTAGAACAAGACCTACAAGATAGGTAGGTACTGGCCAGTATGAATTGTAGTTTGTCACAGCTGTCCGCTAGCCTTCCAATCACCTAAACATATCGGGTATCGGAGATTGTAGCATGTAATAATACGCTTTGGGACATGTGAAATGGAACTACTAGCGTAGCATTACGAATCTTTGTCTTTACTAAGAAATTCCACCTCGCATTGCTGTGTTCCGGACGAGTGTGGGTGCCGGTGAGGTTAAAGGCATGAGATTTACATCCCTGTATCAAAGCGTTACGGACTTGGGTCTTCTCATATTTGGGAGGGGAGGATCTGAGTCATATTGTTGTTGTTTACGGGTGTTGCTAACCACACACACCAATTGTGCGATTAGCCCGTTTCACCGCGTTATCTTAATATATATAAATTACGTGTCACGATGTTTGTCCGCGATGGACTCCTAAACTACTTAACCGATTTTAATCAAATTTGTACACCGTGTGCAGTTTGATCCAACTTGAAAGATAGGATAGCTCACATCTCAATTTATGATCGCAATATTATCATATGACAAAAACGTTAGCCACAGCAACGCGTGGCCGGATCAGCTAGTATTTATATAATAAACCACTGACTGTTTTACATCAAAAAGAACTTTACAAAAACAAATAAGTATTTATTGTTTTACCTACTTATTATCAAATAATTTGTGCAATCAAATATTCATAATATATGGATGGATCTATATTTTTATTAATAGAGACAGAATAAATGACTGTTGTCTAAATCTTAATATATATAAATTACGTGTCACGATGTTTGTCCGCGATGGACTAAACTACTTAACCGATTTTAATCAAATTTGTACACCGTGTGCAGTTTGATCCAACTTGAAAGATTGGATAGCTCACATCTAAATTTATGATCGCAATATTATTTTATTGCAAATTATTTGTCTATTATTTGACAGTCACAATTAAAAACGTTAGCCAGAGCAACGCGTGGCCGGGTCAGCTAGTTACATATATTGGTGTGTGAATATGACTCCGCCCTTTTTTGTCAAAATAAAACACATTTGTTCGCTTACAAAATTAAAAAAAAATTATTGAAAGTATGCTCCATCTGCAGCTACAACCTTCACCCATCGTTCAGGTAGTTTTCGTATTCCTTGCTGGAAGAAGTCCTGGTCTTTTGAGCTTATCCAGTTGTCAATCCAAATTTTGATACTTTCACATGAAGTAAACTTTTCTCCAGTAAGGTCTGTCTGCATCGTCCGGAATAGGTGGTAATCCGAAGGAGCTATGTCTGGTGAATATGGCGGGTGGGGTAACACTTCCCAGTCCTGTCCCTCTAAATATCTTTTTACGACTTCTGCGGTATGCGGTTTGGCATTGTCATGCTGAAGAACTAATTTGTTATGTCTATTCACCCATTCTGGTCGTTTTTCTTCTATGGCTCGCTTCAAACGCATTAGTTGTCGTCGGTAAACTTCTCCATTAATAGTTTCAGAGGGTTTGAGCAACTCATAATATACAATACCTTTCTGATCCCACCAAATACAGAGCATGACCTTGGCACAGTGAATATTTATTTTTGGCTGTGATGGGCCTGGTTCGCCTGGTTTCACCCAAGCTTTTTTGCGTTTAGGATTTTCGTAGTGTATCCATTTTTCGTCTCCTGTGACTATCCGATGCAAAAATCCTTTTCTTTGCTGTCTTTGAAGCAGCATTTCACAAATGGTTTTCCGACGTTCCATGTCTCTTTCTTTTAAATCATGTGGAACCCAGTAACCGGCTTTTTGAATCATTCCCATCATTTGTAAACGCTTTGCAACAGTTGAACGATCAACATTTAATGCTGCAGCTAATTCTGATTGAGTTTGGCAAGAATCTTCCGCCAATAATGCTTCCAATTCAGCATCTTCAAATTTTTTTGGTGGTTTTCCATGTTCTTTATCCTCAGTACTAAAATCGTTATTTTGAAATCGTCGAAACCATTCCTTGCAAGTTGTATTAGACGGAGCATGCTCACCATAAATCTCCACAAGCAAACGATAAGTTTCCGCTGCAGTTTTCTTCGCAATAAAATAATGTAATAACACTTCCCGCAAATGACGTTTATTTGGAATAAAAACCGACATTTTCGAAAAGGTGAAAACAATTGTTGCTTACACTTCAACCAAATATCATAAAATGCGTTAGATAGCTGACATTCAGTACTATCGAATACAAGTATGGTCATTTATTAGTACACGTAAACAATACTAAAAACGACATCTGTTGAGAAAGGGCGGAGTCATATTCACACACCAATAAAATCCACACATTCCATAATTTGTTCATATTTTCCACCCCAAAGGCGATGACAAGTATCATCCTTCTCTTTCTTTCCAATTAGCATCTCGAGGTCTAGTGCTCTCTGCAATAAGAGCATCAAAGAAATAATTGGCGGTGTATTATTAATTCTAGGAACAAGCTCGCATAATCAATCTTAGTCCAAGCTATATTTATTCGTCATAAAACCACTCTGAGTTTTCTTATAATCTGTATCATGTGCTATAAATACTTCTAGTAGATTATTTACTCTATGGCTCCTACCACGGTTCTCGTACTAGATCACAATATGTACTTCAAATAGTAGTACAACTTATCACAAAAGACCCGCAGAGTAGGGTTGCCACGTAATAGTTTATAACTTGAAATATCTGTTGGCGTGCTTTGGCAGCAAAATTCGTATGCCGTTACGGCAAGGACGCTTTCTTATGCCGTCATTTTCTCATCTACCGGGCATCCCGTGACGGCTAACTTTTTTTAACCCACTCAAATTGGAGTAAAAGTCATGCAATACACATGCCTATTGCAATAGCACATGCCACTCTTGACGCAGGAGTAACGAGGGGTTTTTTGTCTTTTCCCTTCGATTAGTAAATTAGGGTTGCTACAAACACATTAATAAAAAAAACTTGCTAATTGATTTTAAAATGAAATAAACCGACTTCTATATCATCATAATTTTTTATGTTAATAAAAATACAAAATGAATGGGCCCACCTTAGAAGAATACCCTATAAAATTAAAAAAGAAACCTATATAATATTATACTTTTTTTTAAGTCGGTCAAAAACATGAAAACAGTGTAATGAACATGTAAATTGCTTATTTACGGAGCCCAAGGAGATTTTTTTACGTGTCCAAACGATGCCTAATATC
Source organism: Aplocera efformata (assembly GCA_921293045.1). Lineage (NCBI taxonomy): Eukaryota > Metazoa > Arthropoda > Insecta > Lepidoptera > Geometridae > Aplocera > Aplocera efformata. The sequence continues at coordinate 2,050,245 of OV121054.1, read as the reverse complement.
TAAAAGAATAAAATGGGTTTGAGTTTGAGTTTGTAAGGAATAGTAGTTCCATCCATGCGTTGATTATTTAATCTGTGGCGAAAAAAATTGAAGATACAAGCCTCTTGAATAGGATCTAGAAACTACTGTAACTTTCAAGTATATTATTGGAATCCTACATAATTAATATTGATGATATGCTATATGAGTAATTAATTAACCCCGCTTTTCTATCCTGTATATAGTATACCATCATCGAACTCAATGATATCAATGATCTCTATCTTCCTGGATAAACGTGATAATGAAATTATATATTACTCATATTATCATAAATAATTTATTTATTCAATTAGCTAGCAACCCTGCCAATCACTGTATACCTAACCTACGTCTAGTCTAGTTCTTTCTATCTCACGGTCATTGCCCTGATTGCGTATCGTTTGTCCTATAAATATAATAATTAAATTTATATAAGAAGATATTAATGAGAGATAAGCGAATTGCAAAACCGTTTGACATAATTGGAATAATTTCGCACCTACAGAGTTTTATCACTACATAGTATAAAACAAAGTCGCTTTCTCTGTCCCTATGTCCCAATGTATGCTTAAATCTTTAAAACTACGCAACGGATTTTGATGCGGTTTTTTTCAATAGATAGAGAGATTCAAGAGGAAGGTTTATCTGTATAATACACTAGCAAGTCATCCCGGCTACGCACGGGTAGTTTATGATACAACACTGATGCTTTACTAACCGTGCGAAGCCGGGGCGGATAACTATAATTAGTTAACTAGTTAACTAGTTAACTATAATTTAAGTTTAAAATGCTATGCCTTACCTAATCAAAATTTATAGGCAGCAGCTCCCCGCGGCAGGGCGGTATGCGAGTGCATTTTCCCACGCAAAACAAAATGGAGGACCGGAGTCGTTTTGCTGTTATGGGTGGCAGTAACCAATTAATATCAGGTGTCCCGTCACTTTACCCAAACAAAAACCGTTGTCTTCGATCTTTGGATCAAAAACCCTGAAAATGACGTAAATTCTCCTTAACCTCTTTCGAACTTGAAACGGAAATTGTGTTTATTCATTAAACAAACCTACTTTTAGTGATATTCGCAAACACACGCAATACTAACATTGATCTTGTGGACATAACAATTTGTCCATCTGTAGTCTGGCCTCACAGGCCAGTTGGTTGTAGCTCTGCGCTATGCGTTGTAGGCCATGGGTTCCATTCAAACTCAATGTATGTATTTATTATATAATTATTCTATCAGTTATCTAGTTCTCATAGTACAAGCTATGTTTAGTTTGGAGATATAGCGCAGTATATAATATCCGTGAATATTTATTTATTTATTCTTAGACGAGTGTTGAATATTACACGTACACTGAAAACATTACAACTTTAAATATATGAACAAGTGCTTAAACAAAGTTGCAATATTCAGTGGCGCCGCAGACAACAGAAATAGTCCAGACCTGAGACATACCATTCTCATTGAATTATAATGGACTGATTAAAAAAAAACGATTTCATTACTTTCTGCCCAAGACTTCTATTTAAAGAAAAAACCTCCGAATCGGTCTACAATGGGCGAAGAAAAAATTACCGGAAAGCAAAATACGTAATTTCGTTTACTTGGATTACATATTATATTACACTTCCACACTTTAAATCAATAGATTTAAAAACTATGAAATTGAAATTTCTATTGGACCAATCTGAAGTTATATACATTGAAATATAAAAACGATATTTTGCCAACGAACATAAATTGTCGGTTGAAAAGTATCGTGAAAATATATTGAGGTAACGTCAGTTGCATCTAGAATATAGATAATAAAAAATTACCATAGCGACATTGATATCTGTCAAAAACGCACATACATTTTTGGACGGCATCTACGGTAATCTTTCTCCTTATGTTAGTTGATTACTGTAAATCAATCAGCAGGTATAAAATGGTATACTTGGGGTAGGACCGTCATTTATCCACTGGGGCCGCGGAAGAGTGCAAGCCGTTCCCGTAGACCCAGCAATGGGCGTCTAGAAGGGACCGTGGTGTTTTTAGCCGTTAAGAATCCGGCATAACCCGTCCAACGTCCCCAGGGGGGGCGGGTACGGATGAAGGTTTTCCCCGCGAAAAAAAAAGTGCCTTCATTTATCCGTAAGAAAAAACCACACGTAGCTGTACCGCGCAAACGGCAGTGGAATAATAATTGTACTATTTACTTCATCATTCATAAGGGTATTAAGTCTGAACTCAAAAGTCATTCAGAGTTTGAATTCAAAAGTTATTCATGCTATAAATAATTTATCATATTTAAACAGCTGTTGCGAAAAAACTTTCAGGTCCATTGTCATAAAATATTTATTCATAGCATCTGTACACATATTATTATCTGTACACATCTATCTGTATCATATATTATCTGTACACATATCAAAACATTACTAGGTAACTGGAAAAGTCTATAAGGATGTCCTGATAATAAAATTATGATCGAGTGATCTTCGTTCAAATCGAAACGTTCTATTCTATCATTTTATTAACTAGCGACCCGCACCAGCTTCGCACGGTTAGTAAAGCATCAGGGTCGTATCAGAAACTACCCGTGCGAAGCCGGGGTGATTTGCTAGTGTATTATACATATAAACCTTCCTATTGAATCACTCTATCTATTAAAAAAAACCGCATCAAAATCCGTTGCGTAGTTTTAAAGATTTAAGCATACATAGGGATATAGGGACAGAGAAAGCGACTTTGTTTTATACTATGTAGTGATTTGGTACCATAGTGGAAGTGTAGTGTACAAGTTAGTGGAAGAGTACAAAATATAACTCTTTTCAGATCATCTTAAGATGGACTTTCCAAAAGTAACACTTGTATCAATCAACTTATAATAAAACTAACTGTTCCCCGCGACTGCATACGTGTGAAAAAATTTTAATGCGCGGAACCCTCATTCTTCTTCTAAACTAAAAATAGCTTATGTATAAAGTCCCGACCAAATCGATCCAGCTACTTCTAAGATTAGCTGGAACAAACAGACAGACGGGCAGACAGACAAAAAATTTAAATAATGTTTTTTTTCTTATAAATACTGTGTATACTTTCAAATGCGTTTTAGTAAAAATCTGTTATTCTGTCATTACAAAAAGACACCAATTTTATTTAGTTGTACCGATGTCAAAAAAGTTCAAACTCAGTAAAAAATTTACGTTTTTGTTTCCAGATGTTCGGTACCGGAATGTGACGAGGACCCGTACATCATCAATTACACAATACCACAAGACAGCGCCGGAGTGCGGGCAAAGTGCGTCCGATACGCTCCAACCAGTAATACCACTGCGAACGGCACTTTCTGTTCCCCACACTACTTTGATACGTCAAGGGAGATTGAATGCGAGTCTTTCGTGTATTTAGAACATCATTCCATAGTCAAGGAAGTAAGTTTTCAACCGATACATAGAGAAAAAGGAAAACGAATTGTTAAAATTCGGTTGAATTTTCTTTAATTTGTTACCTCAGATCTCCGTCATTATTTGACTGATTTAGAATTATTTTTCTTAGAAAAAGTATGCTTTATAGAAGGTACCATACAAAATTCATCAAAATCGGTTCAAAACAAGGGTGTAAGTATTAATGTCATTACAACTTCTAAATTTTAACTAACAGACGCTTACGAATAGCGCTATAAATTTGTTAACTTGAATTGAAACACTTTTTTTCCAACTGTACCTTCCATTGTTTACGTGGAATCGAAGAATTACGTGCATAGCGAAACATTTTAGTGTATATTTTTCGAGTCGAGCATAGCGGGACTAATCAATATCATGAGTCATAAGAACTTATTGCTACCTAAAGTAGATATATAGCTCATTCTGTTATTAACATGATGTCCTACTTATAACCATTAGTAGCAGTAGAACTTGCGCCAAGTTCGTCCGGAGAGGTACTGCCACCACACCTGGAATCTGCCGCCAAGCAATAGTGCTCGCATTATTGTGTTCCGGTGGAAGGGTGTGGGTGCCGGTGAAATCACATGCGCATTAGACGTATCCCCGTCTCGGGTTATGGACTCAGTGTAAGGCCCAAATCTTGTATTGAGTCGCATTACTGTTGTCATGGGCGGGACTCACCACATACCACCCGGTGGGCCCTAAGCTCGTTCCGTCAGATATTCGCATTAAAAAAAAAATTGCCTAACTTAATATTATAAACGCGAATGTGAGTTAGTTTTTTTGTGTCGCTATTACGCCTTAACTACTCAACCGATCTTCATTAAACTTTGCATACACGTTACACGCAACAGACATCCAGAAATTATATAATACAGGTTTTTATTATAACAACAATAACGCGAGCGAAGCCATAAGCAAAAGCTTGTATTCTTTAATAATCCAAGCACCTACTCATGTTTAATAATACCCGGCATATCATGCATGTTTTGCAATTTTTCCATCTCAACTTAACGTTTACGTAATTGATTTCTGACACGTGATAGATTTATTTTACATCCCACGCCTTGGAAACTGAAAACTTTCACAATTTTAATATTCTTTTTTGTAACTAACTCTGGTGTAGGATATTTAAGTCACCCTAAGGCCTTTAACGTTGCTTTTCGCCGAGACCGACATTAGTCCGACAGTTTTATAAACTCCCAGTCTATACAACTTCCCTTGGAATGGTTCTGTATTTCTTATTCTAAAATCTGGCTTTTGGGTACTGTGTGTGATTTCGGGATTTAGATTTTGTTACTGTAAGGAAACTTGAGAAACTTCATATTGTTCTTCTTCTGGGCCCGACATCTTAACGAACCCACCGGAGGACGGAAACGCTCATTTCAAATGCCACTAAATTTACACCCATCAAACTACAGACACAGCGTAAAATTGCTTGACTTACATGATTTGTCATAAACATCAAACTTTACCAAGAGCGCTTCATACACAGCTTCTTCTCTGTATACTTCGTAATCTTTCTTTTCTATAACAATGTTACCATACTCAAATTTGAAAATAATACAAAATTAGCGTTGTCACAATAAAGTATATTAATTATATTAATTAAATAAGCAATGCAACAGGCATTGACACAATCAGAGAATTGAAACGTAATGAAATATTATAACTTAAAAGGTAAATTTTCAGAATTGTATTTAACGCAAAAGCCACTTTAAATAACGAATAATCAAATCGAAACGTTCTCGTGTGTTGTAGGTATTGTATTAGGAGTACAAATAAGTTTCCGCCGTTTTTTAACACAAATTAAATATTTATTGTAGAAGAACGGTAATATAAATTTATTCAAAATATTGCCCATCACTTGCAACCACTTTTTCCCATCTCTCAGGCAGCATTCGAATCCCACGTCTGAAGAACTCCTTGTCTTTTGAGGTTATCCACGAATCAACCCAATTTTTGGTATCCTCATAAGATGTGAACCGCTGCGCCGTCAGAGCATGTGCTACGGACCGGAACAGGTGATAATCGGACGGTGCAATGTCTGGTGAATACGGCGGGTGGGGTAACACTTCCCAATCAAGTGTTTCCAAGTACTTTTTCACGGGAGCCGCAACATGTGGACGAGCATTGTCATGCAGAAGAATCATTTTTTCGTGTCTAGAATAGTATTGAGGGCGTTTTTCCTTCAGAGCTCGGCTCAATCTCATCAATTGTGTTCGATAGAGGGCTCCAGTAATTGTTTCGCTCGGATTAAGCAACTCATAATACACTACACCTAGCTGATCCCACCAAATACACAGCATATCGTAAATTTTTGGCCTTCCACTGCGATCTTTGTCTTCTACGTCGAAATCACCGTTTTTAAACTTTTGAAACCACTCTCGACACGTTCTCTCACTCAAAGCAACCTCACCATATGCTTCTACGAGCAATCGATGCGCCTCAGCAGCAGATTTCTTTAAATTAAAGAAGTAAACTAATATTTCCCGCAAATGACGCTTACTTGGCTCAAATTTTGACATTTTCAACTTATAAAAATTATATTTTACCAATATAAAATCAATGATATTAATAGGTTATGTTGTTCTTGAATGTCCAAACTATTTTTTAAGCCGGTTATCATCTGCGAAAGCTAACCGAAACTCCGTGCCGCGCCATCTACAATAAAACGGCGGAATCTTATTTGTACTCCTAATAATAAACAAGAAATTCCACCATTTGTATCCTTACAACGGTTGAGTAGGAATCTATGAGCGTACAGTAAACTTCAAAAGAACAGCTTTTCAATTGAAGGGTCCTGAAAGTGGGACAAAGGGTAACAGAAGGGAAATCAACGCTTCTGCATTCCTAAACCCCTTTGTTTAAATTATTTCTATTAACAGAAATCGTTGTCCCTAGCTACACTGTATTTCAATGTTCATGACAGATGTCAGACGTTTTCCTGTCTTGAGTCAGAAATCCAAAAGTCAAAAGTCAAACTCATTTATTCCTTTAGATCTCAAGTATCATTTAGACACGTCAAATTTTACACATGCATGTACACATATTCGTGAGCATATAACGTGTCACAGGAACTCCCCAGGCACATTACATGCACACAGATATGTCCACAATCGATAGTCAAACAATGTAGTGCCAAAAATCCCATAGAAAAATGTGAATTCAGTTCTTCCCTTTTACAAACCTTGTGCTTACAATTACAAACAACAACAAAAAGAATTGGCCAAGTAGTTGCAACCGTTCTGAAGAGATGCACTTATACCATCGGCAATTGTTTTCTATTTAATAGTAGGAATCATTACTGACATCTAAATGACAAATCAGAGCAAGACAAAAGACAAATAAATAGGACCACGAAAAAACCGCCACACAATTTGAAGGTAGATTTTTTAAATTATTTACCTGACTTATCTTATGTATATTTTTAGCATATATTTAGCTTGTAGCTAGAATGTAGCTTGTAGCTTGAATGGCTTGATGGATTTTAGCTTGAAAGTGACATCATCAAAATTATAAAAATTAAAATGTCCGATCTTTGGCGCCATATTATATGTCATAAAGAAATGTTTTTCCTCTAAATATCAAAACACATATTTTATAAATGGCTTACAAAAACATATACAACTTATATTTACAAATGTAATTTGGAACTTTTCGCGCAGACGGGGTTTTTTCATTAATTCCTTGTTTATCCATCCATTTTTCATGGCCATTGTGAATACATGTTAGGATTTCCATGCAATAATATGTGCACGTTTATTTACATTATGCTCGAGTAATTCCGCAGTAAGATTAGTCGCAGCATGATTACTGTGACAATTTGCAAGTGTAATTACAATAACTACATTGTATGTAACTACAAATTATGTACCTACCAAATAATACGAATGTATTAAGTTATCAGCGTGATTAACGTTCCGTTCTTGTTGGGAACAAGCAATTACTAGTGTATATTTAACACTAAAAATTTGTAGACAATCAGTAGATCTCTTTTAATTAAAAAAAATTGTTCTAAACCTAAAATTTTAGTATCAATGCATCACTAGACATCAAAATTGGTTTAATGTTAATAATCTCGCTATAAATTCTGACAAATCTAAATATGTAAGATTTTACGTAACTACCAATAATAGTAATAATTAATTATTTACATTGTCTGCAATTTAATTTACATTATTCACCATCTAAAGATCCTAGGTATAACTGTAGACTATTAAGTTGCAATGGGGTACAGTAAGATTTACACGAATATATTGTAATATACGGTTTAAAGTGTAATATCTACGGTATATACGGTTTAAGAGTGGTGGCCCAGGGGCACAAACGCCGACTTTCAATCTGAAGGTCGCTGGTTCAAACCCACACGTGCACCAATGAGATTTTTCACTTGAAAAAATTTATGTGCGCAATACCACGTTCTCAAAACGTTGACGGAAAACATCGTGAGGAAACCGGCATGTCTTAGAACCAAAAATTCGACGACATGTGACATCTACCAATCCGGATTGGGCTCCCGTGGTAGATCAGAGCCCATTCACTCTCAATTATTGAGAGTAGGCCGGTGTCCCTGCAGTGGGAACATTAGAGGCTGGTACGGTATACGGTTTAAAGTGTAGTAAGTCGCGGGCAAAAGCTAGTTAAATCCTAACTAAAATTACGAGTGCGAAAGCGACTTTCTTTTTTTGTTGCGCTTTCACGCCTCAACCACTGAACCGATTTTAAGAATTCTTTCACCAATGAAAAGCTACATTATCAACGAGTAACATATGTTATATTTCATCCCCGTATTCTCACGGGTCCCCACGAGAACGGGAACTACGCGGGTGAAACCGCGGGGCGCAGTTAGTAAAATATATTGGCTTTCAGTTCGACCTGGCCTGCCAAGACTGGAAGCGGTCCCTGGTGGGTACGGTCCACAACGCTGGTTTCTTCGTCTCCATCCCCCTGACTGGATTGATCGCCGACAAGTATGGCCGCCTGCCCGCTCTCGTGTTCGCGATGGTAGCCAATGGTGTCTTTGGCCTAGTCCGCGCCTTGTCCGTCAACTACGACATGTTTGTGGTCTTCGAATTCCTGGAACCGGCATTGGGATCTGGAGTCTACACCGCTGCTTTTGTGCTAGGTAAGTCTTGACTTTCCCAATATCACATTGCCAAAAAAAAAGTGTACACACTCATACCTCTGCACTAGGATTCCCTGTATCGCAGATAGCAAGGACAAACTCAGCAACACTAGACAAACCCAAGACCCGAGAACAAACTTCATGCTCACCACACATAGTATGACCCCCGTGGTATATCTTTCTTTCGTTCATACATGAATGTATGATACCAAAAAAAAAATATTATGATTGCACGTGCGCATACCCAACGGAAACTGCAACAATAATAGAAAATTGACGTGATCAGTGGAGTATTACGGCATTGCTTGATAGCTAATTGAAGTTTATATGTTGTATAAAATTCTTTCGCTATGTTTCAAAACATAACACGCCGCTATGCAATGCTGTAGTGACGGAACGAGCCACCTGGTGGTAAGTGGCGACCCCCGCCCATGGCAGTAATGCTACTCAGTATAAGATTTGGATCATACACTGAGTTGAATTCATCCTGCTGCGTCCATCACCCGAGACGGGGATGATACGTCTCATGCGCATGAGATTTCACCAGACACCCTTCCACCGGAACACAGTAATGCGAGCACTACTGCTTGGCGGTAGATTCTAGATGTGGTGGCAGTACCTCTCTGGATGAACTTGGCACAAGTTTTACTGCTACTTTTGGTTGCTCCTTTACCACCACCCAGGGGGTACACACCTACTGATGCGAGCAACATGACCCCCCAAATCATCCTAATCAATAAACTTAATAAATAAACCACTTGTGTGATTTGATTACTTATATATAGCGGGCAAAGCTGTGAGCATCAACTTGTATCAAATAATAATCTAAATTGCGTATGAAACTCGATCAAATGTTATCATAACGGAGGTTCTTGGTTGCTATTTCCAGAGAAAGGTTGCAAAGCCAACATAGCCTAATTAGTAGTTAGTATACAAGTTCATCGTTTGCTTAGGACTAAATATTAAACTAATTTTGCTTGATATTTGCACAAATATTAAACTACTGTTGACATTGTCGGATATACTGTGGTTTTTATAGTTAGATTTATTAATTAAGTGTTGATAAATTAATAGTTTTTTGGTATTTACCCTTGCTAATTAACGTACCTTAGTAATTAAGTGCTATATAAGAATTTCGATGCTTAGTTTGAAGGTAAATGGCGCTGTGTGCATTTATTATTATCCATTAATATTTAGCCGACCCCACTGACGTCCTGTCTTGAAAATACGACCTAACAGTAAGCTGCCAAACGAAATTTACACACGTAATACTAAAACACCCGTGACCCGCGGTTCCCCGGGATCAAAAGTAGCCTATGTGTTAATCCAGGGTATAAGTTATCCTGATACCAAATTTCATCTGAATCCGTTGAGCCGTTTGAGCGTGAAAGAATAACAACCATACACACACACTCACACAGAGAGACAAATGCATACAAACTTTCGTATTTTTATGTGTGATAAAACTATTGCAAACAAATCATGCCAAACATGCGCACGTAATTTCAAAAAACCCGTGACCCGCGGTTTTTCGGGATCAAAAGTATCCAGGATATAAGTTATCCTGATACTAAATTTCATATGAATCCATTGAGCCGTTTGAGCGTGAAGGAGTAACAAACATACACACACACACAGAGAGACACATGCATACAAACTTTCGTCTTTTTATGTGCGATAAAAACTAATATCAACTATTGCAAACATATCAAAACAAGAAATAGGCAAATCGGTCCTGTAGTTATCAATTGATGCTCTTACCATTGAACATTATTTCTATTTATAGATTTATATTTTAAACTACAAAAAAAACTGCTTAGTTTCACAGTCACCCACTTGGCCTTCATTTAATCGGCTCATCGCTTTACTAATGACGTTTTTTACTAACATCCGGCGACTGTTTTTAATTGACAAATCACTGAATCAACTTGAAAACCCCAGTTACTTTTTATAACTCAGAGGCATAATGAAGTATCAATCTCTAATGTTCCCACTGCAGGAACAACAGCATACTCTCTATAATTGAGAGTGAATGGACTATGATCTACCACGGAATCCCTATCCGGATTTATAGATGTCATGTCTACGATTTTTTGTTATAAGACATACCGGTTTCTTCACGATGTTTTCATACACCGCTTCGAGAACTGGTATTGCGCTAATTAATTTGAACCTGCGACTTCTAGATTAAAAGTTGGCGCCTGCGCCTCTGGACCACCGCGCTCGAAGCATCTTGATTTGCCAATATTACTGTTATATCACAAAAGATGCCACACTTTCTGTCTTCAAGCCACTAAACCACACATTCCGCTTTGCCAATCTATTCTTGTTTTTTCTAGGCTTAGAGCTGGTTGGACCAAAAGGCAGAGTATTAGTCAGCCTCCTCTTCAACTCCATGTTCATCCTCGGTGGTGTGTCTGTCACACTCCTCGCGTGGTGGTTACAAAACTGGAGATACCTACTCTTCATTATCTACACGCCTTCCGTCTTCGGGTTCATCTACATCTGGACCCTGACTGAAAGTTTCCGATGGCTTTTCAGCAAAGGAAGATACGAGGAAGGAGTCAACGTTCTATGCAGGGAAGAGAAGATGAACAATGTTTCCATCCCCAAATCATATTACGCCCAAGTGGAAAAACTAGCGATGAAGCAGCGTGACGAGAGGAAATGCCTTTCGAAAGAACAAGACAAGTCTACCTTCAACCAATTGCTGGAATCCCCGATGATTTGGAAGAGACTGTTCACCTGTTCCTTCCTCTGGATCTCGTCTACTCTGGTCTACTACGGGCTGTCTATCAACGCTATAGAGCTGTCAGGGAACAGCTATCTGAATTATATCGTGGTGATTGTGATCGAGGCGCCAGCGAATGTGTGCAAGATGATCTTCTTGGACAAATATGGGAGGAAGAAGGTCATAGCGTTGGCATATTTAATGACAGCGCTGATATTGATCAATTATGGTTTTGTGCCAGGTTAGTTTATTTCCTAGATCTTTGAGTAGTTCTGTCAATCACATAATGCTTTTATTTAGATTTTATTTTTTACAGCTGGAAACTGGTCTATCCTTCTGTACCTCGGAGGAAAATTCTTCATCACCCTTGCGTACAACTCGTTATACGTGTTCGCGGCTGAAGTGTTCCCGACCAACTATAGAACATCACTACTAGCCATGTGCTCTACAATTGGCAGGATTGGTTCTGCGTTTGCACCACAAACGCCGTTATTGGTAAGACTTAAAGATTTAAGATTTTATTTTATTCAGCAAAACCCACACTTCAATCAATTTTCAATTGTCAATTTTCGACCAGTGAGTCTACCGTCATTAGCCATCTGCTCTGCCATCGGCAGGATTTGTGCCACGTTTGCTCACAAACGCCTTTACCTGATAAGAATTAAGTGTTTAATTATTAATTTGTTTATTATGCCCTTGGGACAACTGACGTCAACTTTTAATCCTAAGGTCGATGGTTCAAATGCAAAAGTAATCTACGAAATTTTCGCATGAAAAATTTATGTTATTTACCAAAAAGTTTCAAACGATGTGACATCTACCATTTGGCTTTCCGTAGTTCAAAGTCATTCACTATCACTTGTTGAGAGTAGACCTTCTAGACTACATTAGAAGCTGATTATTCTATGTGGTATAGCATAATCTCCATTGTATCACAATTACTTTACATTCTAATTATTCCTAGCGTCAACACTAGCGAAATGCCCATTACCGTCAGTCTCTCAAACTTTACAACTTTTGACCTTCTTCAAACTTGCATCCATCCACAGGCTAGATACTACGAATACCTACCAACAATAATCTTCGGCATCATGTCCGCCATTTCCGGTTTCCTGGTCCTGACACTTCCGGAAACCCTGAACACGAAGCTGCCTGACACGCTGCAAGAGGCGCAAGATCAGGACAAGAAAGTGCCTCTTGAAAAGGAGAAACAACCAGATACTGGTGAAAGTGTAAAGACGAGGCTTTGAACAGAGATTTTTTAAAGTTAGAACATTCTAGGCGATTTCTTAAATAAGCGATTGATACACAGAACAACTGGACAATTGTACAAAACAAAAATCAAAATGTGTTCCATGTCAAAAAATACAAATCCCTGTAGGAAAAACATATGGGATTGTTATTCTTGTATTATTTTATTATTGATTTAATATTATTATATTAGTTATTATTATATATTCTTTATTATTATAAATTCCATCAAAAGTTGTTAATAGTTAAATGATGATCACAAATGAGGGTAGAACAACAATCTGCGCATTGTCTTGATACACAATTTAACAATCAACAGTCAAACAGCTGGAAATATACCATAGGAAAAACACTTTCAGTTTTTCCACAATTTCAGAATATTACCCCGAGTTTTCAAAAAAAATGTTTTATACTTATTACGAAATAGAAATCAGCCAAATCACTCGAACCATTTACGATTCTTTGCGAGAGTAACGCTCCAATTGCCAAGCGTTTGTCTCATAAAAACTCGAATTTTTATATTATATAACTGTAAAACTTTTTTTAAGTAACATAATTTTATACTAAATACAAATATGGTTAAGATAATGTAGATGTAGGATTAATTGTGTATTTATATTCCTTGACGTAATTGTAAACTAAGTTTAAAATGCATGTAATATGCGCATGCAACAATTATTTATTTTAAGTTAGTTAGATAAATACTATTTAATTATTATTTTTTTTAATTAATATCTATTTTGTTGCCCCAAGAATTGTATAATACAAAAAGTGTAATAAATGGTTCATTACATATTTAACAAGACAAAATTTATGTTTATGGTTTAGGCATTTTTTGTATAAACCCGAAAGGCTCGTGATTTTAATATAAGTTTTGTGTTCCATTAAAGATCTAACAAATTAACAATTTCAAATTTCAAATTAAAATCCTTTTCCAATAAATTATTTTGTATATTAAATTACGGATTTCCCATATACATCGACGTATCAATAGACATAAAGATTAAAGGTATATAACTGATGAATATAAAAAAAAGTTTTGAATTAAATACATACGCGATGTGGATCCGTAATTATAACTAACAAATAATTAAATGTATGTTATAAATAAAATTCTCAGTTTTTTGTGTCCAATTGGCACTGCTTTAATCTTATTGAAATGTATGAAATATTTATTATATAACAATGTGTTTGTTTAAAAATAAGATTACCTTCATTATTAAGCTTAACCATCAAATTAAAAAAATATATTTTTGTTTTGATGACCCTGAAAATGATTCCAAGAATCTCCACCACCGCACCACACTCTCGTACAGAGAGAAGAGATCGTAGCAAACGTAATAAGTTCTTTAGATTATCCAAGTTAAGCCACTCTCAGTCTGGTCTGAAGACCAGACCCACCCTCACATAAAATATAAGTGGTAAGTGGCGACCCCCGCCCATGACAACAGTAATGCGACTCAGTATAAGATTTGGATCTTACACTGGGTCGCACTCATCCTGCTGCGTCCATCACCCGAGATGATACGTCTCATGCGCATGTGATTTCACCGGCACCCACACCCTTCCACCGGAACAAAGTAATACGCCACTACTGCTTGGCGGCAAACTGTGGCAGTACCTCTCCGGACGAACTGGGCACAAGTTCTACTGCTTCTTTTGTTCTTTTAGCACCACCCAGGAGGTACGTGTAGGGAATCAAAGGGTACACACCTACGGACGCGAGCAACTGAACCCGATATCCTTAAATAAGTATCCTTCTACATCTAATTCTGGGTGGGGATGAGTGACGTCCCGCATAGGGGTGTATTGTGCATTGTCCCCCGTTGTTAACTATACCCTACCCTAGCCATCCCAACTCCTTCATGTACCGGAGAAGGACTCCGCGTTGTCCACTCTAAGTTATTATTATTATACATGGTCACACAGTGTAATCTAGATCCAAAATAAGCATAGCTTACTAATTCCTCAGAGATTCGATATGATAATGTAAGTCCTAAGGGAATCCTCTCCTAGTTATTGTTAACTAGCTGCGTCCCTCGGTGTTACCCGCTGTTTTCCGCCAAAAAAGTAGCCTATGTGTTAATCCAGGATATAAGCTATCCTGGTACCAAATTTCATCCAAATCCGTTGAGCCATTTGAGCGTGAAGGTGGAACAAATATACACACACATACAAACTTTCGCCTTTATACTCGTAATATAAGTAAGATATACTCATGGTTATTTCACACAGCGCCATCCAGCATATTAAGACCCAGATCCCGATTAAACATCTATTTTTGCAACACAAATGCTTATTCTGGGTGGGAATCAAACCCACAATCTGCAGACAGAAGGAAGCGCTACTAACTGACCTGTGAGGCAAGTCGAATAATAGAAATATAAATTGTAATAAAAATTACGTTAACAGCATTAGGATTCCCTGTGTCGCAGGTGGCATGGAAAAACACAGAAACACAAGACAAAGACCCGAGAACAATCTTAACGGTCATCACACAAAATCTACCCCGGAAATCGAACCCATACCCCTGGCTTCAGGGCAGGAGTAATTACTAAACCACGGACCGTCCATTATTTTCAAATAAGTACCATCCTGTGTACTAATGGCTATTTCATCTGACATTTAGTTCCCATTAAGTCATCTGAATGGGTACTTCCCATAATTATGCGTGAAGTCATATTCTCATTGTGTCTTTAATCACTCTCACATCGAAGTAAAATTATTCTAAACATGGTGATTGCGCAAGTTGATTGCTATTATTTTACAAATTGTGCAGTTAAATTCCATCTATCGACGTAAGTGCTGGAATTTGTGATAATAACCACAGATTAAATATGCGGCTTGCAAAACTTAAACGTTTTTAGAGTAGTTTTTTTTCATGTGACACGACAGGTTGACGCCCCATCTGATGTTCAGTGGTTGCCGTGGTCCTTTAGATCTCAAGTAACGTTTGGACACGTCAAAATTTACATACGAGTCACAGGAGCTCCTTAGACATATTAGACACACAGATATGTCAAATTATAGTCAGTATTTGTGTTTTAGCTAGTCCCAGTATCGCTATATAGTTTAAACTTTAGAAATTACTACAATATATGTACTTAGTACCTACTACAAATAGAAATCAATTATGTTTACGGTGTCAAATAAAGAATTTTCAATAGTTCCTTTGTTTATGAATCCAAAAAAAGGAAAAATATGGACCCGAAATAACAAGTGAAAGCGGAAGTATCACAACAAGGGTCTTTAGCAAAACAAGATCCAATAAAACGGCCATGTGATCCCTTATTTAGATCCGCAACGTTAACTCATTGTATCTACGTGACAAAATAATGGAGGAAAGGATTTGATTCGATTGTACAGATACGAATCGTCTATTGGTTTGTTTCGATACGATAGACTTCCCAGACATACCTTTCACATCTCTAAAATTATTGCTGTCCTCTTTACTCCATATGACCCAGAAAGAGAAACAATTTTCAAATGATAACAGAATCTTTTAAACGCCATTACTTTTATTTTACCTGCCGTCATATATTTGTTTCTCGAATGTGCTGTGCTGGATGTTATTTATTTTAAGAAGAAATTATTCTTATTTTGGACTCTGCCGTCAACCAATACGATATTTTTTCTTTGCAGTTTCGGGAACAAAACAAAACATAAAGGCAAATGATCTCAGATAAAATTTAAAAAAAAAAAATTACCAATGACATTCGCTTCTATAGAGTATACGATGGAATCGGTCAAAGGCCAAAAGATATCCGAGCAAAAACAATTTGTAAGTTTTTGTTCCGAACCCTCCGGGTTTTCGGGTGAATACATGAATACGTTAAACCGTAAATACCCTTTTATGCGATACCTATGGTTTCTTCACAAAGAGTCTTCAGGATGTAAATCTTTGCAGCTCGTGTGGAAATTATTTGTGAAGTATCATTATTATTTGTACACATATTCTGTGTAATTTCCAAACTCATTTTGATTCAGAGGGTACCTACATAGCTTTCAAGGTAGGACAAATTTTTAGGCTAATTGGGCACAAATTCCCTTTGGGTACAGAAATATTAAGATTTAGGCAACTGCCAAAACGCTGGAGAAAAAGAACGTTTCTACAATAATTTAATTTAAATTTGGAACCCTGGACGCGGTTTCCGATGGCCTAGACTGGTCAAAATGTTGCCTTGTCAAAGACTGCAACGCTTACGCAGGAACTTTGAAGAACTATGTTGCTCCCGTACACAGTTGAATACCCTCAGCCTGTCTCTTGGGTAGCGTGAAAGGAACACCCCAAAGTAGCAGTAGTATACATTCGTCCGGAGTAGGTATACTCCGGACGAATGTGACACCACACATAATCCGGTAAGTAAGATTTTTCGTGATGTCTTCTACGTGATACGTTCCGAGTAGGTGATTTTTTTTTATTATTTTGTCACATTGGCTGGTTGTGTATCTCTGTTATAATTTGCTTGTCAGAAAGAGATATATATAAAATTAAACATGAAGTTTAAATTCGATCAGATTACAATGCCAAATTCCAAGCCCTCAGGATTCGTGGCTTCCACCGGTTTCCATTCGGTTCACAAGCCGATATCCCACATCCATTTCACCAAATCCAACACAACATCAAACTCAACATGCGACAACGCGTTGTATGTTGTCAAATTGGTACTGAGCGATAACTGCGGCAGGTGATAGGTCGGCTGTATGTCACACAGGACCGAGATCTTGGTATTAATTCGCCTATTGTCTCGTGATTTGTGGCTACAGCTTATTGGATAATTGGACGAGCGTGGAGAATACACGGTATGCGTAAGTCAACATGTCAACGACGATGGCTTCTAGGTGTAACCAGAGCTGGACAAAGGATGGAGCAAGATTATTGCGCCCTTGGGCACTGATGCGCCCTCTGAAGTGGATGGGGAGAGCTGAAATCCGCACTCGGTATTTACTAAAAGCCTATGAAATGAATTCGTTCCTTGAATGAGCTTCATTTAAAAATTCCAAAACATAAATGAATTGAAATCTTCAGCAACATTTTTTCTTTGCACCGAGCGCCAAGTCCCTGGTTTGCCTCAGTAGCATGAGGGCCCTGAAGGCAGAAAGTGGGCGCGATGAGCTGATAAACGCGCTCGGTGGCTTTTTCCTGGATCAAAGGTAGCCTACGTGCTAAACCGGGATAGAAGTTATTCTGGTTGAGCCGTTTGAGCGTGAAAGAGTAACAAACATACACACACAGAGACTTTTTCTTTCTTTCTTTCATATTTACATATCAAAGTTTCGCCTATAAAAGTGTGATAATAGTATCTGCTACCACAACATAAATCCTACCTACCCTAACCCATTCCGCTTTCTTCAAAATCAAAGTAAATAACGCTACGTATGCAAGTCCACAAACTATTAATTATTCTGTATGTACTAGTGGTAGTAATTCAACCAAATCTTATCACCTATTCGACATTCACATCTACATCCACCGGCATTCGCAATTTACCAAGCGCCGTGAGACTATAAATCGCACGGTGCCGCGTATTCTGTGGCGAAGGAATGCTTCATTAGAAGTCGCCTAGGTGAGTGGTATATGGAAGCGATAACAGACCGACTACTATTACGTTCCGGATACATACCGGGGCCTACACGACCGATGTGACATGGTTTATTAAATTATTTAAGAGTTCAGAATACGTGTTATGTAGATTATAGTTAAAATAGCGCCACGCTGTTGCACGCGGTTAAAAATTCAACATGAGACGTTTGTGAGGGATAAAACTGAACTTGAAAAATAAGTAGCATTTCAATCCGGCAAAAATAAACGCTTACATACATAGACAATAGGATTTCCTGTCGTAGGCATGGACACAAACACGAAGACCCGAGAAATAACTTCATGTTTGCCTCCTCGCTTCAAAGGTTATTAGATACCAACTAAGCTACGGTGCCCTAAAACACAATCCGTAGTGCGTCTAATAAGTAAGTAAGTAACGCAACAGAAATTTCGCTTCTGTTTGGATATTATAGTTCTTTCGTAATCGTTACAAACAATACATCGGGAGGTACCTATGCAATGAACGTACGGTGGTTGAATGAAAAGGGGAGTTGACCTATGGGGATTTATCTACCTGTCCTACCTCGAATTAGTAATTACTGTGAATATCCGAATATTGCGACACATCGTATTATTGTATTGTGCTATTCAGATTATTGCAATATCCTAAATATAATCCTATTGTAAATGCGAAAGTGAGTTTATTTGTTTGTTTGTGACGCTTTCAAGCCTAAATCACTTATCCGATTTGAAAAATTCTTTCACCTATGGAAAGCTACATTACCAGCGAGTAACATGGGCTATTTTTTATTCCCGTATTCCGACGGTAACGGGTACTAGGCGGGTGAAACTGCGGGGCGCAGCTAATCAGAAATAAAGGTAGCTACTCCAGACAGTACAATCCTAATATAATAAACACAAAAGTTGTTTCTATATAATGTGTAATAATGACTTTGAAACCATCCAACCGATGTGCCCCAAACCGGTTTCATCAGAAAGGCAATAATGCGAAGATGATTCTAGACCACTAAAACAATGCATTAGGCACAAAATGTATTTTTTAGCGTTGTAGCCCACGCCAGGTTTCCGCGAGTTGTAAATAAAATAATACTTACCTACCTTCTCTGATTCATCTATTCTAGCTTACCTTCGCACCAGCATCTAACCTTCTCTCAGCTCACTTTCGATAAGCGAACGGGAGCCGAAACCGGAAATCCGGATTGATAGATGTCACGTGTAAAAATGAAACAGACTCGTTTCCTTTTTTTTACCCGACTACGCCAGAAATCGGATAAAAAAGGACATACACTCAAAAAAACTATTTTTTTCGAGTGTATGTATTTTTGGGGAACTCACGTAAAAAGTTTGAAATTGGGAAAAATTGGTACCACATTTTCTATGACATTTTTGCCACTACATCGCTAAACAGCCGATCGTAAAATTGTGAATGAATATTTTTTTTCTTAACTGATTAAGTGACGGAACGAGCTGAAGGCCAACTCAGAATAAGACTTAGATCTTAGACTGAGTTGTACTCATCCTACTGCGTCCATCACCCGAGACGGGATAGATGTAACGTCTCATGAACAAGTGGCCGATATGAAAAGCGAAAAAAAACCTACTTAAATACTTTCATCCCTTACAACCGAATTTACAACCTCGTCTGAAAGTCTGGTGAATATTGTAAATTTTTCAGTATTAACACATAAAAATTTCAGAAGTCCAATATCCTACTTACTTTGTATTCATTATAAATTTGAGTATAAGTGGTGTTAGTTTGTTGTTTAATCTGTTAGAACTGTATTTCGGTTGTAAGGGATAATAAACGATTACACACAAATACCTCTGCACAGGATTCCCTGTGTTGCAGATGGCATGAACAAACACAGAAACACAAGACAAACACCCAAGACCCGAGAACAAACTACATGTTCACCACACAGTGTGCCCCGTCCGGGAATCGAACCCGGGACCCCTCGCTTCGGAGGCAGGACTACTACCACCTAAGCCACGGAGCCGGGATGAAAATATTCAAGTCATTTTTTTGTATCGATTTTCATTTCGGTTTTTAATCCCATAAATAATTTATTTTAAGGAGCGGAAAACAAAAAAAAAACAAATTACACTTGAGAAAGTAACCAACAATACTATTGGTTTGAATTATATATTAGTTTTTGAACTTATTATCTAAAGTGAAACCCCAGTTATTTTATTTCATCAAAAAATATTATCAACTACTGTATCTATTTCTAGTCATACCTGTTAGTTGTAATGACTAGAATATACTATACATAGTCATTATAAAAGGATCTTTGTCAAATAGAAACTCATTTATTAAATAATAATTTATTTATTTATTCATTGTCTAATTTTCATCAAAAACTATTTTTTTACCTTTGAATGGTAAAATACCTGATTGTTTCTTCTTAGCTTCCCAAGACGGATGTAATTTTTCCTCTTTAGTTTCACTTACACTATTATTAAAATTATTGCTATACTTAGAAGTTCTATCATAACTATTCTTGGCACCTAGATTAGAATTTCTATCTTTAAAGTTAGTGCTTCTACCATTAAATTGAGAATTCCTCTCATTGTTAAAGTTTTTATCATTGAAATTACTAGTCCTATCATTAAATTTGTTTCTTCTATCATTGCCATCAAATTTATTAAATCTGCCATTTGAATCATTTCTGCTTTCAAATTTCCCTGACTTGAAGTTATTTTGGCTAAAATTGTCTCTTCTTGGTTTTATATTAGGCACATGTCCGAACATAGCAGCTCTCCTCCATTTTCTGTTACCTTGCGAATGAATATCTTTCACTTCATCAGGTTGTCTCGGTTCAGCCAATGACATGTAATTTTCACCTGTAGCTGTTATAAAGAATGGGTCTACTACTTTTTTCTCAGTTTGACTATCATCAATATCTTTTTTGAAATTCCTATTCAAAAGTTTCTCTTTTAAATTTTTATTTTTCTTTTCATTTACTTTTTTGTCAGGGTTCTTCTTCTGTTTTGGTGGCCTAGGTTCAAGTTTAGGTATAATTTTAGGTTCAGAATCATTGGGAACCAAGAAAATAGGCCTTTTTATAGTTGATTTCGTTTCCTTAGCAGGTTTCACAAACTTCCTACTTTCTGTTTCCTTGTTACTTATATCACTATCTTGGCCTTCGTCATTATCATCTGTCTCATCATTTTGTTTATCAACACTATTTTCTTCATCTGAATCTTTAGTAACCAAATCGTCATTTTCTGGACCAGATTCTTCCTCACTAGAATCGCCAACTACTACACGATGTTCAATAGCAATATCTTCATCATCGATATCTTGGCTTCCATCATGAGATATATCATCTTGATTACTGACATCTGATTCATGATCTTGACTGACTTTGCTATCATCTCCCATTTCAACATCTTCAACATTCCAATCACCTTCAGAATTAACAACTTTTGCTTTGTTCCCCTTCTTTTTATTCATCTGTTGCTCTTTCGCTTCCTTCTTGAGCTTTCTTCTTTCCTGCCGTGACATTAACAAGTCTTGTATAGGTATGTTCCCAAACTTTTCTTTGATAGACTTATACTTCTGCTGTAAGGACTTGTGAAGCAGAAGTCGAGCACATGCTTTGTTATTGTCTACAGCTGGTTTATTGAGATGGCTGTTCAGTTCTCCTGCGTGAGTGATTATGAATCTTGCTATGTCTCTAGGTTTCAGTTTCTGAAATAGTAAAAACAAAGTATTAAATACCTATCACATGTTTTCCTAAGTGGTCTTATGGAAAATATTTGCTAGGGCCAGGGGGTATATTCAGTTATTACTCACCAAACTCAAAAAATCAATTACATGTGACATCTACCAATCCAGATTAGGCTCCCATGATAGATAAAGCCATTCACTCTCAATTATCAAGAGGCAGGAGTCCCTGCAGTGGGCACATAAGAGGCTGGTTTGGTACCTGTTGTCAATAGCCTCATTGTTCTAGCATCATTCTCTCATGATATTTAAGTTCATTTTGCGAAAATAACTTGAATAAATAGTCAATAAAAATAATTTATTTTTACCTTCATAATTAACACCTCTTGGACAGCGGACTCTGCTTTCTTCTTAATTTTTTCTTTTAGATGATCAGGAGCCTTCTTTTCAGCTAATGTCTTCGCTTTCCTTGTAAGTTTGTGTATCACTTGTATTTTAGCCTGGTTTAAATTCTTCTTCAACTGAATGACCTGGAATAAGAAATAAACTTTTAATAAGTTGATGCACATGATGGTTTTTTGTTAGACTTTTAAGTCTAACAAAAAACCATCCATCCATTGTTAAAATATATCAGATTATATTATAAATATGAATGTTAAAACTAATGGATGATAGTTTATTTATCACATTACTGCATCACATTAAACTACTGAAATATTTTGCCACCATCAGCCAGTGCAGTCTGAATCTATTTGGATATCAAAATAATTTATTAGAAGTAAATATGATGTGCTGAAAGTATTATAAGCTTACCTCATTGTTGAATGCTTGTTTTACTGCACCGACTTCCATTTCTAAGTTTTATTATTATGTTTGAGGTTATGATAAAGTGCCTTGATGATAAAATCCCCAAAGCTATATTAAAATTTAAAATAATCTATACTTTCCAAACTTTTAGTTACATTTATTTCACAAACTTAATAGGAATATGAGTAAATAGAAATCTTTTTAGAGGTTTATTGGAATAAATAAAATACCAATTCTATCCAGTGATCGCGGACAGTGTTGCCGCTTACCAGGAAAAGTTTCGTAACGTGATAACAACATCTGACCAAACCAACCAACCACAACAATTATACTTTTTAATAAATTCTTCTATTTTATAAATGAAAATGATGGGCTATCTATAAACCTGTGGGCACCTACTTATATACGCACATTATTTCATTCATATTTATTTACACATTTACAACATATATTATATACACCTACATCTATTTCATCTTGGTCAAACAAAAACAATTAATTATTTACCACTAAATTATATATTATACATTATATATTATTACACTAAATTATATATTATAATTATACATTACACACAAATCATAAAATATATATTACACATAGTTATTATATTTTGCATACGTACACACGAACGAACTGCAATTACAAATATCGGATATTAAAACTCGTATTACACTGGACTCATCACAAATCTAAAAATAGATGCGCCGGCGCACGGAGGCTCAGCGGCCAGCCGAGCCCCGCGCGCCGCCAGTCGCATATTGTTCTCGGACGCAGTACACGTATCGCTCGCGCGCTCCGCCCGCTAATCACGCTTGCTTATTTTTGCCCATCAAGGTACTTTAAATATAATTACGCCGTACGCCGAGAACCATAACTGGTGACCCCGTATATTTCACGAAGAAATGAGCGATCAAAGCAGCAGTGACTCGGACAATCGAAATGGCGGACCAAGCAACGTGACCACGCGTCAAGCAAAAAAAATGTTCGTTTCCACTACACCATCCGATTTTCAAATAATAAATTTGAAAGTTCCTCCGTTCAGTCCTGATGACCCGGAAATATGGTTTGCTCTTCTGGAAGGCCAATTTGAGACCAGAAACATTACCGAAGACGCAGTGAAATTCAGCAACGTCATCACGAACTTGGATTTGCAGCACGCGAAGGCCGTGAAAGACATAATTATCAATCCGCCACTACGAAATCGATATGAGAAGATCAAATGTGAGCTAATTCGTCGTCTTTCCGCTTCCCACGAGAAGAAAGTGAGACAACTTCTGACGCATGAAGAACTTGGTGACCGGAAACCGTCACAGTTCCTGAGACACCTTCAAGACTTAGCGGGACCGTCCGTACCTGAGGACTTCATCCGGACTATTTGGAGCAATCGTTTACCCCAGAATATCCAGACTGTGTTGGCTTCACAAACTTCACAATCTCTGGAGCAACTTTCGGACTTGGCTGACCGCATTCAGGAGATCACTTTACCCTGTAACGTTGCGGCCACTTCTTCGAGTACCGTAGCTAGTGGAGGTCCTTCAAGCGAAATCGCAGAGCTGAGGAAAATGGTGGAACAACTTGCCCTGAAGCTAGACGAGCACACTCGCGCATTCCGTTCCAGTGACCGCTCCAGCGACCGCTCCAACGAACGTTCCAGACCTCAACACCGGCGTCAATCATCGTCACGTCAGAGATCCAGATCCAGCTCCAGTTACCAGAAATTTCCTGTATGTTGGTACCACTCGAAGTTTGGATCGAAGGCTCACCACTGCATCAAACCATGCGACTACAACAAGTCGGGAAACTCCATGGGCAGTCGCTAATGGCGGCTGACGATTGCCCTACCTCATCCAGTCGCCTCTTCGTGACCGACCGCAGTTCGACAACCCAGTTCCTGATCGACACTGGCAGTGACCTCTGCGTGTACCCTCGGACTGCGCTTCGTGAACGAAGAGCCAAGACAGACTATCAACTATGTGCGGCAAACGGGACTTCTATCGACACTTACGGTTTCATCGAACTAAATTTAAACCTTGGTTTAAGGCGTAATTTTCCTTGGCGTTTTACCGTTGCCGATGTTACTAAAGCCATCATTGGCGTTGATTTTCTTAGCTTTTATAATATAATGGTAGATGTTCGAAATCAACGCCTTATCGATAATACCACCACATTGTTTGCTAATGCTTCTCTTGCTCATACTGATGTATTTTCTGTTAAAGTTTCAACGGGCGATACGAGGTACCACGATCTTTTGAGTAAGTTCCCTGAAATTACACGCCCTTCAGGCACACCTTTGCCACCAAAACATGACACTGTACACCACATCCGAACGACACCTGGTCCACCTATATTTTGCACACCCCGCAGACTCGCTCCCGATAAACTCCAGATAGCTAAGAAGGAATTCGAACTTATGATCCAAAATGGAACTGCACGTCCTTCGGAGAGCCCCTGGGCTTCGCCGTTACACCTTGCTCCTAAGAAGGATAACGGCTGGAGACCTTGCGGTGATTACAGGATGCTTAATTCACGGACTATACCAGACCGTTATCCTATTAGACACATCCACGATTTCGCCCAAAGTATTGCGGGCTGCAAAGTATACTCGACCATCGATTTAGTGAAGGCGTATAATCAAATACCGATTTACAAGCCGGATATCATGAAATCTGCCATCACGACACCGTTTGGGCTATTCGAATTTCCGTACATGTCATTTGGTTTACGAAATGCCGGTCAGACGTTTCAAAGATTCGTCGATGAGATGACGAGAGGGCTTGACTTTGTTTACTGTTACCTAGACGATTATTTAGTTTATTCAAAGAGCCAGGTAGATCACGAAAGTCACCTCAACCAGCTTTTTGCACGCATGAGAGAATACGGTGTTCTCATCAACACGTCAAAAAGTGTCTTCGGAGCTAGCGAAGTTACCTTCTTAGGTTACCGTATCTCCGAATTTGGTACAAAGCCGCTTGATTCTAAAGTCGAGGCCATCAAGGACTTTCCAATCCCTAAAACGGTTAAGCAATTAAGGCGTTTCTTAGGGATGATTAACTTCTACAGGCGATTCCTGCCTCATGCCGCTTCCATTCAAGCCCCTTTGAATGCCCTGCTCTCAGGAAAACCCCTCAAGCCATCTCATCCTGTTAACTTAAACGGTGACACACTTCTTGCTTTCGAGCAATGCAAAGAAAGCCTTTCCAATGCCACATTACTCGCACACCCAGATTGCCATGCTGACCTCGCGTTGGTTACCGACGCGTCTGATCTGGCTATGGGTGCAGTTTTGCAGCAATTAAAAGATGGCGAATGGCAACCTCTCGCGTTTTTCTCGCGAAAACTGAGCCCTTCCCAACAAAAGTATTCACCATACGACCGCGAATTGCTGGCCATATATGAAAGCATCAAATACTTTCGCCACATGTTAGAGGCCAGGCATTTCGTGGTATATACGGACCATAAGCCACTCAGTTTTGCTTTTCACGAACGAAAAGTCAACTGTTCTCCAAGGCAACACCGTCACCTCGATTATATCTCGCAGTTTACTACCGATATCAGACACATTTCTGGCAAAGACAATGTCGTGGCCGATACACTGTCACGCATCGAGGAACTGCAGATGCCAATCGATTTGGAACAGCTTGCTTCTTCCCAAGCTGGCGATCAAGAGCTACTTCAATTTTTGGGTGGTGAATTTTCACTCCGCCTTGTAAAGCTCAAAATCCCCAACACTAACGTGGAACTTTATTGTGACATGAGCACTTCGTCACCAAGACCCTTCGTGACAAAGCCCTTGCGAAAGCAACTCTTTGACAGTCTCCATAGTTTAAGCCACCCAGGCGTCAAGGCAACAACTCAATTGGTGGCCGAACGGTTCGTTTGGCCTGGGATGCGCAAGGACTGCCGAGAGTGGGCTCGTAAATGCTTGGCTTGTCAAAGAGCTAAGGTAAATCGCCACGTATCATCACCATTGGGCACGTTCGATTTACCTCGTGCTCGCTTTGCTTTCATCCATGTGGATATTGTAGGCCCCCTTCCACCTTCTCAGGGTTATCGTTACTGCCTTACGGTAGTAGATCGTTTCACCCGTTGGCCAGAAGTTACTCCAATGGCCGATATGACAGCCGAAACTGTCGGAAAAGCCCTAATATCGTGGATATCCAGATTTGGATGTCCAACGGATATAGTCACCGACCGCGGTCGACAATTTGAATCCACACTTTTCCAATATCTTGGAAAAATGATCGGATTCAAACACCGTCGAACGACCGCGTATCATCCGGCATGTAACGGCATGGTGGAACGCTTTCACCGCCAAATGAAAGCCGCCATCATGTGCCACGCGGACTGCAATTGGGTTGACACCTTACCCTTAGTGCTCTTGGGTATCAGGTCATCTTTCAAAGACGACCTCCAGACTTCTTCCGCAGAGTTGGTATACGGTGAGCCACTTCGCTTGCCAGGTGAATTATTTCAGGCCACTGATCTAAGCACTACCGATATCTCGGATTTCACCACTCGACTACGCCAATTCGCAGCGAAGCTCCGTCCTTCTCCGGCATCACGTCACAATAGAGACAAAATTTTTATACACAAAGAGTTGAACTCATCAACTCACGTATTTTTAAGGGACGACGCATTACGAGGCTCTTTGCAACCTCCTTACACCGGCCCGTATGAAGTTCTCGAACGTGGCGACAAAACGTTTAAAATATTGGTCAAAGGCAAGAGCGTCACAGTAACAATAGACCGACTAAAGCCCGCCTATATACTGGTCGACCCTCAAGCTGCCACAACCTTTCCAAACCATTCCCCCGTCCCTACACCTACTCCTTTACCCGAACCTCCACCAGCGCGGCTTCTTGATAGCCCGGCTCAGGGTGTCATCAAAACAACTCGCTCGGGCCGCACGGTTCGATTCCCTGATTACTATCGACCTTAATGACGGTCTCTGGAGGGGAGTGATGTGGGCACCTACTTATATACGCACATTATTTCATTCATATTTATTTACACATTTACAACATATATTATATACACCTACATCTATTTCATCTTGGTCAAACAAAAACAATTAATTATTTACCACTAAATTATATATTATACATTATATATTATTACACTAAATTATATATTATAATTATACATTACACACAAATCATAAAATATATATTACACATAGTTATTATATTTTGCATACGTACACACGAACGAACTGCAATTACAAATATCGGATATTAAAACTTGTATTACACTGGACTCATCACAAATCTAAAAATAGATGCGCCGGCGCACGGAGGCTCAGCGGCCAGCCGAGCCCCGCGCGCCGCCAGTCGCATATTGTTCTCGGACGCAGTACACGTATCGCTCGCGCGCTCCGCCCGCTAATCACGCTTGCTTATTTTTGCCCATCAAGGTACTTTAAATATAATTACGCCGTACGCCGAGAACCATAAACCCCTCAACTGTCACGAAAACAAAAATATGTATGTTTTGTTTCCTTGGTTCTTTTTCGCAGGTGAAATAAACGCGTATACAACATAAATATACATTAGAGACCTGAAAACTAACTTCAGCCTACTATTTTTACCCAACGAGCAACGAGATATACGTCATTGTAATAAAGGTATAAACATTCGTTTTTTTTTGTTTTTGACTACAGTGTCGGGATGAGTTCGATGTTAACCTTGATTTCAAGTGGTCACTACCATCTATAATAGACGATTTGATACGACTCCGGTCCACTTTATTGAAGAATGAAAAGACCCAAGTAGTATCGCGTTATACCCATCAAGTTAAGATGGTGATGTAACGTCTCATGCGCTTATAATTTCACTCGTCCACCGGAACAACAATACAATCTCTGTTTGGCGGCGGATTATCTGGTGTGTTGGCAATCCTTCTCTGGACGAACTTAGCATTAGATCTACTACTGCTTTGGGTTCCTTTTTTACACCATCCAGACCTAATTTTAATTACTATTGTAATGTGTGTCGCTAACCATTTAGTACCGAAGAGTCTTAAGTTTGTTCCATCACTTCAGTCAAAGTAAGAAGTAAACTAATATGCCGTAAAGACAGGAAAAAGATCTAGCAGGAAACACTTGTATTATTTTGACATTGACTTTGACAACGCAATGATAACTACCATCGATTGTTCAAGAGTTACCACTTACCATCAGGTGGGCCGTATGCCTGTTTGCCTATTTTTAACATAAAAAAAGAAAATAGTCAATTTATCCGTACCATAAACAAAACTCTATAATCGACTATATGCAACTGTCAAAAGTAGAAAATAAACAAAAGCATAGCCGCCGTAGAAAGATTTTAGTAGAACTATAAAAAAAAATCTATATTCTCTTTGGTCGGATCTGTCAATCCGAAAAGTACGTAAATAGTGTTTCGAAAATTATTCTATTTTATCTAAGTAATCTGTAAATATCGAATATTAATTAAAGTGAATTATATTCCTAATTAATTGTGGAAAGAGTGTGGTGTTAGTATTTAGTCGTTCAAGGTTACCGTGGTTGATTTTTCAGCATGGCTCCCCGGTTCGAGATCGCAGTTGGTCTGCGAAAAGGCCACAAAACCACTAAGATTTCCGCTGGCAAAAAGGGAATCACAGACAAAGCCATCAAAATCCGACCAGCTCGGCTAAAGGGTGTAAGTTTCATTCAGTGTTATTCATAAATTCCCCTAAGATTAGGTTATGTTTTGGTAATGTTCTTCTATTTTCCACCTTACTTGCATTGTTTTTTGTAAGTTTATCATACTTAATCGTAACTACAGCATTAAATTGTAGGCTACAATGTTATCGAATGTACTGATTGATTCACCGTATTTGCAATAGTAATGAAGCTGTGTTTACTATCCACCACATCGTTAGTACAGAAAATTATGTGTTCGTCGACTATTAATATCCACAATTTTAACGCATAGTTATAAATAATTATTATATTGTACCTGTACTGTGTAAATTACTAGTGAATACTTGGGTTGGGGTACCTAAAATGGTAATTTTTATTTCCCAGACTCAAACCAAACACTCCAAGTTTGTCCGTGATCTGGTCCGTGAGGTTGTTGGACACGCTCAGTATGAGAAGAGGGCTATGGAGTTGCTGAAGGTAATGAATCTATTGTTAAGGGTTTCTAATTAAACTTCACAATAATGAAGGTATTGTAATTATAAGTGACTTATTATAAAGATTTGTAAACTCATTCCCTTTTTTCAAATGGGAGGATGCAATTTTTGTAGGCTGTGAATGAATTAAATGGCCTACCAATTAATGAAGCAACTGTGGAGCTTTTCTATGGTCCTTTAATTGTATTGGCCAAGTATGTTAAAAGAAACATTCCTACTGAACAGTCATATTTTATTTATATTTTTAAGTTTCTTGCTTGACTCAATTTATAATCCAAGACTTAAAAACAATACATTTTTATCATTACTGGTTTTGCAAGCATGGATTCATAATAGCATGTTTAAAATACTTGCATACCATCCTTTAACACTTTGACTGCGGAAAACACACAGGTTGCGTTTCTCTTGGCCGAACGCGAGTGCGGCCCGCAGTCAGTGTTAAAACATAAATAGTCACACCTTTTCTCCTGGAAGGTAGACAGAGCATCACCACTTTTCACCTTATGATTTGCAAGCTTGCATTTATAATGAGACAATAAAGATATAATGATAACAAATGAGACTAGCTAATTACTCAAGACTTAAAACTGAAAATGTGGTTGTCCAAAGATACAGACATTCAATACGAAAGACGCTGAGTCTATACTTGAGAAATGCTTGATTAAAAAACCGACTTCAATACTTTCATCCTTTATTTCTCAACATCAGTGGGTACCACTTACTGTTACCATTACCTTTAGTTACTATTTAAAAAAGAAACATCAAATTCAGTATACTACTGGTGAAGAAAAAAGTCACAGGAAAGCAAAACACGAAATTTCGTTTACTTGGCTGACATTTTTTCCAGTTATTTTCATTTAACAACCTAACTATTGAACCGATTTCGATAAAATTTCTATGGGACCAATCTGAAAGCATAACCTTTCAAATAAGAAAATACATTTTCGAAGTCGGTTGATGAATGATTCGCTCGTCGGTGGGTAATGATCGAGGTAAAGATACTTTGGGTGGATGTTGCTGCGAACGGGGAAATCGTTGCCTGGTTACGGCATGACAAACTCACGCATGGCTTTTAGGTTTAGAAATCGCGCGTATAAAATAAATACACGTGATATCTCACTACCGCACCTTATCTGGCTCTAATGTTCCTACTGCAGGGACACCGGCCGACTCCCGATAATTGAGTGAATGGGCTTAGATCGGGAGCCCAATCCGGATTGGTAGATGTCAAATGTCTTCCTATATTTGGTTCTAATTAATTATGTTTGGTGGTATTGCGCACATAATTTTTTCAAGTAAAAACTCATTTGTGCACATGTGGGATTGAATTGAACCAGCGTCAGCGTATGAACCCCTGGGCCACCAGCCACCACGCTCACTACATCTCCGTAATAATTTATGACTCCTTAGATGTAAGTAAAACATATTTCGATTTCCAGGTGTCAAAGGACAAGCGCGCCCTCAAGTTCCTGAAGAGGCGTCTGGGCACACACATCCGCGCCAAGAGGAAGCGTGAGGAGCTCGGAAATGTATTGGTACAGATGAGGAAGGCGGCTGCGCATGCCCACCACTGATCTAATAAATAAGACACTAAATTTGACGCCTTTTATTTTAAGTCTTAGAACCTTCGCAAACAGTCTTTCATGAAGCTAAGTTTTCAGACCGAATAACCATTTTTATTTTTGGTTTCTGAGGTTTTCCTGTCCGTAATTTAGCCTCGTAACGTTTTCGCAAGTATTCACATTGTAAAACGACTGAAATACTTACCAGTATTGATTCTAAACTTATAGGTGAATTCCTTTCTGTTAATCTAAAACGGAAAAACGGCAGTCACCACACCAAAACATAGTAAGGCTTAACCTGATTGAATTTTGATAATAAAAATTGCATCTGCTTTTCTTGTCATGGTCTAGTCTAGTAAATAGTTCGTACCATGGCGTACCTGTGAGCATGGGCTGGATTAACCCATCTTATGGGAACCGCTCATGGCGAAGCTTGCCTAGTTGATCTTCATCGATCATTTGAGTTATGTAACTCTCCGCCTAGTCAGTAGTTTGATGGGTGACCGTTTAGTGGCATTTGAACTGAGCCCTTAAAGTTTAGTTTTTAGTCGGTTTGCGCCATCCGCTCTCGGCAAAAGTCTACGTAAAGCTGTCATGCTCATCTACAGCAACCTAGTCCATTCAAAATGCAGGGTGCTGATGACACTCGAGCGCCCCTCTGCATGAATCGCTACTGTTGAGCGCCGCCGGACTAGGTTCATCTTCAGATCAGATCCGATGTGGCACTGAAGGTTTGATTGTTGTGCAGTAGGCAAATGGGAACTTTTAGTGATAATGATTTGTTCTTGCTACCCAACAATCAGACATTTTTAAGAATAATAAGATGTGAAATACAAATGCTGTTTAGACTAATAACATCAGCTATTTGGCAATGAAAGTCTCTTCACAATAGATTCAGCCGTTTCGGAGATAAGCCGGAAAAAGGACAGACAAAAATTTTAATTTTTTTTCTTGATACCTAACGTTTTGTTCTTTCAAATGAATTTAGTAAAAAGATGTTCTTTTGATATTGCAAACTGTCAATTTTATTTAATTGTTTGTATAATGTCACCAATATTTAGTGTCCAAAACTTTCATTGAGGGTTTTATTAAATACATTTTATAAACTGCCCCGCATACACATACAATTACATTAATATACATTTTATGGATTTGTCCCGCGCGTGTAACATAAAGAAATCAGTATGACCCATTGCATGGTACTTACGTTTAATTAGCGATTACCCCAGCGCATGCAGATAAAGTAGTTCGATAGCGCGTTTTCTTCAGACTTACTATAGGTACAAATATCAATATTTAAGGTTAACCAAGAACGTTAGCTTAACAATATTATGAATGTGGCTAATACAAAAAGTATTTTTCAATTCCGACAGATAGTTCCAGAGATTAGCGCGTTCTAACAAACAAACTCTTCAGCTTAATTATATTAGTATAGATAAAATGAAAAACTATTTTGAATTTAATATAATATATGCAAAAGTATTTAAGTTTTATAAATTATTTCGCATAATTTCAATAAATAAGTGGAAATATATCTGGAACGTTGACCAATTTGTTTTGCTGTTACGATTTCTAGTTCGTGACGTACACAGATAGATAAGAATGATAACCTTGCCAGGGGGTAACAATAAGGTCTCTAAACGGATAATATGTTTTCACTAGATGTTGAGAAGAGACGCGCCCACAAACAATTTCCATCACAACACAAGCCGACCCTGGGTCAAGTTTACAAACAGATAAGGTTCATGATGTAAGTTTTGATTTCATGAAATAAGGAATCCCAAAAATATAATCACTAGAATAGATAGTTGATCCTTCCACCTGCCCAATCTTTTTTTAATGAAGCAAAGATCAAAGAACTTAGTAGGTGCCTTACATTCTGGAGTTCCGAATAGTTACCACTACAACGTTACTTAGGAAAATTACAAATAGTTTATATAGTTTTCATGAATATTCACGACTGGTAGATAAAAATACGACTCGACCCAAGACTAGGTACATGAAATATTTAACGATTCAAACCTGCAATTGTAGACCCCTAGAACCACTACGCAACCGAGGTCATGCCAAACGACCTCCATTACCCATAAATCGAGCCTGGTACAGTTAATTATGTAAACCACTACTTTGTTGAATAAATAATAAGTAGTGAGAAGGTCGATCACTGATTGATGCTGGTATTAGGCACTTGGATAGTGTAAGTGAAATCTCAAATGATAAATAAACGTTTACACACTCATACCTCTACACTAGGATTCCCTGTGTCGCAGATGGCATGGACAAACACAGAAACACAAGACAAACACCCAAGACCCGAGAACAAACTTCATGCTCACCACACAAAGTGTGCCCCGGCCGGGAATCGAACCCGGGACCCCTCGCTTCGAAGGCAGGGCTACTACCAACTAAGCCACGGAGCCGTTCAAAATAGATAGATGATGAATAATTACCAATGTCTTATTCATGGATATTGACAAAGTAGGTAGTATTAGGTATGATTATAGTATGGTACCTAAAAATGCTTTCTAAAAACCCTATTACTAAGTCACACCTAAGGCTAAATCTTTTAAATCATATCATATCAAATGATCATGCACTTTCCCATGAAATAATAAAAAATATCCATAACGGGATTAATTTTCACAGAATACGTATTTTATTATTGCATAACTTTATCCTAAAAAATACTTATTAAAAATAAAATGGACGGTATTACACCTTCAGTGTGTTAGTCTGAATCGCATTAAGCCAATGTTTTTTTAATTTAAGCAAGGAACATATTAGGAACTGTTATTATAAATATTAAAGTAATCTTTTTCTACCTAACAACAATACCCTAGTATGTTAAAGTTTATGAAAGATAACAAAATATTATGAAATATCTTTTATTGTTACATAGAGGTACACAGACCAAAATATACAGATTAATAATATAAATTTAGAAAATATCCTATTTTTACAATTTTATCAGGCAATTTATGATTACATCCAATTAAGAACTTTTTTAATTTCATTGATGATCTAAATAACACAGATATTAATTAAATTTTGTTCCACCTGATAAATTAATCCATGGCCTTTTTAAAATAAAATCTGCATAGTTTGGAAGTTATAACAAAAATTCATTGACTTACAAGTAAATTATAACAAAGAAAAGAAACTAATCCTAAACTAAATTAAACTTTAGTAGTCGTACGGAATAGCATAGGTACTAATCTGTCTTTTGTTTAGTGACAATTTAAAACAATTGGTATAACATTTATACCATTAATAAAAACATGGCAGACCTTGTTATATTTCGAGTTTTTAATGGAAGATATAGTTTTATTTTTTCTAGTTATCACTGCTATTAGTATCACTACAGAGTCTTTTGACCTGATCATTTTTAATATCACCGAGGTTCAACAATAAGCTTGATACTGGAAATTACTGTATCAATGCAGTATTAAGGCCTGAGCAAGTTATATAGTATTCTCAAGGGCTTGGTTAGTGAGCTTTTCACCATTACAAGATAGGTTCTGACTCACACAGATGCTGAAAGAGTGCTGCCAACAACCCAGATTCTATCTCCGGAACTTAAAGGCACATAACATCCCACAGTAAAGGCAGAGTGACCCCAACCTACCCAGAATCAGAATAAGAGCAATCCACCAGTTTTTTGCTCTGTAGTGAGAGATGGTTCATACAAAATGTATGACTTATATAACTGGTGCAGAGGATTTTTGCAGTACAATGCTTTGCAGCGCTGCCTACCCTTATTTGCACCAGCCCTTAAATAATATGTCTATGGCCTCTCTACATCACAAACAGCAATCCAAACTAAACCTTAATCTAAGTTAAAGCGCCGTTAGCTCTCAATTACTCATTTTAAACAACCTGCAAGGTATACTTATAAGCAAACTGCGGCGCTACATTTTTTCAGTTCAATATTTTTATTTTATTGGCTTCCGCAAAACCACAATTAAGTAACTTTTTTATTGCTTTACTATTAGAAAACATTGCCTTTTACAATAATTATAGCTGGTTCCCAAAAACCAGAGTATTATATCATCACTGTATGTAATACTATATAAAGCATAGACTTAAGTTTATCTAGGTTTTAACTTGATAATTACTTAATATTTTGAATAGTTTGTATTAAAATGAGAAAAACCATAATAGATGTAAATTTGTCAATTTAGTATTCACTCACTCGTACAGTGCTCGTGTGAGTTTGGTTATATGAGTGATGACAGCGCCTTAACATCTTTATGTTATCTTTATCTTTATGTAAATATATTATCTAGTATGGAACATTGGAGAACAAGTATGATACAGATTCTCCATTATGTGTACGTCTCACCGCCTCCGCCAACATCATGGAGACATCAATACATTGAATTTTAGGACAATCTTGCATATGTCTCTCTTGTGGTATTGTGTTTGTGACAACCACAGCTTCTAAGCAGGCATTATTGATCCGTGAAATGGCAGGTCCAGAAAAAATACCATGAGTGAGGATAGCATAAACTTTAGTGGCTCCGGCTTCAATCAGTTTCTCAGCTGCATGGCATATAGTTCCGCAAGTGTCCGCCATGTCATCAACCAGGATGGCTGTTCGGTCTGTGACATCTCCAACCAATACCATAGAAGCAACCTCATTGGCCTTCTTCCTTTCTTTGTGAATCAAAGCAAACTCTACATTTAATCTGTCAGCAATGGATGTCACTCTTTTAGCTCCACCAGCATCAGGAGACACCACAATACTAGTCTTCCAATCGGGTATATTTTCCTTGATCCACTTTAAAACAGCTGGTTCAGCGAAGAGGTTATCTACAGGAATGTCGAAAAATCCTTGAATTTGTGATGCATGCAAGTCCATGGTGATTATGTGATCGGCGCCGGACACGGATAGAATGTTGGCGACGAGTTTGGCGGTGATAGGAGCACGGCTCTTGTCCTTTTTGTCCTGCCGGGCGTAAGGGAAGCACGGGATGACTGCAGTGACGCGGGACGCAGACGCTATCTTACACGCATTTATCATGATTAATAACTCCATTAAATTGTCGTTGATCTCTCCACTGCCACTCTGCACGATGTAAACATCTTCACCGCGCACGGATTCGCCGATTTCGACGCACGTTTCCATGTTGCTAAACTTCTTGGTTACGACTTTGCCGAGGTCGATACCCAGGCGATCGACGATCTTCTGCGCCAGATCGGGATGAGAGCTACCGCTGAATACTTTAATGTTCGGCATTCTGGTGGTTAAAGGCAAAGCTTGGTGATCTAATTTGTTCACTACTTCTTCGAGGGTTACTGTTGATTTCATCGACACTGGTCGGATCGACCTCACGACCGTTATTCGCGTTATGTGCGCTGATAACTGCGAGATGAACTATTTATCTGTGTCTAATGATTGATAAGACACTGGAGGCAACGTGG
Organism: Aplocera efformata; assembly: GCA_921293045.1. Lineage (NCBI taxonomy): Eukaryota > Metazoa > Arthropoda > Insecta > Lepidoptera > Geometridae > Aplocera > Aplocera efformata. The sequence goes on along the minus strand of OV121054.1, from coordinate 2,013,518 downwards.
GGAATTGCCACCGACCGCGCGGTAAATAAAGTACGCACCGCAACGGCACTTCATGCGTTCACTTGAGCCGTTCTTTGCACGTTTTTTTATTTTTCTTCATTAGATTGATTGATTTGACCTGTCAGTTAACAATGTCAAGTTGATTTGATAATTAAACAGAGTAGCCAGATGCTATATTTTTTTATACAGCAAAGAGGTGCCTATTAACCTAACGGAGTCTAAAAATTATTAACTGGTAGGGATTTTATACCTTAAATTGAAAATAGGAGGGTAAATTTTGAAAGTTAAAGTTTATTTAAATTGTATTGTTATTGTTATTGTAATATTAATTGAATTTATTAACATACAGTCAAAAAGTTTTATCCAATAAAAAATATAATATTAGGAGAAATGAGAAGGAGCTTCATTACTCTGAAGAATAAAAATACATGGACACTGGTCAAAACATCAGCTCTTACCTATTAATATTGTAGATGGACATAAAGGCCAAGTTAGAGAAGAATAGATTCCCTACTCGCCTGGTTTGCATAAAGCACTTGGATGGGTGTTAGTGACCTATTAGTGACATTCGAATTGAGCGCTTCCGTGCTGTGAGTTTGAGTTTGAGTTTGAATGTGAGTGAATGAGTTTGATATTATAAGCTCCAAATAATAATGTATCAGGATTCGGGTACAAAATATATTGAGCTTGGAGAACACCCGTGAAATCGGAATATCTGACAGGGTACTGAAAATAATCAATGTTGCCAGCACATGTTACGTTCTCAAATAAATAATTAAACAATCGGCTAAGTTTATATGGGCTTGAATCGATATACATGCATGGCCTTGTACCGAAAATGCATGTATCTTACTATTTTGTGATTTACCAATTCAAAAAAAAAAACGATTCGTTTAAATAAATAAATAACGCTTACGCAAATTGTTTGGACAAACACGAGACAAATACCCAAGACCCGAGAACAAACTTCATGCTGACCACGCAAAGTGTGTTCCAGCTGGGAATCGAATCTACGGAGCCGCTATTGACTGCTTTACATTTAATTTGTTCGCTGTGTACTAATATAATAATCTATGGTTCACAGTGGACAAAACACTTTACTATATCTGTGACGGTTAAAGACAATACAATCAATTGAAGAGAATACTTCTGTAAGCGACGAGGAAAAAAGAGATTGTGTTTATCTGTTCTCAATTGTGTTCTGTTTTATGTTATTTTTATTTTGTTTCTGATCTTGATGAGCTAAGCTAAATTATATTAATAATGGCAGAGTTAAAAGAATCTGCGCCTTCTTCCGGCGCAAATATGAAAGTTATTCGTTGCATGGATTGGTTACAAAAACAAAACAGTCAAGTGAAGAAATCATTACAAAACAAAAATGATATTCAGTTTATCATTCAAATGAACGCGGACCGCAAGAACTTCTTGCTGGCTGCGGCTGAAGATGAAGCTAGCGTACCCCCAGGCGTTGGAGAAAATAATGATGAGCCAAAGGCTGTGGTAAGCTCCATAAAGGCGGGAAAATTTTTCACTGCTCTCCTGAATAATTTAAATAACGAGCACCTGTTGTTATAAATTGTCACATTCTTACAATTTATGTTGCATTGCATTAGATGTAGTACCTACGCATAATATTTAGTATACAGACAAAATATTTGAATTCTTCATTCAATTATATTGTCCGTAATAAATAATTGTATACAACTCAATTTTATTTCAGCCTCTCCGTCGTCTAAGAGTGGAGAGACTGGCAATGGAATGTGAATGGCAATCATGCAGAATTGTTTATGCCGACTATGACCAGTTTCAGAAGCACATGAAAGAGCATGCCACGGATTTGCATGCCATTAAGACTGAGGAGGGGACTTGTAAGATTCCTATTTATAAATTAAAATCTATTATTAGTAATATAAGTTTAGGTGGAGCCTCTCATGTGCCAGTAATTGCACCACCATTCTCAAATGAGAAAGCCCTCCCTATCTCAAAATACAAAGTTTTGTACTAGATGTTGCAGATAGTGGGGTGGTTGGAAAAAGGTCTTGTTTGTAAATTGGATACTTTGGAACATCAATGATGCTGACTAATTTGGAAATAGATTTTAAGAGTCAATTTATTAAATTTCATAACTGACACACAATTCTTCAAAAAAACAAGCAAAATGAATTCTTGAAAACAAATAAAACCTTAGTGATGGGTACCTAATTAAATTAAATTAATGAATTTAAACAATTAGTTACATATTTGCTTGTTATATTATACTTTTTTTAAGTACACTTTTGCATGTCATATTTTACATCAATAAATTCAAGACCCACCATTTTTGCTAATAAAACTAATTTACGAATTACTTACCTCCACTCTTTTATTATATGAATATATAATGGATCATAATAATCATATCTAATTAAAAAACTCTTATAAAAATTCCAGCAAACTATGTCTGCCTCTGGGATGTATGCGGTCACAAAACAACAGATTTGAATGAGATGACTAGACATATGAACTATCATGCGTACCACACTAAGTTACTAGCTATCGGCTTTAACGGCCGCGCTACTTTGAAACTGCTGCGATGTAGGAAAGATTCAACAAGGCGAAACATGCTTCCGCCACTGAAAAATGACCATTGCTGCATGTGGACTGGATGTACACAAAGTTATAACTCTATACAGGTAAGCTTAAGTCTATCTTTAGTAACAGGTTTAACTAACTCTTCAGCTGGCCTCAAAGTTCAGTTGGTAGTAGCTCTGTCTACGCTGTTAATTTGTTTTTAATTCCACTTTGTGCATTTGTGTTTTAATAAATAATGTTTGTTCCTGGGTGTGTACGTAGGCATTATACAATATATTATATTATGAATGTATTAAAAAAGTATTTAGTTTTCTAATCATTATATTTTTTTATATAAAAATGATTAAAGTTTATTAAAAAATATAAATAATTATTTGTCATGTGTCATATCAATAATTGTGTCATGTACAAAAAATAATGCATTCAGCTTTATATAGAAAAACTCATTGTTTTAAAAATATGGGTGCTATAATTTTTTTTATTCAATTAAATAACCTGAACTTGTCACTTTCAGGATTTCTTCAATCATGTAAAACAGCATATACACTATTCAGATGGAAAAGTTTGCTCGTGGGCCGGTTGTGGCGCCACATTCCACCGCAAAGTGCTACTTACGATGCACGTTCGAGCTCACACTGGGGAGAGACTCATAGCTTGTTACCACTGCGGCCAGCACTTTGCCACCAACAGGAAACTTATGGATCATCTCAGGAGACAGGTACGACACATATGTTATTCAATCCACTGCAAAGTGTTACATTACACTGCAAAGTGAATGCAAAGTGAAAGTGAGTGAATTAGCAGTGGAGTTTTTATTTTATAATTACAATAGACAAGTAGCGTCAATGAAATACTTAAAATTAATTAAATTATACTGTCACATTAAATTTAAATATAATTATAGAAAAGCTGCTGTATAGTGAGATTGTTAAGAATGGTGGAATGTTGTGCAGTGAAATAACACTGCAAAGTGTTATTAAAGTTAAATAACACTTTGCAGTGTTATTTCACTTGTCTATTGTAATTATAAGAAAACCTACCTACATAATAATTGTAATTGTATACTACAAGTTACCTATATAACCTCACAGGTCACAAATGATCCTACAGTGAAAGTAAATGAGTGAAGAATAAATGTTAGCCAATCCTAGCGAAGGAGTGTGGTAGTCTAGTTTGCATGACCATCCAGCTAACTGATTTGACAAGTGATTTTGACAATCCTTGACATTATTTATTTAATTATTTATTGCACGAAAAAACTTAATGCACAAAAGGATAACTTAAAGCTAAAAGCTTTTTCTACCAGTTACCCTTTTATGGTAGAAATAGTGGCGTGCTAAAATACCTATATCTAATAAACTAAAACTATTTTAAATTATGAGTATTATAATTCTAGAACGTGAACCCGAACTCGCCGTTCGCGTGCTCGATGTGCGGCTTGAAGTGCGCGACCAGCTACCTTCTGAACGAGCACCAGAAGGCGCACGTGTCGTCGTACGCGTGCGCGCTGTGCGACATGTCGGCGCAGACCAAGGCTGCGCTTGCGCACCACGTGCGCTACCGCCACCTCGCGCCCGAGCACACCAGGACGCACGCTTGCCACCAGTGCGAGTACAAGTCAGTCCGCTGCTGCTCTGTTATTTTTTTAAAATAAACACTGATTAACCCGCGTTGAGCTATTTTTGGTAGATTAAAAACTTATGGGTTCGCGTCACCGATGACCTCGACATGCTGGTGATGTATTGCGCTTGCGCCATTCTAGGGACGCGTAGTATCGCAGCCTGTGTACTAACACTACGGACGCGAGCAACTAGACCCCCCCAAAATATCTTAACCCTAATATATAAAACACAAAAATTGATTCTATCTATGTCCGTTATAAACTTTGAAACCATCTAACCGATGTGCCCCAAACCAGTTTTATTAGAAAGGCAATAATGCGAAGATGGTTTTATACCACTAAAACAATGCATTAGGCACAGTTCAATTATCAATTAGCGGATCCTAGTTTACTACCTATCGGGACTGTCTTCATGGTAGAGAGAAATTACGTATATGTTCCAAAGTTGCAGAACTAAATTTCTAAGACCAAAGAAATGTATTCTGTAAGGAGGTTTTCTGTCTAACCGTCTAATTCTAATTCTGGGTGGGGGTGACTAGGCTTGCACTGACGTCCCGCATAGTAGTATTGTAAATTTTCCCCCGTTGTTAACTAAACCCTACCCCAGTCATCCCAACTCCTTTATGTACCTGAAAAGGACTCTGCGTTGTTGACAGCACTGTTCCAGCGTTTCCTCTGGCGATTCAGATCCTATTAGACTGTAAACCTGTTCTTATTCTGATTTCTTTAGTGACTGCGCAGTGTGATTACATGCTCCACCTCTGTCAAACCGTCGTTTTAATTTGCTTGAACTACGACCTCCAACGAATTAATTTCCTTATCTCCCATCCCTCAGAGCTATTACAAAATGGGACCTCCAGAAACACATAAAAACGCACAAACGCAAAAGGAAAAGGCAACGCACGAACAGCGATGTAGACGATGTCTCCTCCGAGTCTGAGCAAGAGGTCAAGAAGAAAGTCCCCAAGAAGTACGCGTGCCACCTGTGCCCGAAGAAAGAGATGAAAGTATACGCGAGAGGGACAGCGCTAACCACGCATCTGATTAAAGTACACGGCGCGCAGTGGCCCTTCGGATATAGCAGATTTAGGTGAGACCACAGAGTAAATATTAATAAACAATAAAATCAGTTACCAGTTATAGATGACGACTCCGTGGCTTAGTTGGTAGTAACCCTGCCTTCGAAGCGAGGGGTTCCGGGTTCGATTCCCGGCCGAGGCATACTTTGTGTGGTGAGCATAAAGTTTGTTCTCGGGTCTTGGGTGTTTGTCTTGTGTTTCTGTGTTTGTCCATGCCATCTGCGACACAGGGAATCCTAGTGCAGAGGTATGAGTGTGTTAACGTTATTTTTAACGTTGTTGTTGTTTTTTTTTTTTTTTTTTAAAAAAAGATAGTGCCATCCACGAAGACGCGCCCCAATCTTCTTCGCTTCTTCTTCTTCTCCAATCTTCTTTTACAGTACAAGTGTGCAACGTTCCGCTTGTTTCTTTTTGTCGATACAATAGTAGGTAGACAATTATGTGTATCGACAAAAGTGTAACGCTAATCGTTAATAAACAAATTGAAATTAATGAATAAACTGAAACTCATTTTAAGCGGTTGGAAGAAGTGTGGAACGCGTCTTCGTGGATGGCACTATCTATAAATAACGGCTTTCATCATCTGATTAAAATACATGGCGCGCAGTGGTTTTTTAAATTTAGGTACCACGGTTCGTTCGGGAAATTAACTTCGAATCTTTTCGTCGCCAATACATACAACAGCGTTTTGAAACAAAAGTTTTCAAATGCGAATGCATTTATCGTGGCGTTGCGGCCGTCTCTCTGAGAGATATAATTTCCCACGCCCTTATAATTTCACCGGTACCACCACCTGGCGGTCTATTATCCCGTATGGTACTATTCCGTCTATTAAGAAGCTGTAGAAGGGACCATTATCGTCCCCAAAATGATTTGAAATTAAATAAAACAAAGCAAATTACTGAATATATCTTTTATGATTTCAGATATCAAATAAGCAAGGACGGATTCTACAGGCTCACTACAACAAGATATGAGTATTTGGAAGTCTCCAAGAAAATTGTTGATGGTGGACCTAAAAGGTCATTGTCGAGTACCAACTTTGATTATACGGTGAAGAAAATCAGCGATGCAACCGATACCACTCCTGCTACTTTCCAAGTCTTCATAAATGGAGATGAGAATGTGATGGCAGATGTCAAACCAACGGTCCAGCACAATAATGTGGAAATTACAATGTGCGATGTGGATGAAAAAGGTAACATTATCAAATCTGAAATTTTAAACTATGTAGATGGTTGATTATAAAGTTATTTATTAGTATACATAATTAAATTTTAGTCCTAATGGATTGTTAATGCATTCCATTGTGAAATGAGTCTTGCATTCGCTTTAGGTTTAATATGATGTGAATGATTTGTTCCGCCCGTTAGGTTTAATGTTAATTGTTGATAAGTACAATCATTATCGTTTTAAAGTTTTAGAAATGGAAGATTTATAATTAGCTTTGCATACACGAAATATATTTTATGTATGCATTTACCTATTTTTATCCTCAAAGAAGTAAGATTTGAAAAGTGTTGTTTTATCTGTGTAGTTAATCATGTTCCATTTTAATTTTTAAGATTTAGTTTTTGATATATTTACATTATTAATTCTATCTTTAGATTTGTAAATATTTTACAGCCAGAACTAAATAAGCAGCATTTAATTATGATGTATTTATTTACATTTTAGTCTTTTAAAACATACATGTGATATATTTTGAATAAAGTTTTAATTTTAGACATTATTTTTTTATTCTTGACTAACTGTGCCCCGCGGTTTCACCCACATATAACTTAAAGAAATTTAGCGTAATGCTAAACAGCATATAGCCTCAAGAATGTGGAACTACCAGTTAGATATGAAAAAAATATTTTTTCTGGTAGTTCCAGATAATAACGTCTCTCATTCGCCACAGATACGTCTCATTCGCCACAGATACGTCTCTCTGGCTAGTCGCTGCGCGTGTCCGTACGAATACTATCGAGAAAGGAGTAAAAGTACCGTCGAAATAAAAAAAAAAATTAATAATTGTTTATAATGACCAAGTGTGATATATGTAGTAAAGGAATAACACAAAGAAGTCCTGGAGTGGAGTGCAGCAAATGTGGAAAGGTCGTTCATGCCTCCCAGGTGTGCAGTGGTCTTCCAAGCAAGCAGCTCTCTGCTCTGCGTAACTCGGATAGCTTGGAATGGACCTGTGATGAATGCAGCCGGATCTCTCCCAAAAGGAAAACGTCATTCATAGTTCCAGGTGATGATGAAGACGATGACCCTGACGGTGCGCTCATTCAAAATCTAGGCTCGATCGACGTTAAGAAACTACTAAGGGATATATCTACAGAAGTAAAGAAAATTGTAAATAAGGAGACTCAAACGATTGAAGATACCATGAGTTTATTCGGAAAGAAGTTAGAGGAGTTCGGTGGCATGATGGAGATATTCACAGGAAAACTTAAAGAGATTGAAAAGAAACAAACCTATTTAGTGAACAAGAACAAACATCTTGAGACTAAGGTTTCCTCACTTGAAGTTCAGATTAGAAAAATGGAGCAGATTGGTCTCGACACGAAAGTTGAAATCGTCGGTATCCCTAAATCAAATAACGAAAACCTTAAAATGTTTGTCAGCAATGTAGCGAAGTTATTGGACCTAGATGATAGAGATATTAAAAACGTCAAACGCGTTGAAGGAAAGTCGGGGTCTGATGGTCCCCTACTGGTGGAGTTGGCAGACCCAGAACTCGCTGCCTCCTGGGCCCGAGCATCCAAGAGGGAGATCAAATCGATTCTCGCCGAGCATGTTGTTCCCAATGCGACACATGAAACTGCTAAATCCAAGGTCATAGTAAGACGAGCCCTCACAAAAGCTAACAAGACCCTCTTGTGGAATGTACAGCAAAAACTACGGCCAACTTATAAGTATGTATGGTTTCAAGCAGGAAAAGTACTTGTCAGAAAGGATGATAACGCTAAGCCCATCGCAATCTGGTGTGAGGAAGACCTCACACAACTCACATCTTAGTGACCTATAGGTTTCTATTGTTTTCCTAGTTTACCTGTGAACGTATCTTAACAGATCTTACTTTAAGTTTAAACTAATGTCGGTGTCCTCTTCTGAGGCCATTACGGAATTCGTTGGCTGTCTAGATATCAATGATTTTTCATCAAAACTGCCTAGATCTAAAGGTAACCTCACAATGATTCACATAAATATACGATCACTTATTAAAAATTTCTCTCTTGTAAAACAAATGATAAGCATCTCAAACATTCAGATAGATATTATTATCCTTACTGAGGTAGGAATTAAGGATTGCATACTTCCACTTTTTAACATTCCTGGGTATTTTATGGTTAGTAAACTGCGAAAAACCCGAAAAGGAGGGGGTATAATTATTTATATCCACGACACACTACATTTTCAACAATCTGACACCTCACTAAATCACTGCGAATCGATCATCGGCAAATTAACCACACAACAAAGCTATGAAGCGTTCATTTGTGCTATTTATAGACCGCCAAATTATAGCAAGAACCTTTTCACTACAGAAGTCCGGGATTTATTGTCTACGGCACTTTTTAAAAAACATGATTTGTACATTCTAGGTGATATAAATATCGATCTAAAAGGCTGTGATGGCATACGTGAATACTATGCAAACTGCATGGCGGAGTGTGGTCTCTCGTCTGCGATTTCAGATTACACAAGAATCGAAACTAAAAATAATATAACAACTCGAAGTTGTATAGATCACATTTTTGCGAAATCGCGTACGTTAGATCTTTACTCGGCCGCAATCTGCACTGTTATGGCCGACCATCGAATGATCGCATTGTCTTGTGTCGGGCTTGCGCCCATACAGGGTGACACAGCTTATCTAAGATTAATTGATGAAAATAAGTTACTACGACAGTTGAATAATATACATTGGGAAGAAGCATTAAATTTGGAGTGTCCCTTAGAAATATATGATTATATAAAAAAAAACTTTGTTAAGAGCTATGAAAGTGCATTTTATATAAAAAAAATTAACACTACTAGCAAGCGGAACAAATCTCCCTGGATAAACAGAAGGATTAATTATATGTGTCTTATGAAAGATAATCTTTTTAGCAAGTGGAAAGAAGACCCATTTAATATGGAGTTAAAATTGGATTTTAATAAGCAAAGAAATAAAACACATAAATTTATTGATAAATGTAGAAACACGTATTATATGAAGGAAATAACTGAAAATAGATGTAATCCACGAAAACTATGGCAGATATTGAATAACCTAACAGGACGAACCTCTAGGTCTATTGATATGGCCATTATGAATGCATTTAGAGCAAACCAAAGCAATGAAAAAGTAATAGCGAATAACTTTGCTAGTGAGTTTCTTAAAAATGTACAAGATATATTGCCCCGGTGTAACAAACCCTTGCTAAAGGAATCCGACTACACCTATCCCGAAAATAAATCAATATTGTATAAAAATGCTACAGACAATAACATCTCAAGTATCATTAAAACTTTAAATTCACACAAGGCAGCCGGGGTCGATACTATACGATGCATTGACGTGAAGCGAGTAAGTGATAAAATTGTATCAGTAATATCACGTCTTATCAACCAATGCATAAAGCATGCAACATTTCCTACAGAACTTAAAACAGGTGTAGTAAGGCCAATTTTCAAGAAAGGGAAACATAATGAATATGCCAATTATAGGCCCATAACAATTCTTCCCGTAATCGATAAAATTGCTGAGAAGTATATTTGTAATTTAATTCACGATTTCTACGCCAATCATAATATTATTTCAGACTCTCAGTTCGGTTTCCAGCGTAAAAAGTCAACAACTATATTACTTTCCAAATTTACAGATGAAGTCAACAATGATCTTAACAATAAAAATCACGTAATATTGCTTTTCATAGATTTTAGCAAGGCGTTTGATACGCTGAATCATGACACCTTAATAAAAAGACTAGATAACTCTGGTGTGAGAGGACCGCTGCTTAACTGGTGTAAGGACTACCTATGTGGAAGAAAATACATGGTTAAGATCAGAAATCAATATAGTGACGAACAAGTAGTAACAGAAGGCACGGCACAAGGTTCTATAATAGGCCCTTTACATTACTTGGCATATGTAAATGAAATGGAAAATGTAATAAAAAATTGTTCCATATATCAATATGCTGATGACACCTGTTTGATGGCATCACATAGTAGCCTACGTACAGCAGCGCAGTTTTTGCAAAATGATTTTACACAAATTGCTAAGTGGGCACATGATTCAGATCTGGTTTTAAACTCTGACAAAACTAAAATTATTCATGTCCACTCCTCACATCTAAAAACTACAGAATCATTCAAAATAACTGCACATAGCCACAACTGTTTACACGCAACCCCAACCACCTGTACTTGCCCAACAATCGAAGAAGTCACGCACTATACTTACCTAGGGCTGATAGTAGATAATAGGTTCAACTGGCACTATCACATTGACTCTGTCTGTGACAAACTCAGGGCAATAATGGCCAAGTTTTACATCATTAAAACGAAAGTGCCAATCAAAATACTAATGCAAATGTATAAAACGTTAGCCGAATCCATAATTGCATACGGACTAACTAGTTATGGCAGAACATTTAAGACACATCTTGACCAAATTCATGCTTTGCAGGTTAGATTTCTTAAGCTTATGTTGCCAAAAAAACGGAAAACGGAATTCCGAGAAAATGTCTCGGAAATGTTTAAATTTTTTAATATCATCCCCATACACGAGAAAGTGAACATGTCTTTATTAATTGAGCAATATACTAATACGGATATACTTAAACCTATTGTGCATAAAACTGTAACTAGAAAAGTTACACAGAACAAATTCTTTATACCTAAAATGAGAAACTTATACGGTAGGCGCACGATTAATTACTTAATTCCAACACTATTAAATGGCATCCCAAATGAAATAAGATCAACTATTACAGTAAAAAACTATAAGTTGAAATATAAAGCACACTTTATGAATAATCTTTGACTTAGGTACACTATTATTCTAATTTAACTGTTACTATTACTATTTATATTATAATCTATCTACGCAGATAAATTCATACAATTACATTAATTATTGGGTGTGTGAATATGACTCCGCCCTTTCTCAACAGATGTCGTTTTTAGTATTGTTTACGTGTACTAATAAATGACCATACTTGTATTCGATAGTACTGAATGTCAGCTATCTAACGCATTTTATGATATTTGGTTGAAGTGTAAGCAACAATTGTTTTCACCTTTTCGAAAATGTCGGTTTTTATTCCAAATAAACGTCATTTGCGGGAAGTGTTATTACATTATTTTATTGCGAAGAAAACTGCAGCGGAAACTTATCGTTTGCTTGTGGAGATTTATGGTGAGCATGCTCCGTCTAATACAACTTGCAAGGAATGGTTTCGACGATTTCAAAATAACGATTTTAGTACTGAGGATAAAGAACATGGAAAACCACCAAAAAAATTTGAAGATGCTGAATTGGAAGCATTATTGGCGGAAGATTCTTGCCAAACTCAATCAGAATTAGCTGCAGCATTAAATGTTGATCGTTCAACTGTTGCAAAGCGTTTACAAATGATGGGAATGATTCAAAAAGCCGGTGACTGGGTTCCACATGATTTAAAAGAAAGAGACATGGAACGTCGGAAAACCATTTGTGAAATGCTGCTTCAAAGACAGCAAAGAAAAGGATTTTTGCATCGGATAGTCACAGGAGACGAAAAATGGATACACTACGAAAATCCTAAACGCAAAAAAGCTTGGGTGAAACCAGGCGAACCAGGCCCATCACAGCCAAAAATAAATATTCACTGTGCCAAGGTCATGCTCTGTATTTGGTGGGATCAGAAAGGTATTGTATATTATGAGTTGCTCAAACCCTCTGAAACTATTAATGGAGAAGTTTACCGACGACAACTAATGCGTTTGAAGCGAGCCATAGAAGAAAAACGACCAGAATGGGTGAATAGACATAACAAATTAGTTCTTCAGCATGACAATGCCAAACCGCATACCGCAGAAGTCGTAAAAAGATATTTAGAGGGACAGGACTGGGAAGTGTTACCCCACCCGCCATATTCACCAGACATAGCTCCTTCGGATTACCACCTATTCCGGACGATGCAGACAGACCTTACTGGAGAAAAGTTTACTTCATGTGAAAGTATCAAAATTTGGATTGACAACTGGATAAGCTCAAAAGACCAGGACTTCTTCCAGCAAGGAATACGAAAACTACCTGAACGATGGGCGAAGGTTGTAGCTGCAGATGGAGCATACTTTCAATAATTTTTTTTTTAATTTTGTAAGCGAACAAATGTGTTTTATTTTGACAAAAAGGGGCGGAGTCATATTCACACACCTATTAAAACCAATATTATCTATTATTACATTAAAACCAATATTATCTATTATATATAACAAACACCCTGTATAGCACCGCCTCGACTTATTTGCAAATTCATAACGAACTTAGCTGCATACCGTGACCATTGTGAGGTCCCACGTTTATAGATTGTAATGATGTTGTTACTTACCTACACAGATTATGTTGTATCTCACCTCTCGCTTACGCTCGGGAACTTGTGCGACTGAGATAGTGTAATGTGTACTCATTTAGGATTTAGGTAAATCTTTAATTAATGCCAATTTCTGAACAGATAGATACTTGGAAATGATTCCAGGGATCATATTCTCAGAGTCTAAGTTTTTAACCATGTTTTTGTATTTTTTTTTTTTGTATTATATAATTTAATTCATATAAGTACTTTTTCTTTTTTCTCGATGTACATTGGCATATTTATGTTCTATGTAATAAGGCGAATGTGAGCACCAAGACAAACCCGTCTAGGATTTTATGGTGCAAAAAAAAAAAAAACAAATGTAAAAACATTATATATATTACACAATAAAAAAAAAAAAAAAAAAAAAAAAAAAAAAAAAACGTTCAAATAAACAAACTCTTCAGCTTTATTATATTAGTACAGATTTCTCGCCAAAGTAAAACAATCGTTTTTGTTGTCATAAATTTAATGTGGTAATTCACAGCCAATATGTCACTTAAATAACACCCTCCAAACCATCTTACAAAATTTTGCATATCAACGATGAAATCTAATTTCATTGAATATAGTTAAATTTTTTTTGCTACTGACATGTCACATGCCCTACTCGCATTAAAATCTCAATGTTCCTTCTTAAACATTTAAAATTGAATTTTACAAACAATTACGTAAGTTAAAGATTTGAGTTATAAAAAAACACTTACAGTTGCTTACTGTGCAGTTACCCTAATCTCAATCCTTTGTTTCTACGTTTAAAGTTTAATGTCATAGAGTATCATCAGATGACTGTTTAGTCCGGATAATTATTGTTACTCTATATAATTCGTTCCTAAAGTGGTCCAGACCCTCAGGGGTCCACGGGAGACTCGATAGGGACCTACGTTGGCGTGACAAAAAAATGGGGCTTTACAATTTGTAACTCAGCCGCAACGAAAGTTTCCATAGTTAGATCTATTTTTTTGCCGAGTTTTGGGAATATGGTAGAAATGTAGCTGCAGATGGTCCACCGGAACCAACTAAATTTTGAAAGTGGCTTGAGAAAAACAAAAATTAGGAGCCTCTGCTCTATATCAACTTCTATATACAAGTCAGGATATTTTGATATATTGTTAGTTATTTTGACAAGTCTTTCGGAATCAGTCAGTTACAAAAAATGTCCTATGATGATGGCACTGGATCGATTGGCAATAACCTACAATCAATATTACACAATTCTACACTACACATACTCTCTTTGACTATATAAAATAGAACGAATTTATTTTAGTTTTGGCTTTCACTGTTCTGTATTATTGTACCTATAGGGACAAGAAATGTCAATGTTTTGATATTGACATATTTATAAGACTAAAATTATAAATGTTTACGTAATTGGCTCGTATGGTTTGTTATTGTATTTTTCGAGGTTTAAATTATTTTGAATGAAGCAGCGACATTTATTGCATCTATTTTATCGACAACGGACACCCCGAAATAGTTTAGATTTAGACAAATGTCAAAACATTGTATGATAATAGAATTATTTTGTTGCCATATAGTAAAACTATTTTCCTGGCCTTATTTCCTAATACACGAGATCAATCTCTCCGCCTCTCGAAAGCCAGACTCGATCGCGCCGTGCACAGCGTTATGTCTGTGATGTGACGTGGCTTCTCCCGCGAAGCATACCACGGGGTAGTCATCTCCATGGTACAGCGGTTCGCTTAGCAAGATTGCTCCTTGTCCGCCATTTTGTTCCGTCGCCACGCTTCGATACGCGTACGCGCCTCGAGCGAGCGGGTTCGACGCCCATTGTGACCTGTAAAACGCAAATATCTGATTTGACTACTTTGTATTTTGTTACAAAAGCGACGGGACGAGCTGAAGGCCCACCTGATGTTCACCCATCAACACCAATACGACTACCTATTAGAAGACCGAATTCGCATCCTGTTGCACCCGTTACCCGAGCAGGGGATATAACGTCTCATGCGGCTATGATTTTACCGACACTTGTTATCAGAAAACAGCAATGCGAGTGCATTACTGCTTGGTGGCAGGTTACCAGGAGCGGGGGCAGTACTTCTCCGAACGAACTTGTCACTCGTTCTTTTTTCGTTAGTTATCAATTAAATTATACTATTTCTTAATGTTTGTAGCAGCGAAGTTATGTTGATGTCAATGTTGATTATGGAACTCAGGAGTACAAAATTGTATGCATTATTATTGTACATAAATGATACCCCACCTCACAATATTTTTCACCGGTGCGACATCAAACTTCTTCCTCAGCACGGTATTAAGCAATTTCTCCACCCCAGCATGTACCGCAGCCAGAATGACTTTCTCCATTTCCTCAGCGCCTTTTCCATAAATCCAAGCTAGCAACAAATTGGGCTGATGTGCTACCGTGTCTAACGCAAATATCTCTGTGATCCATTTCTCATCGGCCGAGAATTGGGCTTTGTCTTCTGCTCGCCATAGAATGACGAAGCTGCCTGTGGTTTCAGGCCACCACGGCTTTGTGAATTCGATGTAGATTTTGTCGAGAACTGCTAATTGGAGGCTGTTGATTACTGACACTTTTTCGGCTGGCAGTGGTGGGTTGAAGAGTTGGATGTGTCTGAAATGAGTCAACACATAAACTTCAGATCCGTAGAGCAGTTCTGGCGTGATTGAGTAACAAACATCCATTCATCCAAACTTTTGCTTTTATAATATTGTATAGTTTTAGTAATTTTAGTCTGGAAGCTCGGCCATACCATTTTGTCCTACTCCACTCCTTGTCCATACAATGTAAGTTAAAGATAATTTATAGATAATTTACCTTTCCTGCAAAACTCCAATGGAAACTGTGACTATGACGCTCTTGGCTATATACAAGCTGCCATCCTTGCATTGGATTTGTACCAGCGGGTTGATAGGGTCCAGCTGTGGCTGACTGTTGCGTCTGCTGCCCCATCTGATACCTTCCACCTCCTTGTTCAGGAGAATCTGGACTGGAATTGCTTTGGTCGGGTCTGGGTATTTGTTCTGAAAAGAAAAATGCCATGACAGAATTTTCATACAAGTTAGCAGACTGGTATGATTCTGAAGGCATCTAGTGCCAATCGAGAGCTGGAGATGTATTAAAAAGTAAGCATGGTAACTAGCTGGTATATTGCGCAATGCCATGTTTTCAAAATAGAAGGAACAGACCGGTATGTCCTAAGACCCTAAATAACATTACGAACATTGCTACTGTGCTCATTTCGCATCTAATATCCTGTGTTGTTACCCTGGTTGGCCAATCTACGGAAAAAAAAGCTTTTTCGGGATAAAAAGTAGCATATATGCTATTCCACCCGGGGGAAATGTGCAGGGAATCATGTAGGTGACCATGTAGGTACATGGGGACCATGTAGGTGAGTACCCTCAGATTCCCTGCAAAAGGAGTGATTGGATGCGAGTGATTGGACAAGGATTGCTTAATTTATTTTTAGTTCACTAATCAGCTCTTGCTCACCATTAACACATCCAGGATCGTAGTATATCCTTTCCCCTTCCAGTTCAACATGAACTCCCCTTCACAGACCCAGTGCTCTTCCAATCCTCGCAAAGATTTTCCCCTGGCGGGGTCATCTTGCCCGCCCACGTGGTTCATACGCTCGTAGCTTTCTATAAACGATTGGGCTAGATCTTCGTGTTGCTTCAGAACTGGGTTTTTAGTGAGGCTGGAATTGAGAAATGTACTGATATGAATGTGCAAGATTTCTTCAGTACTGAAATAAATGTTCAATTTTTTATGTTGACGGCATACTTGATGTTAAGTGGTGTCTGCCGCCAGTATAAAACCGAAATACGATGGGTTCAGGTTTCAGGACAATGGATCAGGTTGATGGGTTTATCAGCGTAGCGAAAGATATTAGGTTTGTGGGGTTCTACCATCGACCACCACCATATCAGCCTCTAATGTTCCCACTGCAGGGACACCGGCCTACTCTCGTTAATACCACGGGACCACTCGTCGCTACCACGGGAGCCCAGTAAGTATATTATCATTAATCTTCAGAAGTTAGTAAGTTCCCATACAAGCTTAGGAGCTAGATGGCTGTGAAATATCCATATTTATAAATAGAAAAAGCACTCACGCGTTCCTTACGCATTCCGAAATGCCTTTAGTTGTTTTCTTATCAGCCTTTTCGACTTCGTCACTGATTGCGCCGGCTATTTTCTGGGTGAGGTCATCTGGTACTAATTCTCCGTCCGACTGCACATGCCAGCTGTGCCCAGGGCTTGGTCTGTCTAGAAGTCCCAGTGGGTTTGCCAGTTCGAACACTACGTTGTTTTTTTCACCGTGACACCTGGAAAAATAATAATGTAAAATTGTTTAAAGAAACGTAAATGTTTAGTAGAGCTTGTCAAAGTTCGCCCGGAGAAGTACTCCATACCGACAGGAAGTAGTGCACTTGCATTATTGTGTGCCGGTGGAAGGGTGTGGGTGTCGGTGAAATCACAGGAGCGTAAGACGTAACATCGCCGCCTCGGGTGACAGGCGCAACGAGATGCGACTTGAGTCTTCTCATACTTCGGTCGGCGAGGACCAAGTTGCATTGCTGTTATGGGCGGAGGTAAACACTTAACATCAGGTGGGTCTCCAGTTCGTCTCGTCACTTTAGTTACTTTCGACATCGTTTTGGTGTAGCAGGTCAATAATGGCTCAGTTTTAGTGTTGGTTGTCAGAATAATTCTATAGCGAGTTTCCATAGAATTATTAAAGTAGGGTACAAAATATGTACCTACAAAAACATGCTTTCTTAATATTTAGTTTAGCACTTGTTCATACCCTATCCGACCCTCCATGGGGAAGAACAGGCAAGAAACCCCTAAGGTTAGGATTACTTTCTCGCAAGCATATGAGTTTACTCATACTCACCATGCCGCGCCGATATCAACAGCCCCACTCCCGAACTCCACAGTGCATATTCTGCCACCGATTCGGTCTGCCGCTTCCAACCCCATCACCTTGAGTCCGGAGTCGTGCAGTTTCCGCAGCGCAGCCACTCCCGCTGCCCCGCATCCAATCACAATCACGTCCATGAGTTTCCTGGAAAAAAGAATAAATATAAATATATTCATGGACATAAATAATTAAACGTAAAATAAATGTTTACACACTCATATCTCTGCAGTAGGACTCCCTGTGTTGCAGATGGCATGGACAAACACAGAAACATAAGAGAAACACCCAAGACCCGAGAACAAACACCACGCTCACCACAAAAAGTGTGTCCCGGCTCGGGACACAGCGCCATCTAGCCACAAACTAAGCATAGCTTGTACTATGGGGACTAGTTTACTGATAGAATACATATTATAGTTTTTTTTTTGGAAATAGAAACATAATTATAATCCATAGTACACCCCGCCGGGTACTTGAAAATCGGGCAAGTGCGAGTCGCTCACGATGCATTTCCTACAAAGGATACGTCTACAAAATGTTTAATGTCCTTTGTTGCTTACTACCTGCACAGCATCACTCAACCAAATTATTTAATTATTTACAACTAAAACATCGATTGTCATTTGCATTATTAATAATTAAATATTTTTCTAAGTACCTACAATACAAGAAAGAAGAAGGGCAACGTCATATAACTTTTACAGATATTGGCGATTTTTTTAATACGTCGCAATTTAAGTAGAATTAGTTACTTAAAATATTTAATTTCAAGTTTAATTTAAAAACCGATTGTTCTAAAAGTTACGCGCAATTTACAAGTACCTAATTAGATATTGTTAAAAATTTAGGCACTCACTAAACAATTTTCATCGCACTAATTTCCTATCTTCTTATATTCTTATGTTACTTTTGCGTAGGTACTTCCCTGCTTACCCGGGACTTTCTACTGGCTGATCAACATGTTTCTAAGCAGAGATAAATGATTCTGTATTTTTTTTTACTACTGATGGTAGCCACGCTACTCTTGGATCTTCAACTTGCATCTAGACAGAATTCACTTATTCTCGGATCCCTCACGAAGTTTTCCTTCACTGGATAAGCATTGTAATTGGTAATCACGACCTGAAAACGCAAGTCACCCATCGCGGAATCTACGGCCGCTGTCATTAAGAAAACAATAACTGTCAACTTGCCCCATGTTTTGTGAATAAACAACTTCAATAAACAACCATCTGCTCTGTCAAAACTCAAAAGAGCTTGTTTAATTTGTAATTACGCCGCCGTACTTCAACTAAATAGAATAGCTAGTTTTGTGTCTAAAATACGTTGACAGATTGACGCCGATTTGTCAGCGCTAATAATAATTTTGCCTACGTAGGTAGTAGGTAGGTACAGACTTGTAAAAGTCACGGTCAGATTTGTATTAACAGCTTGGTACTGATAATTTATGGTCAAATAAATAATGCTATCAATATCAATGCTGTCATTTTAAGAGAGCATGTCATGTTTACTGACAATTTGGATCACGCATCGTTTATCTATTTACTAAATTGTCACGGCCGATAAAGATATTTTGATTTAATTTTAAAAGATTTTAGGCTAGTTTTTAAAAGTATTTAATTAATAATGTAGTTTAATAGATAAGAAACTGGTTAAAATATCTGAAAGAATAGGTATCTGCCGGTCGCAAAGCATCAAAATAAAATTTGCTAATTGAAAAGTGACAGCAACTATCCTCCTTAAGGTATAAACACGTTCGTATTAATTATTGTATTAAGTGTAGATTCCCGCCATCCATACTAGCACAGTGAGTTAATTATAAGCTTGAAATAAAAACCAGAAGATACTCACGCCACGATAGAGCCGTTTGATCACAAACACAGAACGAACACAAAGAATAAAAGATTTATGAACACGTGGTATTGTTAAGAGAACCGCGTTTCGTCTGACTTATATACATTACGCAATTATAAACAAGTTTTATCATTGTTGTTTCGCGTACTTATCTGCAGGCGAATAATCTTGTACCTACTTATTAAAGAAACAGTATAGGAACGAAATCGTGCAAATATTGTACATTTCACGTTCGCACTGATAAGATTCGAGAGTATGATTAGGTATAAAGTTACATTTTATTCAACATTTTTTGTTATTACATCTTTTATCTGTGTATGGTTGTTTACACTTACTTTTGCCCGCGGCTTCGTCTGTGTAGAATCGGGACGAAATGTAGAAGAAATGTCAATTATTTTATTTGCAAGGGTATGTTATTTTATTATACGGCAAGAAATAGAAGGAATCTCTCAATTTGGCGGAATATATTTTTGCTTATTTGTTAATATGTATTGTATTCGTCGATTTTCATCATTCACTTGTATTATATCGTTTATTTAATCTCATTGATTGGTTGGTGGCCTTACAGGTCATCTACTGTTAAGATAACTGATTGATTGAAAAAATCTAATAAACCAATTAATTTAATCACTTATTTACTTACTAGCTTTTACCCGCGGCTTCGCTCCTATTAATGTTGATTTTGTCAAACAATTCCGGTTGTTTCACACAAAATTTACCCCTCCCTTCACCCCCTAAGTTTGTAGCGAGAAAAAGTAGCCTTTAACCATCTCCAGGGTCTCTGCTCTGAGTGACAGAGCTTCTGTACGAGGCCAATAGTTAGTTATCAGTGGCGGCCTTAGCGGGAAGCAAGCAGGGCAACCGCCCGGGGTCTCGCTTTTGTAAGGCCTCACACCTTCGCAGAACAACCCGTTTTTTGTTTTGTTGTACTGCAGCTGTCTTAAAGAGGATGCTGACTGATTACCAGTAGCCCTGTACACTTCCAACTCACCTAAATTCCTCATACCCCAAGAGCCTCACGAAGATCTATCGCCCGGAGCCTAGCAATATCTAATACCGCCCTTGCATCTTATTGCCGTAAGTTATCACTGGCAATACACATTGATTATACCTACTGACATTCGTCTTTAGGCTCTGCGGTATGTTCGACGAGAAGATATGACGCCCGATCGCCCATAACAAAATGCTTTATCATAAAGCAAACCTTTTCTATATTCATGTGCAATAAAGTTTAATAAATTAAACTTCAAATGAAACCGAAATTAATCAATATAATACTTCAGACTGCTAAATACTTTTGTAATGAGCGTTCCCGTAGCTGAGTGAATAAAAATCATTAGTTGCCAGTTACCAGTATTGCGACATTCTTAGACCCACCCCCTGGGACACGCGACTAGACCTGAAGTGGTATAGAGTAACCATATTAACTCGTGACGAACGAGATATTATTCTGTCAAACCGTCTTTTCAACGCCCCATATCTCTGTACCTATACAGATGTTTTTGTTTGTAATAGAACTGACAAGTTAAAGGCCTACCTGATGTTGAGTGGTACCTCTGCCATAACAAGAGCAATACGACTTAGATCCTCCCCGATCAAAGTATGAGAAAACCCAAGTAGCAACTTGTTGCGGCCGTCACCCGAGACGAGTAGGTATGTTACGTCTCATGCGCATGTTATTTCATGGTATGAATTAATTGATGGTACTTTAAAAATATATCTCAGTTGATTATTCATGGTAATAAGGGAAGAAGTTTGCAGTCAATTTATTGTTTGACAGTTATATCTGTTTCAAAGCTGACGTGATCGAAATGGTGCTTAGTTATAATTTATGAAGACTTGTTTAGGCATTTGAATATCATCAGGTCATTACCATTACAAAAAAATCGGGAGTTATTACACTTTCGTAAAAGGAACTTGTGAAATAAGTTATTTTGAAGATATGTTCATGCGTTTGAAGATTATCAGTATATTTTAATTGTTAATTTACTACCTAAATTTTTAGTACCAATTTTTGTTACTTTTATACCTACCTCAAACTAGTGTTAGCAACTTTCAGGTACTATTAACGTTATTGTTATTTGTTTATAATAACAAATAACAATAACGTTAACATATAGTAAGTTAAATTAAGCAATAGTTCTCTCTCTAACATAGATCTTATTTCCATTCCCATCACATGTTTTGGACTAACATGCGATGTTTTGTTTTTTATTTATGAACCTATTTTTATATACGTACTGCTTTTTTAAATTGTTGTCTAGTTCTAGTTCTGTCTAGACGCCCTATTATTGCGGTGACCCTATATTATCTTTACCTAGAACTTTGCTTAAGTTAAAGTTAATTGTTATCAATACCAATCAATGCAACGCATGGTCACCCGATATACACTGCAAGTTTTTGCTTACGCGGTACAACGCCCTGTTGATGACGTTTTCTTATGTAAACAGATGAACCGCCATTTGAGATGAACAAGTTTTTGCCTTCTAAGCTCGAGAATACTATCTAGACTCCGTACCGTAGCTTAGATGGTAGAGTCGAGTGATAGAAAGAAAGAAAAGTGATCTGCGTTCGATTTCCAGCCGGGACTTTGGGTGAGGACATTTCGTTTTTTTCGGTCTTGGGTGTTTGTCCATGATAACTGCGACACGGAATCCTAGGGGTATGAGCTTGTATCGTAAACGTTATCCTAACTAATAAATTATTGTATGTCCGTAACATTAACTACAAACAAACAAAAATAATTTTAATATCCCAAGATTCCGATTGCAAAAAGTCAATGGATCTTTTATGGGAAATTGTATACGTTTATACTACTCAATACTCATTTATTCGGCCTTAGGAATACTACGGAACACTTGGTATTGTCAAAAATGATGGCTTACATAGCCTTTAAAATAACAAGAAATACGAAACTAGAAACAGACAAGACAAATTTTATGCTTT
This sequence comes from Aplocera efformata, assembly GCA_921293045.1. Classification (NCBI taxonomy): domain Eukaryota; kingdom Metazoa; phylum Arthropoda; class Insecta; order Lepidoptera; family Geometridae; genus Aplocera; species Aplocera efformata. The sequence goes on along the minus strand of OV121054.1, from coordinate 1,990,922 downwards.
AACAATAAGTTTACAATAATATAATTTTAAATGTCATAATAATTAAATTGAATAAGTATATAACAAGCTTCCTGACAATGCTGAATCAAGCTGGGTCTTCAGCTCATTCCTTCATATCATATATATTATAAAAAAAAAAAACTTTAGTATGATATCTGACTACAATATAAAGTAGGTATATTAACTATAAGTTGATACCTCTTATCTGGTCGATGTTTTTTGTGCACTTTTGTCCTACAGACTACGAGAGTATCTTATTTCTCGAATGTGAAATTTCATAGTGATATTTAAACGTTGTCAGGTCTCACTTCTCTTTGGTAATTACTCTACATTCTGAGTTGCAATTCGTGGGTTCGATTTCCAGGACAAGCATTTATTTGTGGGCCGAAAAATATTTCGTTTTAAAAAAATAATTATGATACCCTACCCAGGCCTCCTCTTAACCGACACTAAAAAGCTGGTACCTTAAAAAACCAGTTTACTAAAAGGTGTTCAAAAATTTTGTCATATTTGGCGCCTCTAGGTTGATTCGGATAAGTGTTTGTTTAATTTTAAAGCCTATTTCTAATCAGCTAAATTTATGCAAAATATCAGTTTTATTTCTATAAAATAGTTATAAAAATAGTCATAACTAGGTTGACGAGATCACCGTCATGTGGGAGGTGGATTCCGATAGATGTTTCGGTGAACGTACTTAAAGCGAAGAGCTTCGATATCTTAAGAAGCTCTCGCTAAACGGATGGATCAAGGATTCAAGGGCAAGATACAGAAGGCGGTACTCCTGGACAAGGCACGCATCGTCAGGAGGTTCGTCTCTGCAGCCCTTTTTTTTTTTTTTTTTTTTTTTTTTTTTTTTTTTTTTTTTCGTGGGGAAAACCTTCATCGGTACCCGCCCCCCCTTGGGGACGTTGGACGGGTTATGCCGGATTCTTACCGGCTAAAAACCCCACGGTCTCTTCTAGACGCCCATTGCTGGGGCTACGGGAACGGCTTGCACTCTTCCGCGGCCCCAGCGGCGTTAATCCTCCCTTTTTTAATGGCGCACCGGAACGCGTGTACGCCATTCTTCGATGGAGAAACTCTTCCGTCGGGCGACGGGATCCCCAACCCGTCGCCCGGAGGTTCATTAGGGCGGCAGGCGGCGCTCGTAAGCCTGCCTTCTGCGGCCTACCCTTCGTCGCCTGATAAGGTGAGGGGTGTCCTGCTCTCTTGCCTTCTCAGCTGCCTCCTTCTGCGAGATCACCTGTTCGCAGAAGGATTGGACGGCCTCCCAAGATCTTTCGCTGTTGACCATGGCTAAGACAATTGTCAACAGCGAAAGATCGTTTCCCACTACCGCGACAAGTTGAGATCGCACATCTGCCCAGGCTGGACATGCTACCACAGTGTGCTGCGCCGTATCCTCGACGTAACCACAGTGGTGGCACTCCATCGTGGGTTCCCTCCTTGCAATTTTGCAGAGGTATCTGCCGAAACATCCATGTCCCGACAGAACTTGCACCAATCTAAAGGAGAGAACGCCATGCTCCCTTTCGACCCATTTACTCAAGATGGGGCGAATCGCCTCAATGGTTATATGCCCGGCACTCGGCTCTTCCAACCTTTCTGTCCAAAGCTGGATTACATCCTGGTGTGCTGCCCTCTTCCACCGTGTCACCACATCAAAAGGAAGGTTATTCCCTCTATTTCGGTATTCGGTGACACGGTGGTAGACGTCTCTGCAGCCCTAGCCTAACAGCTTGAGTTTATTCCGCGGTCGGGAGTCCTTCATTTTTATATATCTTTTACTTCAATGTTATTATACTCTTTATTTTATAAATAATTAATATGTTGTAAAATGTATACAAAACGAGATATATTGTAAATAAACAGAGTTCTACAAATTGTTGTTGTAGATCGAAAATTGCTAACCATTTAAAATTTAAGGTAACTTTTATCTTAAGACAGATTTCCAAATTAACCCATGAATCCATCAACCTTCTGAAGAATAAAAAACTTATTTTTAATTAATCGCAATTTTACGTAATTGGTCCGCCAAAATTTAATTTATTCTACCTGAATATAGTGCTCATTTACATTCCAAGAACAGGAGACGATATGTAATACAATACAAAAATGTGCGGTTTAAAATCGTACTAGTTTGTGCTTACTTATCAGTTTACCAGTTTCATATTAAGATACACATTGCATACACATCAAGTACACACACTTGATTACATCGCGGTCAGAAGTGACAAGGTACATAGCGCGTTGATGTCTTTTATGGGGAAATTTATGTCCCATACTTTTAGCAGAGAAATGCTCATGGCATAGGAATAGATTTAAGGTGATACAAAGTTCACTGGTTCATCTATAATAGTATTTAATAAAATAAAATAAAATCTTGCAACTTTCCGTATTTTTTAATAAATATGTACTTACGCGTTCTTATTACTAAGTTTGGCGCTTGTCCAGACCCTTGCATACCCTCAATTGTGCCTTACTTAAGTATGAGAAGACCTAGTACGTAAGAGTTAATTATAGTCTGATGATCATCCACATGTTAGCCATGTGTACAATGAAAAATAAAACGTCACCTGAATTGAAAATGCAACTGCGCACGCGCCACACCTGACAGGCAGGTGAGAATATGAACTTCATATAAAAAAGACCACCTGGTTCACTCATCGGAAGTTGGCTTCAGACATTTAGCACGACCCGCGTTAGGTTACTCATGTAAGATTGCATTTTTTTTAATTTAAGAGGTGAACAATATCGAATTTGGCACGTAAATGAAGCTGTACTCTTTCACGGCAAAAGCGGGATTAATAAGAAGGTAAGCTCAAAACAAGCAATGCTAGTTTGGGACTAGATGGCGTTGCGTGAGATGTCCATGTATATTTACTATTATTTATATAACAAGGGAAGCTCCTTTGGCAGATTATTAAGCCCATTCACTCTCATTTGTAACGAACAGACTTATCCCTATAGTGGACACATCAGAGGCTGATAGAGAATAGTTATTGGCCAATAAGTTGGCTTTATTAGGAAACAGAACAAAACTGGACCGGTTGCAAGATTGTGTAAACTGAATTAGCATAAAGCTCTATTATTTAAATTCATATACTTGGCATCGTATTTGGTCGTATGATGACTATTCTATCGAATTTTATCTGTGGCTCGATGCATCAGGATTTGGGAAACATCATTAAGAAATAATAGCGGTTGCTATATTGACAACAATCACATCCTAATATGTTTCTACATGGTTTCTACCAAACCTGACATATTTCTTGACAGTTAACCTGACCAGTTAACCTGACAGTTTTCTTCTAAAAAAGTTGTTCGCTTATTTACAGTAAATCAACCTGACACTGGTTTGTCTGTACAGACTTATCATTACTTAATCATATTTACGGTAAGAAAGCATTTCAAAATCTCAAGTTAATGTTATTCTGTGGTATTAATCCTGCCAACAAAGTAAGCCTCGAAGCCTGCATAAAAGCCGTCTGATTGATGCGCCAGATAACTGTGAGTACGCCATGTATTCTGAGGACAGCTTTTTGTGTGGCCGGCGCTGATGAGACTTCCTGTATGCATCGATCCAACAAGCCTTATCAACCAGGAACAGCTTGCCTTGCTCGTTGGCTTGATAGACTTTCAATGTGCGTTACTCGGCGTTGAGTTATTTTTCGTTTACGAAGCTGATTAGAGATTGCATATTCACATCTTTACAGCTCTATAATTACAAACAAATATTGTTTTATTTATCAATGCATGGATCTATCCATTGTGTCCGGTGTTTACATTGAAGATTTCGTCTCTTCAAAACAGCCAAACTTGGGATTGTTTATTTTGTAAACATCACATTGTTAAAACGATAGGCTTTAAGTGGCATTATCGTATTGTGCAGTAGATGCGGCGAGCGTTGGGATGAGAGGACTGCAAGCGCGGATAGCGGCACCGGTTTGATTGACATAATTACGCGCGGACGCAGCACAGGTACAGGTAGACGGGTCCGCGGGCGTACGACCGAGCGGAGCGGCATTCAGTCGCGCCGCGCCCGTCGCCCGAGCGACCGCGTACCGCGTCACCGAACACCGGCAGCGACCGGCCCATGCCGGGGAACCAGTCGGGATGGCGAGCCACGGCGTGCTAGCGCCATGTTGAAACATGCGCAGCGGCCGCCGGCGGCGAACGATGCCGACCACCGGTACCAGAACATGCCGCGGCGGCCGCACCACCACCTGCCGCTCAATGTCTCCACCCTGGACTCTTCGAAGCACTCCGTCGGAGGCACCTCGGCGAGTGTCAGTCCTGGCGCGCCGCCACCGCCTCCTCCGCCAGCGAACATCTCGGTCGTCACGCCGATGCCGGTCACCTCTCCGCCGAAGATTGCCAATGGAAACGCGACGGGAGCTCCCGTCCCGAGGCAGTCGTCGAGATCCAAGCCCAACAGGGCGGCGACCGAGGAGGCTCTAACTTCATTGGCTCTGCTGTGTCTTGTCAGCCTCCTCCTAGCATTATTGGCGTTGCTCTTCCTGCTGAAGATTTCGGCGCCGACAACCGGCGCGCCGGAGGAATTTGCGGTGGTGTACGAAGTGACGTTAGCATTGTGTGCTTTGACACTTTCCTTGAACCTGTGCTGTCTGCTAGTGTGTGCAATACAGTTCCTGTTCGCTGTGAAGCTGGTCCACTCGCCTTCGGCGCCGAACGGACGGTGAGTACCTACCGATCACACTTGAGACCACACATGACCGTTACGGAATGTCTTCAACTTCAAACCCGTTGTACCGATTCCAGTGTTTCGTCTGAAACGAATGACTTGACAAATATTATAATCTTATTATAGGTTATTACTTGCACTGACATGTCCGCTCGTGTGTGCTCATGCTCGGTTCCAAACGGTCCTATCTCATTCAGGTTATCTTACACAACGCATAACTGTACGAAAACATCGAGTTTTCGACTCGACTATTGGGTGAAGTTTACCGAATAGTCGATTGTCAGATCCCAAGCAGATGTCTCTGCCTACTCTATCACCTCGAAATGATATATATAAACTGGCTTTGTAAGGTGTTTCTTTATAAGAAGTATTGTAAGCAGGTGCTAACGGTCTCTTGTGGCGGTTATTTGTGAATGGTCCTATAAAAAACGTTCCGTGTTGGAACCGTTGATAAACTCGCACGCGCCGATTACAGACATTATTGACTTTTTCTATTGTCATTAGCATAATTATTGTATTCCATAAAAGGGGATCAAACGCGGTCGACCTATTTGCTCAGATTTTACGGACTGCTGCATATTTACATTAGAAAAAGATCAGCTGCTACTTTAAATAGTTACTACAGCTTTATTATATTCTACCTACACAAAATACGAGGACCGCATTCTGACTTTTGATGTGTTTTTGCTTCTGATATGTGGCCAAAATTTTCATACAAGTTTTATAAAAAAAGGTCTCAAGCAAATCACGAAATATTTTGCGGCCTGCATTTATTTCAAACTGTATTGGTACTGCAACTATCGATGAGAGTAACAATTTGTTTCTCCTGATAGTTATGTTAAACCACGTAACATTTTTTTGTTAACATTTCATTAGAAAATGGTTAATTTTCTTGAGACATTTACCCCACAAAGTATAATATTATGTTGATAATAATCATCTTGTTAACAATGTAATTACTAGCAATATACACAAATTAGAAAATAATCTAAGTAAATATTTCTACGAAGCATCTTTAACCTAAATAATCTTCGATCTACTGACAATATCATAAAATTCATGTTCTTCCGTAGTTGAGGCTATCGCTTTGATGAAATTCCTATCTATCAGACCAGTATGCACCGTTGCAGTAGCTTCCGCGTTATACATAACAGATAGGCAGAACCCGTATTCGTATTTATGTCTTGTGACCGCATAGCTCAGAGTGCACTAGTCCAAAGAGGTCGTGGAAGCCAATAAAATGAGTCTTGTAAAAGAGGATTTTAAAAAAGGTTACATATATGTTTAAATAACTGTTAGTGTCAGAAAACTGAACAAAAAACCTATTTTACCTTGCTTGTTTGTAATTTTTACATGCGTATCTGTGGTTGTCTTTAAATGAGGGGAAATGGTAACCAGTACTGTAATTGCTTAGACTCTATGCAATTATAAGTGCGGCTTGTAATTGCATAGACTATTGGACGTCACATACTTTTATTATATAGTTATAGTTAATCTCAGTACATCAGTACCCCGTATGTAATAATATATAAGCAAGTTTTGAAGTTGACCGTTTTGTCTTCGATTGGTTATAGAAATTTGTACCTATGGCGTACAATTGAAATAAGATAAATCTAGAGTTCACAAAGAATACTCTGATTGAGGGTTTATCAAATATTTGTAAACTTACTTGGAACTCAATTATGAAATGCACCTAGCCCTTTCTAGCCGCAGTACTTATGAATCACTTATTGACCTTCCGCTAGTTATCCAAACCTTAAGAAACAAACCAGTTATCTGTAAATTTATCTGTATTTTAGAATTAGTTGCTTTGTAAGTTCTTACTGTTAGTTTAATGTTTTGGTTTACTCATGTTCTTTCCTGTCTTAATCTCTCGTCTTCATCTGACATTTTCATATAGCTCCATTTCCGGTTTTAATTTTTTTTTATAAATGTTCTTTATTTGAATAGAAATGAACTTTAAACGGACATGTAGCGTCTTATGCGTCTGTGATTTCACCAGCAACCAACTTTCACGCAAATGGGTCGCTGCAGACAAAACATGTGTCGATGGGGATTCAGAGACCCAAGTTTAACAGCTTGCGACTGCGGTCACCCATCTCAAACCATGCAGCACTTGATGGAGTGCCCACTTTGTCCTATCAAGTGTACAAGTGCTGACCTGACCACGGCTTCAGCCAACGCCATAGACATGGCTCATTTTTATCTTAACTTTCTTTAAAAATATTAATGAAGAACCATTGACTCGCAAGAAGAAGAAGAAGAAGAAGCAACCAACTCCTTCAACGGAGCGCAGCAATGCGAGGTACTTTTCCGGAGTATTTCAGCATCAGCACAAGTTCTACTGCTACTTGAGGTTGCTCCATTAGCACTTCTACAACAACTGGCGCGATAATCCATTTGCTACTATATTCATTCTCATTTCAATAATCTCATGTTCATGGTATAATTTATAACTAGTAATGAGCGATGGTCGTTTAAGCACAACAAACTTGTATCGACTGCAATGCGAGATTCCCGATATAGAACGCATCTGAATAACTGAAGTAATATCCCAAGATGATAATTGCGATCCAAACCAGTTTTCTAAGCAAGATTACTGATCACTTATAGCAAAACCGGCAGATGCTCTCAATCTATTATAGTTTGATATATAATTGGTTATAAAATAAAATCTAATAACGATGCTTTGCGTTGCGGCTAACTTAAATGTTATCGATTGGCTTAAGACCATAGTTGGTAGAAGCTCTGTCTTTTGCGCTATAATGTCCAATTCCCACCCAGGAAATACATTTTTGTGATGAACATAATGTTTGTTTTCTGAGTTTTGATATTATCTATGTATTTCGGAACTTTTGTTTCTGTTTATTGTCCAATAAATAAATCGTTGATTAGTTTTGTCTTGGTGTCGGATTGTTATGGAATGTCAATTTATTCGTGGGAAAACAATGTTTGGTTCGTCACTTGTGACTTCTTCGTTTCTACGCTAGTGAGCCTAGTAAATTAAAAAGAAGAAGAACCTAGTGAAACACTGAGACACTACTTAATTAACCCTGCGAGGAAAAAGGCTTATGTATGTTGCCAATAGCTAGTTTAGTCTCTCAGCGAAAATATGATTGAGCCAGATTAAGAAAAATCTAGAAAAAATAAACCTCATTTAAACTTTTATATTAACATAATCCTTTTATAAAGGTTTATCTTTTGACAGGGGTGATTTCAGAGATAGCACCTTAAACTTATAAACTTGCAACGCGATTGGAATTTCCGAATATAATATAATTTGTATGGAACCCACGTGAGGGTAATTTATGTAAACAACTAAGTAGTAGGTGAATGCAGTTACGAATGCGCGAGTGGCACCGAAAATAACTTTGTAAACAACGAGACGTGCTCGTAATGTAATGCAACCGGCGTGATAGTAGTAGTTAGTATCACTGGTTTACGGCGCCGCGTATACTTTAGCGGTGAAATTACAGGAATTCAAAATCCTACGAACGCCTCATGTCGTTCATAGTTAAAAAGGTTGATAATTGTGGTGTTTATCTAATGTTTTTTTTATTGCTTTTTTTTTCTTTTGTATTCTTGAGGAGAGGGATATGGTGATGGGCTGCGCACGCGTGGTATTCAGAGATTATGCAGCAATGGATGCAATCTATCTCTTTGCCGAGTGCCTCATACAGACGTTCATGTTTCTCTCTCCACAAGTTTTATCTTCGCGAGGAAAAGTAGCCAATTTCTTTCTCTAATGTCCCATCTACTTATACCAAAATTCATGAAAACTACCGAAAAATACCGTCCCTAATTTTCTTAATACGTAAAATACATGATGAAAGTATAAAGGTCGAATTATTTAATTTTTGAATTAGTCAATTATACTTTTGATCAATTACAAAATTCTATGGCATGCATTCGTTCCGAGCCGTTGTTTCAATTGAAAAGTACGTATGGGAACATTAATTGGATGTATTGTTTCACAAGTTTGTGAGAGGTTTATTCGGTTAATACGTATTTAATTAAGAACTTAGTAAATTTTTTGAAACTCCTGCCCTAATCATTAGTTGTTTAAAAATGTTATTATGTATACAATAGACTTATACATGTTATGTAGACATATCTTTTATTTATTATTTCAATTAATTAAATCAACTTTGCTCTACATATCAACCTTCTTTTTATAATTGATCCTGCTTATATTTGCACGTAAGCTTTAATTAAATGCATGTCAAAAATTATGAGATTATCCTTACTATCAACCTACATGTTTAAATCAACTAGTTGCCAGCATTATATGACGTTTCCGAGTGCATTGAATAAAAAAAAAAAAAGGAACTGCTTAAAAAAATCAGTGCGAGCTTTTTCTCACGAGAAACTCGAAATCAAACAACACGAGATCTTTTGTCGTGAACAAATATCGTATGAAAGGGTCCTTATCGTGAGAAAGATGCGGCGGACTTGCACCGTCTGTATTCAACCTTCAATTATACAGTATAAAAAGAAAATCAATTGAAATTCGGTGGTTTCTAGAGTATAGAGACGCTTTTTAAAGAAGTATTATTATAATATATATGGTTACGAAAAAGTTTCCAAGGCGCACCATTTTGCACTTCACTTAATCCTTACTTACAAATATCAAACAGACAAACAGAAAGTTGGCGGGGGGACTTGGTATATAACATGTCTATTGTACAATATATATAAAAATATTTATTTTATTAAACTATTGTATTGATATAAAAAAGTACAACAAAAATACCCTGTAAATATTTAATAATATATTATATAACTAAAAAAAAACTTGTTTACCTATCTTGATTTGATTTTATTGAGCGTGAATGCCATCTACAATTGTATTTAAAAAAATCTTATATAAGTTATAAGTTCGATTTCTATTTTAGATGTGAATTCACTTGTTAATAACTTATTGGATACCTGTAATGTGGTATTATAGAGAATTATATGAATTAATTTGATGGTAGCGTACCCAAAATGCTGGTAATATTGCCAAACTGGATGGCAAAACTTAATCTTTGTCCAAAATAGAACTTTACGTCACGCATTTTCAAAGAATTACATAGTTTTGGAAACGGCTTTACATACGCTGTCTGTATGTGAGGTATTGTATGAGAAACACGACACGAGGTCAGACGGCGAATATTTGAGACCGGTTTCGAATAAATCGCTTCGGTGCTTACTTTTCATTCCTATCGAATCACAGTTTTATTGTGGGTGTATCAAGATATATTTTTGAATGATTTTTACGGTTAATCGAGCGGTATTTGATTAATCAACCTTTTTGAGTGGCAAATAAGGTGTTATTCAGTCACTGGCATGTCGAATTTGTTTTATTGTTAAATGCATTGAGGTACAACCTTGTACAAATTACATAACACTGGAATTTGACACATTGTGTCTAGTTATTGTCCGTCTAGATTGAAAATCAGCTATATTTACACACGTAGTAGCAAAAACGCCCAAGAAAAAGCACTTGCAAGTTTTTTCACATTATCCGGGAAACTTTTCAAATTTAACTTTCACTAATTTTTTAATTAATTAAATTAATTTGGACTATCACGAAAATTTTACAAAATCGCCAAAACTGTCGAGCCGTTTTCAATAGTGGCATTAAATTTTAATTTATACATAGATTAAAAATGTATTAACTGTTGTTAGTTTTATATATTTACTAGGCACTTCTATAACCTCATGAGATTCACCTTCTTCAATCTAAATCTACATAATTAATAATTGTTTATCAAATAAAATCTAACTTTTAAAGCTCTCTTCCCAATTTTGGGCTTCCAACAAGATAATTGTTTCCGTGTATACATTTTTTGTTTTCTTGTACATACAAGAAACATACATATGTAGGAGGCAGACCTACTTGTTTGAGTGTCCACTGCGCATGACCAGCTTTTAAATTCTGATAGATTGGAGATGTGAAGCCAAGCGTTTCCCAAGCTTCGTTTGCATGGGGTTCTCTAGTTAACTTCTTAACAACGAGTTTTTAATGTTTATGAACAAATTTGTGAAGTACAATTAGATATATGAAAATTGTTCAAAGTAAAAATCAAATACTTTATTTCCGTTGAATTCTCAAAAAAAAGCGTGGAAAGGTTACTATTTTTAAATACATATTAAATACCTACGAACATGCGTTTGGCACCTGTTCAAACCCTATCAGACTCTCCATAGGGAGAACAACCAAGAAACCAGTAATGGAAAGATTAAAAAAATAGAAAGGCCTTTAAATATAACCTTTATTTTTTTAATTTGAACTTAAATACTCTTCTTCTTAAATACTAATTTGAGTTTAAATGATTACGTCCTATATTTTTAGTTGGTTCCACGTTCCTTAATCAATTTCACAGTGATAAAATCAGTGGTAGTATTTATTTATATATAATTACTACCTTTTTATCTCTCATGAAACATTGACATCCATGATGGAACCTTAAAATGAGATAGTACTGGGTCCTTGGGCAAGGCCGCGGGGCGTTTAGAAGCATCTCGATTATTTCCGGTCAGACTATTACAAAAAATCTACCTTCTGAGAATCCCGTTTCTATCCGTGTTGGAATGCGATGGACCATCGAATATTAATTTGTGCTACTTGTGGTTAGAAGAAAGTATACATTTATTTCTTTTGGAAACCTCCAGGAATATTTTTGGCAAATTAGTGTAACGGTGTATGGCGGAAAGATTATATTAATCGTGTATGACACAAAGAGGTTAGACATGGTTCTTATTAGGCGTAAGTATGTACGTCTACGGTTACGCTACATATAAGGTATTTTAATTGGCAAAATAAATATTCAATTAAGAGTGATAATAATCCTACTACTATTATAAAGGCGAAAGTTTGTAAGTATGGATGTATGGATGTTTGTTACTCTTTCACGTAAAAACTACTGAATGGATTTGAATGAAACTTTACCACAATATAGCTTATACATCAGAATAACATATAGGCTACAATTTTTGAGGTTTCTATAAAATCTATATACATAAAAGAAAGTCGTGTTTGTTACAACACTTATAACTCGAGAACGGCTGGACCGATTGCCATGGTTTTTGATTTGTTGGATTTGTTTCCGTCCCGAATAGCAGAATAACTATTAAAACATTGGAAAATTAACGAAAAAAATAAAATCAATTTATCCCCGTATTCTCCACGGGAACGGGAACTATGCGGGTGAAACCGCGGGGCGCAGCTAGTATCTAATATGAAAAAAAAAAAAAACTTATTAATCATTTGCTTAAACAAATTAAGCATCGGAATCATTTAGGGTTAAGCGCGTTTCTAACCACGTAATTTTTGATAATTTTAAAAGTTCATTTAATAAATAAATGTTCATGGACCCAGAGACAAACCATCTATGTTCGTCCCATAAATGTTTGTCCTGGGCGGGAATCGAACTCACGACCTACATACAGCACAGAGTTTCTACCAACTGAGCTGAGGGGTCAATAGTCAATAATATTGTTCTATTCATAAATTAATTTGTATGCTATAGTTTCAAAACATACGGCCATTGTGAAGTCATCTGGCGTGATTCATAGAAGTCAGTTTATTAAACGAAATTCTTGACACGTTACCAAGAACAAGTGACTTATTTAATAATCGAAGGAAAACCGACATCTGTTCTTTTATCCGTTATTTCTCGACTTAAGGGGGTACACCTACCAATTAAAAAAAAAAGGTATACAACAGGCGAAGAAAAAGTCACAGAAAAGCAAAACATGCAATTCGTTTTGCTGGATGACATATTGTATTTATAGTTATATATCATTATATTATTTCTAGTTATAGTTATTTTAACTACCAAACTATTGGAGTGATTTTAATAAAATTCTAGGACTAATCTGAAAGTACATCCTTTCAAATAAAAACAGAACTTTTAAATTGATAATTGACAGAGAAATGACAACACAGCTAAGTGCGATTCAAACTCGCACGCTAAAGATTGCGAACCAACAATTGTATAATATTTATTTATACTCGACTTCAAAAAACGAGGAGTTTCTGTGTTCAACTGTATGTATTTTTTCATTATGTTCACCAATTTCTCCGTCAATTGTGGAGCTATTTGGTTTTTTTTTCTATTATATTTGTTTGGAAGGGATCTCGAGCGAACTTCTAAGGGAGAAGCATAAGGGATGAATGTATTGAATTCGGTTTATTCGACTTTTAAATCAGGTACCTGTATTATTAATTGTTACGAGGGTGTTTTTGACTAAAAAAAGCGAGCAAAGCGCCCACCTGATGTGGTTAACGCCACCCATAAAAAAACAAAAATGACTCAGGTCTTCCCCTACCAAAGTATGTGCAAACCCATGTCGCATCGTATTGTGCCGAGATGGGGATGATACGCCTCAAGTGCCTGTAATTTCTCCGGCACCACACCTTTCCACCAGCAATGTGAGTGCTCCACTGTTTGGCAGCGAATTGGAATGGTTCGCTTCATTTTAATAATATAAACTCATTAGTTTCGGATTATACTTGATCGGAATTCACACAATTAGCAAGATATTCAGAAATTCTTAGTTTTGTTCTGATTACTATACTAACGGTTATCTCTCTACCTACGGGAAATTTGGTCTTATTATCATAGTTATCCGTGATTATAACCGTAAGTAAGTAACTTAACTATTAGTCAATACATTTGGTACCAACTAGGTACGACTAATATCTAATCATTGCACCTTCACTACATAGTATAAAAGAAAGTCGCTTTCTCTGTCCCTATATCCCTATGTACGCTTAAATCTTTAAAACTACGCAACTGATTTTGATGCAGTTTTTTTTAATAGATAGAGTAATTCAAGAGGAAGGTTTATATGTATTGTATAATAGCAATAGCACTAGCTAGTCACCCCGGCTTCGCACGGGTAGTTTCTGATACGACACTGATGCTTTACTAACCGTGCGAAGCCGGGGCGGGTCGCTAGTATAAGATATATCAAAGGTCATTTCTTACTCAGCACCATCTAGCTCCAAAATAAGCATAGCTTGTGCTATGGAAACCAGAACTAACTGATAAAATATTTATACAGTTTTTTTTGTAAATACATACACACCCAGACACAGAACAAACCTACAACCTACAGCCACGGGCGTACCCAGCTTCTGGCATTTTTAGGTCGAATTATTCGCGGCTTTTTTTCATACACACTACACAAATACACCTACATGAAACATTAGGTATATGTAGTGTAGTGTGTAGGGCAAACAGCCGCAAATGATCCTGCTTTATACGTAGTTAAATAAATATAAGTAAATTAGACAATGCATTCTTATTTTAAATTTCCATTTCCATTCTACCACCCCTGGGTACGCCCTTGCCTACAGCGCAGAAGGTAGAGCTACAAGTGTACCGTACCGTCACAGTGGCTGAATTCTGGAAAAACTGGAGTGCGATTCGAACTCACTCCCCGAGGGTTACGTATCCACTATTGTAATTTTATTTGTTAGGATATTTGCCGTTCATATTCTGAAAATGTTAGTCTGCTATTAATGTTCAAAAGATACAGCCCATTTAATGAATTTAATTATTAGTTTCCTTTACCCTTTATTAATTATATAGTTTTTTTTTAGCATTTTACGTTTCTATTTGAGAATAAATGAAGTAGCAATAATATGATAAGAAAGCATCATACTGGCTTTGAAACGGGATCCTGTTTATTGTCCCATTAACTCTGTCAAAACTATTAAATATTATATGTTCTGACATTATCAGAACATATAATATTTAATAGTTTTTAATTTCGCACATAAAATATTAGTATGATAAAAATAAATAAAATCAAAATCGCTTCATTATCTTGGTTGAATCAAAATGACTGGAAAAAATATGTAGGTACGAAATACAAGTGAACAAAATTGCGTATTTTTCTTTTCTATGACTTTTTCTTTGCCCGTTGTATACTGATTTTGATGTAGGTATCTTCTTAATGGTAGGATGTACCCCTCGAGGGCGAGAAATAGGGGATGAAAGTAATAAAGTCTATTTTTTTTTATTTTTATACATGTGTATTTTTGTACCTACTCTACCTAGACTAGCGATCTAGTGGCCAGGTTCACAAGCGTGTAAATAGATACAAAATCCCTGCCATTGTCCGCAATGTCACGCACCAGATGCAATAAATATCAGTTACCAGAGCACAGATATAATATTATAATGGACGGGATTAAATCTTAGTCGGCTTTGTCGCTCGCTGGGCTCTCATTTTACTCGCTTATGCAGCTATTATGGTACATAACGGTTATATATTCAGGAATTTTATGCGTTTAGTCATCACGAGTTTAACTAAGACGCTTGTTTTTCATAAATATCGAAATAAAATACTTGATTACCTTCATATATTTAGAACTTTTACCTTTACCTTTAGAATTCAAAACTTCTTGTTTTTTTTATGTAACGAAGCGAGTTACCGAGATATTTACTCGAGATTTTTTGAGTTACCGAAATATTTATGTTTTGTTGGCTTCCGCTATTTCGACAGTTTCATGTCTTCATCCCGGGTCAGTTTACCATGAAGTATGAAACTGCAAAACTTTCAAAAGTTATATTTTATTTATGTAAATTTTGAATTGAGTTTTAACTCATTTAGTGTCTCAAGATTTGTGCCATACAACAACAACAACAGTAACACACTCATACCTCTGCACTAGGATACCCTGTGTCGCAGATGGCATGGACAAACACAGAAACACAAGACAAACACCCAAGACCCGAGAACAAACTTCATGCTCACCACACAAAGTGTGCCCCGGCCGGGAATCGAACCCGGGACCCCTCGCTTCGAAGGCAGGGCTACTACCAACTAAGCCACGGAGCCGTCAATACACGGAGCCATAGAGAATACCATAGAAGAAGGTAGGTAGCGCCTCTGATGTGTCACCGCAGACACGTAAGGTCACCAAGGGCAGCGCGAACTAGATCTCCCACGCTAAACTATTTCTCACAAGTTTTACTGCCTTGAATCTTAAGTTCGCCTTTTCTTGGATGGCCTTTTCAATTCAAATATTTGCGTTTTCTGTTTTATTCCATTCTTAGTGCCATCTTCGATTTAACAAATCCTGATAAAATAAATAAATATTTTTGGACATTTTACGCAGCGCCATCTAGCGCTAGTAAGCATAGCATGGGACCTAGGCAACTGATAGAATACTGATATAGTTTTGTTTTTGTAAATACATATCTAAATTACATATTATCAACCAGACACAGAATAAACATTTATGTTCGTCACACAAGATGCGTGGTCTTGGATGGGACTCGAACCCATGACCTACAACGCAGAAGGCAGAGCTACTACCAACTGAGCTATGAGGCCAATCCGTAGACCGAGATATACTCTCAGATCCCAATGACTATTACTTCCAACTACCCGGCGGATCCGAACACCCCATTCAAAACAACCTCGATCAAAATTGTCTTAAAAATTCAACAATGTATTCACCTTTCACGAGTTGTATTTCGAAATGCTTTAGCACGCTCAAAATATTCAGTTCTGTACAATATTGTATGTTACATAATACTTTGGTATTTGCAGTTTCACTTTGCAGCCGTGACTCCCGAATATTAGGTATAATATTTACATATTTTCCATGTGCAATCACATCTAGGTATATGCGATTTCTCACCGTGATGGTATTAAATATGAGTTTGTACTGTAGTTAAGCTTGTAGATATTATATTGAAGGTTAGCGAAACGAGCCGTGAAAAATGAACTCGCAAGGCCTTATTTTAATCAGTATAAGTAAAGAAAATAAAATTACTGTTGAATAACTGATCTCACAGCTCACGCAGTAGCTCTGTCTTCTGCACTGTAGGTTGTGAGTTCGATTCTTATCAAGGACAAGGATTTGTGTGACGAATAGTAGAATCGTTTTTTTATTCAACCCATGTGACGGGACGAGCTGAAGGCGCATCTGATGTTAAAAGGCTACATCCGTTCATAACAGGAATACAACTTTAGGTCCTCTCCGAGCGAAGTATGAAAAAACCCAAGTCACAATCCGTTGCGTCATTAAAAATACATCGCACCTATTTCGAAGTAAATTGTAGTACTGTAAACGAAAACTTATGTTTAACAAAATGTCTTCAAGTCATTCAATACGAAAATTCCGGCGGGAAACCTCAAAAGTCTTTGTGCTGGCACTTTTTAGCTAAGGAAGTAAACTGACACCGGAAGTGTGCGGTTTGACGCGTAATTATCGGGAATATGTTGAACCTTGCATCAAAGACTTAAGTATTGTATTAAAAAAAACTTTAACACACTCGTATCTCTGGACTAGGATTCCGTGTCGCAGATGGGATCGACAAACACAGAAACATAAGACAAACACCCAAGACCCGAGACTTCATACCACACAAAGTGTTCCCCGGCCGGGAATCGAACCTGGGACCCCTCGCTTTGAAGGCAGGGCTACTACCAACTAAGCCACGGATTTCTGGTGTAAACTTGTGCCTTGCTTAGACCACACCTGAGTATTAGATTAGGATATTACGGTAGCCATAGTAGCGCTTAGCAAATTTCTAATAAGAACTCTTTGGTTATCTGATAAGTATTGGTAGGATGTTTACTGAACGCAAATAGTGATAGTAACTAGGGATTGTTTTGCGTATATGTACATGGATGTAATTCCTTTTCTTGGCCTCAATTTATTTTAACTAATTGACTAAACTAACAGAAATTTATTGGTCTTTATGATGGCTTTAAATGATCTGTTGTTTATACAAAAAAATCCACCGTTTGTTTTGTATACTAGGCTTTTCCTCTTACAAAACGGTGTATCAAAGCTTTTTGATGGTATTGTCTACGAGCCGAGCGGTGTCAGGTTCAATTTCCAGCTGGATCCCACCCAGAGAATTACTGCCACACTTCATTATCCATTTCTACAGTTTCGGCAATTTGAGATTATTAATTGGTGCCGTCGACCGTCTGTACGTAAGACGGACATACTTCCTAATGCAATAAAGAACTGCATTTTCTAGGTTTCCTTGCATTACATGCACTGATTCAAACAAGCAAGTTAAGCCGTCTTTTCAGACTGTCTACACAGAACCTAAATGAGTTTTTACATTTCATAATACAAGAAAGAAAATTATCAGTAGACTAGCCACCATGTATGTATGTATGTACCAGCCTCTAATGTTCCCAATACAGGGTCACGGGCCTACTCTCAATAATTGAGAGTGAAAGGGCTTTGATCTACCACCAGAGCCCAATCCGGATTGGTAGATGTCAGATGTCTTCGAATTAACGGTTCTAAGACATGTTGGTTTCCTCACGTTTTCCTTCACCGTTCCGAGAACGCGGTATTGCGTACATAAATTTTTCAAGTGAAAAATCTCATTGGTGCACGTGTGAATTTGAACCAGCGACCTTCAGATTGAAAGTCGGCGTCTATTCCCCTGGGCCACCACGCTCTCAGACAGAGACATCAGCAGACTAGAGTAAATTGCATCCGGGTTTACACGGATGCAATCTAGTCTACTGCTAATGAAGAAATGACAATAAAATATTATATAATTGTAATTTAATGTTCACAAGTGACTGATTAAAAAATAGCACAAACGAGTTCAATAATTTCATCCCCTATTTCTCATCCTCAGCGCGATAGGGTTGAAAAAAGATACATTTGCTTCGCCCGTTGTATACCAAATCGGTATACAACGGGCGAAGCAAAATACGTAATTTAGTTTGTACGACGTATTTTTTCCAGTTATTTTGATTTTACAATCAATCTATTAAATCAATTTTTATAAAAAATATGCTTATTATTACAAATAAAAAAAGAATTTTTGAAACCGGTTGGTAAATGATGGTATACGAACAAAACACGAGTGTACAGGAGAACTCTCAATTTGCATGCAGTTACTTAGGTACTAATAATTAAGCTACGGTACTCAGCTACTTCATCAATCATTCTCATGTTATCAAAATGGGTAATCGAACCATCGCTAGCTCAATTTCTACGCATTTCCGATAAACATAATTGATTTCTGAATGTAATGAAATTGCCTTAATGTAAGAGCTTGAAAGATTCTACAAACAGAATTCTTGGATTGTGTTGTGCAACATGCAAATTACGTTATCTTTTTCTTTTTTAATTGGAGTATAGGTACATTGTTGGCCGCAGACAGCCTTGAAAACTTTATGCGGGCTTTGCAAATTACAATACGAATTTATTACCATTTACTTAAATATCTTATTGCGATATATTTCAGTAGCAGTAGAAATTGTGCCAAGTTTATCCGAAGACGTACTGCCACCGCACCTGGAATCTGCCGCGAAGCAATGCTCGCATTGCTGTGTTCCGGTGGAAGGGTGTGGGTGCCGGTGAAATCATATGCTCATGAAACGTATCATCCCCGTCTCGGGTGATGAACGCACCAGAATGAGTGCAACTCAGTGTATGATCCAAATCTTATACTGATTCGCATTACTGTTGGCATGGGCGGGGGTCACCACACTCCACCAAGTGGGCCCTCAGATCGTTCCATCACTTATTTACAATAAAAAAAGATATAACTTATGGTTTTAGACAATGTTTCACCAAGGATAAATTATTTGGTTTCAGTAACAATATTTTATCTGTGGTATCACTAGTATTCTTCACTCAGGGAGGAAAGAATCCGTTTGTTTCGTCCGTATACCTTTCCGGTTCTAAATTTATAATCCATTTAAAATACCTTTTTATGCATGGACCTTTTTTGAATTTGTAGTCTTGCATAGCCTATTTATAAAATGTAGACGAGCAACAAATAGAGTGTAAATTCCTCATCTCTACAATAGCATTCCCAAGATCTCCTTTCGGTATGTAGAGTATTAAGGACAATTGCTGTTCAGGCAAATGAAACTGGTGCGTTTTATATGGATTCATCACTATGTCAACGAAACGCCGCATAGTCTGCCAAAAATTTTGACAGCTGACAGGTAATGATATTATAGATTTTACCCTACAGAAAACAAAACCTATTCGAAGTTGAATATCATTAGATCAATGAGATTGATTCCATGATATTTGTTATATTTAATGGAAATTCAGTGTTTCTGAGATAATCGACTAAATTATTCCATAGTGCGTAAAGTATTTATAGAGGTTTGGAATTGTTTTGATTGTGAATTTTCGGACTCTACGATACGCAATAAAACAATATGTTACTGGGTGTTTTGCGTTAAAAATACTACAATCCACCAAACCTCCATAAAACATGGTTTTTGGTTCATAAGTTTTTGTGTATATTCCAACCAGCTTACTTTTAGCGTCCAAGAAATGCCTACCATCATTAAAGATGAGATTCCTGAATACCTGAAATATATTTTAACATCTGCCGAAACAACATACAGTACAACACACAAAAACCCATTAAGGAAATTTTGTGGAAGACATAAATCGTATGATGCCATTTACCATTACCAAAATCACAAAATGAGAAAAGGCGGAAGGTAAAACATACGTGTTCCAATTTTAAAATTCGTGTCAGTTCCTTCAGTTGAAATGTTTACCTAGTCAGTTGGTTATGCGCATAATGCACAAGATACGACCGCTTTATATGTGCGTTTCGTAATTTATATGTTTTTCGCTATCTCTATGACTTCCTATGACATAACTGTTCATAAATATGTGTCCAAAACCGTAAAATTTATACTGTCCAGTCGGTCTTCCACTACATTAACAAGATGAATGTAATTATAAAGTAAAACTGCAGCTATGTATTTTTATTATTTGTTTATCTATGTTTACATACTTGAAGTATGTGTCTATTGATTACAAAGACCGATTTGTATGTATTGCATCTACTTTATATCCATGTAAAGGAAAACATAGGATAATATCGATATTTGTAAAATATGAAAATAATTTAAAAAAAAACCTCTTTTGAACTTAACTAACTTAAAGAAATGTTAGCTTTCCTATCAGAAACCAGTTTCTAAATTAAACAATGTTATGAGAGTTGTCATTTCTTTAAGTTAGTTAAGTTCATAAAGATATTTTTTTTTAAATTATTTTCATGTCTTTCAATAATCATTGAGAAGAATAAGCAATAAACCCCTAAGAGAAGGATTATGTCATTGTCATCATCACTATACCCACAAAAGGTTTTTTGACGAGCTGACGCTCTGGGTGTTAATTGGTTTCCACCGCCCATACACAGCAGCAATACGACTCAGTGGTTCTGTTACCGAAATATAAGAATACCCAAGTCACATCGCGTTGCGCTTGACACGTTGAGACGGGGATGTAACGTCTTACACGTCTGTAATTAATTAAATTAATAAAATAACTAAGTAGATACTAATAAATTCAATGTCATTAAAATCTTAAGCGTAAAATCTTACGATACGCACAATACGGTGCGAAGCATCTATGAAGAATGCACTAGAAGTTTAGAACCCACAGATTATGTTATCTCAGCGTTCGCTATCCGAACTTGCCGCCATTTTCCCAACGTCAGCTGACCGGACCGGTTCCCGTTCTATAGACATTCCAACTTGCAGGTACACACAGAATACACGCCAAAGTAATCGTGAACATTCTCTGAGATTTAGTTTTGTTTCACCTTTTAGTTTTACTTTACAATGTCGTGGTCGAATGGCGGGAACTTTTAGCGCCACTTTTTTAGGTTAGGTTGGAATGAATGATAAATAACGTATGGTGTTATGCGGCGAAACTGTTATCAGGAGTCTTATCTCGACCTAATTTCTTGGCTTACATCTCAAAATGAGGTTTATTTACACCGGTTTGAACCTTCGCATTCCTCGTACACCCATAATCTCAAACTTGTTGGTTTTGTTGCACAAAAATGTAATTTGGTTTATTCGGAAATTGTTTTCTGAAAGAGTTTTAGCAAGAATTATGGAAATCTTTTCTTTTGCCATACCAGCCTTTAATATTTCCTCTGCCCGGCCTATTCTCGATAAGTGAGAGTGATTGCTTCCTGAAAACCTAAAATTTTGGTTCTAGGCGCATCACGGTTTTCTCATGATATTTTCCTCTTGTAACTTTTTGTATCTGCATAATAAGTAGGTATATGCATCTGAACTGGAACCACTAACCTTCAAATTGAAAGTAGCACTCCTTGCTTAAAGTAAATAACTACCTTTCCCTTTTACATTAAACTCGCTGTAAATTCAAAACCTACAAAACCAATCCATTAGTTACGACATGTTCGGATAAACGAGTGTGCTGGCCAATTAGTACCGAAGCCGCCTTTCCATCTGGTGGTCGCTGGTTCAACAACAAAATTTACACTCACCACAAAGTTTGCTCCGGCCGGGAATCGAACCCGGACCTCCTGCATTGAAGGCAGGGTACCAATTTGGCCATGGAGCCGTCAAAATTGCGTTCTTTTGTTTACCATTGTTACGGGTGTCACTATGGTATGCCAAGGTACTAGGTTAGGCTGCAAAAACAGCTCATGGGAACCGTAATCAAAGAGCGCATTTTATATAATAGCAAAACAGAACCATCCAAACTATTATTATTTCTCGGAAATACATGATTATTCTCATGTCTTCCTTGACAACTTTTTTTGTTATTACTGACTGTAAATGCTATGCCTATGTGTAAATTTATCTGTGCCAATATTTATTATACTACTTATGTGACGGGACGAGCTGGCCCAACTAATGTTAAGTGGTTACCTTCGTCAATGACAAAAATACGACTAAGGCGCTATCCGACTGAAGTAACCGATCCCCAGTGGACAACTGGACCCCCAATCATCCGGTTTCGTTCTGCCGTTCTGGCGTGATTGAGTAACAAACATCGTAAACCAAACTTTCGCATTTATAATAGTAGTAATATTGTGGTTGAGAATTATGTAGGCTTACTGCTTTTTTTTCCATTTCGCACAGCGCCATTCATATTAAGCATGTTGGAAGCCGCTGCCAGACGCTGTGTAAAAATACGCGTGAATATTTCTTTTTTATTTAATACAATACTATAATAACTTTTACTAAAGCTTTGCTCACGTTAATGTTTATTTTGTCAGCCAATTGTGGTTGTTTCATACAAAGTTTATCCCTCCCCTCACCCCATCCCCTATAAGTTACGAAAAGAAAACGTAGCTAGCCTATTACTGTCTCCAAGGGCCCATCTACCTCTATATGAAAATTCATCATTATCGATTCAGCGCTTCAGGCGTGAAAGCGTTATCACATTCGCTATTTGATTTAAATCTTAAATCAAATAGTCAATGTAATTACGCTACTTATAAAAAAGAAATTGACGTTTCCAAGTAATTTTTAAGAATTCTACGGTAATAAGATTTTTGACTTTAACTTTAAAATTTTAAGACATCGAAAATTTGCCTAAACCGCTGCGTGTCACTAGTTTGTAATATTATAGTAATACCTATAACATATTTGACCTAGTAAAACTACAATAGGACTGTTATTATTTATAGCCTAGGACGTGGTATGTGGCATTGGCCTACGATTCTCTTACTCAAGGTTAGACGTATATTAATATGGTCTTACCTACCTAATTCCACATATGTTCTTATTGTAGCACTTACACTTAAGTCAAAGTCAAAAATCATTCTTTGCGCTGAATTTTTAAAAATTACTTGGAAGCATCAATTTTTCTAAATATAAATATGTACCTACGACATCATGCGTTCATAAAACTAAGTTTGAACGTCTAAGCGTTATGAACTACTAAGTTAAACTAAGTTTAACGACGTTCAAACCCTGTCCGACTCTCCATGGGGAAGAATAAGCAAGAATGCTCACGAAAGAAAGTAATCCTTCCATAAGGATTACTTTTTTTGTCGTGGATACTTTTTATCCCGGAATACCGCGGGTAAAACCGCGGGATGCAGTTAGTTATAAATAAGTAGGAGTTGACATCAACCTACATGATAAATAAGTGCCTAGCATCAGCTATCGGATTTAAATATTTTTATGGATTGACAGTTGTGACATGTATAATTTGGTTTATCGTTTTGTTATATCTCAATTGTCTTATTAGGTCAGCAATGGATTGTGTAGGCACTTTCGTGTGTCACATTTAATTATATCATAGTAATGGATGTTATTTTTTCGAAATAACGAGATATTTACCATGATTTGTGTTTTGTTGACTGCCGATATTGCGACGCAGTTTCATGCGGTTCACCCGAGCTGATCATGAGGCATGAAACTGTGTCGAAATATCGGGGTCAAGAAAAGTCACTCATAACAAAATATGTGTCACACTTAAATGTCTCGTTATCTCAAAAAAATAATTTTGTACCGGGTAATATATATTTGAATACAGTTGTGTAGTTATTCATAGTTGTTATAAGTTTGCCCTTTTAGGCGCGTATTTGCGTAGTTCCAGTAAACGAAATGGGCACTTTATATTTTTTCGAATTTCGTTCGCGTTGTTAGGCAAATTTTTATATTTTTAATGATATTTTTTTTTGCCAGCACTAGTCTTTTTATTACTATGGAAAAGAGGAAGAAAATCCAATCGATACATTATAACTGTTGGGCGAAAAAAACCAACAGTTACGCCACCCTATTAAATACCCTGCCTATAAAAATATCAAATATATTAGGTAGCATTTAAATTGATTTATGCCAGGCGGAGATATCGCGTAACAAAAAACAACAAGCGAATTTTGAAGTATGTTAAAAAATTGACAGGGCAACCTAGCGAGTTCCAGTTTCGATCTCCATGTGATGCTGATAAACGGAAACGGGTGTTGGATGAGTAAGGGAAATGTCAAGCTCCTATTAAAAACAATAAAGCTGGCCAATAACAGGTGCCAGAGGGTTTCGTGGGGTCAAATGCAAACGACGGTTACCAAATAAGGAAGCCATGTGCAATGTCAACGGTTTTCTCAACGGTGCGTCACGCATCGCTGCGCAGGGACGGTTGCCCTGGTTGCAAATGTGTTATTAGGCCGCAATGGGAATGCAATGTAATAAGGCACGTGTCTACTCACTTGCCTATACTGTTACGATATCCGTCACAATATTGATTGAGCGAGCGAAGCGAGGGATCTCTAATTCCACTTAGACAAATCGGCTTTGTGGGTATGTGCCTATATATGAATCAAAAATTGGCCGACTGAAATTCCCACACTGATTATATTATACTTAAATTGTTTGGGTAGTTCTTGTGATCGACATAAAGGGGGAAAAATCTTTTGATACCAGACAAGATGATTAAACAGAACAAAAACTGAAATAATTAAACCTCAAGTAATGCGTTAATTTGTGGCTTTGATTAGTAAATAGTAGATATATAATATTACATAAATATTTAAATTTTAGATCCTAGGAAAGTTACCTTCGAAAAATTTAGTAGTGTCTGATAGATCTAATATCTATCATTATTCAACCTCAAATCCGGGCGATAAATCTTTGTGAGGCTCTTGGGGTATGAGGAATTTAGGTGAGTTGGAAGTGTACAGGGCTCCTGGTAATCAGTCAGCATCCTCTTAAAGACAGCTGCAGTGCATCAAAACACAAAAAAAAAGCGAGGCCTCGGGCGGTTGCCCTGCTTGCCACCCCCTAAGGCCGCCACTGCATAGTCCTGCACGAAAAGAATTCTGCGGCATTTGAAAGAACTAATGAAAATCCAAACTGAAATTTAGCAAACCAGATATCGCTTGTGCGATACTGAGTACAGATTCTGACATTGAAATTGATTGTTTCAATCAAAAGTTTTGTATTCGCATTACTGTTAGCAGCTAAACCTTGTATACGACATGTGACTGGCGATATATTGCCATAGCAACCAATGATATTTTATTCTGCAACAACTTGATCTTTCAAACAAAGTATGGGTCCTTTTTGATATATTTGAGTTAACACTATGACACTATCAGACGCTCATTGAGCTCCTCCCGCGTGGAACTTGTAGACGCGACGGTCAGGAGAGTAAATATGGGCCATGGGTGGTCTTGGGAGAGCGCTCCACACTCACACTAAACATTGGATTGATCAAGATAACCCCATTTGGTAATGTTGATAAGGTAATCTGTCTTCAGTAATCTGTTAGTAGATTATAGGGTTGGCTAAGATAATAAGCGAGATCATTGTGTTTATTGACATAAGCCTTCAGAATCGGCTCTTTAATAACCAACTGCATACATAGTCCATGTAGCATAGAGCAAAGTAGGTACTAAGTAATTACTATAGTAACAGGTAGTGGTGTAATCAAAGATCATAAACTTTCAATGTCACTGAATCAGCGGATATAAACCGGATAAATTAAAAAGCCAGTATCATGCACCGGTTGAGTAGACATAAACAATATTTTATGTAAATACTTACACAGATTCAGATTAAGATGTCGTTTTCTTCAAAGGCGAATCCATTGGCAGTGGCGGCCTTAGGGGGTGGCAAGCAGGGCAACCGCCCGGGGCCTCGCTTTTGTAGGGCCTCGCACCCTCGCAGAACAACCCGTTTCTTGTTTCGATGTACTGAAGCTGTCTTTAGGAGGATGCTGACTAATTACCAGGAGCCCTGTACACTTCTAACCCACCTAAATTCCTCATACGCCAAGAGCCTCACAAAGATCTATCGCCCGGAGCCTCGCTATATCTAAGGCCGCCCTTGTCCATTGGAGTAATTGTCCTGTTCTGGGACATACACCATCGCAGGTATGCATGAAAATGACAAAAAGTGAGCTCTTCGCCGCCATTGTTATAAATAAATAATTATAATGCGGGCGCGATGCGACTTTGTTCTGAGGACCTGAGTCGTATTGTTGTTGTTACTCTTTACTCTTACTACCTTCGACCTTGAGATAAGGCACAACTGCAGCACGTTTTATTATGACATTTGCCGTGGGACATCTCAATTCTACAGAGTTATAGTTCAACCTGTTAAACAGGTGTCGTGTCCGTTACACAAACGAGTTCCGATGTCGAATCGAGTTATAAAATGACATCGATTACGTCCCCAATTCGATTTGATAACTGGCGCGAAGATATTCCTAGTTCCAGCGTTAGTGATAGATTGCTAGTTATATTTAAACAGGCATAATGTTAAAGTCAAAGTGTTTAAAAAAAAACTTTGACTTTGACATTACGCCTGTTGTACTCTTGAATTCATAAACTTGTTTACCTATTCGAAGCCACGAAAAAGAAGAATTCATAAACAAAACTCCACTTTACAAAATAAACAAGATCACGCTTTCGTAATGACGCTCGTTCAAATCCCTCCATGGGGATAGAACAAGCAGAAATCCCTAATGAAGAAAGGAATTCCTTTTATTTCGCGAGCGTTAGGAGACCATTATTTTAACCTAGTTTAGTACCTACTGAAAAGTGTCGTGTAAAGAGTCTGTACCTATGGAGCGGTGTCGTTTTGTCGGATATTTCATTATCAATTTCATAGCGACTGACTTGAACGAACGATGCTTAAGATCTAATGGAATGAAGAACATTAAGGTTTCAGTTGGCTAATAGGCCACTTCAGTTCAGTTGGCTAAGAGGCATTCGGCTCGGATTGCCTCCAGGTTTCTAGGTAGCATCCCATAAATAAGTTCATATACGACTTCTTTATATCTTTGTAACAGAGGACTCACTGTTTTGACATTGTACCTATTGTTACTTTTATTTATGTACCAGACGTTCTCGAAACGGTGACGGAAACATCGTGAGGAAACCGGCATGTCTTAGAACCATAAATTCGAAGACGTGACATCTACCAATCCGGATTGGGCTCCCGTGGTAGATTAAAGCCCATTCACTCTCAATTATCGAGAGTAGACCGGTGTCCTTGCAGTGGGAACATTAGAGGCTGGTACGGTCCCATAGTAGAATTTGTTGTATCAGATAATATGTCAAGAAATCCTAATACATATTGATTAGAATATAAAACAAAAAAATGTTTGTAATGTCCGTTATAGACTTGGAAACCATCCAACCGATGTGCCTCAAACCGGTTTCACTACGATGGCAATAATGCGAAGATGGTTTGAGACCACTAAAACAATGCATTAGACACAAAAAGAATTCAATCATTTAGCGTAGGTAGTAGTAGTAGGTGGGTACATCGAACCAATTTGTTTTAACAGGACCTTATTTCTACTTTCAGAACGAACAAATATCTGCAGAAATCGGCTATAACGAGGGTTTGCGCTGTTGGAGGTTTCTTCATATCCATACCGGTGTTCTTAACAGGTAATTATTACCATATTTTGAGGTTCCATCCATCCGTGTTGCTCGCGTCCGTGGATGACCCTCAGACGCCCTACACGTGTACAAGTAACACAAAGTAGTATTCTGGTTCTTCCAGAGAATTACTGCCACGATTGATATTCCACCGCCAAGCGGCGCATGCGAGGACGCCGTATTGCTGTTGGCTTTTGGCGGCGATAACCACTTAACGTCCGGTTATGATAGTTCAATTAATACACACATACTTATAAAAAAAAAATGGCCAGATTATTTTTCTTTGGCAACATAGCTGAATAAAAGAAGGTATTATTGTTGTTTGCAAGAAGCGTATAATCCTGGGTTTAATCAGCGGCCGGTGCAGATTTCTGTAATGAGCATATTTATTCTCAGTTCGTGTCTGTAAATAAAAAGACTATCTTCGTAACCTACAATGGAAAATAGTAAAAATAGCCGAAGTAGTGAAACAAAAGGATCTATCTCTTCTACATGGCATGCCTCAAGTACGGGAATAGACAATAGACACTAGGCACACAATAAAAAGGTGTCCTAAACTCTATAAGTGACTTGACATTGACATTGACTTGGCAAATGCATAGAAGTGCGACGCCAGAGGAAGAGAAAAAAAAAAAACTCTATGGGTACGTATCTGTAGGTAATCTGAGAGAAATAATTGTACCCAACGTGATGCGTATAATTATTTGATCAAATAAACATATACTTCAAAAATAATTTATGAACAATTCACGGACATTTAACTCAGGGGCATACTATGGGAACCAGGTATCTGATAGAAAACTTATATAGTATTTATACATAATACATACACCCAGGCACCTGTGTTCGTCACACTAATGCTTATCCTGGGTGGGAGTCGAACCCACGACATACAGCGCAACAGCAACAACAACTTATAAAATAAAACAGTTATGAACATTTTTTTTTAATTAACTGATTGATATTTAAGTTTTACCGAGACCATTGATTAGTAAAACACCACAACAAGAAACTGGCATTTTTTTCTAATTTATCAGTCTTTCACAAGCTGTTCAAATAAAAATTCTCCCGCTTAAATATTTATTTTTAAATTTTCAGGCATAATCCTGTACACATTCATCCAATTCCACTCAACGCCGGCCATAGTGACGTCAGTGTTCATCGGCGTCGGGATAATCTTCTGCGGCTGCGCAATGGTGCACAACGTCTTCGTATGGCAGAAAGAGAAGACGAACCTCGTGAAAGCGCTACGCTCAGACCTCAACGCCAGTGCGACATCGCCACTAAATGCTTCTAATGGAGTGATTATGAACGGGCATCTGAACAATACGGGAGTGGGGGGGAATCTGAGCTTCCATAGTATGCAAGGACCATATACGCACCCGATCACTTTACTGCAGCAAGGCGGTCCGTATATTATTAGGTGAGTCAAGGACACGGAGCATAGCCCTACACATAAATTATCTGCGTCGCATGGCATAGATCTGCACAGATACAACAATCCAGGAAACTTTTCTGATTTTTTTAAAAATGTAATTGAAGTTACATGTTACAGAAAAGGTTCCATTTTAATAAGGGCAATGCACGTGTAGTCCCATTGAAATTACGAAAAATAGGGAATGAAAGTATCGAAGTCACTTGTTCTGATTCCAGGCCACCGACCAGCACTCCACCCGGCGAAGGCGCAGTCACACCAGGCGTCCCTCCCGCCACCATCGACCTGAGCCACGACACGCACGAGCTCAGCACTCTAGTCTGAACTGTGACGTGACACGAAACGACATTTAAAGTTCGCAGTTCGACAACCCTAAGTTGGCAGCCCTGAAGATAGCTGTTGGTGGCCAAAATATACTTTTTTTATTGTGCAGGGGAACAAAGGGACCACATTCTGCTGCCAACTTCAGAGCAGCCAGGTTACGCTTGTGGCACTGTATCTTTAGACCGATATCAGGGACCTACTCTATGCCCGATGTGGCCAGTTTTGTTGAATAATTTTCATACATACTAACAATGATTATCAATGTATGAGGATAATAAAATACTAGACTAGAGGAAGCTTGCCGATTTTACGTGTTGACATTTTTATGTGAAACATTCTGAGATGGTGTTAATTTAATTTAATATAAAATGTTCAAGTTATATTATTATAACGTTAGGCGTCTATCGATTGCCCTCGTAGTTAACTGGTAGGGTTCGATTCCCTACTAATGCAAGCATTTGTGTAACGAATATTGATATTTATTCTGTTTGGTGATAAAACATTATATGTATGTTTACAAAAAAATACTTAGATAAGAATTCTTTTAGTTATCTGGTTGACATTGCACAAGCTATGCTAGTTTGGGTCTAGGTGGTGTGTGAAATAGCCATGAATATTTATTTAATTAAATTTAAGCCAACTCAGAAGTTTTCATCAAAAGGGCATGACAGTATGGAAACTTACTCTAGTAATTTATATTCTTTGTTTTCCGGTAACAACACTAATTTGAGAGAAATTAATTTTATAGTAACAAGCTAGATCGGGCGAGAAAATGGCCTGATGCTACGCAAGGCCCCAGATCGGTTTCATTGTCAAATCAGTAGATTATTATAACTAATTATTACTGAGAAGTGGCATTGTAAAATTATGTAGTTTTTAATTCGACCAACAGCCTTGTCAGGCATAATATACTATCGATATTAAAATAATTTATGAAACTACCGTCTTATATCTACAGAGGGAGAGATCGAAATGTATAAGTTTTGTTACTAATTTAGTGTAATTACGACCAGTCAAGAATACAACGATTAATGGACGAATTTTTGTATATTGAGTTAGTTTGTAAATATTGTTTCTTTTGCCTATTGTTTCTACGAGACATTTGCCATGTTTGATTAATTTTAAGTTTTAATTTACGTTTAATGAAGACTTTATTTCTTGGATTTTATCAATAAAACTAAACTGTGCATTATTTTGGCATCGATTCTAGTATGCAGTCACAGGTATAATCTAATTATTTTTAACTGAAACCAGTGATTCAAAAATTTGCGGTTGCTTTCGAAATACAGTGATTACGATAGCTTGGCAACCCTGAAATCAGCTGCAAAATATTAAAAAATGATGCTAGATTATTTTTTTTATTATCTGTAGCTAACTTCAGAGAACATGCTCTAGCTAAAACCGGTTTGCTAACATTTGACTATTTCGAGTATATTATCTGTCATGCAAATCTTTCTAGTATTATCCATAAGGTCCATAAGTATCCATAATGTTTTTTCGAAAAATCTTCGAATAGTAAAGTTAATTAGACCCACCAATCAATGTTAGATTATATTATATGGAAAAAAATCGGTTATCTCAATATATTAAATGTATATTTTGTACATAGCGTTTTACACAAATCAGGAGGCATAATTTTATTTATTATTCTTTATTAACGGCATTTTTATTTTACTGCTAGTTTATTTTATGTGAGATTAAAATAAAAAAATGAATTCTTTTTTTTTGTTTTATTTGTCTCGTATCCTTTTAAAAGTATTGGTTTGCGTAGGTTCTTTTATAAAATACATATTTGAAAGAATTACGGCGCTGTTACCTCTTTAACAATCATTTGAAACGAGTTTCAGGGTATAACAATACACAATATACAGCAAACAAATGCTCTAATTTTTATATACATATATGTTTCTTCAGTTCAATATTGGCTTAAGGGAAAACAATTAGGTACGGAGTTGTTCGCTATGGTCTTTCTGATCGTTTTTTTAAACAATGCTTTTGAACTTATATTGGATAGTTTCGAAAAATTAGAGCATTTAGCGTATTTTAAAGAATATATAAATATATAAGCTTTTACCTGTCGGTATTTTTATATATTGTACTTAAATAGTTTACATAAAATGATACACAGCTCTGCGATCTACCAGCGTAAGCGAGAAAGATGAATTGGCGCATGTCAGCGCCTTAAAACAGTTAAGAGGCACCACTCACCAAATACACATTCGTATACGTGGCGTGGAACGCCAATTAGATCCTATATTTTTAAAATTAATATTCTAATTAATTATGTATAACAATATAACGTAGTACTCTGTCTTGTCCAGATTTGGATGACGATTATGTGAGTGAGAGGTGTAACGCTTAAAGCGTAAATTAAAAAAAAAGATAATTAAGTCAAGACACATATCGTAATATAAGAAGTTTTATAGTAAAATTTTGTTTAACGCATTTTTTTTACCATGTTTCTTAGGTGAGGATAGGTTAATTTATGTTTAGGTGGTTACCGTCGCCCAACAGTACGACATAGATCTTCCCCTACTGAAGTATGAGAAGACAAGTCGTATCATGTTGCGCGCTACGCGACGGGACGGGGATGTTGTGCGTGAGGTTCCTGTAATTAAACCAGCACCCACACCCTTTCAAGCGGAACAGCAAGTGTATCATTGCTGAGAGGTGGACCCAGTAATACTCCGGACGAAATTAGCAAAAGTATATACGAAAATAAATCGTGTTTTCAGCAACTAAAA
Organism: Aplocera efformata; assembly: GCA_921293045.1. Classification (NCBI taxonomy): domain Eukaryota; kingdom Metazoa; phylum Arthropoda; class Insecta; order Lepidoptera; family Geometridae; genus Aplocera; species Aplocera efformata. The sequence goes on along the minus strand of OV121054.1, from coordinate 1,958,582 downwards.
TTATTGCTTTTTCTTTTTACTTCATTTCAAGCGGTACGAGATGAATGCAGTACAAAAGTTGTTTACTATTAGTTTAGGGGTCGTCTATTAATTACGTGAGATGATTTTTGACAACCCCAACCCCCCCCCCCCCCCCTTGTAGTGTTATTTGCTCAAAATGCATATTATTAGAGTAAATACGTGAATTAATCTATTCTTGATTTCTTAGGATCTAAAAGACAATCTAAACAACGAAAAAAGATTAAAATTTAGTAGAAAAAAAGCGATTTACTCAATTTAAACCCAGTTTTCTCGATATTTTACACCGTTTTACAAAAATTAAGTGATATATACCGAGGCCCCCCACCACGTGAGACTGGGTGAGGTTCGGCTCTACCCCCTTCCCCCCTTCCCCCCTGAAACACCTCACGAAATTAATGACCCCTTACTTTGTCACCATATTATATTTTAGTGAGAAAAAAAGCGTAGCTTCATCTCCAATTCATTGATACGAGTCATTGTTATATAAAACTGCATAATTGAGATCGACTACAATAATTTTTACTTACAAACTAACCAGTAATAATGGAATATGACTCAAAAATAATTGTCTTATTAATGGCGGCGACAATCCTTGGCGCTGTAACAAAAAAAAAAATTAATATTAATTATCAAAAAAATATGCAAATTACGGTACAAGCTGAAGGCTCACCTGATGTTAAGTGGTGACCTCAGCTCATAGGAACAGCAATCCAACTTAGGTCTTGGACGAGAATCGAACCTACAGCGCAGAAGGCAAAGCGGTGCATTCGCATTGCTGTTTCTTTTGAAGGGTGTGGGTGCCGGTGTAACGGGCGGTAACCACTTACCACCAGGTGGGTATAACTCACATGTTCACAAAAAAAAGGAAAAAAGCTACTGCCAGTAGTACATGCCTGGAAGAGATCGCTATTAGCGGTAAGGCCGCCCATTGTAACCTCTTCTTTTTTTTTGTGACTGTATTGTTAATTTTTTTTTTGTTATGTATGTTTCTATTTTATGTATTCTTCTATCTATTATTTGGAGAGCGTGGTGGCCCAGGGGCACAGACGCCGAATTTCAATCTGAAGGTCGCTGGTTCAAACCCACACGTGCACCAATGAGTTTTTTCACTTGAAAAAATTATGTGCGCAATACCACGTTCTCGAAATGGTGACGGAAAACATCGTGAGGAAACTGTCTTAGAACCAAAATTCGACGACATGTGACATCTACCAATCCGGATTGGGCTCCCGTGGTAGATCAGAGCCCATTCACTCTCAATTATCGAGAGTAGACCGGTATCCCTGTAGTGGGAACATTAGAGGCTGGTACGGATGTTTCTATCGAGGTGTACAATAAAGAGTATTCATTCATTCATTCATACATACCGCCTCATGCCCTGATAGAGCCCCGCGTGGTACCCGGCCATGTACCAGCTGATCAGCATGGAGGAGAGCGCGTCATCCTCGTCCGCCATCATCATGGGGGGCGGGGGGCACGGCATGCCCTGCAGGATCCCGCTCGGCTGCGTGAACTGTGGACAGTACTGTTATGTAGTACTCAGTCGTCAGCTCTGTGGCTTAGTTGGGAGTAGAACCTTCGAAGCGCGGGTCCCAGGTTCGATTCAGACAAGACACACTATAACTTACTAATTGGTTCGATTCCAGGCCGGAACACAATTTGTGTGGTGAGCATAAAGTTTTGTCTCGGGTCTTGGATGTTTGTCCAGGCCATCTGCGCCACAGGGAACCTTTGTGATCAGGGATGAGAATGAGTGTTCTATTATTTTTGAGTGATTTTTTTTTGAGAATGTTTGTGGAAAAAAATGAAAGACTTACCATCCTGGATATATCCGGCATGTTTGGAAGATTGGGAATGTTCGGCATATTTGGAATATTCGGCATATTGGGGAAACTCGGCATGTTCGATTTTGGAGCTTTCTTATTTTGTTTCTTAGAGTGTTGGTTGCTAGGAGGTGCACCTGAAAGAAAGTAGATAGATGGTAGTAGAACCTTCGAAGCGCGGGTCCCGGGTTCGATTCAGACAAGACATTTGGAAAAATTCATTTAATTTGAAATATTGTACATTTGGTTTTCTCGTCTTTTTGTTATTTTATTGTATTTGTACTACAGTACAGTAGTACTACAGTAGTACAGTAGTACTACTGCAATATTTGACTTGTTATTAATCCGTGCCAGCCTCTAATGTTCCCACTGCAGGGACACCGGCCTACTCTCGATAATTGAGAGTGAATACTCTCGATAATTGTTATTAATGTCCAAAGATAAATAAATAAATTAAATGAAATGGCAGTTTATTGGACACTAGATAAAGCTAACAATAGGATGGCTCCATGTCTCAGTTAGTAGCTCTGCCTTCTGCGCTGCAGGTCATGGGTTCAATTCCCACCCATTACAAGCATTTGTGCGACGAACATAAATGTTTGTTCTGTGTCTGGGTGTTAACATGTATTAAATACAAGTACATATTTACAAAAAAAAAATATCAGTTATCTAGTTCCCACAGTACAAGTTATGTTTAGTTTGGGGCTAGATGGCGCTGTGTGAAATGTCCATGAGTATTATATTATTAAAAAAAATACTATGCATTCTATCAGTTATCTAGTTCCCATAGTAGTTAGTCTGGGGCTAAATGGCGCTGTGTGAAATGTCCATGAGTATTATTATCTTACTGGCTTCTTCATTGGACAGACTCTCGAAGCCGTCGTCGAAGCGGATGCCGGTGGCCCCCTCGATCTGACGCAGCCGCACCTGCTCCCCCCGACTAGGCTTTAGGGACTGAATCGCTACGATCTCCGAGTTCTCATATCCTGGAACAATTCCATATACAATTATATTTATATGTGTCAAAAGTGACGGGACGGGAGCTGAAGGTTCACCTCATGTTACTTAAACAACAGCAAGATTTGGGTCCTCCCCGACCAAAATATAAGACCCAAGTCGCACCCCGTTGCGCCCGTCGAGAAGGGGATGTTACGACTCATGCGCATGTGATTTCACGGGCACCTTCCCCCGGAACACAGCGGTGCGAGTGCACCACTGCTTGGCGGCAGATTACCAGGCGTGGAGGCAGTACTTCTCCAGACGAACTTGGCATAAGTTCTCCTTTAATTTTGAGTTGTTTCTTTCTGAGTGTGTTCTAATACCTAGTACGTAAGAAACATGGTCCCTCAAAATATCGCCAGGAGGACATAAGGCGTAACATCCCCGTCTGAAGGGCGGTCGCAACGCAATGCGATTTGAGTCCTCTCACTTTATTAGGGGAAGACCTGAGTCGTATTATTGATATTTACGGACGGCGATAACCACTTAACATTAGGTGAGTCCAATTACACATATTTACATACAACAATAAATAAACTCCTATACTTTATCCCAAATTCGTCAAACAAAGGAGTGAAAATTTTATTAAATTTTTTCCCCTCTATTCGCTAATGATAAAAATTAAAAAAAACACCTCCTTCCGCAATACACGGGTGGGTTGGTTTTGCAGAAGGTGGCACCACCAATTTCTACAACTTATTGGAAGTAATCCTTACCCAAGAATCGAACAACACATTCCACATGATCCAAAATGGCGGAGATATTAGCCTCATACTCTTGTCCATCCTCAATATAGATCGCTCGGCAAGGCATGCCTTCCTTCCATGTCTTATGCTTGGCTGCTTTCTTATTGGGCTTCACCTTCTTTTCTTCAGGTTTTACTGCGGAATCCGAAATATAATTAACTATCATTTCACCAAAAAATAACTTACTAATTGGACAAATTGCTGCTCTTACTTACTTAAGATCTGATTTCCATCTCGGCCTATCACTGCCGGAAAAGCAAGTCATTGCATTCCCCGTCAGGGAAATACATACATAAGAAAAAGGATAGGGCCGAAAATGGATCACTGAGGTAAACCATATGTTTATGAAAGAGGATGTTAATTAACCTGGTGACATAATCAGATCACAGATTGTTATCATCTATTAGAAGGATAGTACAAGATCCAGATAAAAGCTTGTCAACATTATATAGCATATCTGTTATAAGCAACTTGTGAATACATTTAAATACAGCAGTACATACAATCATCAGTGCAATATGCACATTGAGGGTACCATAACCAATTTGCAATAATTGACCAATTTAAAAATCTATAACACCCTTTTTATCCCTTATTTCTTGCACTTACGGAACCACCACTGAAGTGTAACATGCCCTTTTAAAAAAGAACAACCAAACCTGGCGAACCTCCACAATTGGCAAAAAAATAAAGTCATACAACATTCTCCTATTTTGAAGTCTGTTAATCGAATGCTTTGTACATGACTGTATGTCGCCTATTATACTCATAGATTATTGGCACTATAAACATTAAATTAGGAAGGCAAATATTTTATGGACCATACATTGAGTGTCTAAGGCAGGCATCTGCCTCTTTGGTGACACAAGCTAGTCTGCTCACATTGCTGTTTCAGTTTGAAGGATGTGGGTGCAGTTGAAAGAGGCATCAGAATGTGAAATATATTCATAGATTATTGTTAATGTGACTTCATTTTTTACATACCATAACCAACATAACCAAGCAAAAACAAAATCCCCAAATAGATTCAATGAGAAATATATATATGTTTTCACACTTATACCCCTGCACAATAATAACTGTAATCTATTTAACATTTACCAATGTCTTTTGGGCTATTCCCAGGTTTGGAGTTGGTGGCCATAGCAATTTGTTGAGCAATCTCGGCATTTGCCTTGTTCACTGCCTTGTCATATGCTGCAGTCATTGAGGAATCATCCCACATCTGATCTTCTGTATCTGACTGAAAAAGTATGTCAATAATTAAATTAAATAAATAATTATCATATAATATAATTATCACAAAAGTTTTGTTGGTGGTGGGAATCAAATCCACAACCTGGGCAGAAGGCAGAGTTATTACCAACTGAGCTGTGAGGTCAGTAAATTTCGTGGCATTTTGGTAACTAGAACTTTTAACCACAAGAGTAAGCATAGCTTGTATTATGAGCTTTTACAAATATTTATTTATGTTCCACACATGCCCAAGAGCCCTATCAGGACAATCACGCCTACCTAAATCGAACCCACGACCTGCAGCGCAGAAGGCAAAGCTACTGCCAAGTGCCGAGTTGCGAGGCCAGTTAATTCAGTCTACGAACCTGAAGCTATTTTATACACCAAAAAATTATAAAGTGTAACTAAAAACTTACCATTATTTCACTAGATTTTCTTACATAAAGTTTTTCGCCTTGAGACATTTTCTATTAAGATTTTATTTGTTTTAAACACCACTTTCCAATTTTATAAAAATCCAAAACAAGAACTCAATCGTGTCGAGTTGAAATCGATCAAAAAGAGCACAGATTCATAGATAAGTATAAACACAGTCACAGATAACCAATATTAGTACAAGACTATAATTCAACCATGACAGAAACCTATAACGTACCAATGAATGCTGACCTAATATGTACACACTTTATTGCTTACACACTCATACCCTTGGCTTGGAGAAAAACAGAAACACCCAAGAACCGCGAACAAAGTACATGCAACAAGCATACTACAAGTACAACCACCATAAAAATCCCGAAAAAAAGTGAAGGGTGCTTCGAGGGCAGGGCAAATATCAGAGCCATCTCCAATATTTTTATTGAGACAGCAAACTTTCAAACTACTATATAATATGCCGGGTAATAAAAAAATATTTGTGTTTTTATAAATGCCTGTTTCATTTGTTAATATGAATCCTTTGAAGAATCTTTTTTATAAGATTTCTTTGTCTGTATCCTCCGACCAAAATAACAGCTCCGTATCCTGTTGTAAGTACTATATTGTACATACTTACTCGAATACTACAGACTTACAGAATGTACTCGACTAACGAGGACCAATATATATAGATATTCATCTGTGGTCATCTGTAACTATCTGTGAATTCTTTGATATAAAGTACACTAAATAAAAACAAATACATTACCAACCAAACAAACTACAAAGCACACACATATTCACACAATAAAGCGAACGTAAACGATTTTCCTAGTATAAACGAGTATTTATTTACTCCTAATCGTTTCTGTTCTGTTTCTTAACTCATAGAACTACTCACCTAATCAATTGTCAAGCTAGTTTTATTTTTAAATATTAACGAGTAGAAAATTCTGTCAATTTCAACAGGCTAATGTAATGTAATTTATTTTCTAAATAAAAAAGCCTCTACGTTTCTACAGCTTCTACTGCAAAATATCGTGTAAGTGTTAAAATGTTGAGAAAGTGCATAACGTATACAGTTTATAACACTCAAAAGAATTTTTAAAAACTTTAATTTATAAAATAATTTTTCAGTGCATTTTAAAGATTCAATGGCCCTACCAGAGCTTGCTGAAGGAACCATAATGGAGATCAAAATTGAAGTTCAAGAAGAAACTGAACCATTAGATTCTAAAAATGCTGTTCCTGTGGTTACAGGCAAAATAAATGATAATAATACTGTGGAAACTAGTGTAACAACAACTGTAGAGGCAAAATTAGATAATATAACGGATGAAATGGGTAGAAAAGAGAGTATAGTATACCCTGGGATTAAGGATGATATGGAAACAGGTGTAACAGAGACAGCTGAAGCTGATTTGAAAAGTGTGGGGGTCAAATCAGATGAAAAGGAGGGCATAAGTTTGGAGCTTAGTGTTAAAAATGATTTTGATGAATGTTCCTTGTTCGAAATAATAGGAGAGGAGCTTTCTGGTTCAACAGATGTTATGAACAAGGAAAACAGTAAAGTAGATTCAAAAGCAGCGGATACTGATGATAGTTCAGTTTTAAAATGGTTACCATTTCCTAGGCTCCCACAGCGTTGTCCTCCTAAAGGTAAGTGTTTTCTGCGAATGAATACTAATCTTCGCCTGGACTTGTTCAATCAGTCTACAGTTCTTAAAGACTAAAAATAATTACTTACGAATAAGGTCTGTTCTGATTGTTGATATTAGGTACGACTTAGAGAAATATTGTGTTTGCCTAGTTATTTATGGAAAAACAATGGTGATAATGACGTCTCCAGTTGTAACATCTACAGCCCCATGACGGGATGAGCTGAAGGCCCACCTAATGTTTAGTGGTTACCTCCATCCATAACAACAGCAATACAACTTAAGTCTTAAATATAAAAAAAAAACTTAACTATCTTTGGCCCATTTCATTGCACTTCTGAGCCACATCATATTAAGTTGTTCTTAAGAGGAATCACAAATTGTCTGCAAATGTTAGCAATGGATGCAGTGAGTATTGAAACTTGGACAGTTCTGGAATCCTGGCAATAATGCCAAGTGAAATGAAGATATATAGTGTTGATGTCTGTATGAAACCAAACTGTTTGAGTGTGTAATACCTTAAATTCAAATTATACATTCACAGATAAAAACAAAGCTAATGGCAGTAATGATGCAGATGCACAAGGTACAGAAAAAGTGCAGAAAACAGCAGATAACACAGAGACGGAAGCAAACCCCTTGAAACGCAAGAGGTCTAGGCCGCTAAAACTCCAACGCAATTCTAAGCAACATAGAGTTATGCAACAAATCTTAAGCAAAGAAGCCACTTCACAGAAGGTGGCCGAAGACGAAAGTCCATCGAGCCAAAGTCCACCAGAAATCAGTAAAGAGGATGTGGAGTACTGTCTTACGGTGTCGAATCTGCCTAAAAGTTGGAGTTACATGGAAATAAAGAACTACATTGACACAGAGGTGAGGAAATTGTTATCTACCCTTGCTCAATTGTTTTTGACCCATTTATTTTTAAATATTTACCCGCCTTTTCTACGGACAGGTGCAATGTATTAGAAAGGATTTTTGCGGAAAACCACTAGACTTTTTAAAATAATTTGGTACGTAACTATGCTTCTAATGAAGAGTTATCTGTATTAAAATCGTTTCTATACCAAACAATTGGGATCAGTAGTTTAATTTAAACAAGCTTTTTGGTACCCTGTTTTGCGCTGACAAACTAAACAAAATAGGTAGTAATAGGATTATGAAATTAAATTGGATCATCGTTTTTCGTAGCCTATCCTATAATATATATAGGATAGGCCTATAAATTTAACCACTTATCACCTCTGCACTAGGATTCCTTGTGTCGCAGATGGCATGGACAAACACAGAAACACAAGACAAACACCCAAGACCTGAGAACAAACTTCATGCTCACCATACAAAGTTTGCCCCGGCCGCAGTGGCGGATTTACCAGCAGGCTGAGTAGGCTCGAGCCTAGGGCAGCAGATTTTGGGGGCGGCAAATTTGGGGAACGATTTTTTTTTTTACCTCATAGAAATCAAAAAGATTTTTCTAAGACGAAGATTTTTTATTTCAACGGAATTGTTGCATTGTAAAAATAATGTATGATATGACAATTGTTGAGGCAAGGGCGGCAAAAACTATTCAGCCTATACCTTGAAAATTTGTAAATCCGCCACTGCCCGGCCGGGAATCGACTACTACCAACTAAGCCACGTAGTCGTCAAATCAATCAACACTATGAAATTAATAATACATACAATTTAGATTCCCGATAAAATAAAAATATAAAAATAGTATATAAATTTATTGTAATGATTTTCAGTGCGGACCAGTGGATGAAATTGAAATGGTAAAGGATGATAAGACTGGCATCGGTGCCATTCGTCTCTCATACCAGACAGAGGAGGAGTGCAAGAGAGCCATGGAGAAACTAAAGGATAAGGAAATAACAGGGAACAAGCTCGTTTTAGATATAACCGGTGGGTTTGACATTTTTAACCAGCTTTTTAACCAGTTCTTTTTAATTATTACTCGTGTTACCGAGATATTTACCATGATTTGTGAGTTTTGCCGACTCCCGAAATTTCGACGCAGTTTCATGATTACTATCATCGTTATGAACATTACATAATAATGTTCATAACCATGATAGTTTTAAAATTTTGTTCTTTTTAACTTTGGGGGTCCAGTTGCTCGCGTCCGTAAGTCCCTACACGTGCCCCTGGGCGGTGTTAATGTGGAACAAATAGCAGTAGAACTTGTGCAAAGTTCGCCCGAAGAAGTACTGCCTCCACATTTGGTTATCTGCCTATTCATCTCTTTTACATGCGCATGAGACGTATCATCCCCGTCTCGGGTGATGGACGCAGCAGGATGAATGCGACTCAGTAAAGATTTGGATCTCATACTGAGTCGCGCGCATTACTGTTGTCATGGGCGAGGGTCACCACTTACCATCAGGTGGGCCCTCAGCTCGTTTCGTCACGCATACCCATAAAAAAAAAAAATTATTGCATTAGGAACACTTAGGAACTCTTGGTTTCTTCCTATACATAATTAATTAGCGGCAGTACATTGATTTATCTTGTTATTTTAAACGAGCAACTCTTGTATATATTATTGTATATATTTAGATATATAGATTTATTTGTTTATTTATTTCGCGTATCTCGGAAATGGCTCTACGATTTGGATGAAATTTTGTGTTTAGAGGGTTTTGCTAGTTAAGTTTACGTGTATAATTGTATTTTACTATTGAAGAATTAGAAAAACAAACCGTGCGAATCTTGATCGCCTAGGTACTTTATTTTTAATCTGTCATGCTGAAATAACAAATAATTATTTTTTACCTTGCATTATAGAAAACTGTTTTAATTTGGACTTAAATCTGAAAATTGATGCAAAATCTGATTTGTATGAACACCTTTCAATGTGTATGTATAAAATATATATCTAATGTTATCGTTACAGTTGTGAGTTTGGAGTCCGATACTGAAAATCAATCTGAGACACAATCTGAGCCCAGCACGTAAGTATACTGTAAATTTGCCCCCAAACTAAGCATAGGTATAAGGGAACCAAATTAGTGATAGAATGGTTATATAGTGGTATTTATGTAAATCTATATATATATAAAAGAAAGTCGTGTTTGTTACAACACTTATAACTCGAGAACGGCTGGACCGATTGCCATGGTTTTTGATTTGTTGGATTTGTTTCCGTCCCGAATAGCAGAATAACTATTAAAAACATTGGAAAATTAACGAAAAAATAAAATCAATTTATCCCCGTATTCTCCACGGGAACGGGAACTATGCGGGTGAAACCGCGGGGCGCAGCTAGTCATTAATAAAAGCCATATTAACATACAGACAGAACAAAAATCTATGTTCGTCATACAAATGTTTTTTGTGTGAGAACGAACTCACGACCAGCGGCAGAGCTACTGTGCTTTGACAGTCTGTAGATATCATGGTTCTGCAAATAAGCAACGAAAAGTAGCAGTAGAACTTGTGCAAAGTTCGCCCGCAGAAGAACTGACTCCATACCTGGAATATGCCGTCAAGCAGTGATGCTCGCATTGCTGTGTTCCGGTGGAAGGGTGTGGGTGCCGGTGAAATTACAGGCACATGAGACGCATGCAACGGGGTGCGACTTGGGTCTTCTCATACTTCGGTCGGGGAGGACCTAAGTTGCATTGCCGTTGTTATGGGCGGAGGTTCCTATTTAACCAGGTGGGCCTTCAGCTCGCCCCGTCACTATAGTTACATAAAAACAACTGTTTATTATTATTAATTAAGTTCTCAATGCACGACTTAGGTCTCCTCCTATTTCGGTAATCTGAGTCGTATTTCTGTTGTTTCTTTTCTTTTCTTCTTTTTTGGCTTTTTGTGTTTTGAGCCACACAAATTCTGCCAGTGTCCGCGTCAGTGTTATTTTCACAAGTTTTCTGGATTTATAAATTTTAGGAATAATATGGCCGGTTTATTTACAACTATTACAAACAATTGATTAATATACAATATAACAAACAACAAAAAAATAAGAAAAAGAGGGTAGACATTACAAGAAAGACATCACATGGTTAGTTTATTATTATGGGAGTGTAGGGACCCTGTAAGTATGAATGAGTTTGCAGTCAGCAGTTTTGTGTGTGAGCGAGACGTATGAGAGAGCGGCGACCGGTAGTTACTGCGTATTGACCGGTCCGTGTGCTTGTGATAGACTCGGGATATAATCTAATAAACACGGTGAAAATAATTACATCTTTTAATCAGTAACTCCCAATGCAGACTCCATAGACTATCAGTTAGGTTAGACCAAAACCTACAGTGGTGACCCCGACGTGATTAAAATCGACTTCTGAGTTTGCATTGGTTAGAGGGACACAGAGTGCGTGAAAATAAAAAGTGCATATTGATATCGACGCCACGTGTCACGACCTTTAGTGCAAGATGTACAGTCAGCCGCAAGCAAGTAATACACAAAAGTCGATGGAAGGAGGTGATATCAAGATGCCGACGAGTGGTGGTACTGCTGAAAATGTATCCCAATTAGCCGCTATCACGGTATCTTCCCGGATACCGGAATTTTGGACGGAAATGCCCAGCTTATGGTTCGCGCAAGTGGAGAGCATTCTGGCAACTCAAAAGCAAGGTGATGAAACTAAATTTAATTTAGTTGTCTCGAGGATGGGACGCGACGCATTGCAACAAGTAAGCGATATATTGTTATCTCCCCCTGAGACGAATAAATATTTAGCATTAAAGAATCGCTTATTACAAGTGTATGAGGAGAGTGCCGAACGCAAATTCCAAAAATTAGTAGGCGAGATGGAATTGTGGACACAGAAACCATCCCAATTATTGCGTCGCATGCGAGAATTAGGACGGAATGCAAATACATCGGAGCAAACGATACACAACCTATGGATTGCCCGACTTCCAACCTCGGTACGAGCTGTACTCACAGTGAGCCAGGACCAGACTTTAGAGAATTTAGCGAACATCGCGGACAAGATAATGGAAAACATTCAGGGAGGCGCGGTAGCAGAAGTGAGTACCGGCTTGGCAACCAGTAGCAGCCAGTTTCCCGTGGCGGAAATACTTTCCCAGATGCATAAACTAAATTTAGAGGTAGCATCACTTCGCGAGGAGGTAAATCAGCAGCACCGTCGTAGCATATCCAGACGCGGACGTCATCGTGGTAATTTCCGGAGCAGATCAGGAGCAAGATCGAAGTCTAGGACGCCGAATGATCCTGACTGGCTCTGCAAATGGCATTTCAGATATCGGCAAAGAGCGAGGGCCTGCGAAAAGCCCTGCGCCTGGAAAAAGTCAGCGGAAAACTAAACCAGGTACAGTCTGCAGAGGCGGGAGATGTTGTACCCGGAAAGAACCACCGCCTAAGTGTTTTTGATAGGGAAAATGGACAACAATTTTTAGTTGATACAGGTGCTAATGTATCAGTTATCCCCGTGTCAATTAAGCAAAAGCTATCAGGAAAGTGTACAGACTATAAACTCTATGCAGCGAATAACAGTGAAATTAAAACTTATGGCACTAAGACTTTGAACTTAAATTTAAGACTACGTCGCCCGTATCGTTGGACATTCATTGTAGCGGACGTAGGTCAAGCAATATTAGGTGCTGATTTCTTGGAACACCATAACTTGTTAGTAGATTTAAGGTCACGTAAATTAATAGACAAAACAACGAATTTACTTACGCCTGGCAGCATAGTTGACTGTAGCGATACTTCTGTAAGCACTGTGGATTGTAATCATCCGTTTCTTGATTTGCTATCTGAGTTTTCAGAAATAACCAAACCAGTATCATTCAAGAATTTGGAGCGTGTATCAGACAACGACGTATATCACCACATAGAGACGACGGGTAAGCCGGTGCATGCAAGAGCGAGACCTCTTCCACCGGACAGATATCATAAGGTAAGAGAAGAATTTAGATTAATGCAGGAAATGGGAATATGCAGACCGTCAAAAAGTGAGTGGGCTAGTCCACTACATATTGTAACGAAAAAGAATGGAGACATAAGGCCGGTTGGTGACTATAGGCGTCTAAACGCCATCACCAAGCCAGACCGTTATCCAGTACCTAGAATACATGATTTTACTTACATATTAGCAGGCAAGAAAATATTCACAAAAATTGATATAAATAGAGCCTATCATTTTGTCAAAGTAGCCCCTGAGGACATTGAGAAAACTGCAATAATTACCCCTTTTGGACTATATGAGTTTACGCGCATGAATTTTGGATTAAAGAATGCGAGTCAAACTTTTCAGAGATTCATGAATAATGACGTGCTACAAGGTCTAGATTTTCTTTTTAACTTTGTCGACGATGCGATTGTAGCTAGTGACAATTTAGAACAGCATAGGATACATTTAAGGAAACTATTTGAACGATTTAGGCATTTTGGAATAACTATAAACTTGTCAAAATGTGAATTTGGCAAGTCCACTATAGAATTTCTCGGATACGAGGTTTCGACCGACGGAATTCGACCCCTGGACCACAAGGTAAAGGCTATAGTAGAATTTCCTCGACCCGAAACCATCGAACAGTTAAGAAGATTTTTAGGAATGATAAATTTTTATAGAGCGAATGTACCTAATGCTACAGCTCATCAACTGGTGCTAAATAAATATCTAAAAAACTCAAAGAAAAAGGATAAATCGAAGGTGTTATGGACAGATGAGGCGATTGAATCATTTGAACAATGTAAAATTAGTTTAAAAAATGCTGTAATGATAACACACCCGCGACCAAATGTACCTTTGTCTTTGATGACGGACGCATCAGACAAATGTGCAGGAGGAGTTTTACAACAATGGGTGGATAATACATGGTTACCGCTTGGATATTTTTCTAAGAAGTTTACTACGGCTCAACAAAAGTATTCTACATACGATAGGGAATTAACTGCAATTTTCATGGCAATAAAGCATTTTAGATATCTTTTTGAAGGTCGAGAATTAATAATTTTTACAGATCATAAACCATTGACATATGCAATGCAAAAAGTTGAAAGTAATTGTGAAACACCTAGACGTACTAGGCAATTATTATTTATCAGCGAATTTACAACGGATATTAGGTACATTAAGGCCGATAGCAACAAAGTAGCTGACGCTTTGTCTCGAGTTGAAACAATACACTGTCCCACGTCAATAGATTACTTAGAATTAGCACAAGCTCAGGAATGCGACTTAGAACTAACGCAATTATTAACCAAAAGTAATGATAATATTGTTTTAAAGAAAATTTTCTTACCAGATCACGATAAAATGATTTACTGTGAATGCTCTACTAGTTCATGTAGACCGTATTTGCCCGAAAGTTACAGGAAATTAGCATTTAAATTCGTTCATGAACATAGTCATCCTGGTATTAGAGCAACTCGTAAGTTAATGGCACAACGATTTTTTTGGCCCGGTCTTAATCGTGACGTTGGTCACTGGGCAAAAACATGCATACAATGTCAGAAATCAAAGGTAGGTAGACATACTGTTTCAGAACTTCAGCCATTCCAAGAATCAAAACGATTATCACATGTTCATATAGATATCGTAGGACCGTTACCGACTACGCAGGACGGATACAGATATCTTATAACAATGATAGATAGATTTACTAGGTGGCCTGAAGCTATTCCAGTTAGGGATATCACAGCGGAAGTGGTGGCTAAGGTTTTTTATGAAAATTGGATAACACGTTTTGGAGTGCCTGAACGTCTAACAAGTGACCAAGGCCGTCAATTTGAGAGTAATCTGTTTAATCAATTAATGAAAATGATAGGTGTTATCAAAAGTAGAAGTAGCCCATATCGACCGCAGTGCAACGGGATAGTTGAACGTTGGCATAGGAGTATGAAACAGGCCTTAACGGCGCGACTTACGAGTAATAAGTCATGGTGTGATGAACTACCTACGGTTCTACTTGGTTTACGTTCAGTAGGCAGAAGCGATAATGGCGTGAGTCCCGCAGAATATGTATATGGTCAGACACTTCGTTTACCTGGAGACTTTTATGACGTCTCAGATAATCGAAGCATTGGAGAATATGCATTTTTAGACCAATTAAGAAGTAATATAAATAAGTTGAAACCAGTTTCACGGAAGCTACGAGACTCACGGACTTTATTCGTGCATAGTGAATTGAATAAGTGTAAACATGTCTTTATTAGGAATGACGCAGTACGAAGACCATTGACATCGCCATATGATGGTCCATATCGTGTCATAGAAAGAAAAGGTAAGGTATTTACAATACAATTACCTAATAGGACAGTTAATATATCTATAGATAGGTTAAAACCAGCATTTATTTTGAATGAGCAGAGTAATGAACAAACAGAAATCGAATATAGTGAAAACTGTGATGCCAGCGTAATTGGAAAATCTAGTGTAGAGACTGGTAATTGTAGCAATAAAATTTTAAATTGTGACAAAGAAAAAGTCACAAAAAGTGGCCG
Organism: Aplocera efformata; assembly: GCA_921293045.1. Lineage (NCBI taxonomy): Eukaryota > Metazoa > Arthropoda > Insecta > Lepidoptera > Geometridae > Aplocera > Aplocera efformata. The sequence goes on along the minus strand of OV121054.1, from coordinate 1,943,260 downwards.
CACAGTAAAGCCACCGGTGAGATTCTACTGTTGAAAATAACTTTTGATTTATATTAATTAAAATTTGGTATTGTGAAGTTATCCCATTTTTGATTAATAACTGTTAAATTTTATTTTATTTTGGTTTATTTTTTTTATAGAGATAATTATGTAGTCGACTGTACCAAGCGAACACTCGCCTTTACCCGTATGTTTCTGCGTGATCAGCAAACAACGACACGAGTAACAGCGATGTGCGAATGTTTTAAGCTATTTTTAATTATAGAGTACCTTTATACTTGAAAACTTTAAAAAAAACGAAAGTATTCATTTTACTATTTTATTTATATAAAGTTTAATTTTTGAAATCAGGGATATGGCAGTAGGAGAGGAAATAATCTCATGGGTAGAATAGAGTTTGACATTTTGTAACTATAACTAATTTGTAATTGTATCTGTAAGCTAATTGTGTACACATACCTATAATATGTATTAATTTGCATTACTTAAAATTATTGGAAACCAACAGGTATGTTGCGAAATATCTATGTACCTATCTGTATAATGTAAACTTGCAAATTTTATTTAGGTAGCTATTGCAACAAATAATGAAACTATGGTAAACAGCATTTTACTAAACTGTACACATTGCAATAAACGACTGTTTTATTTGGCAACTAATTGAACACATGTATTTCATTTCATTATTGGATTTCAATCGGGAAACAAGTAATTTAAATAACCTTTAAAATGGGAAAGACATACAGTAAAGAAGAAGTTATTATTGCCCAAAATGGTGCTGTGGAAGCGCAGATGAATAAATACGACGCAATTATGACTATAACTATCGCTCTTTTGGGAATAGTCATCTTCATAGCATTTACAGTCTACTGCCGATATCGTATACGCAATTGGTTGAACAAGATGTTTTCGAAATTTGTCATGAATAACCCTTCAATACCTTCGGTACCTCCGCGCCCGCAGCCACCTGCAGCCAGCTACGCGTAATTTGATGCCAGTGTTTATTGCAATGTATCTACCGCTCAGTGTTTATTTAATATCTTGTGACCAGTGTACTGTTTTAAAAATATTGTTATGATAGGGTGACCAAGTGTTTTTTCTTTTCTTTTTTTTTTTAGGATATATATTTTAAAATTTTATGTGTAAAATTTGGGGGGTGTTATGTAGGGACCCTGTAAGTATGAATGAGTTTGCAGTCAGCAGTTTTGTGTGTGAGCGAGACGTATGAGAGAGCGGCGACCGGTAGTTACTGCGTATTGACCGGTCCGTGTGCTTGTGATAGACTCGGGATATAATCTAATAAACACGGTGAAAATAATTACATCTTTTAATCAGTAACTCCCAATGCAGACTCCATAGACTATCAGTTAGGTTAGACCAAAACCTACAGGAGTTACGAAAAAATGGAAGAGGCAAGATTATTACAGTTTAATTTTGTTAGTTTTAAGGAATTTACATAAAATGAAATAGATTTTTATATTGGAAACTGGTGCTAGAGATAGAATACATTTCTGTTGTTTATGGGCGGCAACGATCACTTAACATCAGTTGGGCCGTCAGTCCGTTCCCTCAAATTGGTGGCATATATTTATTTAATATTTATAGCTACTTATTATTATTTTTTTTTTTTAATTACAGCAAACCATGGAAGCCAGACTTGGATTCGTGGGAGGTGGATCTCCACGGCATGTATGGACTCAAACTCCAGTTCTTAAGGTCTTTGGGCATCACGCCTCCGCTCGATAAGTGGGTTCACGTGTCCAATGTAAGTTTTAATTATAACTGGTACTATAGAAAAGTATTGATTTTTTTTATGTGAATGAGTGACGGTACGAGCTGAGGGTCCACCTGATGGTAAGTGGTGACCCTCGCCTATGACAACAGTAATGCGTGCGACTCAGTATGAGTTCTAAATCTTTACTGAGTCGCATTCATCCTGCTGCGTCCATCACCCGAGACGGGGGTGATACGTCTCACGCGCAAGCGATTTCACCGGCAGCCACACCCTTCCACCGGTATTTTTTATAATGTATACAAATTAATATTAAACAGTGATATTACTATGTACAACAATTAATATGTACCTCGTTACATTGTTTATGTTGGCAGGTAATATATATACTACCCCCCGCGGTTTCATCCGTAATTTATATATGATAATCACATTCATGAAGAAGGAATAATTTTTCAAACCCGACTGGTATTTCCATAGATAGCGCGTTCAAACAATCAAACTCTTCAGCTTTATTATATTTGTATAGTTTTGGCATAATTAGCAAGACTTTTCGGTTGATTAAATAAAAATATTTACAACCTTAATATATTACCAGACGCCATACTAATTTATTATAGGTTTATTAAGTTTGGCGCCTGTTCAGATAAGACCAATGATAAGACCAAATTTTGTATATTACCGCGTACTATGGGAAGAACTCCACGTTTAGATGATATCACTCACATATCACTACATAGTATAAAACAAAATCGCTTTCTCTGTCCCTATATCCCTATGTATGCTTAAATCTTTAAAACTACGCAACGGATTTTGATGCGGTTTTTTTAATAGATAGAGTGATTCAAGAGGAAGGTTTATATGTATAATACACTAGCAAGTCATTCCGGCTTCGCACGGGTAGTTTCTGATACGACACTGATGCTTAACTAACCGTGCGAAGGCGGGGCGGGTTGTTCTGAATAAAAATTATACGGGTAATTTATTTTAATTTTCAGTTCCGATGCGACAAGTCCGAGTTGCGAGACGTGATGGAAATGGCGGGAAACGTGCAAATGTGTTCTGTGTTTACGGTGGCACAGCGCTATGCGAATGTCATGTATAGCCATCCGCTAGAAGCCGTCCAGGTGCGATATAGTTCTCTCTCTGTCGCACTCACTCCATCTCTCTCCCTCCTCGTGTGTTAGACATAATATATAAATAAATTTTATCGTTTAAACGTTTACACTCGTACCTCTGCATTGGGATTCCCTGTGTTGCAGATGGCATGGACAAACAGAAACACAAGACAAACACCCAAGACCCGAGAACAACTTTATGCTCACCATGCAAAGTGTGCAAATGTGTAAAATATTTCAAACAGCGCTGTCTAGCACCAAACTTAGCATAGATCCGGTTCATGGTCCAGTTGCTCGCGTCCGTAGGTGAGCATCCTTTGAATTACACGTGCCTCCTGGGTGGTGCAGGGAATCAAAGGGTACACACATACGGACGCGAGCACCAGGACTCCCAAAAAATGGTCCTGCCATTTTCGAGTTTTAGCGAGACTAATGAACAGCAATTGATTTTTATAGAATAGAATATTACATTATTGTACACCATAACATCAGAAGTAATCATACAAAAATAAATACAACATATAGGTGGAACAATGGGCGGCCTTATTGCTAAAAGCGATCTCCTCCAGACAACCTTTGGATGGACAGGATCTATGCAGATAACTGCGAACGGTGGCGTACATCATACTATTATATAAAATAATAAACAATCAAAATACACATATACGATATTAATAAACATACATTATATACATACTTAATTATTTAATAAATAAACACAATTTTTAATATTGTCATGACTTGGATATCGATGATAGATAGTGTCTGCCAACCATGTTTTTGAAAATGGGAAGGGACTTAGCGTGTCTTAGAGAGACAGGAAGTGAGTTCCATAGCCAGGTAGCTTCCACAGTAAATGATTTAATGTAGGCATGTAAATATAGATAATTTTTTTTTTTTTCAGGCGGTATCTATGTTGAACAACCAGATGTTCTACGGGCAGCAACTGAAAGTCGCAATGGACCGTAGCCCGGTGAACACGGTTCTGCTGCCAAAAGGATTGTCCAACATCGGCAAAGGTCTCGGCTTGAACGGTAAACCGCTGAAGAATATAGTGAGGCATTACGAGAGATTCGTAGATAACAAAGACTGTTTGATAAATCCCACGTACTTCGACATACCCGAGAGTCATTCTATGAATCTGAACGGCGGGTTCGAGTCGGTCCAGTTTGAGATCAAAAGCGTAGAGGATTTCAACTATCCTATTTCCACGGATGCCAAGACTACAGCTGCTCCCACTGCTGTTAAAACTACAAGGTGATAACTAGAAAAAAAAAAAAAAAAAAAACAACAATTTTAACATACTCATTCCCTGTGTTGTCGAACAAACTTCATGCTCACCACACAAAGTGCCCCGGCCGGGAATCGAACCCGGGACCCCTCGCTTCGAAGGCAATGTTACTACCAACTAAGCCACGGAGCCGTCTAATAATCTTATCACCGGGGCACACTTTGTGCGGTAAGCATGAAGTTTGTTCTCGTGTCTTGGGTGTTTGTCTTGTGTTTGTCCATGTTATCTACGACACAGGGAATCCTAGTGCAGAGGTATGAGTGTGTTAACGTTTTTTTTTTTCGTTTTTGTTTTTATAATTTACATTATGAATTTTCTTAAAGCGCGACCGTTACGAAGCCAGTGCAAACGCCACCGAAACCGGTTCAATCTGGTTACACGCCGCCCAGACCAGTGGCCCCTGCGCCCGCCAGGCCTGCCTTTACCCAGCCCGCGCAGAACTTCAGGCCTCCATTCCCTGCGCAGGGGTTCAGGCCGGTAATGGCGGGGCCGCAACCCATGCCGGGGCCTCAACCCATGCCGGGGCCCCAACCCATGCTGGGGCCTCAACCCATGCCCGGGCCACAAGGTATGTAGTAACAAAAGAAAAACTGATTTAAAAAAACCGAAAAAACGGCCTTCAACACTAGCATCTGTTATTTTTCGCACTTTAAAATAAAATCATCAAAATTGGTATACAACGGGCGAAGAAAAAAGTCACAGGCAAGAAAAATACGCAACTTCGTTTACTTGGATGACATATTGTTTCCAGTTATTTTAATTTGGAAACCAAACTATCCAACCGATTTTGATGAAATTTGAAAGTATATTCTGAAGTATATTATACTTTCTGAAGTATATTAAATCTGAATCCAATCTGAAAGTATATTATACTTTCAAACAAAACTTCCCGTGACGGGCGCAACGGGGCGCGAATTGGATCTTCTAATACTTCGATCGGGGAGGACTTAAGTCGTATTGCTGTTGTTATGGGTGGAGGTAACCACTTAACATCAGGGCCTCCAGCTCGTCCCGTTACTCTTTCACATAAAAAAACACTAACCCTGGTATCCCAAAGAATATGAAAGCTAAGATATTCAAGGATAACCGATTATCGTTATTGCATGATATATCCTCAGGTGTAATGGGCCAGCAAGTGGCGATGATGGGCCCGCTCCGGCCCGGCATGGCGGGGCCGCCGCGGCCGCCGGGCCAGTTCGTCCGGCCCTTCCCCGGGCCGCACGGGCCTCACGGGCCTCACGGGCCGCACGGGCCGCGGCCCGGGTGGAACGCGCCCGGCCCGATGCCCCAGCGTCCCGGGCCCATGTACCAGAACGAGCCAGTGAAACTCATTCTGAGTAATGTGAGTATGCTTTATATATAAACGTTAAACGTTTACACACTCATACCTCATACCTCTGCACTAGTTGGTAGCAGCCCTGCCTTCGAAGCGAGGGGTCCCGGGTTCGATTCCCGGCCGGGGCACACTTTGTGTGGTGAGCGCGAAGTTTTTTCTCGGGTCTTGGGTGTTTGTCTTGTGTTACTGCGTTTGTCCGTGCCATCTGCGACACAGGGAATCCTAGTGCAGAGGTATGAGTGTGTTAACGTTGAATAATGGTTGTACTAGCTGCCGCCGTCGACTACGTTCACGCTGCTCTGCGAGAAGATGTCGGAGTGGGGTCACGTGGTGTGCATTCAGCTCACCACCCCGGGCTGCGCCGTCGTCACGTACGCGAACCGCATGCAAGCGGACGCGTGCTTTCGTATCCTTTTGTATAATACTAGCTGTAGAAAGTTCGCCCGGAGGAGTATTGCCTCCACACCTGGTAATCTGCCGCCAAACAGGCTTGCATTGCTGTGTTAAGGTGGAAGGGTGCGGGTGCCGGTGAAATTACAGGCACATGAGACTCTTTTTAGGGTTAAGTTCGCCTGTGTACATACCTTTCTTCCTCATCTTTGTATTATCTTTTTTTTGTGTACAATAAATAATTATGGAATTATTATGAGCCGTAACACCCCCGTCTCGGGTGACGGGCGCAGCGGGGTGCGACATGGGTCCTCTCATACTCCATTCAGGGAGAACCTAAGTTGCTGTTGTTATGGGCGGAGGTAACTACTTAACATCAGTTGGGCTTTCGGCTCGTCCTGTCACTTTTGTTACAAAAAAAATTAACAAATAGGCATACGCGGTTTTCCGGGATCAAAAGTTGCCTATTTGTTAATCCAGGATATAAGCTATCCTGGTACCAAATTTTATCCAAATCCGTTGAGCCGTTTGAGCGTGAAGGTTCAAGAGCTTCGAAGCCATTTGCTTCGAGAGCCATCTCCTTTCATCAGAAGCCTGGATAAAGTTGAGATCATCTGCGGACAACAAAGTATAGTGCACCATTAAAAAAAATGCTAGAAGGAGTAACAAATATACACGGACAAGATGAATTTCAGAAAAAGCTGATAATATAATTTTTGTAATGATGTAAAACATTTGGCAGTATAGTATTAGCAATGCAAGCAACATTGCTTTTCGCCCGTCTCTCGGAAACGGTTGTATGAAAATTATTTATTACCAAATTATTCCTCTTAAATAAATTTTATCTTAAATAATCTTAAATTTTGACACAAATATAAGTCTGTACTGTCAATTATCGAGAGTAGGCCGGTGTCCCTGCAGTGGGAACATCAGAGGCTGGTACGGTACGGTATAAGTCTGTAGATGGAATATATTACTGTATTGTAGAAAGATCCTTCTAGGCAAAAGGTTCTTGGGAATATGTTTTAAGTTTCATTTCCTTAACACTTATCGCAGAGTATTACAACGGGCGCAACATTGAAAACCACTTCATTCAAGTTAAGTACGCATAAAAGCACAACTAATTTCCGTAAGTATGCTCGTTTTAATAATCACAGGTATTAATCGTGTTTCACCATCGCTTTTATGAATGATTTAGGCAAAGAGAAAACTGTACAACGCGATTCTACAAGGTTTGACAATATTGAAAGGTGTTCAAATATATCGGATATGGAATCATATGCTTGAAAATCAGAATCTAAATCAAAATATTTATTTACCATACAAGGTAAAAAAATATTTTTTGATTTTTGGGACAGCCCTATCGGTCGGTCACTGACCGCGCTTATCAGTCCGCACTCACACACGCATGCGATTACCTACAATGACGATCAAGACCGTATGTCATATGATAAGCTTTTAGGGTTGAACCTCAAGTTTACGTTAAAGTTTGACTTGTGATTTAATGTGTTGAGGATGTGCCGTTTAAGTATTGTCACACTTTCTTATAACGCGTTGTTTATGTACACCCGTAACTTGGTTCCCATAGTACAAGCTATGGTTTTGGATTAAATTAATCAAAAATATTTTTCAATATTGATGGTATTAAATGCACCTTGATGGTTTCTTCTTACACATCCCAATAATCTATGTCAACTTTGAAGTTAAAGCGCTACCATGACTCAAAACACTTGTTCTATATGGATTTTTCGAGATTTTTCTAGTTTTTCAACATTGGTATAATATGAACATTGAAAAGGCTGTTATGCCATCGCCTAAAGCTTTTGGAGTTTAGTGCGGTTTTAAAACGGAGCATAAATTGTTCTATAAAATACCTGTAAGTATCAAAACTATTGAATAGAACTGTCATGAATACGTAATAAATATTGGTAAGTGAATATTCACCCTCATAGAAATTTGGTGGTAGGCTTTTGTGAGTGAAAGATCTTTAATTAGTTTTGTTGCCAGTTCCTTGCCTGAGTTCCTATTTTTAACTAAAATTTGCCTTCTTATTAACGGGGAGAATAATTTTATTGCTTTTCGTCTCGACGGCTTGCTGTTGGTAACACTGGCTGTAAAGATTTGGCCAAATATTTGTGTGGTGAGCATATTTTGCTCTCGCGCCTTGGATGTTTGTGTTGTGTTTTCGTGTGTCCGAGTCACATACGAGACTGTAGTGGGGCCGTTAACATCTGAGTTTTTGGGTCATTTATGTCAGAAACAATAGGAATGTGCAAGCGCCTTGTAAATAATTATCGATAACTTGCTTCCTGATTTTACTCGAACGCGCGGTCAATGCGTCAAAGTAACCCTCATTAGGCACGCTTTCTTTTAATTGGTTGTATAAAAAGACGCTTTTCCGTTAACACGATAATATTCCGTGGTCAACATAACCCTGTTTTCCTAGATACTCGTTTTTGCAAAATGGAACATCGCTAACGTGGAATTTAAGAAAATTGAAGGTGTTAACCATAGTCCCTTAACCATCCATCTCCAAGAAGAAAGTGACATGACGACTTGGATTCGGATGATGATTATAATGAATAATTAAGTATTAATTTCTTTTTTGTAGCGTAACATGTGTATATAATTAATTAATCTAATGGTTTTCTGTAGGCACGAGTATAATTTATCGATATACACTCTGTAATCGATGCTTTATTACGCACAGCACTATGGCGCCCCGTAAGATTAACGAGTGCAAGGGAGATAGAGATACCAATAATATTTATGACCAAAGTCAGATGTTAACAGCCCTACTCTAGGTATTTTAAGTGCAGGAGCATGAGTCTGTATATTTTATCTATATACACCTCGCTTCTAATTATTTCGAATGCAATTTGTCATTTTTGAATGATCACTTTTGAATGATATGTGTGAATGATTTTTGTATGACTCTAATAAGAATGGCACAAGAATGTACGTATGTGGTTTGTAGAGGATTACAAAAAGTAATAATACTAACTTACTTTTAGTGGTTTTATTTATATAGGCTAATATTTTAATCTGCACCTAGATAACTGTTTTTTATCTATACTATAGGTAGGTAATATATTTTAATTGACCATAAATTAAGTTAGTTTTAATTAGGTTTAAGTTCACTAGCGTAAGAAACTAGTTAATTGTCTTAAAGCCCAAATTTAAATATTTTAAGTAACTTTGTCTTTGCTTGATTATTTGAAATTAAATTGGTTAGAATTGAAAAAAAGTTAAGTTCAATTAAATAATTGAAACAACTCAGGATACTTTGCTAAATTGATAGTATTTTAAAATTATGTAGGTAGCTAATGTTTTAATATAATAGATACAAGTTTTAATCCGAAATATTAATACATTTAAATATTTTCAAAGTAAGACCTAAAGATTAAGTTAGAATTTTAAGTGATATATATAAAATGATTCAACGTTTAGAATTTCTTATAAGACTAACCCGTTAACCACTAAATTGTCTCTGATATTATAAATTACATTTATATTTATCACATATTGTATATTGTATTATAATTAT